>LR990934.1:6127308-7341886 GCA_905163415.1 Noctua fimbriata | reverse complement strand
ACTCTTTCACGCAAAAACTACTGACTGGATTTGGATGAAATTTGGCACACAGATAGTTTATAACCTGGATTAACACAAAAGATACTTATTATCCCGGTGCTACGATCCCGTGGGATAATTACATATGGTCATAAGCTAGTACATAAATATATACTTACATCAGTGCCGACTGCGGTGAAGACCATGGCGTGGGTCATCCAAGAGTCGCTGTACATCAGCCGGTCGGCCTTGCTCAGTCCGATCTGCACCTCCGTGTTGAATAGCAGACGGTAGTCTTGGCTGTGGATGGTAACGGACATTTTCACTATGACTGGTTAAACGGAGAACATACTTCATACTATGGGACCAGCTTTAAATCGAGCTGTTGTGAGCACCATAAGAGTTGAACCGTTTTGGGAGTATAGGGGAACAGAGTGTAAAGTTCTTCATCTCCCATAGAAAAGGGAGGATCCTCCGACCAGACGGGTGTTATGTCAGGCGGGCTGCTGCCCGACAGTTGTTGTCGGTCTTCTATGCACTATGTAGGATTTAGGCGTATTTCACAGTTTAGTTCATCGTCTGTGTTATAGATGGCGCTGTAGTACTTTGCGCACGCGGCAGCTTCGACGATGCGATCAGCAGTACGTTCTGTTACTCGCTCTAGCAAATGACGGTTCTGAGCGACAGATAAGGATAGGAGCATGGAAAAGTGGGATTCCGTGCTGCTACATGAGGTTCAACCCTAATGGCTCTTGCTTAAGACCGGTTACAAAATATTTTAATTCACTTAGGCCTAGATGGGCACTTTAAGTCGACAAAAAGGTGCACGGTTCGGGTTGGTCGTTTCCTATGGAGAAGAACCGGCAAGAAACTCCATGGTTACTCTTTTCAAATCATTTGGTATTACAATATTATCATGGATGCAGCATTTGTACTTAAGTATGGGGGGACACATACACCAAAGAAGTAAAACAAGAGAAAAAAGTTAACAAGCAGCTGGGAGGGAATCTACAAAGCCTACAATGTTCACACATTGACAAACAATCGGTAAGAATCGGTTTCTGTCCGAGCCGGTCGACGCGAGTTCAGCTTCGCAACGTGACCGGCGCCGGCGCTCGGTCAACTATGACCATCTAGGAATGCTAGGACGCTAGTTGGCCCGTTGACCCCACTGCGATGGCCCCACTCATATAATATGAAACATATATTCCCCGAAAAGTACCAGGATGGCATGAGCTCAAGGTGGTATGCATTTGAATAATTCTGGGTGTACGGTCTTCTAGTAATAAATACCTACTTGGATTCATGCCCGCCGAGTACTGTTCGTAAGGCTCAAACCGACAAGAAAACGTCATTTTTTAAACTTAAAACTTTGTAACTGCTGTTTAGTGCTAGGATATATCAATACGATAAAGTGTTAGTTTCAAAAATATGGTACGAAAAGCAATGATTAATTGGTTACCGATAAGATGTTAAAATAATTTTTTTGTAGGTATTTGCGCTGAATTTGTGGCTTGGCGTGGGAGGGGACGCCGATACGTTTACGCTCTAGCATTGAAAAGGTTACAAACACACCTCTCTTCGGCCAAAAGCTTAACCGCGCCTTGCCTGTTAAAAACCGAGGCGTGAATAAGAACCCTTTTTTTTTTTTCGGATGGGAAATCATCAAATGACCCCCCCCCCGCTCTGGGCGGAGCGGAAGGGGGGGAGTGTCAGACTTGTACTGACTAAAACCCATCCATGTTCCTTCTTTGCCGTCTGTGTTTCAGGGCCACAGTATCTCTTTCGAACAGTCCCGCAGCCCTGGCAGGCATCGGCCCATGCAGACCCCTACGTGGTTGCTGACATCTCTTTGACGAGCGCGTGGTACACGAACGAGCCGTCGACACGGCCTGTCGTCATAAGACGGCCGGACGGCGAGCTAGCCCATAACTCGCCGTCCACAGGCCCGCGCCTACGGTGGCCGGGGGCCACCACGTGACCCTCGACGCCCAGGGCGTCTCCCGCGGCGGCTGGGACGTGAGGTTCTTTCCCTCTCACGTTCCGCCACCTCCTTTACTAGCATGACTGCTTCGCAGAAGGAGGTGACGGAATAAGAACCCTAAGAGTAAAGTAAAAGGGTAGGCAGGTAGGTACTCACGCATCTAAGTCTTCGAAGCCGTTCTTCCTCTCGAATCTCTTGGACACCTCACAGCCGAACCACACGGCTTCTCCACCAGCGATACTGTCTTTGACAGCCCTGAAACAGAATAAAATTTATTTGCTTTCTTTTATGGAGCTAACGCACCAAAACCGTATAAATGTCGGCAAATTTCACAAACGTTCAGTTGCAAATGCCGCCGACATGCCCGATTAGTAATCCTAAACTACTTGATGGATGTAGTGGAGGAGCTCGTAGCTAAAAACAGCCGCTCGGGTCGATCTTTAGGTTAAGCAGCGCTTGTCCAAGTTGGTCCGAGGATGAGTGACCACCCATTACATACCGAGATTCCTCCGTGCCTTGGAAAACACGTTAAGCAGTTGATCCTGGCTGTCATTCATCTTTGACAGTCGTAAGTTGTTACAGGTAGTCAGTGGCTCGAAAATCTGCCAACCAGTCTTACCAAGGGGTATCGTATTACCCAGCACTAACTGGGTTGTGGAGGTCAGATAGGCAGTTCGCTCCATGTAAAATACTGGTATTCACCTTCATCCGGTTAGACTGAAAACCGACCCCAACATAGTTGGGAAAAGGCTAGGCAGATGATAATGATGATGTGTAGTAAAGGCATTAAGTTCTCACTTCATGACTACATGTATGAACGTGGACGAAGCGAAAGGGAAGGTAAGCAGATGGCGTTCTGTTGTTTCTTCCAAGAAAAAAATTAGGACTTTGTATGATTTATTATTTTCGACCAATTTTCAACTTTATTGCTTTGGTCATAAGGGTGAAAAGTGGCAGACCGTCAGCGTCAGAGAACTCGGTACTAACTTCACGAGGGTCTCAATGGGCTGTTTGTTGTGTGTACAGCGTGACAGCTGACCGAACGGGTTCGGCTGATGATGATGATGATGATAGTAAAGTAATGACTAACTTCATGAGGGTCTCAATGGGTTGGTTGTTGTGTGTACAGTCACGAGCACCAATGTAGCAATTTTCGCGAGAAATAACGATGGTAACTTGGAGATACGATCTTTTTCATAAAAATATGAGTTCCAGAATACTATGTTCGTAAAAACATGAAATTTTAATCACAACAATAGAAAAAAACACTTTTAAAAGTTGTTATGTGTTTACATATTGGTGCTCGTGACTGTACAGCGTGACAACTGACAAACGGGTTCGACTGATGATGATGATAATAGAGTAATAACTAACTTCATGAGGGTCTCAATGGGCTGGTTATTGTACGCGGTCTGTCGGCCTCCCACGACGTTGCCAAGGCAGTGCAGCGTGTACAGCTGACCGAACGGGTTCGACTGGCGAGGGTCTGATACTAGGCACACCTGCAATTATAAATAAAACACAACATCACGCCTGTAATCCCCAGAGGCATAGGCGGAGGCTCAAATTTCGCCAGTTATGTTTAAGTTCTTCTGAATAAGGAGGCTATTGAATTTCCATCAACCGGGTACAAATCCAGACTCCGTAAAAGTATTATTGGGAATTTCCCATTAGCAAATGGGAAATTCCCAATAATACTTTTTGCCCAATCCGGTATTTGAACTCAGGATCTCGTGCTCAGCTACAATGCTTGTGACCACAAGACCATAGTGAGAGTCATAAGTCAAGTCATTTATTCATTTGTTTAACATGGTACAATAATCATGGTATTTCAAGGTAATAAAGAGTTCGCTATGTTATGCCAGAAGGCGTACAAATGTTTGTAAGTAATTAAGAAATCGTGCTAGCCATATAGTATAGCATAATCAGCCTATAATGATCCCACTGCTGGGACACAGGCCTCCTCTCTGTGAGAGGGGATGGGCTATAATCCACCACGGGAGCCCAGTGCGGTTTGGTAGATGTCACATGCCTTCGAATTTATTCATGCTAGCCAAGTCTCAATAATTAAATAAGCCTGGACAATAAAAAAAACAATCATAAAGAATTGCTTAATACAAATTAATTAATAATAGACAGCAGTAGCGAAGGGTAAATTTTTGTAAGAGGTAAGCCGGAGTACATATTTTTATTCAGATTATATTATTTGTCTATAGAATCGCATTATTCCTTTTTACTCTGAAATCGTGAGGTACAATAGTTTATTTGACGGCACGGTTGGCGCAGTGGCTGAGCGATTGACTGCTGCGCTTCGTGTTACGGGTTCGATTCCCGCACGGAACAAATATATGTATGGCCCTCAGGTAGTTGATCTGGCTGTTTGTGTATGTGAATTTAAATGTTTGTAAACGCACGATACAGGAGAAAATCATAGTGCGGAGAAAAGTAAAAAAAAAATATATATATATAAAATACCTTATCATTGACATCGAACACGGGACGGACATGTTTATTATAGAACTCTTGCGGGGTCAGCAGACCAAAGCTCTTGTACGCCTTCTCTTTGTTGTAGTACTCGAAATTGAACTTTTCTGGTGGGGTACCTGAAGGAGAACATACACAATGTTATGTACTTGACACCTGCGCTCGATGGCGGATTTCTATACAAGCTTTCAACGCCTTTTCACCCGCTTTGGAGCTGAATTTTCAAAATCCTTTCTTTCTAAATTATTGCTTTTAGCTATAAGACCGCCCATTGTGTCACACTGTGAAATGTTTTGTTTTATGTATAAGCGTTACGCCTTGATGTCGAAAAAAGAAAAAAAATATCATGACTATGCAATTTTTTTGTATCGAGCAAAATTCATTGGATCTTGTATTACTTTTACATGATACTAGACCAAAGAGTCAAAAAACATATACCGAAATGTTAGAATCTTATACCACATACTTAACCAGTTACACGAAATAGTAAAAGCACATTTTTTTCAATATATCACCTTAAAACAGTCAGGGAATTAGTCCCACATGCAAAGCTCCTGTTAAATGGTCGTCGTGGCTTAATCATCGATCATCGATCATCATCATCATTCTCCTGTCCTTATCCCAATTAAAGTTATTCTTATAATTTACTTTATTTATATCTTTACAAAACAATTACATTTTTAAATATTCCTTAGAAAAAACATTTAAAAATATAAAAAATTGTAGCCCACCTGTATCGGGAACAGGGTTCAAGTTACCGGCGGTCAGGGCTCCAGAGAGAGTAACCTCCTAACAATACGAGCCGTGTCCAGCCTCCGTAGCATGACCACCGTAGACAAGGATTTCTTTGACGGAAGAATCGACGAAATGATAGATAGTGCAGAAATCTGTCATTGTGTCGACACAATCTGTCATTTTGTCGATTCTTCCGTCAAAGAAATCCTTGTCTACGGTGGTCATGCTACAGGGGCAGGAGTTCTACTTTCTGAATCAAGCCCTTGATCCAGCTGCCTAACGAGAGCCTCCTCAGGTATAGGTCGAGGCTCTTGGCAATTAAGCCATGGGCTGATACGACTATCGGCACAATGATCGCTGAGTCCACATCCCACATGTCGACAACCTCGTGAGCCAAGTCAAGATACTTGATTTGTTATCTTTCTCGGCTTTCACGAGGTTCTCATCATGCGGGACCGTTATGTCAACAATCATTGCGCTCCGCTCTGATCGATCCACCACTATTATTATTTTTATTATGTCCGTTAATCTGATGATCCCTTTGTTAAGTAGTTCGATAGCTAATGGAGTAGATACTTATTAATTTATAATTGTTTTTAGTATATGCGAAACCTGAATATAGTTTGTTCAGAATAAGTAACTGAATCGATTCCAATAATTTTTAAAACATGTTATATTTTGTCCCAAAAATATTAAAAAAAAAAGTTACAAGTTGGAGCAACATTAATTGCCTATCGCAATAATTTAGGTACCTACCGCCAAATTATTATTATCAATGAGCTCAAGGCGACGCTGGAGGCGCGCGCTGCGTGGTAAGCACGTTTTTGTTTGGACAACTAGATAACAGAACAAGCTTATAACTTTGTGATTTTTCATGATTTTTGAAATTTTGTACATATATTGTTTACATAAAAATACTAGACACGTGTATCAGGTTTCGCATCATCATTTCAGCCGAAAGACGTCCACTGCTGGACATAGGCCTCCCCCAAGTGTCGCCACATTGACCGGTCCCGTGTGACTCGCATCCAGCGGATCCCTGCAACCTTCACCAGGTCATCGGTCCACCTAGTGGGAGGCCTTCCAACGCAGCGTCTTCCGGTTCGCGGTCGCCACTCCAGAACTTTTCGGCCCCATCGGCCATCCGTTCTGCGAGCAATGTGCCCTGCCCACTGCCACTTAAGTTTGGCTATTCTTCGGGCTACGTCGGTTACCTAGGTTTCGCATATACTAATACTAATGTTGTATTCGTATTTTGTTTTGTTTGACCAGTGGGTTAATTTCATGGCATGGTCACGTTTTGAATATTTATTTATGTAATAAACACTATCGTATTAGGTTTAAGAATACCTGTACCTAATGATAGTTGTAAGTTGAATAAATAAATGAACTTATTTGTGGTTGGCGCTGCATGTCTTCTTCCATTCTTCTCTATTACTCGTCATCTTAGAAGTCACCTTCTTACTAGCCATATCTTGGAGTGTGTAATATAAGGTAGAAATATTTACCTAAGCAAGTGGCGACGATGTTGTATATGATGGCCATCTGCCCCTTGATGATGCATTGGATGTCCTCGTCCGACGCGTTACACGCCACCTTGTCGCGCAGCTCCTTGGCGTACTCGCGAAGCTACAACAAATTCAAGGTGTAAACGCAACCTTCACGAAGCCGTCAACCAAGAATTCTGTTGGCGACTTTATTTTTTTGGAGTGAATGATTATGGTTTACGGTAGGACTCAAGGTAACGCAGGTAGCTAAAGGAGGTATATAAAGTAAAGCTATTACATAAAAAAAAAATATTAAAAAAAACCATGTGAAACAGTAGGAACCTTGGCCTCCAATCTGTACTAATATTATAAAGCTAAAGAGTTTGTTTGTTTGGTTGAACGCGCTAATCTCAGGAACTACTGGTTCGAATTGAAAAAATCTTTTAGTCTTGGATAGCCCATTTATCGAGGCTATAAAATTCACGCGGACGAAGGTCGCGGGCAACGGCTAGTATTTCTATAACGACAAAGTCTGTCTGTCTGTCTGCTCATTAATTTTTCGTGCCTTTGACAACTGAACGGCTCTCGATGAAATTTGAGGTCGTAGGTAACCCCGATAATACGTTAACGTAGAATAATTTCTAACCTCCAAGCAGGTGAAGCCGCGGCGTGAAATTACTAATCATCATCTGCCTAGCCTTTTCCCAACTATATTGGGGTCGGCTTCCATTCTAACCGAATGCAGCTGAATACCAGTATTTTACATGGAGCGACTGCCTATCTGACCTCCACAAGCCAGTTAGTGCTGGGTAATACGATGCCCCTTGGTAAGACTGGTTGTCAGACTTTTTGGACCACTGACTATCTAACGACGAAATACGTCCTCCATAACTAAATAAAATTGAAAGATTAATCAATAATGCAAGTAATACAAGAAAACTAATGTACAACATTATTTTTAGTATATGCGAAACCTGAATATAGTTGGTTCAGAATAAGTAACTGAATCGATTCCAATGATTTTTAAACCATGTTATATTTTTTCCCAAAAATATTTAAAAAAGTTAAAAGTTGGACACCGAGCGACTTTAAGTATCTATCGCAATAATTTAGGTACATACTGCCAAATTATTATTATCAATGAGCTCAAGACGACGCTGGAGGCGCGCGCTGCGCATTTTTATGCGGACAACTAGGTAACAGAACAAGCTTATAACTTTGTGATTTTTCATGATACATTTTTGAAATTTTGTACATAGATTCTTTACATAAAAATACTAGACACGTGTTCAGGTTTCGCATATACTAAAACTAATGTTGTGTAAAGAGAACATTTTTTTTTAAATGTATAAATATTGTTTAGCCCAAAATTTTAGAGGCTTACGTCAGGAAACATTTCTCGTAGAACCGCAGACTGGATGTCTGATAAGGGCGAAATGTAGTGGTGACCGCGTACCGGAAGGCGCAGTGATAAGCTTCCCACAAGGTGGACTGATGACCTGGCGAGGTTCGTGGGAACCGACTGGATGACGTAAGCACAGCACATGTCATAATGGCGACGCTTTAGACGGACTACTTTCTGTTGAATTATTTTGACACGACATGAGAGCAGTGGCTGGCCTAGTGGTTACAGCCCCGATATGTCGTAGGCCGCGGGTTCGAACCGAGACATGGACTTCACACTGTGTCATTTATTTCGTCACCACTGTTTTCAAAACTGTGAAGGAAAACTTTACAACATGTCTTCTACTCTGGACGCTCTTAATGTGCACGTCTTTCTACATCGTTCTCACATATATGTATAATCTCAACATGAATGATGTAACCAAGATTTTGTAACAATATTTTGATTTAAAAGAGTGTCCATGGAGTTTCTTGCCCATTCTTCTCCATAGAGATCTACGCTTTGGAATGTGCAACTTCAGTACTTCTCAAGTTATTATGCCTTGTGACTGTGACTCTAGTTTAGGTTTTTTTTTGTTTTTTTTTTTTTTGACATTCAAAAGTGCCTGTGATGGTCTAATTTAAATAAATGCTTTGAGTTTGAGTTTGTCACGTCTTGCTAGACCGAAAGGGTAATAGCCAGCCGTGCCAATTTATAACGATTTTCTCAGAAACTGAGTTGTGGGGGTCAGATAACTCAGACTGGAAGCCGACCCTAACTTACCTACATTATTGTGCAAGGTTACGCGGATGACGACGTTATTACCTTTGTTTTAATAAGTGCGTTCATGTGCAAACTGCGTCTGGAACTGAACGACTCAGCGAAGCATTTCTTCGGAATGACGCCATATTTGTTGACCAAGTTCACTATCATGTCCCATTGCCCTCCGTCGTTGATTGGGTCCTGTGAATAAGAATACACAGATATTATGTTACAGATAGTATATTGTCTAAAATATGTTCCCTATGTTTTGCCAATATATGGCGTACAAAATGGCGGATAAAATGAACATAAACAAGCAATTACAATTAAGGTGGCATGTCAAAAGATTACAATCGCTGTGCGTCATAAAAGTCCCTAAAATTAAAAGAAAAAAAAGAAATATAAAACTTCAATTTAAAATACATAATTATATCAGTTAGATAAACATGTCATTACAATAATTTATGATAAATAGAAACATTCATACTTAGTCAATAAATAAAATCATAAGTGTTTAATTGGCAATTCGGAATCGTCAACCTCTTTTTATTAGTAGTAAATTCAGTGATGGAGTAGTAACATCTATCTAAAAGAAAATTAAACAAAGACCTCTTAAAGGATCCCAGACACTCTTTATTTCTAATAGCTGCTGGTATACTATTATACAGGGTGTAAACGGTCCCTTCACGAAGCCGTCAACCAAGCATTCTGTACACCAAACTAAGTAACCCTATGCAAAAATTATTGTTGGGAAACCACTTTTTTTTTGGGGTAAAAAATCACGTTTAACGGTAAAACTAAAAACGGTAAACGGGTAAACGGGTCATGAAAGCATTTAAAGTAAAGTATTAAAAAAAAAAATTGGGAAAATATTGGAACTTTGACCTCCAATATCTCCGTAACTACAAGGTTCCCAGGTATGGTCTAGAATAAAAAAGTGATCGCAATGACGGGGAGAACAAGTGCCTTTTGGCGTCGTTAAGGGTCTATTTACACCCTTTATATTTTTAGGGCCATGCCTTTTGCTGATTTCATTCGATTAATTGCCTTACACCTTAACAAATTGCAACAGACGCGCACATATCATATTATTTGCATTGATAACCATTATCAACACAAATAAACCAGTTCTGATAGCAGTAAATGCTTTATTAAATAAGTCCTACTGATAGATCCTAACATCACATCTGTGACATGTGCATCTGTTGAGCATGAGGTCCAGTAGGACCCAGAAGGGTTCGACACTTCAGTCCACCTTGTGGGACGACGACACTTGAGTGTAACAAAAATTAGCACTTTAAAGCTTAATATTTCACAAACGAATGCCTTAATCGAAAAATTATTTAAACAAACTCGCAATATTTGTTTAAAGACCTATCCAACGACATACCAGAATATAGGGTACGCGAGAAAAAGAAAATCCCCACCTTACGTGTAGGTACAGGAGATACCCTAAAAAATAGACTTTTCGGAATTTTATTTTACCACTTTGTCGGCGTAACTAATCTGTATATTCATACCAAATTACAGCTTTCTAGTACTAAGAGTCTTTGAGCTAAGCTGCAGAAAGACGGACGGATATGGCGAAACTATAACGGTTCCTTGTTGATTACGGAACCCTAAAAATGGAATTAGGAAAAAATATAACTAAATGTCAAAGTTACAAACAGAAAAAAATGTGAGAAAGAAACGGCAAAGACCTATTAACATGTATCATGACCTAGGATAGGACAGGATACTTTTTTATACTTCAGGCGGGCGAAACTGCGGCCAAAAGCTAGTTATAATAAAAGTTACCTTCAGCAAAAAGTTGACAAGTCTTCCTTCGAGTTGTTCTCCCTGCTTGGCAGTGGTGACGATGTTGTTCAGCCAGTAGTGGGCGCGCTCGATCTTATCCCAGAAGAAGAGATAGCTGTGGAGATAACGACAAATTATGAAGAAAGAACAAAAAAATACATTCATTTGGCACATACTATAAATGCACACAAAAGCTAAATAATAAAATAAAAAAAACACTTTTTAAACATAAAGTATAATATTGTGTGCCTCCTGAAGAATCATAATCAGCCTATAATGTTCCCACTGCTGGGACCCAGGCCCCTCTCTATAAGAGTGAGTGGGCTGTATTCCACACGGGACCATTGCGGCTTGGTAGATGTCACTAGTATTCGAATTTTGATTCCTGCACCGTTTTGGGAGCCGTAGTGAAGTATCTGGGGGGTTACTATGACGTCTTAAAGCAGGAGTAATTCCATTGTGGGAAAGAGACAGAGCTATACAGGTCGTCTAGCGCCATCTCATTCCCACACTGGAATTACTCCTGCTTTAAGACGTCATGGTAGGGCAGGAGTAATTCCATTGTGGGAAAGAGACAGAGCTATACAGGTCGTCTAGCGCCATCTCTTTCTCACAGTGGAATTACTCCTGCTTTAATACGCATGGCAGGCCATCTGGTCGTTAACAAAACACTTCCGAGTTTTAATGCCTTTGTAGAGAGTCATCTGTGTAAATCAGGCTTGGTTTTACCAAAGCGAGCAAGGTGAGCAACTAGACCAATCATATGTGCCTAACCTATTATGTGATTAGTGGAATCTTGCGCATCGCTCCGCTCGTCTCCGGTTTGGTGGAAGCCGGGCCTGACTGAGAGAGAGCCTACTGAGAGTTTCTTCCGTGCCTCGAAAAGCACGCTAAGCCGTTGGTGCCGGCTGTGATTTATAGATCTTTGACAGTCGTTAAACATCTGACTAGCAGTCTTACCAAAGGCTATCGTATTAACCAGTACTAACAGGGTTGTGGAGGTCAGATAGACAGTCACTCCATGTAAAATACTGGTGTTCAGCTGCATCCGGTTAGACTGAAAGCCGATCCCAACATAGTTGGGCAAAGGCTAGGCAGATGATGATTCTAATGCTCGATGTGATTTCTAAAGCAGACTGTGAAGTATGACAGTCCCTGGTGTAATTTAATAACAAGTAAAAATCAGAGATTTTAAACTATCATGGTCACTAACATTATCATTAACACTAGAAACAACATCATGGAACATGGTGCTTGCAACAGCGCCGAAATATCGGGAACTCAAACAAATCAGTAAACATGACCCCGTAGCATGACCAACGTAGACAAGGATTTCTTTGACGGAAGAATCGACAAAATGACAGATAGTGCAAAGAAATCTGTCATTGTGTCGACACAATCTGTCATTTTGTCGATTCTTCCGTCAAAGAAATCCTTGTCTACGGTGGTCATGCTACGGGGGATGGTAAATATCCTGTTTCTAGTGTTAATGATAAGTATAAATCTCCTTGAAGAAAGCCTGTTTTCATTTCGGGAAAGTGTCTTGTACAGACGTTTCAGTAATCAGAATGGATAATTACCAATTATTTATTGTTAAACCTAAACTTGATATTTTATTATCATTGATTTCAATTTCAAACTTGTCTGTGTTTCTTAAAGTAGGTATTGTTGAAGATGAATCAACAAAGGGGCTGAGTTATGACCGCAGTAAGTTAAGGTAAACATAACAAGATAATACTAAGTAACAACACGTTTCGTATATCGTGACTGTGGGCACTTGACGAAATGGTGGCTATATGTGTAGAGGAAGACCAAAGAAACGATGGATGGACTGTGTAAAGAATGATATGGCAAGAAAGGAGGTGTCTGATGAGATGATGAGTAATAGAGAAGTATGGAAGAAGAAGACATGCTGCGCCGACCCCAAATGAATTGGGATAAGGGCAAGAGAATGATGATGATGTCGTTAGGGCATTTTTACACTGGCGATTTGCTAGTGTGATATTGGTCTAACGTCAACGTAACTTATGCCCGTAATTATGTAACGTTTTTCTAAGAACCATGAATGGAGACCTAGAACAGAAACGCGCTTCAAAAACGCGGGCAAGTCACACGCATAGTAAGTAGATAGACCAACAAGGCGACAACCTGGTCAAAATTTGCTGTATGGAACAATTTATACACAACATTAGTTTTAATATATGCGAAACCTGAAACACGTGTCTAGTGTTTTTATGTAAAGAATCTATGTACAACATTTCAAAACTGTATCATGAAAAATCACAAAGTTATAAGCTTGTTCTGTTACCTAGTTATCCGCACAAAATCGTGGTCACCATTGATAATAATAATTTGGCAGTAGGTACCTAAATTATTGCGATAGGTACTTAAAGTCGCTCGGTGTTCAACTTTTAACGTTTTTAAATATTTTTGGGAAAAAATATAACATGGTTTAAAAATTATTGGAATCGATTCAGTTACTTATTCTGAACATACTATATTCAGGTTTCGCATATACTAAAAATAATGTTGTATATAGAAAAGCTAGAAAGAAGAGCCTAGAAATGTGTAGTAACCTAAATAGTGACATTTTCTTCCTGCTCTTACCCCATATTACTTGGCGCCTGCGCAACGTGTTTTTTCCATTCTCCCCGATCAGCCGTCGCTCTATTCACTATTTTTTCTTTCAAATCATCCTACACACAATCCAATCACCGTTGGTCTTCTTCTCCCTCTCCATCCATCAAAATTTATATTATATCACTATTTTAGTAACACGGGTTTCTTGCCTCCTCATAACATGACAAGACAAATGATGTTCCCCTAATAGTTTTAATGCCAATAAAGACACTCACATTTATACAGAGCCCAGCCCTGAAAACATAACCCTCCCCCCCTCCCTCTTCTCTTTTAACGTACACATCTTGCTACATCGTTATCACATAGTGTACCATCTCAACATAAATGATGTAACCAAGTTATAGTAAAAGTATTCTGATTTAAAAGAGTGTCCATGGAGTTTCTTGCCCGTTCTTCTCCATAGAGATATACGTTAGGGAATGGGCAACTACAGTACTTTCACAGTTTTTATGCCTTGTGACTGGGACTGTAGCTACTTTTCATTGCTGTCTTTGTTACGACAATTCAAAAGTGCCTGAAACTGGCCTATTTGAAATAAATGCTTTGATTTTGATTCCTCTTTTTTGGCCAGTCATATATATAAAAAGGGAAATAAGTCTTACCTCTGAGAGAATTCAAACTCCTCAATGCCATGTTTCTTCATAAAGGGCAGACGCATTACATTGAGCGCAGCAAACAGCCAGCAGCGTCCCGAGTTCTCTTGATTTGTCACCGGCTTGGCTTCAGAATCAAGCTGTCGATAGAGAATGCACTTTATAATCTAGAGAAGATAGTTTAGTTTTGTTCATGTTGATGTAAAGAGATCTGTCTAGCTGGAAGGATATACAAAGACAAAGGACCAATGCAGATATTAGCAATAGAGGTGGCCGATGCTGAATCAGCATACTTTTGTCTGGACAAGTTCCTGCTCAACTGTCATTTTCCAGCTAGAAATTCAGTTGGTAAAATATAATTAAAAAGCAATGCTGTGAAAACAAGTATGTGTAATAATTTGCAGGGCCAGACGGAGGTTATTTTCAATTCAACCCAATTTTTGAGTTTAAAAAAAATTACATTACATGACATCACGTCTGTACTCAACTAGGCTTAGGCAAAGGTGTAACACCAATACAATAGCACACACATTTCGCCAGTTATGTTTATGTCCCATGTAAAAAGGCCAGCCTATTGACATCAACCGGGCACGGATCTAGACTCTGTGGATGCTACTGTGAAATTCCTGATGAGAAAACATAATAACACTTTGCCTGACCCGGGAATCGAACTCAGGATCTCAGGCTGAGCAGGCGCGCTTGCGACCACTAGTCCAACGAGGCAGTCAAGCAAAAAGCATTTAAAGTGGAAGCGTCGGGCAGCCAGCGAAATTCAAATTTTCTTAGGCTTTTTGCAATTTACAGGTCAGGTTGTATGTTGATTAAGATAAGATTCGCGACCATAACAAATATGATTTTACAGAGTTATAGTCATTAAACTCATCAATCAGCCCTCTAAGTTCATCATTTCAGCCGAAAGACGTCCACTGCTGGACATAGGCCTCCCCCAAGTGTCGCCACATTGACCGGTCCCGTGCGTCTCGCATCCTGAGGATCCCTTTAACCTTTACCAGGTCATCGGGCCACCTAATGGGAGGCCTTCCAACGCAACGTCTTCCGGTTTGCGGTCGCCACTCCAGAACTTTTCGGCCGCATCGGCCGTCCGTTCTGCGAGCAATGTGCCCTGCCCACTGCCTCTTAAGTTTGACTATTCTTCGGGCTACGTCGGTAACCTTGTGTCTCTTGCGGATGTCCTCATTTCTGATTTGATCACGCAAGGAAACTCTATGCATAGCCCTCTCCATTGCCCTTTGGGTGACTTTAAGCCTTCTGATGAGGCCCATTGTGAGCGACCACGTTTCGGTCCCGTATGTAATCACTGGCAACACACACTGGTCATGGACTTTCGTCTTGAGACACTGCGGTAAGTTAGACGAGAAGATACCACCACCACCACTATTCTATTCCACTATTCTATTATTATTATTTTTTTTTTGTTGTTGTTTAGATTTAAGTTTTTTAATTATTTTGTTTTTTATTTGTTATTTTTTTTATACTGTGTGCACTTGTGGCATGTGCCAAATAAATATGTTTTCTTTCTTTCTTTCTTTCTTTCTTTCTTTCTTTCTTTCTTTATACCACGCAAATTCCCGAACGCTGCCCAACCGAGTCGGATTCGACGATTGACCTCTTTCTCGAAGTTAGACCTACCTAACTGGATCGTTTGTTCCAGGTAGACATAATCGTCTACAACTTCGAGTATACAGTCTCCGATCTTGATAGGAGTGGGTGTTACATAGGCATTCAACATGACTTTGGTTTTGTCCATGTTCATTTTCAGACCCGCTCTTTCGGAAGCTCTACTGAGGTCATCGAGCATTGTACTGAGGTCCTCCATGGTCTCAGCCATGACCACTATATCGTCGGCAAACCGAAGGTGAGAGATGTACTAGCCATTGACGTTGATGCCTAGCCTTCTCCAGTCCAGAACCTTGAAGACATCCTCCAGTGCAGCGGTAAACAGTTTCGGAGATATGACGTCTCCCTGTCTCACACCTCGCTGCAGAAGAATAGGTTCCGAGGTTTGGACCTGAAGTCGGACTGACATGGTGGCGTTTTTGTACAAACACTTCAACACCTCGATGTACCGATAGTCGATTTGGCACCGTAGGAGAGACTGCAGTACAGCCCAAGTCTCGATAGAATCGAAGGCTTTCTCGTAGTCCACAAACGCTAAACAGAGAGGCAATTTATACTCTTCGGTCTTCTGTATAACCTGCCGCAGTGTATGTATGTGGTCCGCGGTGCTAAAGCCTTTTCGGAATCCGGCTTGTTCGGGAGGCTGAAAATCGTCAAACCTGCACGCGAGACGATTCGTGATGACTCTTGTAAACAACTTGTAGACATGGCTTAGAAGTGAGAAGCCGGGCATTGTTGCCCTTTTTGAAGAAGAGTACGACCACACCTCTGCGCCATGCCTGTGGCGTTTTCCCCTCGAGTATGACGGAATCAAACAGCTTCTGAAGGGCCTTAAGTACCGGTTTTCCACCCGCCTTCAGGAGTTCGGCCGTAATTCCGTCATCACCCGGTGCCTTGTTGTTTTTAAGCTGTTTCAGAGCCATCCTAATCTCGTACAGGCTGACATCCGAAATATCTTCGGTATAGTGTCGGGTCAGTCTAGCTCTTGGGTCGTTTGCTAGATTTGCAACGGGTTTACTGGTTGAAGTGTACAACTGCCCATAAAAACTCTCGATCTCCCTCAGTAGCTCCGGTTTGGCGGATACGATCCTGCCATCGTCGGTCTTCAGTTTCGTGAGCTGGCTCTGCCCAATAGCCAGATCTCTTTCCTCCGAGTTCATATAACCCCATTGAATTACCTTTTCATGAAATAGTCATGAAATAGACACTGACCTGTACATTGCGAAAAACGTAAGAAAAATTAAATTTCGCTGGCTACCCTGACGCTTCCACCTTAAACAATTTTAGTTTGGTGATAATCTTACTTTGATATTGTAGACGTGTAGGGTGGTCTCAGTCTTCTTCCTGCTGATAGCAACCTCGAATGGATCAAATCTTGTGCATGCATTCTGTGCAAGTTCATTTTTGGGGTCCGAATAGAAGTCAGTGTGGAACTTGGATAGTGTGTCCAAGGTCAACGGGACTGTAAGAAAAGGATGATTTACTTTATGGTATATAGGTTAAATATAATTTTAATTGAATGTAGTATTTTGTATAATAACAATACTATGACGATTGTGAAATTAGCCTATACTATACCCATTCGTGGGACACAGGTCTCCCCTACGAGGAGTGGGGCGTAGTCCACTTCGCAAGCCCAGTGTGGGGGTTGTTAATATTCATTGTTTTGAAATATTTGAAAGAGCTTTAATTCTTATTTTAATCAATAACAAAACAAAACTCATGGTGGTCATGCATTTTTTCTACTGAAATAATAAATACATAAATGATCCATATAAAGATTGTTTACCCCATGGTGATTATGTAGATTGGCAAATAAAAGTAAGACCAATACTCAAAAGTGGCTGAATGTAGGCTCTGGATGGTGATGACGGCGATTATGAAGTTGTAATTGGACTCTGTTTAAAACCATACCCATACAGAGGAATGGGAATTAATGAAATAGAAAATGTAGACAAAATAACCAGGAATCCGACTTATGTGGGCTATAGATATCAATATTTTCAGTCTTGTTAGACTATCGCTATATCTTAAGAAGTGCTGACAAATCTGTACATCTATACCATATATAATACATGTTATCTACCATATTTTAAACCATACCATATTCTACCTATGCAACACAATCTATAAGCCTGTTTGGTACAGACTTTTAACACATTTCCTGGAAACTGTCACACTTTAGTACGGGCAAGTAGAAATTTCACATTAAATACCAACCAGTGTGAAGTATATATCTTTAAGTCAGCCCCATCGTTAGGAACTTCCACAGTAAATGTGGAGTATTTTGGAATCAAATTGTGTTTGTGAGGTCCAAAAATTTTTGTCTATTTGTGTGCTATATCTTAACAATCTTACAATGATGCTAGTGGTTATGGGTAACTTGATTATATTATTCATTTTGTGGCTGGTGAGAGGATTATTGTAAAAATAACACATTTTTAATTTACTTGAAACTGTACATGAATTTGGCAAATCAATTGACATACCTATTTTTATTATTAAATTATGGTATTCAATCTCACCTGTTGTTGATTCCGAAAAAATGTTTTATTTTATTTGAATGAATGTGTTATCAAATAGAAAAAAAGTGAGGCCTATACCCAGAAGTGGCCGAATTCAGACTGGCATAATGATGATGATGATGGTGATTATGAAGTTGGAATTGGGTCCTGTTTAAAACCATGCCCATACAGAGGAAGGAAACTTAACCAAATAGGAAAAGTACAGTAAATAACCAGAAATTTGACTTATGTGTGTTATGGATGTCAATATTCTCAGTCTGTTTAGACTATCGCTATATCTTAAGAAATGCTGACAAATCTGTACCATATGTTATGACATATTATGTACCATATTTTAATACCATACCATATTCTATCTATGCGATACAATCTATACACCTGTCTGTTACAGACTTTTATCACATTTCCTGGGAAATTGTCACACTTTGGTACTGGTAATTAGAGATTTCACGTCATTTAATACCAACCAGCGTGAAGTATCTTTAAGCGGGCTCAATCATTATAAACTTCCACAGTAAAAGTGGATTATTTTTTAATAAAATTGTGGTTGTGAGTTACAAAAATTTTTGGCAAGGAAAACTCACTTTTATGGTCTGCTTGTTTGCTATATCTTAAAAATCTTACAATGACGCTATTGTTTACCGGTAACTTGATTATATTATTCATTTCATGGTGAGAGGATTATTGTAAAAATTGCATATTTTAAATTTACTTGGAACTGTACATGAATTTGGCAAATCAATTGACATATCTACCTAATTTTTATTATTAATTTATGGTTTTCAACCTCACCTGTGGCGATTCCGAAAAAAAAGGTTTTACTTTATTTAAATTAATGTGTTGTCAAATAAGGTTTGATATTTTTAACACCTATCAGTAAATAAAGATACAACTTACAAGCTCTTTTGTGATTATAGGTGCTATATTTGCTTATTTCTGTTTATGTGGCAGGCTAAAATGACACAGCAATTTTCTGTTTACTCACGTATTACATTTAATTATTGAATAAAGCACGTCATGAAAATGAACACCCGGCAGGCAAAATAAACGTTTTACAGAGTAAGAAAGAAATAAAATCAATTTGAAGCTCAAAATATATCACGAAAGGTAGGTTATGTTTGAGTTTCTAAGTTGAAAAATTAAAGTTTAGCTGATGTATATACCTGTAGACATGGCTGCAGAAGCTTTCCGTAGCAAATGACGCGTCCGGCACTTGAATAACACTGTTGAAAGTGATTTAACAAGCATTTATTTTGAAATCATATAAAAGATAACCACAGAGTACATAGTTTCGATCAACGGAAAAAAATAACAAGGAATTTCCATTTTCCCGATGCCAGTTAGCGGTAGCAACATATACAATTTAATCTTTATGACACTTGAGATAAGGCTCATGACAGTTGCTGTGTTCCTCTAAGCAGCCAATTCGACTACGAAAATATTGCTATCTCTTTCGAATTCATTCATTAGCCTGTCCCAAAGTGGTTCAAAAGTTCACTCTTTCGGCTATTGACCCTACGAGCAGCTGATTTGCAGAAGTCTATGGTCTTCCAAATCTGTATTTAGTGCTAGATTGCACATAATTTACAAATATTTTATAACTAGCTTTTGCCCGGGGCTTGGCTCGCGTTAATTTAGAATTTGACAATCAATTCGGGTTTTACTCTTCTTGTATAGTTCAATCACGATTCGTAAGACATGTGGCGCCATCTATTATCATAAGAACGTTGTTGTTGTCCCCGGGAACAGTACTTTTTAGGGTTCCGTAGCTGAATGGCAAAAAACTTTTTACGGACTTTTTCATCAAACTACAAAGTTACTGCAGCAGTAACAACAAGTTAAAACACTAAGAAAAACAAATTTAGTTTTGCTGTTGAATGTAATACAATACAACATAAGAATGAGCTGTCAAAATATTATTATTACGTGTATATTGTTTGGTGCTACGGAACCGTGTGCGTGTGAGTACGACTCGCACTTGGCCGGTTTTTTTCGGGATGAAAGGTACCCTATATCTATTTCAGTAGACCTGACAACGTATTGCAAAATTTCTGGATGATCGGTTCCGTGGTTTAGGCGTGAAAAGGCAAGAAACAAACTAACTTTCGCATTTATAATATTAGTTAGGTTTTTAGGAAGTTCGGATAATAGAGTTAAACTGCAGTCTGTGTTTAATTATTTCTTTTCAAAAATACTTGATTTTGAAATTGTGTTGATTTAGTATAATTTTATTCTTTCGGCTCTGGCAACATTGAAAATTTAGCGCGAAATTCAAAATCTATCCTGATTAATTTAAAAAATAGATAATTTTAATAACCATGAGCTGTAATTATACAACTCTAAAATAATAAAGATCGAAGTAATGATATTCAATTCTTACAACGTGTGTATTTGACAAAAACAAGCGAAGTTAAATATGATTAGCTGTACCTCGAAAAATCAATAACTCCAGCAACCGAAGGTCTAGTTTTAAGACGACACTTGCACCAAAAAGGTATTCCTGTCATAGTGTTCTTCTTCCCTTGGATAATTTATTCATTTACAATAAGAATTTTCAACTAAAAAGTGCCTATTTTTAATCGTTAGTGAATTTCAATCATGTCGTTGAAGGCATACGAAGATGCTTGCACTAGGGCTGAGTTATTTGGCCAGCCTTTGCCTGATCGAGAAGACTTTTTATCAAAACATAAACACTTGGATGTCGTAGAATTTGAGGAAGTCGAAATTCGAACGGCAGAGGTAAGTAACCTTTTTTTTTTCTTAAAATTGGAAGTGTGTTTTGAAATAATTTCCGTGTGATTATTTTTCTTGATTGAGATTTTCTTTATTTTGTGTAGGTAACAATTGACGAGTGAGTGCCAAATAGGTCAAGGATTTTTAATAATCAAGTTGGTAATTGGAATTCTTGTCATACCAATATATGAAAGTAAAAAAATGCGAATTACTCCCGTTTTAAACCGACTTCAAAAACAGGAGGTTTTCAATTCAGTTGTTTTTTATGAAAAAAACTTTTTTTATGTGATAGGATACAATTCCCGATTCCCAGTTCCCACAGAAATTTTATCCAAAGCGGTTCAGTAATTTGTTTTTTTTCCTTTCAATATGTAGTTTTTCTTCATGACAAGAATAATTTGTGTGGTAGACTACAACTAAAAAGGGTAAAATAAAAAACTTTTAGGAAAAAAACACTAAAAAATAACTTTACTTTCGGAAGTCTTAAATTTTATCTTTGTTACATAATTATTTCCTTTATTTATATTTACACAAATTATTTACATTTTTAAATATTCCTTAAAAAACAATATAAAAACATTTGAAAATATAAAAAATTGTAGCCCACCGGTATCGGGAACAGGGTCCAAGCTACCGGCGGTCAGGGCTCCAGAGAGAGGAACCTCCTAACAATACGAGCCGTGTTCAGAAGTACCGCTTTCTGAATCAAGCCCTTGATCCAGCTGCCTAACGAGAGCCTCCTCAGGTATTGGTCGAGGCTCTTGGAAATTAAGCCATGGGCTGATACGACTATCAGCACAATGATCGCCGAGTCCACATCCCACATGTCGACAACCTCGCGAGCCAAGTCAAGATACTTGATTTTCTTATCTTTGTCGGCTTTCACGAGGTTCTCATCATGCGGGACCGTTATGTCAACAATCATTGCGCGCCGCTGTGATCGATCCACTACCACTATATCAGGCTTTTTGGCTACAATAGTCCTGTCAGTGATGATGGATTGATCCCAGTACAATGTGATACTGCCATTTTCGAGAACTGGGTCGGGCACATACTTATAGTACGGCACTTCCGATTCCACAAGATTGTATTTTTTGCTGATGGATAATCCTGGCTACAAGGTTGTGTCTATGCAAGTACTCTTCGTTAGCCAGACGAGAACACCCGGAGATAATGTGACGGATTGATTCGCCTGGACGGTGGCATGCCCGACATATGTCAACCGTAGCGACCTTCACAATAAATCTCCGGTAGTTATTCGTCATCATAACTTCATCCATAATTGCACAGACAAAACCTTCGGTTTCTCCGAAGAGGTCCCCGGAACGTAGCCAGGCTACGGACGCTGATAGGTCTACATCGGGCCCATGCAGGGCCCGGAAAAAGCGTCCGTGAAGCTCCTTACTCTGCCGTACCTCCATGCGGTCGTTAGTGTCAAGCACTACAGGTTTGCGCCAGTTCTCTTTAGCCAAGGAGTGCGGGGTGAGGCCCTTGTCCACCGCGACTACATCTCGATGCATCCCCACGTCGGTTTCAAGGAAATATTCCCTGAGACTGCATATCTCGCGATTGTGGAGAGTCTTAGCGTTTAAAAAGCCTCGACCCCCACACTTCCGCGGGATATACAGTCTCATAACAGAAGAACGCGGGTAACATAATTATTATTATTGTTGTATTTTTCAGAACACTGCTATGCTAGATGACCAGCTGAAGGAAGGCAGCGGTGGCCTTGCAGAATTAAACACAATATTGGATTCCACTCAGACTAAAATAAATAAATTGAAGGTAATTTATGATCTGGCATTTATATTTTTATTCTAGAGAACGTCGTCATGTTTTATTCGACTCGAAATTATAAAAATAATTTCATACTACAAACTTATTATCAACTTAGGGAAGAGGAATTCCGAATTCTCGAATTTCTCATGGATACCTTTCTTGTTTTTTTTTTTTTAGTTTGAATTTGTGCCCATTTGATGACAATAGGGTAAAAACATGTAAAATATAAAATACTATTATCAGTGGCATCCGGTTAGACTGGAAGCTGACTCCAACATAGTTTCGGAAAAGGCTAGGCAGATGAAGATTTTATTATGGCAATAGACAGTTACTGCATGTGGCTGAGATGAGAATGCTAAGGAGTAAGTAAGGGTGTGTAGTGTAACGCGAATGGATAAAATAAGGAATGAGTACATAAGAGGAAGCCTGAAACTGGCGCCGGTGATTGAAAAGTTGTGTGGTAATCAGTTATCGTGGTATGGACATGTGATGCGGCGGAATGAGGAAAATAGGGCGAGGAAAATGTTGCGTATAAATGTAGATGGCTGTAAGAGTAGAGGAAGACCAAATATACGATGGATGGATTGTGTGAAGGATGATATGGCTAGAAAGGAGGTGACTGCTGAGATGACGAGTAATAGAGAAGTATGGAAGAAGAAGACATGCTGTGTCGACCCCAAATAAATTGGTATATGGGGAGGAGAATGATGAATAGGCTCGTTACGTGGGACTTGGACATACCTAACTCTAGCGTAACGTGGGTATACTATGGGTACTCCAGTTTTAATTAAAATCTTCGCAGAAATATGCATGATTTTATATTATGGTAACTTGATCGTATACTTGATACTAAGGGCCGTATCATACTAGCGGTTTGCGAACGGCTGCGAGGCGGGGCGGGCGCGCAGCTAATGCGTCGCGAACACGCTACGGCTACACAGCGAGGACGTCGCGGACGCGTGGCAAATACACGCAACGAATTCGCTGCGCATGCGCGGCGTGTTCGTTGCGCGCCCGTAACGTATTCGTTGGGCGCCCGCTCCGCTTTGAGGACGCTCGCAATCCGCTAGTATGATAAGGCCCTAACTATTTGCACATCTATGACTAGCATTTAATCACTTTAACATTGTATACCTATTTTACAGGGTGTTTGCGGAACGATCACAAACTTCTTTCGAGTGAAAATGTCTGCAAAAGACAACCTGTCCTATTCAAGCGAACCCAGCTACGTGGGGCAGACAAACTATGACAAAGATTACATACCACCAACCTCGGACCTAGGCTCTATAAACCAAGGCCTTGGACCAGACGACAATGAGATGACACCGCGCGCGGGAAAACTTAAACAAAACAAAAATGGCGGCGACATAAACTCAGCTTTGGACGACTTAAAAAAGATGGAGGATCAGGAAAATATGTCGTTGTTGGGTAAAGCGGCTGTGAAGGATATTGGGCAGCAGGTGAATTCACAAATTAGTAAGTTGGATCAGATGATTAATAAGGCAGATAGGGCTCAGGCGTCGCTGAATAAACAGAATAAGCAAATGCGGACATTTTTACGATAATTTCTTTTAATATGTTAGTTTTTTTTCGTCTCTCGTGCGTGGCTGCTCCTTGTTCAAAACCGCATAGTTTCTTGTGTCTTGTTCGTCTGGTGATAGCTAATGATGCTTTTTGTATCGAAGGGCTTCAGTACGCGTAATTCTTGAGACAAATTTGAAATAAAAACATTTCAATTTGGGTAGGCACA
Organism: Noctua fimbriata; assembly: GCA_905163415.1. NCBI lineage: Eukaryota > Metazoa > Arthropoda > Insecta > Lepidoptera > Noctuidae > Noctua > Noctua fimbriata. Next base: position 7,317,616 of record LR990934.1, on the reverse strand, counting down.
GAAAGTGATCTGCGACAGAACGAGCTGCAAAGAATCATTGTGATGAGATTTGCACCACCAGTTGAAATGCTTAGCTACAAAATGCCAGGCAAAAACATCGCTTTCAAGCACGAACCAGGGACCGAAAGCGAAAGGTTACCCGTAGAGGGGTATTTTTAAGGTTAGGTGAAACCCAAGAGTAAAGGTTAACCCGTATTAGAGGAATAATCAGCCTATAATAACCGGTTCACGCATAGAGTTCATTTCTGCCCATAAAAATATGCAAGAAAGTGATGGAGTCAGCCCGCGCTTGGTGCTTTGTCTATTTCATTCTGGTTCATCAGCTATTTTTAATTGATATTAAACGCGTTAAACCGCTCGAGCTCATGGCTAAATAAAAACAGCCGCTCGGATCGATCTTTAGGTTAAGCCGTGCTTGTCTAGGTTGGTCTGTGGATGGGTGACCACCCTTTACATACCGAGTTTCCTCCGTGCCTCGGAAAGCACGTTAAGCCGTTGGTCCCGGCTGTCATTTGTAGATCTTTGACAGTCGTTACAGGTAGTCACTTAGTCAGTTTCCCAAAAAGTCTGACAACCAGTCTTACCAAGGGGTATCGTATTACCTAGTACTAACTGGGTTGTGGAGGTCAGAAAGGCAGTCACTCCATGTAAAATACTGGTATTCAGCTGCATCCTTTTAGACTGGAAGCCGACCCCAACATAGCTGGGAAAAGGCTAGGCAGATTATGAAACGCGATATAAGCCGCCTGAATTTTCTTTTAGAGCAAGCAGGAGCACTGAGTAACATACTTATAATAATTATGACAGGCTGGTTAGTTAGGATCTCTGTTCAGTTCATCTTTTTCTTCTAAGAAATATGCAGTTAAAACAATGCAATTGGTAAGGGATGATGCATGTTTGCCCATTTCACTAATTGTCCGTTTCTGAAAGCCTGACATACTTATAATAATTATGACAGGGTGGTTAGATAGGATCTCTGTTCAGTTCATCTTTTTCTTCTAAGAAATATGCAGTTAAAACAATGCAATTGGTAAGGGATGATGCATGTTTGCCCATTTCACTAATTGTCCGTTTCTGAAAGCCTGGGTCTTTCATCAGTATCTAATTTTAGCTTTCAATCATGTTGGCTGTAGTAATCGGCAGATGATCAGCGTGTTAGTTCCCATGCTTTTAACTCGTTCTTCCAGCTTTACGTGTGAGAACAGAGACTGTATCTCCACCTCTTGTAGCAGCATTACTTTAAACTTTCATCATTGTAGAAAAGAGATGGACCTATGCGTTTTGCATAACTCTATCCCTTTTCTACACTGTAGTAACATTAAAATAATACTGGAATGATGGTGAAGATAGTGTGAGTTTTAAGAATTTCTCTGTACGGTACCAAATCGTGAGAAGTTAGTGAGTAGATAAAATATTTAGGCAGGTTTAATCTTGGGAAGAGAGATGGTCTGACTAGATCTAGCACGAAATACCGCTGTTGTCCTCGGATCAGGATGTGACGATCTTGATCTTGAATGGTGTGTTTGTGTTACAATAAGATTTACAAGCCGACAAGAAATCATCTAGCTGTTTGTCCGAAATAGTTTTGCACTTTTTTCACTTACGAATAGTGCATTATGTAATTTGGCATCGTCTCAAATAATTGTCAAGCATTGAATTGTATTTAATGCATTCTTTTAAAAGTGTTGTAGTGTTTTCCGTCGGGTCTTTCTCGATTTTTCACTCCGTGGTGGACACGTAGCAAATTGCAAATTAAAACTATGTTCAGGGGGGTTACCATGACGTCTGCAGCAAGTGGGAAAGAGACAGAGCTATACGGGTCGTCTAGCGCCATCACTTTCCCACACTGGAATTACTCCTGCTTTAAGACGTCATGGTAGGCCCCTGGGATATAAAACATCAGCTTCCATTGAAATATTTTTGCAAGGTCTCTGTACTGTTTCCGTTTGCTTTTGTGAATAGGGGTTCTTGAGGAAGTGAAGCGGTGGGCACCAAAAGATCCATGTACCAGTGCGTCAAGTTACTGCAAACTGTCAAATATTCTCATTCGATTTAGAACTTAACCATTAACATTTTATGGTTTAAAAATCATTTGGAGAAATTCAACAGTTTGTAGTAACTAGATGTGCTGGCGACTGTACAATGTATATTGTAACTGTCTGAAGTTTGATATTGTTTTGATCTGATATTTTCTAAATAGAATGCTCAATTATTGAAAGTAAAAATCAATTTGCTTATTCTGGTTTGATCACGTGTATATTGTAGATATTAATATCCCTCTTTTGATCAAGTAAACTGCTAGAACTTATTCATACTTACGTACACTAAGTATACCTACGTACTACTACACACACGTATACTGATGGTATCCTGTCCATCGGACTATGAGAGTAAAGGAACAGATTAGTGTTCACCTGCGCACACTCTTGTGATGTGCACTACTTATAATATCTCCCGCGCCTATATAGCTAATCTCCGCTAAGATTGGCCGTCGTGACCGAAAACGGTCAAGAGGACTATAAATATACAGGGTGTTTGGTAATTGAGTGCATTCCTTGAAATGGGTGATACTAGACCTAATTTGTAACAATTTTGACCCGATTACTTGGGGCCCAAACTGGGTTGTTTTTGAGTTATCGAACTATTAAGGTATTTTGAAAATTTTCCACGTCACCACCATAAGCTGCTGACTGTGAGATATCTAAGCCATTCCAGATGTTAAACTGATACTTTCCTGGTAGCTCATGAACGATTGAATCCTTCTAAATCAATTTGTCAAAAAAGTAGATCTGTCTGTGAAAATTAAGCCCCATAAAGTTCATGTTTTGATTGTTTTTTCGAAACTTCCCTTGTTTTTTAATGCAGTTTTCTCAAAATAAATGTATGACACTATTGTCGTGCAAATTACAGGACCGACTTCCTTATTTCATCATTCAGTGGGTACTGAGGCACCATTTTTCAATTAATTTTCTGGTGCAACCAGAGCATTAAAATACTCAGTCAACGTCGGCAAGCAGAATTAGGTCCGGCGTCCTAATTCTTCTTCAAACACGGCATTCAAACAGATGATCATATGATAAGAAAGATAGAAATTGAAAAAAATCTTGAACGGCTTAGATTTCACAGATAGTCCGCAGTTTATGGTGGAGAGTTGGAAAATTTTGAAAATACTTTAAATGTTCGATATCTCAAAGACAACCCAGTTTGGACCCCAAGTTATCAAAAATATTGCTAATTAGGTCTAGTATTGAATCACCCATTTCAGGAAATGCACCCAATTACAAATCACCGTGTATATACCAACCTACTTGGGACACAACTTCTTACGTTCTAGTCAGTTTTCCATTCATAGATAAGTTATACAAGATGCCAAATAGGAGGGTGTGATTCAAGCCACGTCCTAATCAAAGCGATGGTCGCATTTAAGTTTTGTTCAGCGAACTTGATCAAGGCTTCAAGTTCGCTGAACAAAGCGTTTGCGCTACCGCAGCGCCTTCCGGTCTTTTGAACAAATGAGTTACCTATTATCGACGATCGCATAATATTCGCTTGGCCGATCGCTTTAGTTAGGAATCGGGGTTACATCCATAGTGTGCATATTGACCTAGCTACAAGCCAGATAAATAAAAACATGGAACAGAATTTGTATTCAAAGAATCTACTAGATTAGTTAGCTGGGATTTATCTAGAGGTGGTGGCATTATAATTAATTTTATTATATAACCGAATTAATTCAGAAATATAACGTAAATGTTAGACACCATTCCAATATGTAGTGTGCTGTAATTTTTTCTATAAATCACTCGTGTTTAGAATGTAAAAAAAAAATTAAAATATTAAGAAATTGGTGCTTTTAATGTGAGTGTGATTGTAATAAAAATCATGAATTTGCATTAGTTGACAATATTATACTATCTGTATTTAATGTAACCCTTTATAAAGATAATAACAATTTATGTAAAACCTATAAATTATAATCTTAGCTAGTCCTGATATTCCATTTAATGTTGTTAATGTCAAAATCGTGGGTAAATAGGCTTTGTAGGGCAATTATTAGTTTAGGTCTGAATGTGACTGTAATAGGAATTGCTTTATTAACCTTTTATATGATGAATATATTAAATAAATGGGTTGAATCAAGATTTCAATTGCTGTTTGTCCGGGGTCTGATTTATTGTCAGTTGATCGATCGCTTTAGTTAGGAATCGGGGTTACATCATAGTCTGCATATTGACCTAGCTTAATGTTGACGGATGGAGAGGGAGAGGAAGGCCAAAGAAAAGATAGATGGATTGTGTGAAGACTGATATGAAAGAGAAAGGAGTAAATGATGCCGTGACGTCTGACAGGGGAGAATGGAAGAAGAAAACGTGTTGCGCCGACCCCGAGTAGAATGGGACAAGGGCAGGATGATGATGATGATGTTCTACTAATTCATCAGAATAAAGATGGAAGCGCTAGGACAACCAACGAAATTCAAATTTTCTTACGTTTTTTTGCAATTTGCCGGTAAGTGTCAGGCTGTATGTTGAACAAAATATAATTCGCGACCGTAACATGTATGCATTAACAGAATTATAATAATGAATAAGTTTATAAAGGGTGTAAAAAGACCCTTAAGAAAGGCACTGGTTCTCCCCGTTATTGCGATCATTTTTTTGTTCGGGACCATACCTGGGAACCTTCTAGTTCTTCTAGTGTCGGGATTTTTGATAGCAATAGGCTTGCCCCTTATTACATGAGACTTAAACATACCTGGGTGTACTATTTAGGTACACCTATGCTTAACCCTTCGGGGATTAAAGGTGTGATGTTACTTTATGTTTTTATATAAATAAAAATATATATAAAGGGTGAAACAAGACTTTAACGAAGCCGAAAGGCATTTGTTCTCCCCGTCATTGCGATCATTTACTTTTGTTCTAGACCATACCTGGGAACCTTCTAGTTACGGAGTTATTGGAGGTCAAAGATCCAACTTTTTCACAATTTTTTTTTTGAAATACTGGTTTTTAAGGTTATAACTTTATTTTTAAAACCTCTATGACTCGTTCACTATTCAATGCATCCATCAGCACAATGTTCCCAGCAATATTTTTTGAGTAGGGTTACTTGGTTTTATGTACAGACTGCTTGGTTGACGGCTTCGTTAAGGGTCCTTTTAAAACCTGTATAATCCCATTGAATGACTATTTAATGAAAAAGTAAGCAAAAAAACGTAATAAAATTAGAATTTGGCGGGGTACTCTGGTGCTTCCCCTTAAATAATCTGAAGATCTACGACCTGTATGAATGATGACGCTTTGTAGAAATTTCGCAAGACAAATAAGGTGTGTTGATATCTACATCCAGTCTTTATGAAACTGTGTGTGGTTCTTTGTCGGTAATTTAAAATCAATTATGTCTTATGTACCACAGCTGGCCAACGGCCTGCCACCACTCGTTCCGTTTCTCACGGCTGGTGGCTGTTGTGGGTCAATCGCTGATGATCTATGTAGTTCGTCTTGTCATCCTTGCTCAGCGGCGGTACATGATGGGCTGCTATTTATAAATGAAAATGAATGTTTGTATGTTTGTCCTCAACGGGTTCCTAAAACATTGATCCTTTGTGCGTGCTTGCCTAGGTTGGTCTTTGGATGGGTGACCGCCCGTTACATACCGAGTTTCCTCCGTGTCTCGGTAAGCACGTTAAGCCATTGGTTCCGGCTGTCATCTGTAGATCTTTGACAGTCGTTACAGGTGGCCCAAAAAGTCTGACAACCAGTCTTACCAAGGGGTATCGTAATACCCAGTACTAACTGGGTTATGGAGGTCAGATAGGCAATCGCTCCATGTAAAATACTGGTAATTCAGCTGCAGCAGGATAGACAGGAAGCCGACCCCAACATAGTTGCGAAAAGGCTAGACACTTTCGTCTGCGTGAAATTATTATAAAAATATTACTTCCAAATCTGAATCGGATTTTGTTAACAATTTAGAGTTATTTCAGACTTTGAGGTTATTCTTAGGCTACTAAGAAAAAAAGGAGAGCCTACCAAAACTACTAAAAGGATTACCTTTTTATAAAATAAGAGTAGCCTAACTTACTCCTTATAACAGCAACCAGAAAAAGTCCCGTCACAATCGGTTCAGCCGTTTCGGAGATCAGCAGGAACAAACAGACAGACGGACATTTTTTTTTGTTATTATTAGAATATTGTAATATGCATTCAGTAAAATCTTGTTATTTTAAAATTACAAACAGACGCTCCAATTATATTTATTTCTATAGATAGGTCAACGCACGATTTTGACATATCAATTTCTTCTTGTAACCCTATTTAAGCTTGATCTTCAAATCTGTCCTGTTCGCAAAGTTCTTAGCATTGTGATAAATTGTTAGTGTAAGACACGAAAATTGTAATATTTTAATGATTTATAGCATTATTGAAAGAAACCAAGCTGTGATTAATATGTCTTTTATTTCTGTCCGTTTAAAAATACACTGTAGACCAGTGGCGAAAATTCCATACAACTCGATTCCTACCGGATTTCCTTTGAAAACTGGTACAGTCAGTATTCTATAGACAAATAATATAAACATTTTAGAACTACTTAACACATTAAAGAAATGTACTCCGGCTTACCTCTTACAAAATTTGACCCTTCGCTACTGCTGTAGACACAATATTTTAAGCAAATGACCACTTTGGGAGTATTGGCGTCAGTAATTACGCGCCACGATGATATTTTAGTTTAAAATTAAGTACTTACATTCATTCTTTTCTTTACGGTGTTTCCTGCACAAAGAGGCCATTTTTGAACCAAAAGAAAGACAAAGACATGAGAAAAAGGGTGCATTGTTCCTCTTCCTCCGTTCAAAATGGAGCATCATACGAACTGAGCCCTTAGCACGAGCGCGCGGTGTAAACGTAACGTTAATACGGCGATTGTATTTTTTTTTATTTTTTTTTTCAAACACTGTTTTAAGCTTTCACGGTTTACAACTAAACTTATACTGTCACTTACGTGATATCTTCCGTGATTGTTCATTATTTTGAGCTCCCGATATAATGAACAAACACGGAAGATATCCCGTAAGTGTCAGTATAAGTTTAAAAATATATATATATTTTTTTTTTTTTGAAACCGTTGCCCCGCACTAGGAATTTCTCCTGTATCGTGGGTGCGTTTACAAACATTTAAACTCACATACACAAACAGCCAGACTCGAAACAACTACCTGTAGATCATACAAATATTTGTTCCGTGCGGGGATCGAACCCGCGATACGCAGGGCAGCAACCAATCGCTCAGCCACTGCGCCAACCGTGCCGTCTTCATTTTTGTTTCACATACTTTGTATTGTGTAATATTGTATAACGGGCTGGTGTTCGCAACTCCACGTCAAAGCGCGTATTTTGCGTGCGGGTGGGAAATCTATATATTTATTTATTGGCCTATCTACAATTGTTACACTATTTATCCTAGTACTACAAGCAATATGATACAAGCATAGTGTACAATATGATGCGATAGACACAGCACAGCTATTCGATCTACCTTAACTCCCCGAGAAAGACCAGCAGCGCCTTGATGTTGCTCACAATCTCGCGGAGAGTACCTGGGTTACCGGAGTACTTTGCTCTGTATGTTGTAACCACTGGGCAATGCAGAAGCATGTGGGCTGCTGTCTCGTCTTCCTCCATGCAGGCTCGGCATAGGGGGCTGACTGTGACTCCTATGACAAAGAGGTGTTTATTAAAAGAGCCGTGTCCAGTGATGGCGGCTGTAATATTTTCATAATTTTAAGAATTTATTCATATCTATGGATTAAACTGTTTGTGCTAGTTGCAAACAATTTAACTAAAATGCCATAGGATAATTGTATTTTTGATTCAAAAATGTTTTAATAGAAAGATCAACATAACTTACATTGAAGTTATAATAAAATCAACTTTTCCGGTCAATTACATGCGTAAATTCTCTACTTCTTAACAAAGTAAAGTGCTAAAAGCATCAGATAATTGGTTTAACTTTTTCCTGATTCCAATTATTGAAGATACAGTTGACATTGGAGGCGTCACGCTTCGCCCAGGGCCACACAAAAAATGAGCGGAATCAACCGTGAAACAGCGTTATATAAGAATCTGGTTATCGTACCATGACCCAACATTAGAAGTCAAACAGTCGAGATGCTACTAGCACTAATCGTTTGTCAACTCTCAGTACTTGTAATCGCGAATCCATTCCACAAATATCCCACTGTGTTCCTACTCGACGTCGGTAATGAAGAACTGGAGAAAACAAATACTGAACAGATTAGATTATCAGTTCCCGGAGGATCTGTAGCTTTGAGATACCCAGCGATCGGCGATGGTAACACAATAGGACACCTTCGAGTAAGTAGTATAGACTTCGGAACTGCTTTCAAAGCGAACATAGTTGACGGTGGACCTGGTTACAAATACGCTGTCTTAGTATTGATGGGTAACCCAGGCGTTCCGTTCGATGCCGTTGTGACAGTGCAGACAGTGATTGGCCCAGCCTTCGATACACCGAATATTGAATATATTCCAAACAGTGGAGGTAATACAGTTGAGGTTGAAGAAGATGCCAATAATAGTGCCGAAGATTTAAGTGACGATGGTCCACAACCGAACAATTATCAAAGTGAAAATATTGCACAGAATGGTAATGATGAATTGATGCAGTCATCTGATCATGTATATAAGTATGCTGAGAACGAAGTGATGGAACAAAGTGATAATTACGGTGAAAATAGCAATCCTGAAGATAACAACGATGGGTCGAGCGATGAAGTAGATATCGAATCAGATAAAAATGAGGAATCAGAAGATGGCGAAAATGAAGGTAATGACGAAAACGGTGAGAGAGACATACATAAGGAGTATACAGACGATATAGATCAAATTGATGATTCAAATGTCCAAGTCAAAGGTATTAACACCGATGATGCAGATAATGATGGAGAATCAAGTCCAGAATTGGTACAGTCTGTCCCAATTGATTACGAAGAAGACAATGAAGAATCAACTGTTGTTCGTAGTAGGATTAACTCAAACTATGATGACTTAAGACCTTATTTAAGCGGTGGACAAGTTTATTATGAAGATACCGATGAAAAGAGGTCTGATTATCAGCAAGAACCATTGGATTACGAAAGTCCTGATGAAATACAGCAGATTTTTAATGATAGAGAAGTCCACAGTGGTGGTGGTGATAGTGAAAAATATAGGGATTCAAATAATAACAATTATATAGATTCTGACGATAATTATGCTGTGGCATATTAAGAAACTAGTGTTAGGTGAAATTCATGATATGTAAGTAAAGTCATAGAAATTATTTTTATTTAAGTAGGTAAGTATGTAATGTAAAATATTTGGCATTTATGTAATAATTGAGTAAAGATTCAAAATTGTTTTTTAGTATTTATTTAAACTTCTTTTCTCTGTTTCTTAGGTCGTCGGATCTGGTACAGTTGCGTAAAAGGACATTTGTTAGAAGTCCTGTTTTGTGTGTTTTGTGTTTGTTTTGTGTACTGACAAAAAACAGTACAGACTACCTTGTGGTAGTCTGTACTGACGACAGCACATCAAGCTACTACAATCTGTCAAATCTTTAATAGATTTTCAACTTTATCGCTAAAGCTTTCAAGGTTGGTTGGGAAAATTTTACAGTTTCGGGTATCTTGATGTGCTGACGTCTGTATCTTGTTGACTGTTGATGATGATGTTTTAATTTGTTAAAGTAGGTAGATGCAAAAAAAGTGCTATAAGAAAAAAAACATACCAAAACGAGAGAAAGTGACAAGGTAAGCTTTTAATAATTTACGCTCACAAAAACAACGATTTGGCATGAGTTTCAGGTAAACACGAAGAAAGGAATTGATCAGCTCGATCAATCACTACAAAACCTTGATCTTTATTAAATATTTATGTCTGCCACGCCCCACAATACGCTTTTACGTTTTATTTTAAAATGTTGCTTACATACAATGTCATCGGGAGATGCAATACGAAATGACGACAGACCTTTTAAGAAAATTGTTCTTGAAATTATTTTCGGGATCGATAGCGGGCTTGGAAATATATAAACACTTTTACACACATGAGCTGTCATCGAACAGCGTTATATAGTCATTGAAAGCATTTTCAGTCAATGATAATTATACAGGTTGGAATTTTGAGATGGGGCAGCACGGGCAGGTACCTAAATCGTTGTAGCTACAGGAGAATGGTTTCAGGAGACTAACTATAACTTTTCAAGCAATTACGATCTGCATTCACGTGAATTTCGCCTCGAAAGTTTGTCTACTTGTATCAAAGTTTTAGGAACTTAAACCTTTTGTGATGGGTTTTTGTCATCGGAACCAGCTCGCTTTTTCTTTTTCGATTTTTTTTAACACGTTTTTAGTTTTCTTATGATATCCACTACTACACACCTTAACAGCAGCAATCTTATGCAATTAATTATAAAATAAAAACTTAATCCGTTAAACAAAAACGTTTCCAAAGATAATGGTGTACATAAACATTTTAATGGCACACACGAGCATAAGAATCTCGTGTCCTTTTCCACGTGGATCGTCTCAAGGTTCAGCCTCATCATCACAGCTGGTGGCAGATTGATATAAAAATATAAATAATAATTTAACGACGAAATTGTTCTGCCCTCAATTTTTGCAAGCGCTACTATTAGGGTGGTTGGTTTCTCTTTCTGTTGTTAAATCCTCTTTGGATAACTTCTTTTGAAGCTGGATGTGATTTTGAACCGACTTCTTTTTAAATAGTGATTTTTGGATTTGAATTTGGAATTATTAACCAGGTATTGTGAAATACGAGTTCGATTTCCTAAATTACCAGATTTAATTTATAATCTATCACTGTCTGTGATAAATTATAAATAAAAAAAAAACCTATGGTTGAAGCAGGTTTTCGTAGTAAAGAAGAGGGAAGAGGCACAAGATGTCATAGGAATCTTCTGTGACCTCTCGAAAGCATTTGATTGCGTTGACCACGAAACCCCATTCTTAAAACTTGAACATTACGGCTTAGGGAAACTTGCGCTAAGTTTAGTGAAATCGTATAGACATCAGCAAATACAAATAGTCATTGTCAAGTATATATATGTTGTATAATTATATAGTAAAAACTTTGTTTCGAGTATGTTTGTTTTGCAACACAACACGTTAATTTCTAGGAACGTCCATTCACTTCAAAATTCAAAGAAAAATTCTTATTGTTTCCTCTTTAGGCACAAAACAAACAATAACAGGAGGAAAACATATTCCTCTTTAAACTTCATATTAGTCATTAATCTGTTTGTTCTTAAAACTTAACGATATGCAGAGATTTTCAAAAAAATATTCATCAGCCAATATTTGTTATGCGTCGACGCTATGACCTGACGAAGATGCATTGACCATTTTTGTTTATAGACGAACAATGTACACAAAAAATATTATTGATGGAATAAAACCGTTTTATTGAAAAACTTCATGATTCATTCAACTTTTAGAAGTGTGGATTTTGAGAGTAAATAACTGGGTGATTTGGTGTGAGAGGATTTATAATTGGCTTGGCATCAATGTGTGGAAGGAATTTCTAGAATTTTCATTTGAAAATTGTATTGTAAACGTATTTTTGTTCGTTATTTCCACTGGTACTTTTCTACTGGTTATCTACCAGCCTTTAACGTTCCTACTGCTGGGACACAGGCCACTTCCCTGTGAAAGGGGGTGGATCGAGTGCGGGTTGATGGTTGTCATGTCACATTACTTAGAATTTTGGTTCTAAGATTTGCTCGCTTTTTCACGATGTTGTCCTTGATCAACTAGTTACATCTCTTCATTCATCTTGTGCTTGTCTCTAGCATCGTCTTCATTAATTTAGAACTACTTCTTTATTGAGTTCTAGAGTCACTAGAGTTTTTCCATTTTATAAAAAAATACTTTTTTCTGCCCTGGTTCTGAATCTGAGGTGATTTTCACTACATGCCTTCTAGCCCTCTCAAAATTCACTAGTGTTTTGCACAATTTATCTTCTAAACTTTTTCGCCCTTCAATAAAGTTATGAAAGAAATAAATTGCCCACATCATAGCCCACACGCAAAGCTACTGAGACCACAACGCCTCGTAGTTAATTGTCTCTTATCCCAAATATCTACACAATGTTTTTTAAACACACGCATGTTTGTCGACATGCAAAACTTCATTCTCAATATTTATGCAAAATAAAACGCTCAAGTGCTTGAACCCTATATTTATGTTTAATTGTTGATATTAGAATTAGCCTCTCCAGACTATAGCACATAGTTTGCTTACAAGCCGTCAATCATTGACGGAAAATATTTTGAAAATCCTTTATTTCGTGGTGTTATGGTTTTATTAATGTATTAACCTGATATCGATTAGTTTTTAGGTCAAATAGTCTACGGTCTGTGAGTAAAACATGTGGTCTCATCGGCTGAAGCAGCTAATTCTACCAAGCTAGTTCCAGATGATTGATACTAAATCCAACGTTTAAAAGTACGATTACCTGAATGATTTAAGTATTCACAAAAGCTATACAGTATTTCACGATTTATTCCTAAACAGCGGTCATTTCTCAGAACCAAAAATTCGATGACATATAATTGTGGAGGAGGATTATCATGCACTCTCTGTCACAGAGAATATACTCCTGTGTGTGTGTGTGTGTGCAGTGGGAACATTTTAGGTTGAAGTGATCCAACCGCCATGGGTGGACGACATCAGAAGATCGCGGTTAAGACCTGGTTGAGACTCTTGCAAACCAGGCAAGAATGGCACAAAAAACAGGAGGTCAGCAATGGGTGGTCAGCATGACTACCAATGATGATGTTGATGGGGGGGTTCGGGGCAATGTTTTTATAAAAAAGCGTGTATCTATCTATCCTTTTGCGGGCAGATAGACGGAATATTATTTATGTATATGTTATTACTTAGACAGGAAACGGGATATTTACCATGTTTACTGTTTTTGTCGAGTTCCCGATATTTCGGCGCTGTTGCAAGCACCATGAATAATGTTGAATGTTGTTGTTGTTGTTGTTTGTTGTGTTTTTGTTGTGTTATGTTGTTGTTATGTTATGTTGTTGTTGTTATGTTGTTTGTTGTGTTGTTGTTGTTATGTTGTGTTGTGTTGTTGTTGTTTGTGTGTTGTTGTTGTGTTGTGTTGTTTTGTATAATGTTAGTGACCATGACAGTTTAAAATCTTATATGTATATGTTGTTCCACTATGTTATACTGCTGCTCATAGCGGATTAGCACATTGAAGGACCTAGATCTAAATACCGCTTTTGCCTGATTCTCAGGTATAGAAGATTCAATTGAGGAAACGTTTTCAACCCCATAATTATTGTGGGGTTGAAAGTGTGTGAAACCCTATTATAGGGGTACATTCCTAACAAGACGTCCTCACTTATAAACGATTCCAATGGTAAAGCGGTTTTATGACGACAATTATGACGAAGTAAAAGAGTGGATAATAATGGGTTTGTGTGGGAAGCAGGGCAATAAGAATGTTTTTCTATTTATTAAGACGAACACGTGTAAGGATGTATTTTGGTTGAGCAGGTAATAAGTCATGGAGCTTTTTTTTACCTCATGTTTCTAAGCACATTGTGTTCGTAATGTTATTATTTGGTCTTTCATTCAAGCGCCAAAATAAACTTTCTGGAAAAGTCTGTGGAAATTTTTATAGTAGGTACTTATTAGTTCCGTAGGAAATTTCCAGGAGTTTGTATTGAAAAAAAAAAGATAGAATCGTCAGATCGCAGAATGATCGGAGAATGCTGACATAAAAGATTATCCTTTATTTATAATTATATTCTCATATTATCAACTCCTACGTCAATGCTTACTAATGATATTGTAAATAGGCCTTTCGGACTATGGTGCATAACCTAACAGTAAACATAATTGACTTTATAAACCAAAGTTCTGTTTACAAATTGTAATAAGTCCCCCATCATGTTAATATGGTATTTATAAAGGTCTTAAAGTAAATACCAGGTACTATTATGTAACTCGACCAAAAATTGCATCTGTGTACGGTTAACGGTTAATAGAAATTCAAATATGGATTTTCGAGCGAACATGGCGCCGCTCTACAATTCTAAATTCGAATAGTCCGTGAACTGTTTCGAGTGGCGCGTTCATGTCTTGTTCCAAATACATTTTGATATTTTTTACAAAGGATGCGTTCTTATTTTAGGGATAGGTTGGTTCTATAAATATGATCTTAACTACGAAATAAGCTTTTGCGAAAATAATTAATAGAATGTTGCGATTTATCGCTTAAACTTACTAAAGCAAAGCGATCACCTATTAACGTTAAGGGCTTATTCACGACGTCCGACTAGCCACTACTTACCGAATAAATAAAAAAATGGAACAGAATTTGTATGAAATTATCTGCCATGTAAGTTACGGGATCTTAATCGCTGGTGGTGAAATAAGCCCCAAGACTAATAAAACAAAGACAAAGTAGTTGGTTGTAGAATTATGCATTGAAAAAGTACTTATACCTAATTTACAGTTATCTTGTTCTAAAATTCTAAAACATTATGAGAGATACCACGAGGCTATTCCACAATAAAAATAAAATTGCTTAAAAATATTCAGAAACCAGAGAACCGTTAATACTGACCTATGATATGACACAGTGATTCACCATTATTTGAATTATGCCAAGTCTGAATAAAACTGTTATTTTGATAAACTATACAACCTCCTTGCGTGTTTTCGAAGAAACGGTCGTCTCTGCGTGGGTCAATGTTTTCTACAATAACAAATGACCTGGTATTATGAAAAAGATTAGTAAATTATTACGGTTAATTTTTAGGTTGTGTCGACCTATACTCTTATTCATTAAGCGTGTCCCCTAAATTATATTGTGGTCTTTGGCTTGCCCTGTTACGGCTGTTACCTATTTTTTTTTTAATCTGGGGCTACTAGACGACGACGCAAGCCCCTATTTTATCGATAATGTTCTCTGAACTCACGCTAGGCTCTACTTAGTGGAACGTAATTCAGAACAAAGTACCTACGTAGTTAATATGTTGTAAAAATTATGACGACAGTGTGATATTTTCACTAGTTTCTTATATTAAGTTGACTTTACAGGTTTTTGGCATAACAATGTTTTGTTTGCGGAAGTTTTGAATAAGTAGGTACCTATCAAACGAAAATAGTTTATTTTTTCGAAAAAATTTTTTTTTTTTCAAAAATATTCTTCCCGCTGTTTGTGGACCACCCGGAATGATCCTCGAGCAAAATGATGAATGAAAAAGATTTATACTTTTGAATTGACGTCGTGAAGAGAGGTAAACTCGACACGTGTAAAAATTGCAATTACGGGAGGTTTTATTTTGATTTTTCGAAATTATTTTTTTAACCCGTCACTTTTAAGACAAAAGTTAAAGTAAAAAGTAAAAGTTAAGTTAGTCAAAAGTTCCAAAATCGCAATTGTTGCACTTTCCCGGCGTTTCCTCATTCAGTTCAGTATTTACATTGTAAAGGTAGAGGGGAAGCTAGAGAGGATCATAATTTATTGTATGTTTATATTGCATTAACCTAATAATGTACAAAAAATAAGAAGAAACAGATCCTGCTGTACATCAAAATAACAGAACAACACCTACTTAACATCTGCTAAATAATACAATGAAAACTTTTTGGATTCATTTATACTGGCCACTGCATATTTAGCACAAAAACGGTCGCCGTGGAACGATTACAAATTCAAATTCGTACTTTAAAAATAGAACGTCGCTGTGTGTTCGGGAACCGCTAACTGAACAAATAAACCTATTTTGTGTTACCGTTATCAGCCTAACCAATGGCTGTCAGATTTTTACCCAGTACTAACTGGGTGGGCAGCAGAGATCAGATAGGCAGTCGCTTCATGTGAAATACTGGTATTCAGCTGTATCCAGTTTGATTGGAAGCCGACTCCAACCTAGTTGGGAAAAGATTAGGCAGATGGTGGTAATTATAATCATGGTACGTCACCGAGTTACAAGCATAAGTTTTCGGTAATTTTAAAATATTTCTAGGTTTTTTAGGTACCTACGCGATTAAATCTAAATCTAAAAGCCAAGTTGGCGCAGCTGAGTTTGACTTTCAGAAATCGCACTCTGAAACCCGCTCGTCACAAATCTAAATATTCATCATTCGTTCGTAATCTGGGATTTTTTATTAATAAGAATACCATTTAAATAACTTAAAACCAATATTTATTGAATTGGTAATCCTAGTATGACGTTTTCCTTCTAAAATCAAAATTTGACAGATGGATCAAAAAAAAAAAATTTGCTGCAAATGGTCTTAAAACTAGATTATTTAGGAACAGTTTCTGTTTGACTGTGTGAAACAGATCGAATGAGGTTAAAATCGGCTCTTACTCAGATCAACTTTGTTTACTAATAATAATTTTAGGGCTAGAATGTATGCTGTTAGTCATAGCCTGAGTAAGATTGGCAAAAAAGTTGAAGTAGACATTTTATTTTTATAAGTCTTGTCTAGGGCGGCTTTGTTTAGGAAATCTAGAATATTGTTCTTGTAATTTATATACTTATCTTACCGTTGTATATTCATCTAATGCACTACAAATCTGTAGCTGTTGTACTTTTCAACAAATCTATTATGGGGGGTATGATGATCATAGAAAAGGGAAGATGGGAGACGGGTGTTATGTCTGGTGAGCTACTGCCCGACAGTTGTTGTCGGGTTCTCCTATGATAACTTTACTTGCGCGATGTAGGATTTAGGTGTCTTTCGATGTTTAGTTCATCATCTGTGTCATAGATGGCGCTGTAGTAATTTTTGTTCTATGTTGCTGTAGTACTTTTTGTAATACCGTTACACTATGATAGGTAATAATTTATGGTAATGGTCATAGTATGACCCTCGCTCGCAGAAGACGGGAGTCTTGAATGAGGAGTCAGGTATTGCAGGGTACTGATTGTGCGTACCTTCCAGATGCATGCAGTTCTTTGTTTGTCCATCTCTATTTTCTCTCTATCTGTACTTGAGTACAGTCCCCTTGACATTTGAAGCACCATTAATATGAGTTCAATCCGGATTTAACGCGTCGCTTGCGCACGAGTTTAAACAAACTCTAAAACACGGCCAATTAAACCGCTCCTATTCGCTAAACATTTTGGTACTGACTGGATGCAGGTGGGCTATGCATGAAAAGTAATAAAAAACCGGCCAGGTGCGAATCAGACTCGCGCATGAAGTGTTCCGTACCATCGTAGTAGGGAAAGAAATTAAAGGGGGCTCCCTTTAATTTATTTTAATTTCTATATTTGTATTAGCGGCAACAGAAATGCGCATTCTGTGAAAATTTCAACTCTCTACCTATTACGGATCATGAGATAGCCCACTGACAGACAGACGGAAGGACTGACGGACAGCGAAGGCATAGTAATAGGGTCCCGTTGGTTACCCTTCGGGTACGGGACCCTAAAAAAGGGAATAAAGCTTGTTTATTTTATTTATACTCACCCATTGCCCAGAACCAGTTGTTACGGTTACTTACTCTTCGTGAAGGACCTACATTTCTTGGTAGCGTCGGCAGCCAGCGTATCAAAATACTACAAACTGCCAAATTTTCTCATTCGATTTTGAACTTAACCACCAACATTTTATGTATTAAAATCATCTGAAGAAATTTGACAGTTTGTGGTAACTTGATGTGCTCTACCTATTTTAGCCGCTTAATCGATTGGCCACAACGCAAAAGCAATTGAGGAGAGAAAAAACGAAAAAAAAAATCTAGATGCTTAGAGGAAAGCATACCACCGTCACTGCGGTTCTCTTCAGGAAACAGGTGAAACAACCGCGTGTCGTATCGCCTTAGATCGCTGCAGTCTGACGGGTTTGGGGGCCGCTGTTGTGTCTGACATTAGAAGATTTCAGCTTTGTCTATGAGATGGGAACATATTGCGAATCCTCTACTGCAGCTGTCCAAAGGCGACACGGTCGCAGGGATCCGCTGGATGCGAGTCGCACGGGACCGGCCAATGTGGCGACACTTTGGGAAGGCCTATGTCCAGCAGTGGACGTCTTTCGGCTGAAATGATGATGATGATGGTGAAAGGCGACACTGACCATCAGGTAAGTCGCCTGGGTAGGCTTTACTAGTACTGCTAGTACCTTTGCAAGTAAAAGGGGCGCTTATGAGGAAGAGGAGTAGGAAAAATGAGCCTTCTTTGATACGCCTTCACTGTTCAATAAGGCATAATTTCCTTTATTTATTTTTCTGCAGATGCGCTCTTTTAACTTACGATGGTAGTACTTTATTCCACTGAAAATTTGACGTACATGATGTTTTTGCACCTTCTTCTTAGCGAGTCAATGGCGATCTAAATTGTGTCGGTCCAGAACCGAGCCACTAGTTTGGCACCTTCAGTTCCTGTGATGAAAAATCAACAGGACACGCAGGACACGATATTAAGTGCCCCATCGTTTGTGGAACAGCACAACATTTACACTCTCAGCCATTAATGAATCTCTACTTGAGCTGGTTTGCCTTGCTGGTCCTGAGTCTATTTAAAGACTTCCAGATCAGCCATGACAACTCATGTCCAGGTGGGAGATTTTCAGCAGGTGGAACGAATGGGTTAGGTTAGGTAAGGACTACTACCTCGCCACAACTTTAGTCTTTCCGTAGACCGCTCCTCATTGAGTGGGGTGACACACTTCAGAAAACATAACAGTTTTTTTTTCATAATACCACGACATATTAAAACCCGACCCAGAATACTCCAGAATTCTTCACTTATAAATCCATCGATCAATGTTAAGGTAGACAGCTACAGTCGCATATAACAGTTACCGTCTGTTGACCTTAAATATTAATATACCTATGTCTACACGCGCACCTGAACGGCCTATTTAACTATATCCGAATCATCTAGCCCAATTTGTTAATACGACACTGTTGAATAAAAAGCTTAACGGTGTTCTAAGAATACAAGATTTTCCTCCTACCGTATACAACATTAGTTTTAGTATATGCGAAACTTGAAACACGTGTCGAGTATTTTTATGTAAAGAATCTATGTACAAAATTTCAAAACTGTATCATGAAAAATCACAAAGTTATAAGCTTGACTTAACTTAACCTGGTTGTCCGCACAAAAGCGTGGTCAACACGCAACGCGCCCGCGCGCGCGCCTCTAGCGTCGTCTTGAGCTCATTGATAAACATAATTTGGCAGTAGGTACCTAAATTATTGCGATAGGTACTTAATGTCGCTCGGTGTCCAACTTGTAACTTTTTTTAAATATTTTTGGGACAAAATATAACATGGTTTAAAAATTATTGGAATCGATTCAGTTACTTATTCTGAACAAACTATATTCAGGTTTCGCATATACTAAAAATAATGTTGTATACAGGGTGGAAGGGACACCGACGCTAAAACCGTTAACACGTTTAATTACCCCGTATTGACCCCACTCCTGGGCAGAGTTCGCCCCCCATTCCTTCCACTTTGCTACTTCACATGGAAGCCATCCAAGGTGTCTCGCCAATCCTAAGGTACAATTTACGAAGACTAAACATAACGACGTGTATTTAAAAGAAACCTACTTATAATAATTAATAAAAATTACTTAAAATAAAAGAAACCTACTTATAATAATTGAGTATCGGGTGTGGCTCGGTTTGCCGCGACCCGTCTTGATGTCTCAGGGCTTCAACTTCTTGTTTAAATACAGGATGTAGGGAACAGCCCTCCACAATCTCACAAGGGGCATTCAGCTCCTTATTTTGAAACACATACCGCTGGAATTTTTCTCCGGATTTTTATTTATTTTTCAGTTTCTATTCCTTTATTTCAATGTAAAATTACATTCCCTGTACGCAGCATTTATGTGTAATAATACGGCTAAAATAAAAAATCCAATAAAGGATGTTGAAATAATCTAACGAACGACGAGTGAAATCAGCTGTTCACTTCCTGCGTAGCTACAGAGTTCATCGAACTCACCGTCGCGCTTGCCGTTTGCTACGTGCGTTTTGCCACGGTAACAATACATTGCGTATGAGGAAATAAAACCAATCAAATTTATTGGATTTCCATAACGTTCCTGAAATAATTTCTTGTACCGGTCATCTTAGTATGATATACTGAATTCACCCCATCAGTTTGTGGAGGGCTGTCCCTGTATACCTTGTAATATGAAATAAAATAGGTGACTGACCTATTATTACATTTAACTGCTTTATTGTTTCGACAACTTTTGTTAACACAACTTGTGTAAGTATTCGTTTTATTTGATAAAGATTATTTGTTCAATAAATATTCATCATCATCATCATCATTTCAGCCGAAAAGTCCACTGCTGGACATAGGCCTCCCCCAAGAAGGGGGGTTTTGCCATAATCGCCACGCTTGGCAGGCGGGTTGGCGATCGCAGTATGGTTATGGTTATGGTGATCGCAATAAATATTGTACCAAACATATTAGACAATAACCGAATGAGGACATTAAATTCGGTGAAAAAAGGGGAAAAATACCTCCTCCTCATTTTTTGAGTATTATTTCGGTCAAAGATATCATAAGATTTTCAACTATCATGGTCACTAACATTATGTGTCGGGAACAGAATCGAGTTGCGAGTGACAGTGGTAGCGGTACTGAGTGCAAAAAACGAGCAAGAAAGAGGGTAGACCGATTTGTCTGCTCATAAACACCCACCCGCAATAACTTCAGTTTATCCGTGATCATGATGCTTGCAACAGCGCCGAAATATCGGGAACTCAAAGAAGACAGTAAACATGGTAAATATCCCGTTTCTAGTGTTAATAATAAAGATATCATCATTATTCTCCTGCCTTTACCTCAATTTGATTGAGGTCTCCAAAGCATGTCTTCTTCTTCTATACTTCTCTATTACTCAGCATCTCAGCAGTCACCTCCTCAAAGATGTAGGTACAAATTTGTCGAAAATATACCTAAAGTGTTTCAAAAGCCGTGTACATAGGTAAGTACACATTCACGCATACAGTATTATTAATAACCTGTCTGGGTAACGATCGGGAAACGCCTTGCGGTCTGCCAGGGCTCATGTTTACCGGTTCTTGAAGGTGAAAAACTGAAAACATACATAATATTATATCAGAAATTGATTCTTGGTGAAGAAATTACCATTTTCTTACCGTAGTACCTACCAATTCGCGGGCCTGTGGACGGCGAGTTATGGCCTAGCTCGCCGTCCGGCCGTCTTATGACGACAGGCCGTGTCGACGGCGCGGTCGTGTTCCACCCGCGCCTCAAAGAGATGTCAGCAACCACGTAGGGGTTCGCATGGGCCGATGCCTGCCAGGGCTGCGGGACTGTTCGAAAGAGGTACCGCGGCCCTGGAACACAAAGGGCAAGGAAGGAGCATGGATGGGTGTTAGTCAGTACAAATCTGACACTCCCTTCTACTCCGCCCAGAGTGGGGGGGGGGGGTCATTTGATGATTCCCATCATTTCTGGAATTGCATTGGTGGTAAATAGGTAGTGCGCCAGATCAGAATTTTTGCTATGTGTCTTGCGACGTTTGGAGTACCTATTCATTATGAATTATATGATGAAATTAACTATACAAGGCTAAGCTCAGATCAATGACCTCCCTCATTTCTGATAATAAATATCAGAAATAAGGGAGGTCTCCCAAATATTGCAAAATGTCCTTACACGTGTATGACATCTCAAAACCAGTTCATAACATAAAGAAATTACTCTAATGATCAGGCAAAACACGTATTCATATGTTACAATAACATGATTTGCGTTATTTGCTTTTTAATATCAGGGACAAGGCTGATCTAAATTTACCAAACTTTAGTTCTCCAGTCATTTTGTTCATTCACAAATTCTAACTTCATTGAATGACCTGATTTTAATATAATTTTAATGTGAATATGTATTTCGGATCTGTCGTTAATATGGACATAAAATTAATCGGAAGTGCGCTACCCGCAGCACAGCTTGCTTCTACAGAGCCCTGATGTTCAACAAGGGCGACAGTCAATGTCTGATCGCAGTGGATTTGAGACGTCTTGGAACTGTACCCGATTTATTGTGCCCCGTGTTATTGTGTTAAGTGGTAATCTCAAGTAATTAGTTAGTTTTGCTAGAAACAGTGTATCGCACCCAGTGTGTTTTCATAGCACGAAACCCATCGTCTGCCCACATGATGTACGAGCCTAACGGAGTAAATCCTGACATATCCGACATGTAGATCTAAATTATGATTACCTACCTATGCAAAAATATATATATGTATACACCCACGGAATTGGAAACAAATCTGTTAAGTAATTACGTGTTTGAGAGTGTATTTTTATGTTTTCTTTTATAATTGGAAAGTATTTTCTCAAAATTGAAATTAATTAACCGTTTTGCGAGCTATTTCTGAGTTTTGTGAAAAACAAATGTTTTGCTTCAACTTTAAGAAACATTGGGGTTGTTGGAGAAGGTATTATAATATAATGCATAGCCTTACATATTATTTAAGGCTATATTATCTATCAAAATTCAAGCGGTGGTCGTCTTCAGCCATTATGAAGATACCAGCGAAGGAAAACTAGGATCTCTGATAAAATGAATTGCACACGGCAGCTACTACTACTAGGGTAGTTATCGCTAAAAGGCTTCCCCAATTGGCCCTTTGCTTGGGGCTTATAACATAATTAAGGCGACAAAAGTTCTGGAGTAGCGACCGCGAACCGGAAGACGTTGCGTTGGAAGGTGAACCGATGACCTGGTGAAGGTTGCAGGGATTCGCTGGATGTGAGTCGCACGGGACCGGTCAATGTGGCGACACTTGGAGGAGGCCTATGTCCAGCAGTGGACGTCTTTCGGCTGAATTGATGATGATGATGAATTATGTCTTGTTCTATAGTTCTGCTTACAAGCGCCATGTTATGTTCATTTTAGTGTGGGAGCTGCAATGAAGAGCTGCAAAAGCACTGAAGTGGTGCCACAGGCATGGACCTAAGTCACATTTTAGTAACAAGATAAAAAAAAATATTGTACATGACTTATTTTCCTAGAAATTGTCATAAACTATTTTCAGAGCGTTTCGAGGGCAAGGTTAAACATTAAAATTAATACAGCTTTTCAGCCTAGTTTTCTTTATATTTCGTCTCAAAAGTGGAAGCGTGACAATTCTGACATTAATCGCAGTTTCATTAAGCTGAATGATGTATGTAGTTCAAAGAAAAATTGCGAATAAAATATTGTAGGAATGTCTTATGAAGTACATTTATTTCGTAGAAAACTAATATTTTTATCTTTGTTTTTTGGTTAATAATGACAAAATACAGGTAATCAGTTCCGCCTACGCGGTTCATTGGACGCTATTACTCTCGGAAGACGGTCATTAGCTTCCACACAGTGGCCTACATTGGTCAATCTCGTACGCCCACTCAACAATTTTTACACGAAAATAATAAGAACATGCCTACATAGTACAATAGTTTTATTTTATGGGAAAATAAGTATCTACGTTTGTTAACTGTGTCAGACATCGCAACAGAAAAAAAAACAAAATAAATTTTTGGTAAGGTTTGATGAGATTGTAAAACCTTATGCTACTAAGATGATTTATCCATTACTGTTCTTTGATCTATTAAACCAAGCGCATATTACAGCCACATTGGGTCCAACGCATCGCACTTTAATAATAACACGGAAATGATCGTCCACCTTTAGCGCCGAAAAGCTAAGAACAACATACATTTATTTCCTGGCAACTTTAGCCTATAGATATATAACCTTACAGGCTAACATACATAATTATGATAAAAAACAAATTGTGTTAGTAAAAAGTACCTTAAAACTACGTTAGCAACACTTCACTTGTGCACTACGTCACTGCGCGTTCACGTGGTACTTGCGCGTGGAAACGATGGAACACCACTCCCTTTTTTTAGGATGGGAAATCATCAAATGACCCCCCTCCCCCCACTCTAGGCGGAGTGAAAGGGAGTGTCAGACTTGTACTGACTAAAACACATCCATGTTCCTTCTTTGCCCTTTGTGTTCCAGGGCCGCGGTATCTCTTTCGAACAGTCCCGCAGCCCTGGCAGGCATCGGCCCATGCGGACCCCTACGTGGTTGCTGACATCTCTTTGAGGCGCGCGTGGAACACGAACGCGCCGTCGACACGGCCTGTCGTCATAAGACGGCCGGGCAACAACTCCCTGCGGCCAAAAGTCCTCTTCTAAGACGAGGTGCACATAACACGTTGGCATTCGTACCACAAACGCCTTGAAGTTGACGTTGCACCGCCACTCCAACAGCTGCACTCTCGCCACGTACTTGGTCTTCTGACGGTACGTACTCCACGTTTGGTCTTACGACAGCCCCCGTAGCATGACCACCGTAGACAAGGATTTCTTTGACAGAAGAATCCACAAAATGACAGATTGTGTCGACACGATGACAGATTTCTTTGCACTATCTGTCATTTTGTCGATTATTCCGTCAAAGACATCCTTGTCTACGGTGGTCATGCTACGGGGGCTGTTGATGAACACTAAGATGGTGCTATCATTCCAGAAGCAGTTATCAGCATCTAAACTAACATACCATCATTAAACAGTCCATATCTTAAAATAACACATCTCTTTTATCCTCTTCATGAAAAGACAAAATTGTCTTTGGGGAAAACCAGCGTCTGCGCACATAATAAATTACATGCTTTATTGCTTCAGCAACGGACAGTAGGTGCGAGGGTACCCGGTTAATTATACTGTACTAGCGAAAGCATCTGTTTTCGTCGTGAAATTCAGGGACATTTTACTTTTACCCGCTTTCATACATTTTCTAATGAAAGAGCTGAAAATAAAAAGCTTTCGATGGATGGACAGTGACAGAGCTCGTGGCTAAATAATAACAGACACTCGGTTCGATCTTTAGGTTAAGCCGTGCTTGCCTAGGTTGATCTGTAAATGGGTGACCACCCATTACATACCGAGTTTCCTCCGTGCCTCGGAAAGCATGACCTGACAACCAGTACCATGGTTACCAAGGGTTATCGTATTACCCGGTACTAACTGGGCTGTGGAGGCCAGATAAGGAGGCTGTCGCTCCATGTAAAATACTGGTATTCAGCTGCATCCGGTTAGACTGGAAGACGACCCCAACAAAGTTGGGAAAAGGCTAGGCAGATGATTATGATGTATGGACAGTGTGAATTATGGAGGAGGTGACTGCTGAGATGACGAGTAGAGAGAAGTATGGAAGAAGAGGACATGCTGCGCCAACCCAAAATGAATTGGTATAAGGGCAGGAGAATGATCATGGCGGTGATGATGCAGGTTCATGTAAAATGTTCTCAGATGAGTTGATAGCAAGAGTTTTGATTCCAGATCAGCTTAAGTTCACAGATTATTTTTATTTATGTGGTATAGTATAAATATCTTTAACACACCTTTTTTCATTAATTTGAAAGTATTGCATATTAATATTCGCGTAACTAACTTTTTCCACCATCGGTACAGTATCCTTTATTCTTAAAAATCGCCTAGAAATATCTATTATTTCCCCGTAAAAAAGACCTGTAAAAAAATACACAAACATCTATTTCACAATACATTATGCGTGCAATATATTTAGCTGGCAACATTTTAGTGACGTATTTAGTTTAGTAGGATAGGGAAAAGTCGGGCATTTGTCTTCTAAATAGGCTAAAACGTCTTCTCGCTGACCTGGCACTGAGAGAGTTATTTAGTAAGGTTTGCGAAACACACCTGTTGCCATGATAATAATAAGCAGTTGTAAGCCTAGTGGTGTGAACGTCGAACTGCAAAGTCATAGGTCTGAACTTCGACCGTAGATTTTTCGGATTTAAGTGCTTATGGGTGGAGAAGGATCCATACAACTCGATTCCTACCGGCTTCCCTTTGAAAAATGGCATTCTATAGACAAATAATAGAATCACATTAAACACTCCGGCTTACCTGTTACAAAAATTGACCCTTCGCTACTGGTGCGTATTGTATAATTATCATTTGCTTCGGTGAAGGAAAACATCGTGAAGAAACCAGAGATGTAAAGCCAAGTCAAAGGCCTATGGGTGGCATAAAAGCTCTGACACGGTTAGGCGCCAACCACACGATAGAGATAATAATAACGCTGTGTAAAATCCCTTAAAGATCAGCAGAGTACCGAGTTATTTCATCACTAGTTTTTCCAGCTTCTTCAGAAATGTCAGGCGTGTAGTATTCGCGACCGGCGCGCGGCGTGCGTGTATGTACGTGGACAAGTCTAAAGGAGTATTTTGATGATCGTAGCAGGTGGCTTTATGTAGTTTCTGTCTGACCTTATGGGAAAAAGCCGTGAGTTCATTTATTTGTCGGATATGTCAGGATTTATTCCGATAGGCTCGTACATCATGTGGGCAGACGATGGGTTTAGTGCTATGAAAACACACTAGGTGCGGTACACCGTTTCTAGCAAAACTAACGAATTACTTGTGATTACAACTTTACACAATATCACGGGACACAATGAATCGGGTACAGTTCTAAGACGTCTCAACTCCGCCGCGATCAGACATTGTTGCCCTCCCTCGCGTTGAACATCAGGGCTCTGCAGAAGCACGCTGTGCTGTGATGGACTGGTAAGCAGGTCGCGTGATGTCACCACTGCACACAGGCGCGCATTCCAATTCATCTTATGTCCGTACTAACGACCGGATCCGACATATTTATTACGTATGTAGTTTTTCTCGCATGGAGGACGAGTAAGTATAAAAACTATCCCACAGGAACGTATTTCAGGTACAAAAACGATAAACGCCCTTTTCGTCTCCAGTATCAAGGCTTGGTTTTACTCGAGCTTAGCATAGAAGACTACATTCATCTTTAAGAACACTGGTTCTCAACCGTTTACCTAAATGGAGGTTGGGAACCCATGCTTAAGAAGCTTACACAGGAGTTGTCTCGGAAATTCTGAAGGGACCGTTATCGACTCTTAAAATATCTCGTAAAGAAAAGTGATGAAAACTTTCCATTTTTGGTTATTATTCAGTTTTTTTCTTTGATTTTTTTTTTTGATTGAGGTGCTCGTGGCTAAATAATAACAGCCGCTCGGGTCGATCTTTAGGTTAAGCCGTGCTTGCCTAGGTTGGTCTGTGGATGGGTGACCACCCATTACATACCGAGTTTCCTCCGTGCCTCGGAAAGCACGTTAAGCCGTTGGTCCCGGTTGTCATTTGTAGATCTTTGACAGTCGTTACAGATAGTCAGTGGCCCAAAAAGTCTGACAACCAGTCTTACCAAGGGGTGTTGTATTACCCAGTACTAACTGGGTTGTGGAGGTCAGATAGGCAGTCGCTCCATGTAAAATACTGGTATTCAGCTGCATCCGGTTAGACTGGAAGCCGACCCCAACATAGTTGGGAAAAGGCTAGGCAGATGATGATTCAGTTTTTTTCTTTCTTGTTTGGCAACTGATCTGGTGGCCATTACTCAGTGTTTGAATATTAAAGCTTTGAGTACCTGAAATGTGTTGTTGACATTAAATTATCATGACAAAATAACTTTTTCACTCTGGCAATCCTGAATATTTTTTTTTTGTATTTTGAAAGAAATCGAAATGCGTCTTCACATTGACGTATTCCCCGTTGTTATCACAACAAGTTTTCGAGAATTTATTCATCTCTCACCGGATATATCTGTGGGTTATGTTGATAGGTATTTCAATATTTTTGTATGCACATTATTTTGCCTGGAAGACAAAACAATCGCATCTGTTGCTGAAAAAAAATGTGTACGACTCATTCCGTCAGTGCATTTTAAATTTTGCTTAGCGATATTCAATTGTTTAAGTGTTGAGTGTTGTGTTGTGTTGTTATTGTGTATTGTTTGAGTGTTTGTGTGTTGTTTCACTGATATGCCCTACGTCCAGGGGGGTTGCTATGACGTCTTAAAGCAGGGGTGATTCCAGTGTGGGAAAGAGACAGAGCTATACAATAAACTATATATTATGTAATTCCTAAGTAATGTAATGATTAATAATGTAGTGGCACCTGTTGCCGTGTCTGGCATACCACTGTTAAACCTACGATGGTTTGTGTGGTAGGTATGTTTGCATGTGAAATAGTTGTAACAGTGTTTATTAAATATTAAAAAAAATAAAAAACAGGTCGTCTAGCGCCATCTCTTTCCCACACTGGAATTACTCCTGCTTTAAGCACAAAAGTTGATGGTCACACAAAAGAAAATTCAATCATTTTCCTTATAATTAGGAAAATACCCTGAAATGGATAATATTCCTTCGGCTTTAGGGGTCGTAGTGTCAAATATTAAGCTATTTTTATCCAATTTCCTTGATTTATTATATTATTATACACGTGCTCGTCAGGGAAAATGGTCAACGTCCTTGAAGATCAAAGTAATGGCATAACAGAGAAATTCGAAAAGGCACTGACTACATCTTGATTTTTAAAGGCACAAATTTTGACTCTGACCGCCTCGTTGTGTTGTCGTCGCAAGGGCGACTGCTGAGCATGAGGTCCTGGGTTCGATTCCCAGATCGTGCCAAGTGTTATTGGGTTTTTCCATCAAGAATTTCCAATAACCGCCACGGAGTCAGGATTTGTGCCCGGTTGCTGGCAATAGGCTGGCCACCTATCACATGGGACTTAAACATAACTGGGAAAACGTGGTTGTACTATTAGCTACACCTCTGGGCTCTGCCTAACCTCGTTTTATTAACTGGCTTTTGTGTAAACCTTTCAAAACCTTGATTTTTTTAATTGACATCAGTCTACTTACTTTTCAAAAAGTCTGACAACCAGTCTTACCAAGGGGTATCGTATTACCCAGTACTAACTGGGTTGTGGAGGTCAGATAGGCAGTCGCTCCATGTAAAATACTGGTATTGAGCTGCATCCGGTTGGACTGGAAGCCGACCCCAATATAGTTGGGAAAAGGCTAGGCAGATGATGGTGAGTCTACTCACTCTTGGAGTTTCTGTTTCACGTGATTTTCCGCTGATTATGACAACGTTAAAGTTATAATTACTGCTGGCAGTAAACCGGCGGTAGCCTCGCCGATCACCTTGCTTGCCAGTTCATTCACCACGTGCTAGCTGTGCCTCACGACCTTCGTTCGCGCGAAACTGTCAATTTCAAAGGTTTATTTTTTTGCACGGTACCCTAATCCTTTTTCTAAAACAAAAGTAGCTTTAGTTACTCCTTATAGTCAAGTTAAGTCCCGTCAAAATCGGTCCAGCCGTTTCGGAGATTAGCCGGAACAAACAGACAGACAAAAAAAAAGTCTTTCATATATGCATTCAGTAAAAAGCTATTATTTTATTTACTAGGCCACCAGCAGCTATACCCTACAATTTCGTCAATGGTGTTCTGACATGTCCGCTTTGTGCTCGGAGTTTTTCGGCCAAAGTTGGGTATGCTAGCCACTTGAGAGCACATGATAGAGCAGCGTACCAAAGCTCTCGACAACCTCCCTAGGAAGCCATCGAATGCAGTCGCTGTGGCCGAAATCGGCTAGATGGCATCATCATCATCAGCATTATTTTGAAATTACAAACAGACACTTCAATTTTATTTTTTTGTATGGAAACAGTTTTATTACTAACCACAGTTTATTTCAATGACTCATCCGTTTTATTGCGAACTTGAGAACATTAGTACCTAAATAAATATTTATTCCTGTAGTACATGATACTTTGTAAGTTTTTTTGTGTTTAGATAAATGGACCTAATTGCTTAAGTTCTGAAGTGATAAATTATTTTTGCTTACTTCTTTACATATTTTTTTTTGCGCCTTTTAATCTACGAGTGACAGAAATACGTAAACCAATTCCTAAAACAGGTTATTTACACTTTCTCCAATCTGGAATTGAACCCATAAAGTCATGGTCAGCGTGTAGGCCCACTAGACTATCAGGTAGTTAAAAAACAACAGCTGTTGTCTACAAAACTAGCAATACCTACACGGTCTAATATATGGAACAGCTGTTTTTTTTTTAAATTACCGGCGAAACATTTCTATATGGGGGGGTTTAGAATGATGTACTGAATACGTGGTAACCTTACACTGAACCTTACACTGGTTCAATTACAATGGACATTTCGATACGTTATTGGAGGTCACCTTTTAAGCAAGGAATTGCTTGTACTAGGAGACTTCGCACATCCACTTTTCATTTTTTATGCAATTGAAATGTAGACTATGTAAAACATGAAAACATGCAAAAAACATAAACACTAAAACATGCAAGACTCTGCAAATGAATGAACGTGTGCAGAAAAAGGCCAGATCGCGCGTGTACGTGTGGTATGTGTTTCGCGAGTGTGTGAGTGAGTATGGGTGTGATTGTGAATAGTGAGGTTGAGTGGTGTGTGAGTTATACAACATTATTTTTAGTAAATGCGAAACCTGAATTATAGTTTGTTCAGAATAAGAAACTGAATCGGTTCCGATAATTTTTAAACCATGTTATATTTTTTCCCAAAAATATTAAAAAAGTTAAAAGTTGGACACCGAGCGGCTTTGAGTACCTATCGCAATAATTTAGGTACCTCCTGCCAAATTATTATTATCAATGAGCTTAAGACGACGCTGGAGGCGCGCGCTGCGTGGTGAGCGCTTTTTTGTGCACAACTAGGTAACAGTCAAACTTATAACTTTGTGATTTTTCATGATACAATTTTGAAATTTTGTACAAAGATTCTTTACATAAAAATACTAGACACGTGTATCAGGTTTCGCATATACTAAAACTAATGTTGATTAAGTAATGCTTAGTGCATATCGTTCACACCATCAATTCCAGTATTAATGATTAGGTACAGAAATCAAACAAACGCTCGCTCGTGAAATCTTTACTGATTTCCTTAATATCTTTATTTTAACAGGAAATGAGTTTTCTCCACGTGGCTCAACTAAATGTTTGTAAACACTAAACAGACGGTTTGCTTTCAGTCTGAAATGACTCAATCAAATTATATAAAGTAAACGCAATCGTGCATAACCAGTTCGTAACTGGCTATCGGATACCAGGAAAACAGGCTGTAAGGGAAGTGTGTTGAAGCTTTGAAATCGCTCCACATGAAACAAACAGCCGGTATGATTTTAGCTCAATAATATGAGAACTAATAGTCGATCCATGTAAAAAACTGGTGTTCAGCTGCATCCGGTTAGACTGGAAGCTGGACCCAGGGTAGTTGAGAAAAGCCTAGGAAGATTTTGAATAAGAAAAAGTTCAAATCATCCATACATTGTAACAGTTCGTTACTTGTACTCAGGTACCAGGAGACAAGAGAACCAAGGAGGTGTGTTAGAGGCTATGCGCCGTGAATTTATTTTAATTTTATTTGCGAAAATGGGTTTGTAAGGATGCTCAAACTCTGGGAAAGTTCCAGATTTTTGTATGAAACTATTTAGACAATAGATATACAAATAGTTTTTTTTCTTTAACAAGTTTTCTTTGTACTACATAAATAGTGATAGAAGTGTTCTTTTAAGCAAGCAATTGGCTGTATTAGGACACTCCACTCTTCCGTATCTTAAATTTACGTAATGTACGTACAAGAATTATGTTAACTACTAATAATATATTTATTACTTATAATTTATAAAATTTCGAATTAATGTAACATAGAATATCTCTCCATAAACCGTTTTAGTTTTCAGGAAATACATATTTGAAAAGTTCCCTGTCATATTTTCTTATTTATTGTTGTGTTAATTTCCGTTTACAACTATAGTGTAAGACAGTCCTGAGCTTTGTACATAATACAGTATTCCGAGAAAATGTTCCAGGGTTGGTTTAGACATTTCATAAATAGAGTGTACTTGACAGCCGTTATGACGCAAATTGTGGAGGATAGGACGGGCAGCACGCGGACTGTTAAGGGGGAGACACTGTT
Organism: Noctua fimbriata; assembly: GCA_905163415.1. Lineage (NCBI taxonomy): Eukaryota > Metazoa > Arthropoda > Insecta > Lepidoptera > Noctuidae > Noctua > Noctua fimbriata. Next base: position 7,285,675 of record LR990934.1, on the reverse strand, counting down.
TTGTTTCAGGCAAATAACTGGGGTATAAATAAAACTAAATAATAACAGCCGCTCGGGTCGATCATTAGGTTAAGCCGTGCTTGCCTAGGTTGGTCTGTGGATAGGTGACGGGCCAAAACATACCGAGTTTCCTCCGTGCCTAGGAAAGCACGTTAAACCGTTGGTCCCGGCTGTCATTTGTAGATCTTTGACAGTCGTCAGGTAATCAGTGGCTCAAAGAGTTTGACAACCAGCCTTACCAAGGGGTATCGCATTACCCAGTACTAAACAGGGTTGTGGAGGTCAGATTGGCAGTCGTTCCATGTAAAATACTGGTATTCAGCTGCATCCGTTTAAACTGGAAGCCGACCCCAGTATAGTTGGGAAAAGGCTAGGCAGATGATGAACTGGGGTATGCATGAGTGTAGACTTTGACAGTCGTTACAGGTAGTCAGTGGCCCAGAAGTCTAACAACTAGTCTTACCAAGGGGTATCGTTATTTACCTTGTAGAAACTAAAATAAATTTCCATGCGTTCAACAGTTTTTGCCATACGGTAACTAACTGACAACTACCGCACAACTTAGAACCCATTAATGTTAATGATAATATTTATCTGTGGTGCGAGGCAGCTGGGCTCATCCCAGTTGTATACGTCCCTTTGTGCCTTCTGGCCTTGTTTTGTTTTGTCTCCTGCTGATCTGGAGGGATGTGGAAATTATGTTCTACTCCTCCGCGATTCTTCTCTGATTAATTTCGTTGCGGGATCCAAGACAGTTCAATTGTTTCACTGGGACTTCGTCGAGCTTCATTGTCTCGGCTCTTTTCCGGTGGTCGCCACTGTTGATTCTGGTTTTCAGGAGATGCAGTGGTTTGGGAATGGTGTGGCGGGCTTGTCCATAAAAAAGTGGTATCGTATTACCCAGTAAATGAATTGCGGAGATCAGATAGGCAATCGCTCCTTGTTTATTTGTGGTATTCAGCTGCATGTGGTAAGTCTGGCGGCCGTCCATAGTTGGGAAAAGGCTAGGCAGATTGGTGATGCATGAGTGTAGTGGCTGTAAGTCTGACTGTGTAGTGATAGATCTTATGTATTTGAAAATATTATCTAGGACAATGTTTCTTATGCTAATCTTTTGATAGCAGTTTAGTTTGTCAAAAGGAAGAAGTTTGAAGAAATTTTCTGATGTCACAGTTGATGTCATTAACATGTCATGGGTACATCTTTCTTACTTTATGGTACGCATCAGTAGCATTACACATCTTGGAATCTAAGCTTTGCCTTCGTCATTTTTATAAATAATAGAAAAAATATAGATGACTTCTTCTTAAACGATTTCTGTCTATGTCCTAACCGCTTTATTATTATATTACGCTTTATTTTATCTAAGAGAATACTCAACATTAGTCTTTTTAAGAAATTATTGTAACGCAGTAACAATTTTGAATCATGAGGTCCTAGTATTACTTATTTAGAGGGCATAGACAAAATGATATTCTATTGATGGAAAATTCAAAATTGTATTGGATTGACGTATGTTACCGAAAAGCGTATTCATGTCAATTCTATTAAAATCGTAGAAAAACGCATAGGCAATCGCTCCATGGAAAATACTGGTATTCAGCTGCATTCGGTTAGACTGGAAGCCGAACCGAAGTTGGGAAAAGGCTAGGCACGTGTTTACTAATAAAGAAGATACTATTTCTTTATGTAATCTTAATACACATTTAATCGCTACGCGAGATTAAACAGTTTTGTTCATTGTGGCGTTGATTGTTTTTAATTGAAATAATTATGTTTTCTAGAAAAATATAGGTCAGCAGAAGGCAAATCAATCTCAAGCAATCAGTAAACTACTGCAATATTTCTTATACTTGTTAAAAATATATTAATTAAGATTTTTAACGACAGATTCCTTGTTCAAAAAATTCCAGAAAATTCAAACCGAGCTTATATTCTCGACGTCTCGTCGATCCCATAAACAATGACAATTACTTTTTAAAACTAACCCGGACTCTGTCAAGTAATCTTGAAGATATCTTTTTAAATAAGGAAGAAACTTTATTTTGAGCACATCATACTTTAAATACAACCTCTTTTCCGCCTCTCAAAACTAAATGGATATGTTTTTAAAAGCTTTATTTACGATTTCTCTTTTATCAGGACAATGATGCATTGTTGTTTATTTTTGTTTGACATTTATATTATAAGGCTTTGATGGTAAAGTGAATTTATTAACTGTTTTCAATTACGTTTATTATTTTTGTAGCCGTTTTGGCTATCTCTGTACCGTAAAAGGTTTTTGGGTAAAGTCAAGGATATTGAAATGGAGAGAGGACTAATGTTTTTTTCATCTGGCAACCTTAAAATAATGAAAGTCTCAGTAAAAACTGTAGGTAATATGGACGAAAACTAATAATTTTTAAATAGACTGAAGATAAGTGTATTCTTTGCTTCAAGATTAACTTTTTTAGCGAAAAAGTCTAGAAATATTTCACATCCCAGTGTTTCTAATCACAAGATTGTTTTTATGTATGATTCCCATTTCTATGGATGCCCATAAAAACAAAATAATTACGCACTTCTTTAGTCATCATTAATTTGTCGTAAAAAGCGATCAAGGGCTCAATAAAAACCGTTATAAAGTAGACTTTTTGTCTATGCTCGGTAATGCGGCTCGTGTACGGTTTTTCATTTCTTTTTTGTTTCTCAATCAGCCGCGACGGCCTTGCCAATCTTCCTGAAGATACGAGATGGATTAGATTGACAATATGGTGTATTTTAGGCCTTCCCGTTAACGGTTTTTTATTTAAGAAGTAAGTGAAATTGATTTGTTTAATTTACCGTAACATTTCGTTTCATGGTTGGTTTGGTTTTATTGTGATTGAGTTTTCTGTTGACAATCTAAGTGTTGGTTGTTGAGAATCTGTGTTTTGTTTATTATCTCTGGTTTTTATAATTTTAAGATGCTATCTATAAATGTTCACACAAATAACCGGTAAAGCTGCGTAAAGAAAATTAGCAAAGCATAACATCACGTCTGTAAACCCCGAAGGGTGTGGTAGAGACGTACTTAATAGTACACCCACATTTTGCCAGTTATGTTAAAGTCCCATGTAATAGGGGGCGAGCCTATTACCACCAACCGGCCACAAATCCAGACTACGTGGCTGCTACTGAGAAATTCCTGATGGAAAGACCCAATATCACTTTGACCGACTTGGAAATCGAACCCAGGAAGGACCTCATGCTCAGCAGTTGTGCTTGCGACCACTAGACCAAGGAGGCAGTAATAGGAACGGATTAATTAGTTTAGTCATAAATCAACATAAAAATGATTTTCTTAAAAGCAGAATACTCAAATTCCAAAGTTAGTTAGGTATATTTTACGGCTCAAACTCTTGGAAATTGAACCGCAGAATACAGATTAAATACACTCATATAATATGTTGGCACAGCATCTCTTCCTGAGCGATTAACTTCATTGTTTACATCGTAATTATAATTATTATAGCTTGGGGATATGTCTGTGGGTTCGAAGTGTAAATATAAGAAATTTCATATTTCAGAGCAGATAGTTTTGATCTGAGAATATAATATTACAACACATAACCAAAATAGAGGAAAGGAGCTCGTGGCTAAACAGCCGCTCGGGTCGATCTTTAGGTTAAGCCGTGCTTGCCTAGGTTGGTCTGTGGATGGGTGACCACCCTTTACATACCGAGTTTCCTCCGTGCCTCGGAAAGCACTTTGAGTGTCATTTGTAGATAGATAGACAGTCGTTAGGTAGCCTGTGGCCCAAAAAATCTGACAACCAGTCTTAACAAGGGGTATCGTATTACCCAGTACTAACTGGGTTGTGGAAGTCAGATAGGCAGTCGCTCCATGTAAAATACTGGTCTGCATGCGGTTAGACTGGAAGCCGACCCCAACATAGTTGGAAAAGGCTAGGCAGACGATGATAAGCAAAATAGAAGTGTGTTGAAACGTTTGGGTTAGTTTGGTTGACATACCATTTTGTAGGTAACATAATATAACATCACGACTGTCATCCGCGAAGGAGTTAAGCAAAGGCTTAGGTACCTACCTAATGGGTGTAAAAATATCCTTTACGAAGCTCAAAGGCACTTGTTCTCCTCGTCATTACGATATTTTTTTTGTTCTAGATCATACCTGTGAACCTTTTAGTTATGGATATATTGGGGGTCAAAGTTCCAACCCTACACAAGGTTTTTTTTTAACAGATTTGTTCTAATGTTATTACTTTACTTTAGATACCTCCACGACCCCCGTACTATTTAATGCATCCATCAGCACAATGTTTTGAGTGCGTCACATTGAGTCATACCGTAAAAAAAAAGTCGTTTCCCAGCAATAATTTTTGCATCGAGTAGTAGAAACTAAGTATAGGTACTTATTAGTTTGATGCATGGATGCTTGGTTGACGGCTTTGTAAAGGGTCAGTTTACACCTTATTTATTGCTCCTACATTACGCCAGTTATGTTCAAGCTTTCAAAAAACTTACAGTTTTGTCTTCTCTCTTAATTACGATTATGATTACTCAAAAATTGAAACGCCACGCCACAGATAATATAATACGCCACCACCCCCGTGCTATTTAATGCATCTATCAGCACAATGTTTTGAGTGCGTCACATTGAGTCCTACCGTAAAATAAGTCGTTTCCCAGGACTAATTTTTTGCGTCGAGTAGTAGAAACTAAGTACCTAATTAGTTTGATGCATGGATGCTTGGTTGACGGCTTTGTAAAGGGTCAGTTTACACCTTATTTATTGCTCCTACATTACGCCAGTTATGTTCAAGCTTTCAAAAAACTTACGGTTTTGTCTTCTCTCTTAATTACGATTATGATTACTCAAAAATTGAAACGCCACGCCACAGATAATATAATACGCCACCACCCCCGTGCTATTTAATGCATCTATCAGCACAATGTTTTGAGTGCGTCACATTGAGTCCTACCGTAAAATAAGTCGTTTCCCAGGACTAATTTTTTGCGTCGAGTAGTAGAAACTAAGTACCTAATTAGTTTGATGCATGGATACTTGGTTGACGTTTACACCTTATTTATTGCTCCTAAATTACGCCAGTTATGTTCAAGCTTTCAAAAAACTTACGGTTTTGTCTTCTCTCTTAATTACGATTACTCAAAAATTGAAACGCCACGCCACAGATAATACATATAATACGCCACGCATACAACATGCGTTCAGTCAGTGATGTCGAGTGCATATTTTAACAGATATAAGAACATAATACAAGCTCCCGCGTATTTTTAAATTACTCATAAGATTATGAATGTTATTATCGAGGAAATAGCTAACTGATGGTTTTTATTTCGGGAACTCAAGTGCCTACCGAAAGATCGTTGACCATGGCGCGTGTTGCAAAATTTTATAATATTTATTTCGGTGTTGCAAGCTTTTTAATGTTATTCATAAATTCACAAGTATATCATTATGCTGCTAACTGTCGGTTTTTCACAGGTACAAAACACGGGACATACTTCATAAGTTCTTTACTATTAGTATACATTGGACCCTTCACGAAGCCGCCAACCAAGCATACTGTACATCAAACTAAGTAACTTTACGCAAAAATTATTATTGCTGGGAAACAACTTTTTTTTTGGGGTGAAAAATCTCGTTTTCAATAAAACTTAATGTAACGCACTCAAAACATTGTGCTGATGGATGGATTGAATAGTACGGGGGTCGTGGAGGTATTTAAAGTAAAAATCTTTGATTAAAAACATGTATTTAAAAAAAACTTTTGCAAAGTTTGGAAATTTGACCCCCAATATCTCCGTAACCGAAGAATAGCCAAACTTAAGTGGCAGTGGGCAGGGCACATTGCTCGCAGAACGGATGGCCGATGGGGCCGAAAAGTTCTGGAGTGGCGACCGCGAACCGGAAGACTCTGCGTTGGAAGGCCTCCCACTAGGTGGACCGATGACCTGGTGAAGGTTGCAGGGATCTGCTGGATGCGAGTCGCACGGGACCGGTCAATGTGGCAACACTTGGGGGAGGCCTATGTCCAGCAGTGGACGTCTTTCGGCTAAAATGATGATCTCCGTAACTAGAAGGTTCCCAGGTATGGTCTAGAAAAAAAAAATCGCAATGACGGGGAGAACTAGTGCCTTTCGGCGTCGGATAAAGTTTGGAAGTAGTGGGTGATCTTCGGAACTGCTGATCCGATTCCAAAAATTCTTTTACTACTGGGGAGCTACATTATTCCGGATTGTCATAGGCTATATTTTAAACGTTCCCATGCGATAAATTCCGACTATAACGCGAGCAAAGCCCCGGGTAAAAGCTAATCAATTGTATTCGGAAATTAATTTTGTAAGCACCATGTGGCATACACCGACCATCGTAATGCGAACATTTTAGCTTCTTGAGCTATATAGCCTGTTATAGTATGTCTAATACTAGCGACCCGCCCCTGCTTCGCACGGTGCCACCTATCGGGTCCATAACTATGCTATCTTTCAAGCTGGATTCAACCAAACACATTCACTAAATTTTATTGAAATCGGTCGAAACTTTTCGAAATGTCTTTTAAAAAAAAATATAATTGTAAATTTCTGTTTCTATGGAAAATGTAAAATCGGTATAATTTAGTTGCAACATTATTTTTCGAAAATGTTCTTTGTCAAGTTTTTAGACTTATGTATCCTGCTTATGCGTACGAAGTTTCATTAAAATCGATTCAGTCATCTCGAAAAACAATCACTTGAAAGTTTGTATGAAATGCCGTAAGACGTTTACGCTCTTAAGAATATTTTCTTGTTCGTTGTAGGTTTAATGAACCTACAATTCACAAGCTATTAATTTGCCATTTTCCCTAAACAAGCCCAGCCCCTCTTAAACACTCAAAAGTAACTTATTTAGAAAACCCACAGAAACTTAATTGAAAAGGACGCGAAAACAAAGCAAAAACATTACATGAAATTGAATCACATTTCTTGTTATTTTCGAAACACGTTGTGAAACATTTACTTACAGGACAAAATCACAATAACGATTTCGAAAGTTAAAATAATTCTCGAGAACAGACTTGTAACATAACACCCATGACTGGTTATTTTTCTCCAAAATGATAGCCTAGGAACACATTAAAATATATATCTATGATTGGCGAATCATCATCTGCCTAGCCTTTTCCCAACTATGTTGGGGTCGGCTTCCAGTCTAACCGGATGCAGCTGAATACCAGTATTTTACATGGAGCGACTGACTATTGGACGTCTACAACCCAGTTAGTACTGGGTAATACGATCAGACAGACTTTCAGGCCTCTGATTACCTGTACCGACTGCCAAAGATCTACAAATGACAGCCGGGACCAACAGCTTAGCATGCTTTCCGAGGCACGGAAAAAACTCGCGGAGGAAACTCGGTATGTAGTGGGTGGTCATCCATCCATAGACCAACCAAGGCAAGCACGGCTTAACCTAAAGATCGACACGAGCGGTCGTTTTACAGCAATAATTTTTGTGAAAGTCTCTTGGAAATCCTGCTATTGCAAAGAACTCATTTGCCACAACTGGAAATTCTTCTGGTGTTGGCATATTTATGTATGTTGACTTCAAGCTGGCTATCTTGGCTGTTACTTTATGCACTATTCGGTGCACCGTGGGTTGTTCAACCTCAAAAATATCGCCTATTACGCGTTGGTAGCGGCCTGTCGCATAGTACCGGAGCGCTATAAGAATTTGGTCCACTGGCTGTATGGCTCGGTTTCTTTTTGTTAGGGGTTTAATGCTGCTACCAAATACAGAGTCCAAATATAATACAGTTTCTTTCGAGATGCGGAACCGTGCAACAAACTCCCTGTCGTTGTACTTTTCAAAAACGTTCAACTTTTCTTCATTTCAGCGGTTCACAGTTGGCCTTTCGTGATCCGAAAGTGAAGACAAGGACGATAAAGACATTTTTATCACTATTTTATTTGGTTTCAATAGATTAAACTTGATTTGAGGGACCTCGCGACCACTCTCAGATTAAGGCTGCCTGTCCACCGGAGCGGAGCGAGGCTGCTGAGCGGAGAAACGGAGATATATTAACCAATAGGATTGCATACTGGAGCGGCGCGGAAATTTTATGCAATTCTATTGGTTAATATTTCTCCGTTTCTCTGCTCCGCAGCCTCGCTCCGCTCCGGTGGACAGGCAGCCTTAGGGGCTGCTCAAATCAGTTTGACAGTTCATTTGACAGATAAATAACGTTGAGTAGCGTTCCTGTATACGACTTTTAAACTGAGTGGTGTTTGAGCACCATTTAATTTAAGAAGCACTTATATTTAACAGATGCTCAAAATAGACGTTTGTGTATACGAAATTAAAGTTTAGGAGCTGCTCAAACGTTTAAGCAGCCCTTAAATATTTGAGTGGCGTTTCAGTATTCAGACATTAGTTTGACAGAATGGTTGGTTAAACACCTTTGTGAAAGGTCTGTTTACATCTTGTATATTCTTAGTTTTTTTTTAGACCTATATGGTTGCTACAGTTTAATAGATCTTTTCAGAAATACATTGTTTTCATATAACCCTATTGGCTTACGCGGTACACGCCAGTGAAGCTTCCCAGTCGGCATCAGATTTTCCGATCTGATCTTCAACAATTATCAAATCATATTCAACAAAACATTCACAAATGCAGACACTATCACACACATACCATCACTTACATACACACACACCATCACACTCTTTCTCTTAAACTCACACACACACTACACAACACATACTACTCACGCACGCGTGCTCACAGTAAGTTGCATGTTTCCTTTATTTAAGTTAGTTTAAATATTGTTTAGACTAAGTAACCAAACGATTACTGAACTACCCACTAGTGCACTTATTATGTGTCATTAACCCAGAAATAACTAGATCCCACGACACAGGGTAACCTAGTGTGGGGTCTAGTGCTACTTTATTGCACAAAATCTTTATTTAGTTTTTTTTTTTTTTTACTATCTTTTATTTGTTGTGCTTATCATGTCATCCAAATGTGTCTAAATAAATAAATAAATAAATATTTTAGCTAATTTTAAACACAAAACCTTATTTAATGATACACCTAAACCTTCCTCATGAATCAATCCGTCTATTGGTGAAAACTGTATGAAAATCCGTTCGTAGTTTTTGAATTTATCACGTTTAGGCAGACAGACAGACGCGGCGGGAGACTTTGTTTTATAATAATGTAGTGATTTGACAGTTGCAACACAACATCAAAATTATTTTAACGAACATAATGACAACTGTCATCTTTACAGACTTGTTAGTGGAAGCACACCAACCTAATATTAAGCGTCAATTTTCGAAAACGGACTTAGCTTCATTTGTTTTCCGAAATTAAGTACCGTACATAACATCACGCCTGTAATCCCCGAAGAGTAAGGCAGCGGTGTACCTAACAGTACACCCACATCTCGCCAGTTATGTTTTATGTCTCATGTAATAGGGGACGAGCCTATTGCCAGCAACCGGGCACAAATCTAGACTCCGTGGCTGCTACTGAGAAATTCCTGATGGAAAAACCTAAGGATGGAAGTATTAACATGAAAATACTCAATATCTATGGCCAATATTCTCCGAATATGTCGAATAAATAAATTCGTCACCACCGTCATCCATCAGCCTAGTTATTCCCAAATATGTCGGGGTCGGCTTCCAGTTAAACCAGAGGCAGCTGAATACCAGAATTTTACATGGAGCGACTATACCTATCTGACCTCGAAAATGATTGGCCAATATTCCCCGAAGAAACGAAAATAGAAAAATAATTTCGTTACCATAGAATGTCAGCCATTTTTATTTTTCCAGAAAGTCCATGGAGTTCCCGATTGCACCACTTACATATTATTACTTCATCTTTTCGACCTGAATACATTCTGAGAGGGGAAATTCTTGAAGAGAGCAATGAGCACAGTCCTGAACTGTGTTGTTATAATTAGAAATTGTAAATAGCTTCGCATTATTTGTATGTGTAAGGGTCATATTGTACTGATTCTGTAGAAGGAATGAAAGATTTGAAAATGTTGATTTGAATTTTTGTAAGCGCGAAAGAAGAAATGAATTATTCAAATGCATTTCCAAACGAGAGCGGATAGATTTAGACATTGATAAGTGCATTTACGGGTATAATAGCCACGCTCTTGAATATAAAGCTTGTGTTTGGTAATCGTTTACAAAATTTTAAAATACACCAAAATTATATTGAGGTTAGTTATTTATAGCCTTTCTGAAGTCTTACTTTTTGGATTTTAACTCTAACATTCAGTCATAATCATCATTTCAGCCGAAAGACGTCCACTAAGCCTCCCCGAAATGTCGCCACATTGACCAGTCCCGTGCGACTCACTGATTGACGTGCGACGTTTGAGCGTGAGCGTTCAGTCATAATATCTCGCGTCAAACGAAAACCAAAATACCTTAAAAGGTATAGTACCAGCCTGCAGCCTTGCATTTGAGAAGGTAAATATGTCCACGTCACTCCATTCGAAGGCTGAACCCGATCAGATAATGTACCCGATTGAACTTCAATGTCGGATAGGTAGAGTAACATTAGGTTCTTAAAAAGTTTAAGGCCGCTTTCACGGCCTCGGGTGATGCACAACGCGAGAAGCGAAACGTGAGTACCTCCGCTCTGCAAGACGCGTCGCGGTGTATCGTGACATGTTCGAAAAAACTTCTTTCATATTTTGTTCACTCCGCGGGCGCTGTCCGTACCTCGCACAGCGCCCGCGGTCATTTATACATCTTTGACATTCGTTACGGATAGTCTGTGGCCTGAAAGTCTGACAACCAGTCTTACCAAGGATATCGTATTACCCGGTACTAACTGGTTTGTGGAGGTCAGATAGGCAGCCGCTCCATGTAAAATACTGATATTCAGTTGCGTCCGGTTAGACTGGAAGCCGACCCCGACATTGTTGGAAAAAGGTTATTCAGATGATGATGCGCTGTTGCAAGACGCGTATCGTTTGAGCGTGTAGATAGTGGCCAAGCGTTAAAAAAATCCGCAATGCTTTAGATACTTAGGAATTATGTAAGTGCCAGGTTTAACATCAAAACGAAGGTTAAACCAAAGTGTTTATGATGGGAACATTAAAGGAAAATGCTAGTTTGAAACGTAAGTGAGCGTAAATCCAAAAAGGTGAGCACTTTTTTATAGATAGTGCTGAAAAGGCTGAGAGGGAAAATGTCATCGTCTACTTATCTAGGTCCAGAAATAGGTAGGGTGGTGAGAAAGAGCTGTTCATAAGGAATTAAAGACGTAAATAGAGATTTGGTAGAATATGAAATATGTCGGCTTAACAGTTGAATTCTAGGATTCATAAGAAAAATATGAAGACACATTAAACTTTTCGAGAGCTTTAGCTAAAAATAAGACAAGAGATAGATATGTCGGATCCGGTCGTTAATACGGACATAAAATTAATCGGAAAACGCGCCAGTGGGCACTAGTGACATGACGCGACCTACATACCAGTTTACCCACACCACAGCGTGTTTCTACAAAGCCCTGATGTTCAGCTCGAAGCGAGGGCGATTCAATGACTTATCGCGGCGGAGTTGAGACATCTTGGAACTGTACCCGATTCATTGTACCCCGTGTTATTGTGTTAAGTTGTAATCTCAAGTAATTCGTTAGTTTGCTAGAAGCAGTGTATCGCACCCAGTTTGTTTTCATAGCACGAAACCCATCTGCTGCGCACATGATATATGAACCTAACGGAATAAATCCTGACGTTACATACCCAACAGATATTTAAAAGCTGCAATAAAAGATAGCGTAACATAACATGCCGTTTTCTGTGAACTTGTTGAACCCAACAGTTGTGTTGATTTCTCAGTAGCAGCCACGGAGTCTGGATTTGTGCGCGGTTGATGGCAATAGGCCCGCCCCCTATTATATGGGACTTAAACATATCTGGCGAAATGTGGATCTACTATAATTGGGCATACCTGTGCCTAACCCTTCGGGGCGTTTACTGGCGTGATGTTATGTTATTCACTTACGTGTTTGTGAAAACGTTAACTTAATCAAATAGCACCAGATCTAACTTTAATCCATAGTTTATTGAAACATGAGGCTAAGCAAAACTATTCAACAGAGTACTTCGTAAGTCGAAATAGGTCAGGAGCTCTCACGTGTGCCTTGATCTAAACACGTAAGTCAACCTCGGTAGGCCACGAGACTACACACCTCAGGGTGGGTACTGGCGCTCACTAAAGTGCTATGTTTGGACATGTCTAACGTCGTGTTTCCAATAAAAAACATGTGACGGTTCGAAAGGTGTGATATTTCGGTAAAAGTTAGGTACTTAAGTAGTGATTTGTTTGGATCGGTTATACGGTGTCAAGATGATTTTAGAATCTTAGTTGAAGTTACTACTAAATTAAGGCCCGTAGGAATTAAAATAAAAACTATGCCTCTCAAGCCTTTAGTATCGATTTAAACTGGTAGAAGATAAAGGCAATGCTCCATTCTGTCCTTGGTACAGGATCTAAACACAAGTAAGCCAACCTCTGCAAACGACTAGACTGTTGTCTTGCTACACATCTCATAGTGTGGGTACTGGCGATCACAAAAGTGCTATGTTTAGACATGTCAAATGTCATGTTTTTAATACACTCTACTGTAAGTCTGAAAGGTATGACATTGCAATGAAAAACTATTAAATAAAAAAGTTTGTAGTATTTATCTGTTTGATTTTTTCGGGCATGGTAAGAACTATGAGGAAATAACGGTGTCGGAAAGTTGTCATTGTCTTAAAAGCGTTAAAGTCTTACGGCATTTCATACAAACTTTCAAGTGATTTTTTTTCGAAATGACTGAACCGGTTTTAATGAAACTTCGTACGCCCAAGCAGGATACATAAGTCTAAAAAATTAACAAAGAACTTTTATGTCTTTAAAAAAAAAAAAAATGGAATTTCCTGTTTCTATGGAAAATCTAAAATTGGTCTAATTTAGCTGTAACAATATTTTTTCAAAATTTGTCTGTTTTTAGACTTAGGTATCTTGCTTATGCGTACGAAATTTCATTAAAATCGGTTAAGTTATTTCGAAAAAAAAATCACTTTCAAGTTTGTGTGAAATGCCGTAAGACATTAATGATCTTAATTGTTAAGGGTCTAGAAATTAAGGTCGCAGAATTCCTCAAATATTGATTATTGAAACTGGGAGATTCCATCCTAATCTGCTATGTCAAATTCAAACAAAATATCTGAGAAATTACTTCCCTTTATAAATCGTAATAGGTACATGAAAACAGTTTATTTTTCTCTTTATATTATCTTTCTCAAGTAGGTAAACAGGAAAAGATTTACCGAAAAGATTTTTTTTTCTTTTTTAAAGACATGTTAATGTTTCACATGACAGGATCTCATGGGACTTGACTGATGTTTGGTAGATAACTCATACCATTTAAGGAAGTGCCAGGCTAGCCCGCGAAATTCAAATTTTCTTAAGTTTTTATCGTTTTATGCAATTTGCCGGCCAGTGTCAAGCTGTATATTGAGCAAATATGATTTGCCGCCGTAATACGTATGTATTTATAGAATTAAAATCATTCAAATTATCAATACAACCTTTTAAGTTCATTTAATGACTATTTCATGAAAATGGAATTGAATAAAGTTAGATAGTTGTATTGATGATGTTTATGATTATAATTCAGTAAAGCCATATTAGTTGCGGTCGCGAATCATATTTTAACCAACACACAACCTGACACTGACCTAAGAATTGCAAAAAACTAAAGAAAATTTGAATTTCGCGGGCTAGCCTGGTGTTTTTATCTTAATGTTTCACATGACAGGGGTTCTCAACAGCGTGACTTATAGGTCGATAGCCTAGTGGTAGGTACTTTATACTATTTCAGGAATTGAAAACATTTTCCAACATTTATTTCATAACCGTCTATTGTGTTTTGTTTTTGAGAAGCTCCTGCGAAAAAGTTTTCTCAATAAAACACTTTCTTTTGTTATTTGATGCTGCAATAATTTTCTTGATTTAAATAGGTGTTTTGCTTGTTTCTAATTTTATATTGCAAGGTTTGTTTTGTTTGTTAATTTCTACGGGTTCTGTTTTTTGTTGATCAATACACTTCTCGGTGTTCCTGTGCGTGTGTCAAAAAACCTGTCTTCTGATGAGATAAAAGATTTAAACAAAGAGAAGAGAGAGGGAGAGAGAAAATGAGATTGCAACGTAGGTTACGTGAATGTGTTGCCATTGGGAACGCGTTGTTAGAAGAAACACTGGTGATAACTGTTTTTACGAAGGTAGTTCGAATAGAGGGTCTACGTCGACGTGGCATTTTATCATCTATTACGATGATGAAGTCAAAATATGTGACTGACATGAGCTACAAAAAAGCTCATGTCAGTCTTCAAATTATCAAAATCAAAGCATTAATTCAAGTAGGTCAGTTACAGGCACTTTTGAATTGTCGAAACAAAGACAACAGTACAATGGAGCAACAAGACATAATATCTGTGGAAGTACTGTAGTCGCCCATTCCAAAGCGTAGATCTCTATGGAGAAGAAAGGGCAAGAAACTTCATGGACGCTCTTTTAAATCAGTTACATCATTTATGTTGAGATTGAAGCTGATGATATCTCCAAATTCACAAGAAACATCTGGATGCACAAAATCATTAAAATACGTTCATTTTCAAGCGATATACACTTGTGTCAGATTTATGATGATAATAACTTCAACATTACGTTCACAGCATTAGAGCTGTAAGGCACATCGAAGTTATTAACTATAGTTTAAAAAACTAAAGAAAACACGCTTTAGAGTGTCGTTATTATAGTTCTGGTGTTCTTTCCAGCAAATCCTTTCATTTGATACACATATCATGGGAATGCATAAAAATAACTAGTGTGCCATCTTTGGGAGTCCGCCATATTGGATTTAGAATGATGTCATTTAAAAAATTATGCATTGTCATTAAAACTAAACAAGTTTGCAAAATTTCAGTACAATTGGAAACCGAAAAGTGGGTTTAATTTAACTTCTAAGATTTTTTACATAATTAGGTGATGAGATATAGGTGTCGTTTAAAAACTCATTAAAAATCTTTGTTTTGAAAGAAAGAAAGAAAGAAAGAAAGAAAAGAAAATATATTTATTTGCTGCAGGGACATGACGTGCATCATACAAATATAAAAAAATAAAACAATAAACTATAAATTCAACAGGACGGAACAAAAAAAGAAAAAAATTAACAGCTTGCACGTCGTGACTGCGACAAGCAGTTTCCACATAACGCTTGTTTTCAGTGGTCACCTGTTTAAAGATAATTGAAGAAGTAACCAGTATTTTGGAGCACGCCGTTTCTTTTTTTTATACTCTCCTCTTCCTTATCAAAAAGTATTTGTAATAAAAAAAAATCTATTTCCGAGCTGTCCATGACGCAAAAACGACCTACTTTGATGAAGAGTTGCGATGAATGAACAATTCGTTTCGATTCGTCTGAGATAGACGCACAAGGAATAAATGCGGCTTGACTCGATTCGCTTCGAATCGACGCGTTTCTGCTGTTGTCGACGCCAGCCTTACCGCTTTTCTTTGTTTCCCACAAGTCACTTCGTTAATAAAGGCCGCAGCAGAACAAATGCGGGTGCTGAATCCTGCGTGGCGTATTCGTGGCGTGCGCGTGGCAGCTGGTCTGGCACCTTCAATAGTGTCACATATTACTATTGTTGTGTGCATGCACATACTACGTACGCACGGCAGCCAATCAATCTATACAAAACCAGTTTATGTGGATCTCTCATTGTATAGAAAATCTATACAAAGCGAGGCCAAGTTATACTGGAAAAATAAAGCTTCATGTGCTGCCGTGTGTACATGCATTGGCCTTACTCGCCCCTTAAATCTTGTTCGTTAAAGGTGTTCAATATAAGGAGATTTTTATATGAATAAATAAATAAATAATTTCGCGCCGTCTTTGAAGAATTATTCATTTAGGACGTCTTACATGAATAATAAAATGGTTGGGAGTGGACCTCACAAATTGATTTCATTAAGCTTCCGCATGATATTCTTAGAACATCCCTTACTTTATTATTCCTTGTTTATTTTATTAATATTTTTCTTGAAAACTTAGGTAATAAAATGATAGAGAAGTCTTGTTATTGGATTTAGGATTCGGAAACTTTTCCATTGCTCCTGTAAAATAATAAGAATAATAATAAGAAGAGCCTCGACGACCATCTTTCGAGGCTCTCCTTAGGCGGTTGGATCAAGGGCCTGATTCAGAAGGCAGTACTCCTCGATACGGCTCGTATTGTGAGGAGGTTCCTGTCTCTGGAGCCCTAACCACCGGTAGCTTGGACCCTGCTCCCGCTACCGGCGGACCACAATTTTTTATATTTTAAATGTTTTTTTTAAAGAAATATTTAATAATATGTAAATAAGTTTTTAAAATGAATAAAGGAAATATTAATAATTATTAGAAAAGATATTATAATACTAGCTTTTGCCCGCGACTTCGTTCGCGTGGAATAGTGACTTCCGGCAGATTTTTGGTTTTCATACCTTTTTACTATTTATTTACATTTTTCCGATGAATTTTCAGTACTGAATTGATGCCGACTCTTGACCAATAGATGGCGCTGTATGTCCGCAGTAAATTTAATTTAATTTTTTGTAATAAAAACTATCCTATGTCCTTTCTCAAGTTCCAAACTATGTCTGTACCAAATTTCACACAAATCGGTTCAGTAGTTTAGGCGTGAAGCAAAGACAGACAGACAGACAGAAAGGCAGACAGACAGACAGACAGAGTTACTTTCGCATTTATAATATTAGTTTGGATTTACCGTAGTACTGTTTTATCCACCTGTACTTACAATAAAGAGAGCAAATTATTACCATTATCCAAATATATGTCAATGCTATGTGTTCACGTTTGTATTCCGATCTCTGATTCAATTGTCTATGGTAATGCTACAGATGTGGCTTTATGGTAAATTTTTGATAAGTCTGTGTTTATTTTCAATGTTAGTAGAGCTGAATAGTTTTATTTATTAACGGGATGATGGCATGCTTGTTTTCTTGAATACCTTTTTTGTTTTTCACCGGTCGAGTTTTGATTTATTTAACATAATATTGTCAGCCATTAAAGCCATTTATGCTTTCAACTTTGTCCTTAGGGTAAGGTTCACAAGGCTCACTTTGACGCAAAGCACGAACAAAGTGAAAGCCAAAGTGCAGTCTCTGAATCTTGCTCTAAAACGACAAAACCAACTAAATTCTATGACTATGTTACCTACGTGGGACATACCTATGAAACTTATTTCAGTTGTGTACCCAGTCCTAAAAAGTATATACAACATTATTTTTAATATATACGAAACCTGTATATAGTTTGTTCAGAATAAGTACTTGAATCGATTTCAATAATTTTTAAACCATGTTATATTTTATCCCAAACATATTTAAAAAAGGTTACAAGTTGGACACCGAGCGACACTAAATCCCTATCGCAATCATTTAGGTACCTACTGCCAAATTATTATTATCAATGAGCTCAGGACGACGCTGGAGACGGGCACGCGACGGCGCCGTGTGGTGACCACGTTTTTGTGCGGACAACCAGGTAACAGAACAAGCTTGATTGAAAACTTTGTGATTTTTCATGATACAGTTTTGAAATTATGTATATAGATTCTTTACATAAAAATACTAGACCCGTGTTTCAGGTTTCGCATACAGGGTGTAAACAGACCCTTCACATAGCTGTCAACCAAGCATGCTGTACATCAAAATAAGTAACTTTTCGCAAAAATTATTGCTGGGAATCGTTTTTGGGGTGAAAAACCACGTTTTAAGGTAGGACTCGATGGAAAGCACTCAAAGCATTGTGCTGATGAATGGATGAATAGTACGGGGGTCGTGGAGGTGTGTAAAGTAAAAACAAGTATTTATAAAAAAAAAAATGTGAAATAGTTGGAACTTTGACCACCAATATCTCCGTAAAAAAGGTATGGTCTAGAACAAAAAAAAATCTCAAAGACGGGGAGAACAAGTGCCTTTCGGTTATGTTAAGGGTTTATTCTCACCCTTTATATTATAACTAATGCTGTATATTAAACATGTAACGTGTAGCGGCACTAGAAAGGGTACTACAGCAACATACATAGAGACGATGAACTAAACAGCGAAATACGCCTAAATCCTACATCGCGCAAGTTATTTCCACAACAACTGTCCGGCTGCAGCCCACCAGACATAACACCCGTCTGGTCGGATGATCCTCCCTTTTATAAGGGGATAAAGAACTTTACACCCTGTTACCAATGGACGTCAGCGCAGCCTTCGAGCAATGTGACGTCATCATCATCAAGATCACTTCCTCAAGCTTTCGAGGGTATTTCTGACAACCAGCATGCAGCGGAAGCACAGTATATAAAAAGCACAGAACACACAACTCACACAGCACACACAGCGCAGCACAATATTAAGCAGTTCCATGATCATTGATAGCTGCTGCCTGTCTGATGACTGCCTCGTTGGTCTAGTGGTCGCAAGCGCGACTACTGAGTCCGATCCTGTGTTCGGTTACTAGGCGGGATGTTATGTTATGTATGTAATCTTTGATACTTCTAGTGGGGTATTCCTCAAAGCCACTATTTTTAAGCGCAACCAACTAAAGTATTCCTCGAAGCGCAACTATTGCTTTTATTTTATATAAGCTCTATGAATATTGTCAAGTCCTTACGGTTAGGCAATTGTTTGTACTGACCACTGCTATTAAGCAACACTCTATTTCCAACTATTCACAGCAAACAAATCGTCGTAACCGCATAGTTGCCTTAGCTACTCCTCTTAAAACCTCTTTTAGTCAAAGATTCTTTGTTTTCCTTGGACCCTATCTTTACAATAAATTAAACCAAATTCTCTCCCTATACTCACTGAATAAACATAATTGTAAAAACGCTTTACATGCCTGGCTACAAAGTCAAACATATACTGCAACAGAAGCTCTCTTCAATGTATTGGTCTAACCAGACTCATCCACTAACTCTCTCCAACACACACACACACACACACACACACTCACTCACACACACACACACACCTTTCATAAAAATCACTCAACATACTTTAACTTTTTAATTGTTTTACTTTTATTAATCTAATACAGAGAGTATGCGTGTCTCTTTATTAATAAGCTCACTAATTGCTTGAAACTTTTGTTATTTGCTGTGATACCAGATGTAAGCTATCAAATGTGTAACTTTAAACAGGTGGGGACCTGGTGACCTGTAATACAGGTGTTACTACCTACCACAGGCACCAGCGATCCACAACCAAAAATCGTTGGCTACTGCTTGTGTGTCAATATTGTTTGTATTTTTTTGGCTTGTGGTGAGAAATAAACACTTTTTAATTAAAAAAAAAAAAAAAAATTATAAAAAAAAAATAATTTATTGGTTGCGCTTACAAATTCAAATTAAAAATGTTATGTTTATTCCTCAATCAAAGCGCAACCATGATGAAAAATAGAGAGGGTTATGACGGATTCATTATTTTTTTTTCAATCATGGTTCCCACTTCTAGTGACACGACCCATAAAGTTGGAAACTTCTATATGGCAGCGAGCCCAAAGATGACTGATATTGGCTACCATATTATTTCCTAGAAACATTTACTTCAAATAAACCTGTCCTCGACTATGTCCAGACATTTAAAATAGTTCGCATCAGACTATTGACTATTTGGAATTGCAAACAGACGTAATATTAGCACAAATCAGTTGAATATTGACTTTTAGTGTACTGTTACATATTTCGCCTTGTCTCAACCTCGAGGCTGAGTGCTGGCTGATATCGGTAGTGTTGGGATGGGTGTATCGATGTTTTGTGTTTTAGTTAAATGTGTTGTTTGGCTACTCGCATTTACATTATTCATATGAAGGCTGAAGATATTTCAGTAAAAGTAACATTACAAACGTCACCAGTTACCTACATTATTAAACACATTATTTAGACTAGAAACGGGATATTTGCCATGTTTACTGTTTTTGTCATATCGGGAACTCAACAAAAACAGTAAACATGGTAAATATCCCGTTTCTAGTCAAAATAATAATGTTAGTGACCATGATAGTTTAAAATCTTATATTATTAAACTTATCCTAGTGGGTCGCCATTTGCTTTTATTAGCTTGGCTCGCTATTTTTCTATTAGTACTTTTTAAATAAAATCTATAATGAGGACAACACAGCACAATATATAGTTTTAGTCTTAAAATTTGAACTAAACTTTCTCAACTGTCAGAAACCATCGACAAATTCCCATCACTAGTCGATAAAACCGCCATTACAGAAGACGCTGTCGATAGTCGATGTCGGCCAAATGTTGAGTGTTTTAGACATCGATAATAGTAATACTGTTTGTCTAAACTATGTCGCTCAGTTCTCGTGATCGAAACTTCAATGTTTAGACAACATATCAAGGAAGAAATTGTGTTTTGAGGAAAGATTTAGCATCTCATGTACAGTCGGACAAGCTATTTGGTATACAGGCAAAAGCTTACTCTCGACAAAACACAATACTACACTGTCGGTCACTGACGGTAAATATTCCGTTTTCAGTGTTAATGATAGTGTTAGTGACAATGTCAGTTTAAAAATTTATATTGTCAATATGCATTTTTATTTTGTACTTAATTTGCTTTTTTTTTAAACTGTTTGCAGAAGTCTAAGGGTCTAGCTCAGGTTGATGCAGAAACAGAACAACAGTTGCAGCAAAATAGAAAAAAAGAATAGCCTTACAGCTGTTTAAGCTTATCTAAAGCAAAACTTAAGACAATGACACTCACAACATCGTTTCAAAGTAGATGCAAGCATAGCCAGTTATACCAAATAACTTGTTCGACTGTACATACAGAACCTATCTTCCCGTCTATTTGTTTTAGATATTTTGAGGAATGCCTTGACGAATTTCTTTCTCAAGGAGTTTATAATTTCATGATTCACCTTCACCGATTTCTATCAATCTTATTATTTTCAGTTGTTTGTTTTTTCAGATCGCTGTTTATACTTTTCGATTTGTATGAATTTAGGTGATGCTTGAAAGATATTAATGTTTTGTGCATCAAGCTTTTATGTCATATAAATTGTGTAATGTAATAAATTGATGGGTTTGATATAATTTGGTACTGTTTCTTCTTTGAGATGTACATTCGGTAAATCTTAGTCGTCGGTGTTCGACGTCGTCACATACTCGTGGGTAGTCTGCACTGTCTGCAGCCCCCGTCCCCTACGCCGCCTCCGCTCGCCTTAGTCGATCATTAATTTGATCTAAATTGTCTGTTTTCACCAGTAAAATGTTTATTCTGAAAAATAGTGCAGCAAATGAGTTAACATTTAGCATAAAACGTGGGTTGACTATCTTCACAACCAACGCGACGATTTGTCTTACTGTCTGGGAGTAACTTATGAATAAAAATTATTGTATAACAGAGATTTTATTAAATTATGGACAAACTCGTGGCAAACGAAAAAGATAATAAGTAACTTATATCTCCATAAGGACAAATACGCAATGTTTTTTTTTATTATAATATAATAAATGATAAAATACATTCTTTTCTTTCCATAATCGACATTTCATCATTTCAGCCGAAAGACGTCCACTGCTGGACATAAGCCTCCCCCAAGAAGGGGGGTTTTGCCATAATCGCCACGCTTGGCAGGCGGGTTGGCGATCGCAGTATGGTTGTTATAAAACACAGAGAACGCTGCTGCCCATTCTCTGGTAAGTCCCTTAGTCGCCTCTTACGACACCCACGGGAAGATATGGGATGGTGCTATTCTTTACGTCCGGACACCATACAGTACTCGACATTTAGTAATCGACATTTACCAACAGTAATTTGGTAAAACGAAAAAACCTCAATCTTTTTATGAAATCCTTACGTTTACCGACACAAGTTGGTAAATCCTAAGATTTACCAATATTCGGGCTTTTACAGTAACATATGCATTGATTTTTTTCAACTAATTAAAGCCACATTTATTTCTCCCACAGCGCGTCGTAACGTTAATGGATTTTATTCACGTCTGGTTGTCAGCTGTCGCTGTCCGTGTCCACTCCTTGATTTAATCTGTTAGTAGAATTTTACGAGGCATCTGGGAAGACATGGGTTTGGTCTTCGGCGTAATCAAAAATCACGCCATCACACATTTAGTGGTTGTATGTCGTGTCGCAGGATAATTGGAAATAGTTTTTCTGTGAAAGTTCTAGGATTTCGCAAATAAACAATTTATTTTAGGGTGAATTCGCATGTACCACAGCCAGTGGTTACGTGTGAATAGTGTCGCTGCAGATTCTTGCTTCTTGCTTTTCTTGATTCTTGCTTTCTTTTTCTTGCTTCTTCTTTCTTCTTCTTGCTTCTTCTTGCTTCTTTTCTTGCTTGCTTTCTTGATTCTTGCGTTGTGGTATCTATAAAATGTCAATGGTTACGTTATCGCTAGCAGTTGCTTTGTGGTTATGTTGTGGCTAGTGTTTGCAGACAGATCGAAGGGCGCACCGGACGCTAGTGCGTGGTCTCGCTTCTAGTTGCGATGTTTTCGATATCGCCCACACGGTTGAATTTGGCTATTCATTTTTATACTAATTATTGCCCGCCCACGTGTTGTTGTTGTGGTGTGGTTGTGGCGTAGTTGTGGTACGTGTGAAACAAGCCTTAGGTTAAGAGGCCATATACGAAAATTTGCCGATTTTAATTAAACAACAAAACCAATGTAGAGATAATAAAACCCAAAGCAAACACGAGGCTAAGTGTTTGTTTTAGCTACTCAAGAGCGATAAATAAACTAAATATAAACGAGGAAGATAAAATTTTTATTCCTCAAGGATCCACTGCGAAATTAGATATAGATTTATACCTACTTATTATATACCGACTGCCTCATTGGCCGGATGGTTGTCAGCATTACTGATGAGCATGTGGTCTTGGATTTGATTCCCAGGTCGGGGAAAGTGTTATGAGGTTCTTCCATCAGGAATTTAGTAGTAGTCCAGAGTTCCCGAGTGACCGGTTGATGGCAATAGGCCCATCCTTTGTCGTGGGTTTTAAACATTACTGGTGACATGTGAACGTAGGTATTATCTACTATAAATAGGTACGTCTCTACCTAACCCTTCACGAATTACACGCGTGATACTACACAAATAAGCATATTAAATTCCTGGCATTTTGGTGAAGTTTTCCTTGACTATTTATAAACATTTCAAGTGCTACAATGATGTATCAGATTGATGGCTCATAATTATAACAATAATTGTTGTATAGTACTTACAGAACGATGCATTTAATGTTGCTAATATTGGAACATAAATCCGCAGGGTTTTCCCTGACGTGGTCTTAGACCTTGTTCATGGCCACGGGTGAAGCGACTGGCTTCAAAAGACACGTTCGTTCGTAGCTTGTTTCTTCGTCATGAATAACGTCGCTTCGCAAGTAGCGTCGCGGTGATTAAGGGCCGGTCTCCACCAAAGCGGAGACGAGACGGGAGAGAGGAGATGTGTTGTAAACCACCAATAGAATTTCGTTATTTACACTTCTCATCTCCGCTTAGCTTTAGTGGAAACGGTTTAGCAGAGAGGAGAGGAGGTGTCTCGTATTTTTTTAGGCCAGCAAAGACAAAGAAAATACGTGAGCGATGTGCTGTTTGTGGCGAGCGGTGAGCGGTGTGCTGTGTGTGGCGTGCGGTGATCAGCGTGCAGTGAGCAGTGTGCTGTAAGCGGCGTACGGTGATCAGCGTGCGGTGAGCAGTTAGCTTTGAGCGGCGCGGAGTGGGATGAGCAGTGTGGTGTGTGTGGCGTGCGGTGATCAGCGTGCAGTGAGCAGTGTGCTGTAAGCGGCGTACGGTGATCAGCGTGCGGTGAGCAGTGTGCTGTAAGCGGCGTACGGTGATCAGCGTGCGGTGAGCAGTTAGATTTGAGCGGCGCGGCGTGGGGTGAGCAGTGTGGTGTGTGTGGCGTGCGGTGTTCAGCGTGCAGTGAGCAGTGTGCTGTAAGCGGCGTACGGTGATCAGCGTGCGGTGAGCAGTTAGCTTTGAGCGGCGCGGCGTGGGGTGAGCGGTGTGTTGTGTGTGGCGTGCCGTGATCAGCGTACGATGAGCAGTGTGCTGAGAGCGGCGTGCCGCTTTGCACATCTCCTCCCCCGTCCGCTTCGCACATCTCAGTTCAGCCTCGGTGGATACACCCTAGCTTACACGCATCTCCGCTCCTCTTTGCTTTGATAAAGTCCGGGCCTTTCATTTGTTTTCTCCGCCGTCGCTGAGGATAGACGCGTGGTCATTGAGCGTGTAACTCTTAACGAAGTGGTTAGGTCTGCCCACAAATTAAATATCAAGTCAGACTGAACACAAATATGTGTGGGGAACAGTGTAGTGGGTTGACCCATAAATTTGAGTCGAAATTAGTTCCTGCGGTTAAGGATATGGTAGTTGTTGATTTTGGGAGATAGTGGAATTTATTTCTAATAAAAGAGGTCAATTAATTTCGCTGCCGTCAAAACATAAGCAGACACGTGGACCATTTGTGGCTCACTGGAGTGGGCAATGCTAAAGGTTAGACGGCTTTTTTTGTGCATGGTTTTCCGAAAATTATTTATTTTTACAGAAAAATCTGAAGACTGGATAGGTAGGCAGAACTTATCCGATGTATGAACGTGAATGAGGCGAAAGGAGTGTATGTAAGAATCGTAGCATTTGGCGTTCTGTAGTGTCAGACTGCCGCCGTGGAAAAAAGGTGCAAGTTTAGGTATATTCTGTATACAGGGTGTAAACTTTCAGCGGGACATTAAGGAGAACTATCTTATCCTTACCGTTGCAGCTACACGAATAAGATTTTAGAAGACTATCTCTAATTTTTCATGAAATTCACAGATTTTCATAAAAATGTACAGTTAGCAACAAAATGGTCATTTTAGTCATTTTTTTCATTAATTCCTTAATTCCTATCGATGCTGTTTAATTAACACTGATCAACCCAATTTGGAGTACTAAAAAAGTCAGAAATTTCAAAACACTTTTCCCCTATTTACAAGGTGTAACATAATAAACGCGAGAACTCCCGTGTGGTCTCTCGGACCATGATACTGAACCACTTTTGTTCTAAAAAATAATTGTTCTTTCTACTCTCACTCAATTAGCTGATCAACATGTATGGTTAATTTAAAAAAAAGTTATGAATTCCCAAAAGTCATAGAACTGAAGTTGTTCAGTTTCAAGGTCTGAGAGACCACACGAAAGGTCTTGTGTTTATTATGTTACACTTTGTATAATTCTTAACCTTTTCCTTATTATAGCTGAAATACTTCGTAGATCCATTTAGTATTGTGAAATGTTATGTAGGTAATCTAACAAACACCTACAATGTTTATTACACTCATGCGCCGGTAATTTCACATTCAAGGGGTGGCCTTGCAAGCCGGAATTCGTAATGATTTCTAAAGAAAATTCCAGAAGATTGATTACCTAGTCTATTGAAAAACACCATAGCAACATTCTTTCCCAATCATGGACTTCCTAAAGACTGTTAGTCACAATCTATTCTTCATTTACAAATCAGTTAAAAAACAGTTAATCGTATTTATAACGTTGTTTGGGAGTTCGCTTTCAGTTAATTTCGTTTCGTGAGTCATTCTAAAGGATTGTCTGCTTAAGCTTCATTAACTCGGATTCAAAATGTTTCGAAATGTATCGTGTAAGAGATTTAAATGGGCCGACAGAATTGTGTACGTGGACTCGTTTGAAATTAGGTCTTATTTGGGAGTTCTACCGTTACTTTTTGCTTAATCTTTTGAACGCCATAGTCACATATACGTGACAGGCAAGCGCGTGCCCTGTAGGCCAAACGACACAAATATTTGACAAAATGGTAGGTGAAATTTTGGCTTGGGTTGGAGTCGTCAAAGGTTAAAGGTGTGTGATGCAAAGTCATTTTATCCCTTATGATGTTATCATCATCATCACTGGCCCATTACTATTGGGGTAGGCGGCTTTTTTTTCATAGGCTACACATGCTACAGGAGGAAACAAATGAAATAAGTTTTTGAAAGAATGTTCCGACCGGCGATGCTCAAGAAACACACGCGCGTCTCTTGACGAAAGTCGCATCACCTGAGCTTGTGAACGAGGCCTCACCTGGCGACTTGATTCAGCTAAAGACTAGAATTTTAAACAGAGCGACTTCTTATCTGATATTATCTTATCATGCAATACATACATCTATGTACCTATGAAAGATTACCTTTTGGAATTTCGTTTCTTGTTTGTAGACCCCAATTTGCGAAGCAGCTGAATCTTCCGCATGCTTTGCAGGTGAATGTAGGGTATGCAGCTTTGATGTCTTTTTGTTTCTTGTTTAGTTGCACTAAAGATTCATAAAGTGAATCTTTACACTCACTAACGGCTAAAGAGATAGAAAGTCTAAAGCCCTACCCATCTCATTCGTGTCACCAGCTGAAAATCTCCCACCTAGTGGCACCTAGACATGAATTGCAAAAAAGACGGACGGATGGCCGATGGGGCCGAAAAGTTCTGGAGGGGCGATCACGAACCGGAAGACGTTGCGTTGGAAGGCCTCCCACTAGGTGGACCGATGACCTGGTGATGGTTGCAGGGATCCGCTGGCTGCGAGTCGCACGGGACCGGTCAATGTGGCGACACTTGGGGGAGGCCTATGTCCAGCAGTGTATGTCTTTCGGCTGAAATGATGAGACATGAATTGTGGAAGTCTCTAAGCAGACTCCGTCCACAGATTGGTCGAAGCAAGAAAAACTTCTGGCCTGGAGTGGAAATTATGTGGTGCGGTTCCAAAAGTTATCGGACACTTGTTTCAATGTCCTGTGTGCTCTGGTGCCAACACTCTATGGGAAACGATGGACGCTAGTGGTAGCTTCAAACTCATAACAAAGATCCGGGCTGACTCATTGACGAGGTCATGAACAAGGTTAGGATAACACACCAGAAGCGAAGGGTCAATTTTTGTAAGAGGTAACAGAGTATATATCTTTAATGTTATTATATGATTTGTCTATAGAGTACTGACTGTGCCATTTTTCAAATGGAAGCCAGTAGGAATCGAGTTGTGTAGAACCTTCGTCACTGTAACACACATCACGCCTGTAATCCTCGAAGGGTTAGGCTGAGGTGTACCTGATGGTACACCCACATTTCGTCAGTTGTTCTATGTAATGGGGGCCGAGCCTTTTGTCATCAACCGGGCACAAATCCAGACTGCGTGGCTGCTACTGAGAAATTCCTGAAGGAAAAACTCAATAACACTTTGCTCGACCGGGAATCGGACCCAGGACCCAGGACCGAGGACCTCCCCTCGAGCTTTAGATCGAAATTCCATAGCAATGATGACACAGCTCATGAACACAGTTTCAACTAGCTGATCGAGTTCAGTTTCATTGTTGAAATTTGCTCTTAAAAGAAGAATACATTAACCAGCTACTGTTTCGTCAAAACCCAGTTACAGGCCGACGGCACACGTACGAGACGGGTGGGTAGCTAATCAGTTAATCCATGGAGCGTTATAGAACAATATTAATAAATCAAATAAGCTTATGATATGCTTATCTTATCCGGAAACAATATTGAGCTAGTTAAACGTTGTGTCATGATGTCTATGCCTAGACACTAGACACTAAAACGAAGTCCTAAATAATAATTAAAATATAACCAATTAATCACACTTCAGAACTTATGCAATTATACAAACATTAAGCACGGATATCGTAAAATAAAGTATCATAATTTCGCGTCTACGAAATAAAACAACTAACTGATCCAAAAAACTTACGAAAGTTTTGCAAGAACTTCAAATTCTGCCCTCTGAGTTCCAAATCATGAAGCTGAGGTGACCTCTGCGTTCCCACCGAGGACACCGTGGAGGTGGCGACGTTCATCATCTGCCTAGCCTTTTCCCAACTATGTTAGGGTCGGCTTCCAGTCTAACCGGATGCAGCTGAATACCCGTATTTTACATGGAGCGACAGTCGCTCCATGTCCCATCTGATCTCCTCTGATATCCTATCTGATCTCCACAATCCACTTACACTAGGTAAAACGATACCCCTTGGTATGACTGGTTGTCAGACTTTTTGAGCCACTGACTACCTGTAACGACTGTCCAAGATCTACAATTGACAGCCGGGACTAACGGCTTAACGTGCTTTCCGAGGCACGGAGGAAACTCGGTATGTAATGGGTGGTCACCCATCCACAGACCATCCTAGGCAAGCGCGGCTGAACCTAAAGATCAAGTGGCGAAGTTCTGGGCCAACAAAGAAACTGTCTCGCCAGTGACTTGAAGAAGAAGACAAGAACTGATAGTAATTTAACAATGCTCTCAAGTACGCAATTAAACGGATGAGTCGTTTGAAATAAACTGTGGTTAATAACTTCAGTCAATAATAAAATTACTGCAGGTAGCGTGGTCAATGAACTGGCAGACAAGGTGATCGGCGAGGTTACCGCCGGTTTTATGCGAGTAATAATTATAATTTTAATGTTGTCATAATCTGTGGAAAACCACCAGAAGTAGAAACTCATGAACGTATGGACAAACTTCTTACTGGGAGATTTAAAATTCAAATATGTTTATTTGTGACACATAGGTAGAAGTAAGTACATGGTGTTATAAAAAAAAAGTTATGTCTCACTATGTGCTGTCATGCATGGTTGAAGAAAGTGCTGAAGAGCAGAGAGATGTAGCTTAATACCAATATAAATAATTAAATAATAATTTAATCCGAGAAAATGGGGAAGGAATGGGGGGAGGCCTTTGCTCAGGAGTGGGACAATACGGGCTAAATAAAAAAAAAAAAAAAAATTTAATCCGAGTGCTCATAGCCTGTTTAAGGAAATTTCGAAACGCCTAATTGACGCTTCTCGTGACACAAGGGCTGGTTTTTACTTTGGCCAGAGGCTAAGTGTTGCCAGACAACGTGGCAACGCCGCCAGTCTCTTGGGCACATTACCAGCTGAAAGCGTTGAGGAGGAGTTTTTTGATGCCCTTTTATAGTTTGTTGTTAGTTTATTTATTTTAGGTTATTTAATAGTTTTTAATTAGTAATGTATTTAGTTAGTTTACTCTACTTAATTAAATATTCACAACAGTATAAAAAAATACCAATATTTAGCTGCATCTAGTCAGGCTGGAAACCCGGTCTCAACTTATTTATTGTGAAAAAGGCTACACAGATGATGCAAAAAAAACATCAAAATCAGCCATACCATAAAAAACAAAATAGTATTGTTTACATGACACAATTTATAATTATTTATTGGCGCCATATACAATTAAAGGTGAATTATAAAATTTATGGTTACAATATTCCTTTATCAGTTATTGTTGATATCATTACAGCTGCCAGACGTCTGAGAACGTAATAATAAAATTCGACCAAAATGAAGTTCATCGAACTGCTACAATACTCTGACAATAGTGATTGTGATCGTATTAATTGTAATTTTTGACTCATCATCACTTACTGGGTTATGGAGGTCAAATAGGCAGTCATCATCATCTGCCTAGCCTTTTCCCAACTATGTTGGGGTCGGCTTCCAGTCTAACCGGAAGCAGTTGAATTAGTATTTTACATGGAGCGACTGCCTATCTGACCTCCACAACTCAGTTAGTACTGGGTAATACGATACCCCTTGGTAAGACTGGTTGTCAGACTTTTTGGACCACCGACTACCTAACGACTGTCAAAGATCTACAAATGACAGCCGGGACCAACGAGTCACGGGGGGAACTCGGTATGTAACGGGTGGTCACCCATCCACAGATCAACCTAGGCAAGCACGGCTGAACCTAAAGATCGACCCGAGCGGCTGTTATTATTTCCTCAAATAGGCACTCCATGTTAAATACTGGTATTCAGCTCCATTCGGCTAGACTGGAAACCGACCTCAATATAGTTGGGAATAGGCTGGGCAGATGATGATGGCTCTTCACTCAATTGACTGACTGATCAGTTTTGTTTTATTACACGTTCTTACGACACCGATAAAATTATAAATGAACTTCTACTATTTCTGTCGTTTCATTTTCTGATCATTCGTTAGGCGAGTGCAAGATGCTGAGTACCGAAATGAATCTTCGTTTCGTACCCGAAAGGGAACCAACGGAACCCTATTACTAATCCTCCGATGTCCGTCTGTTCGTCCGTCTGTCTGTCAGCGGGCTGTACCTCATGATCCGTAATAGGTAGACAGTTGAAATTTTCACAGAATGTGTTTGTTGCCGCTATAACAAATACAAATAGTAAAAAAAATAAAAAAATATAGAGAGTTCCGTACTACGATGGTACGGACCCTTCATGCGCGAGGCCGACTCGCACTTGGCCGGTTTTTCAAGTTCTAATTTCAATTACTTACGATTTTTTTTCTTTTACTGTAGCCTTTAGCCGCGAATTAGAACATAATGTTGTGAAGATCGACTGCGCTGCGGGGTGTCTTGATTCAAGGAAATGAATTTAAAATATGAAAAAACATAAAATTTAACATTTTTCTTAAGTTTGCTGTAAGTCATTACTTCACAGAATTTGATTCTTATTAGCGACACTATCGAATGGTGTCATAATACAGTGTGTTTTTTTTTTCCAAAATCAATGGGTTCGATTCCTGGCTAGGAATATTGATTTTTCAAAAATCTAATGATGCTGTTTTAGTTTTTATCAAAATCGGGCTCGAGGCTCCTTTGAGCATTTTTCGCTATTCCTCATAGTTTCGGATTTGGCCATCCACGCCACTTTGGAAAATTCACCCGGTATAGTCATTCACTCTTGACAGAGCGGTTGTGGTAATGGGGGGTCACCCACAACTGCGGCCGACTATCCTAACTAACTACAGACAATTACTACCAATTTCCTGTAGCAACAACAACTAATTTCTAGAGCAAGTGCCAGCAAAAACAGCATTTCCTTAAGATTTTTTGTTTCCAACAATCTAGATAATGATATACTTCAGAACTAACATATCTGACAGTAATTGAGGCAGAAAAAAATACGGAAAAACAAGCCTTTTGTCTTGTTGAAGGCTGAAACCGGTTTTGATGGAAGTTTTTCTTACAGTATTCGTAGATAATTTACCGTAATTCAGCTGCAGCAAAAAGTACCACGGCGTGAAAAGAATAATGGGAAAAGTTTTTCTTTTTTTAAATTTAGTTCTGGAGTGGTCCAGCATATTTTTCGAAATATTTGATATTTCTCATAAAGGCACTCTAAGGCATGGAAGTCGCCGTGTCGGCGGCGCGTTCGTGTTCCACGCGCGCCTCAAAGCGTTGTTAGTAACAAGAAAGGGGTCCGCAAGGGCCGATGCCTGCCAGGACAGCGGGATTGTTCGAAAGAGATACCGCGGCCCTGGAACACAAAGGGCAAAGAAGGAACATGGATGGGTTTTAGTCAGTAGAAGTCTGTTGATGACTTACTTAACGAAAAAAAATAACAAAAAGGCATGGAGGTCTCTACATGCTACCAATCTTTTTGTGGATTACCCCTTTGGCTGCCATCTAAACTGCTGGTTCGTAACTATTCGAGAAGGAGGAAAAAATGATATTCGTTCGAAACCAGTTTCGACCCAAGAATTTCCAACATAAGATCGTCAGGTGGAGGTTAGCTAAGCAGTCGCTCCATATAAAATACTGGTACCGACTCCAGCTTAGTTGAGAAAGAGCTTGGCTTGGCTTGGCTTGATCATCATCTGCTTAGCCTTTTCCCAACAATGTTAGGGTCGGCTTCCAGTCTAGCCGGATGCAACTGAATACCAGCATTTTACATGGAGCGACCGCCTACCTGACCTCCACAGCCCAGTTAATACTAGGTAATACGATACCCCATGGTAAGACTGATTGTCAGACTTTTCGGGCCACTACACACTACCTGTAACGACTGTCAAAGATCTACAAATGACAGCCGGGACCAACGGCTTGACGTGCTTTCCGAGGCACGGAGGAAACTCGGTATGTAATGGGTGGTCACCCATCCACAGACCAACCTAGGCAAGCACGGCTTAACCTAAAGATCGATCCGAGCCGCTGTTATTATTTAGCCACGACCTCCTCCTTGGCTTGGCTTGATCTAGGTCCGATCGCGCTAAAAGAGCGTTATGAGGCTAAAGGAGTATGTAAGGGTCGGATAGCGGGTGGCGTCCTGTTGTTTCTGCAACCCCCATTGGAAAAAGACGTGCGTTTATGGATATATGTTACTAGTATCATGGAGATTTAAAAAAAAATCATCAACTTGATATTACGTTGCTGCCTGCGCATTTTAATTGACATACACGTGACTGCAAATTTTGCGTGTTTGTTTGTAATGAAGATCTGTAGGATAGCATTAAAAATCCATTATGTTTAGTTATTTAATCCGAGCTTGCATATAAATAGCAACTCTATTATTACTATACATAAAGCAGCAGTCTATACATTTATAATTCCCTGCCGTCCCACTGCTGGGCAAACGCCTTTTCACACGTCATTCCAAGTACTAGTTTCCCTTGTCGTGTCGAACCAGCGCTCATCTTCTTTATCGTGTGGTTAGTGTCTAACCTGCACGCGTAGCATGACCACTCAACAAAAGTAATCTGTCTTTTTGTCGATTTTTCCGTCGACAAAACCCGTTTCTACGCGTGGTTGTGTCAGAGTTTTTAGCCTCTGACTTTTTACATGCCGTTGAGAAATATCTCTCAAAATATCTCTCAGGCATGCTGGTTTCTACACGATGTTTTCCTTCACCGAAGCAAGTGATAATTATACAATACGCACATGAATCCGAAAAATCAGAGGTGAGTGTCTTGGGTTCAAACTTGAGACCTATGACTTGGCAGTCCGACGGTCACATCAGTAGGCTATCACTGCTTTTTTAACCCGCATGATAAGCGTCTATCTAGGTCATCAAAGCTAGGTAAAGTATAGCCAATCAAACGAAAATGGCACGTTTAGAAATGCTATTTTTTTCCCATTACCGCTCAGGTGAGTATAATGGAGTCTAGCTCAATGCATTGCCATCCAACGCCTGCAATTGGGACTGAATTTTGTCTGAACGTTTGGCAGTTTGCCCTGACCGAGCATCGGGTGCAGTAGGTAAGGCATCTGTTTCGACCAAATTCGTATTTTATAGGGCCTACATACTTACATATCCCGGCGTAATTGCTGTTTCGTAACGTGAATTCGTTTTCGTTTTGTACGTATCATAACATCACCCACGACCGCGCGCTGAGAAAGGAATATTGAAAACACTCGTTTTTTACATAATATTTACTTAGTTTTTAAATTTTATACGGATCTAAAGGGTGTAACAAGACCCATAACGAAGTCGAAAAGCATTTGTTTTCCCCGTCATTGCGATCATATTTTTGTTCTAGAACATACCTGGGAACCTTCTAGTTACGGAGATATTGGGGGTCAAAGTTTCAACTTTTTAACAATATATGTTTTTAATGTAAAAACTTTACTTCAAACACCTCCACGACCCCCGTACAAAGTTCAAAGTTCCAACTTTTTCACAAGTTTTTTAAATACATGTTTTTAATGTAAGATTTTTACTTTACACTCCTCCACGACCCCCGTACTATTCAATCCATCTATCAGCACAATGCTTTGAGTGCTTTCCATCGAGTCCTACCGTAAAACGTGAGATTTTTCACCCCAAAAAAAGAAATCGATTCCCAGCAATATTTTTTGCGTAAAGTTACTTAGTTTGATGTACAGAATGATTGGTTGACGGCTTCGTGAAGGGTCCGTTTACGCCCTGTATGAGTGAAACTAATAGTGCTTGTTGAAAATAAGATTTTTTAAATAATGAAACTTGTTTATTGAAATCGAACAAAAATGATTCATACTGTTATTAGTAACATTTCTAATTAAAATAATATAAAACTAATTCAAGAACATATAGGAAGCTATGTCCGCTTCCCGCTGCATCAGACCAGCAGCTGTGTAAGTTTATACGGGTCCAGTGTCCCAGGAACGGGCAATCAGGCTTATCGACAATCACCTTTAAAATGCTGTTGGTGCTCCCCCGAATCCTTCGCATCAGGGATGCTGTTCCTTTTCGCATAACAGCTTGACAGCTATCTGTATCTTCTTCAGCAAACATGCCCGATGTGCTACAGATTACAGAGACTACCAGTGGCGAAGGTTCCATACAAATCGATTCCTACCGGATTCCCTTTGAAAAATAGCACAGAAAGTATTCTATAGACAAATAATATAATCGCATTAAAGATAATTATGTACTCTGGCTTACTTCTTACAAAAATTGATCCCTCGTTACTGGCGGACACCAGCCTTTTATACAATATATAATACAAAGTATGTGAATGTGCCTCAATTCGTATGATGCTCCCTTTTCAACGGAGGAAGAGGAACATTGCACCCTTTTTCTCATGCCTCTACCTTTCTTTGGTTCAAAAATGGCCTCTTTGTGCAGGTCAGGAAACACCATAAAGAAAAGAATGGACGTAATTACTGACGCAAATATTCCCAAACTGGTCATTTGCTTAAAATATTGTGTTTTTAAACGGACAGAAATAAAAGACATATTAATCACAGCTTGGTTTCTTTCAATAATGCTATAAATCATAAAAATATTACAATTTTTGTGTCTTACACTAACAATTTATCACAATGCTAAGAACTCTGCGAACAGGACAGATTTGAAGATCAAGCATATATGGGTTACAAGAAGAAATGGATATGTCAAAATCGTGCGTTAAAAGGCTTTGGATATTATTCAGTTCGGAGACTACAGATTATTGTACTTTTGATTAAAAATCGTTCGAGCTTGCGTTACGTTGACGTAACGTGTTAAAACCTCGGGTATTATACAAGAAGCCGTCAAAAGAGGCTCCAGCTGATCACTTAATGTTCATTATTCAATCATTTGTTACAGGGACAGTCCCCGTAACAGATACAAGATCATTTAATAAATTCTTCTGATGTCAGCGGATAATGGCGCAAGGTGAACAAGAAAAACCCAGCGATTAGTTCTAATTGTGTTGAACATCGATTGTCATCCTTTCCTCTCACCGTACAATAATAGGCGTATTTTTTAATTACTGCATCCGAGATTCTTTCTAAGAAAATTAATCACAAGGATGTACCAAACAACGATTAAAGTATTCTTTGAATCATTTTGTTTATAAATAGTATCTTGACAAAGAAAAGTCTCGAGTAAAACAAGAGTATTTTTAGGTAGCTTAAAGGTCGTATTCCTCAAAGCGCAACTATTTTTAAGCACGTTTAGTTGCGCTTAGTTAGTTTGGGTGATTGAAAAAAAAAATTTTGATTCCATAATTTCATTAATTTTTCTTTCCTCTCTATCTTTCATCATGGTTGCGCTTTGAGGAATAAACATTTAGTATTTTAAATTTGAATTTGTGAGCATAAATGGTTATGCTTCGAGGAATAATTTTGTTACGCTGAAAAATAGTTGCGCTTTGAAGAATACCCCTCTTAAAGACCTATTGATAAGAAAATTCCGTTTCAATCTGTAACAAGTATGGCAACTCCACCAAAATACCTAAAAATACAGACAGTCTACATTCATTAAAAAAAGAGATACCAGTAAGCGCACTCCTAAAATATGTATGCTGCCTTACCGCCGCTTATGCAAGATGCCATGTCATGTGAGCGATCCCACTTCAGTATCACTTACAGCCCCTGACTATCATAATGTAAAGAAAACATTTTTTAGAATGGTTTTTGTAGTTTATCAAATTATAGGTCTGTAACCTTTACAAAGGACAGAGAGAAGGGGTCAGTAAGTACACAATGGACATCATAATATTATGTACGACTACGCAATATCGTATGTTCCTAGAGAACATTTGATATGCATAACGAAGAATGACCGTTGTTGCTTCTGATTGCCGAAAATTCTATATAAGTTCTATCTTTTCATACACGAAATATTTTAAGAGTAACTTCTATAAGTCGTAAAGTCGCCATAGCAACGAAAAAAAAAATTATCAGAGTTTTTTTTTTACGAAATTATTATAATTCTACAATTTTTGAGACTTTTTTAATAAAACCTTTACTCCCGTATTCTAACAATGACAGTAGGTAAATACGACGTAATAAACTAGCGTAATGGATGTTCAAAAATAAGGAGCTAGTATTATTTTGTAAGTAATTTTAAATTATTTATTTTTTATAAAAATATACTCAGAAAAAAAAAATTATGCCTTGAAATGGCTTCGTTATAGCCGTTAGATGATTATCTGAAAATATTTCGTGTATCAATAGTTAGACCTTATATATAAAATGGTAAACTGACTGACTGACTGATATATCAACACACAGCCCAAACCGCTGTCCCTAGAGACATGAAACTTGGAGGGTGTGTTTTTTGTGAAGAGTAAGTATCCACTAAGAAAGGATTTTTGGGAATTCCACCCCTAAAGGGGTTAAATAGGGGATGGAAGTTTAAATGAAATTCCGTCAGTTTTGAAGTTAGGATCTTCAAATTATGTGTTTAGGCTGACGATTGAATATTAATTTATAGATACGTGTCTCAGCGTTTTTGATAAAACAGAAGGCCTCCCACTAGGTGGACCGATGACCTGGTGAAGGCTGCAGGGATCCGCTGGATGCGAGTCGCACGGGACCGGTCAATGTGGCGACACTTGGGGGAGGCCTATGTCCAGCAGTGGACGTCTTTCGGCTGAAATGATGATGATGATGATCCACGCGGGCGAAGCCGCAGGCAAAAGCTAGTATCAAATAATAAAAATTACACTATTTGAAGATCATCATCATTCTTTTGCCCTTATCCCAATTTATTTGGGGTCGACACAGCATGTCTTCTTCTTCCATACTTCTCTATTACTCGTCATCTCAGCAGTCACCTCTTTTCTAGCCATATCATCCTTCACACAGTCCATCCGTCGTTTTCGTCTTCCTCTACTCTTATAGCCATCTACATTCATTCTCAATATCATGAACATATATAGGTATACAGTTCGAGAGGAGCTCGTGGCTAAATAATAACAGCCGCTCGGATTGATGTTTAGGTTAAGCCATGCTTGCCTTGGTCTGTGGATGCTTGACCACCCATTACATACCGAGTTTCCTCCGTGCCTCGGAAAGCACGTTAAGCCGTTGGTTCCGGCTGTCATTTGTAGATCTTTGACAGTCGTTACAGGTAGTCAGTGGCTCAAACGGTCTGACAAAGAGTCTTACTAGGGGGTATCGTATTACCTAGAACTAACTGTTTTGTGGAGGTCAGATAGGCAGTCGCTCCATGTAAAATACGGATATTCCGCTGCATCCGGTAAGACGGGAAGCCGACCCCAACATAGTTGGGAAAAGGCCAGGCAGATGATGATGACTTTACCCTTTTCATTGCATGGATCTCAGAATGCATTTAAACAGGATAGATAGACCAGACAGACACTACCACGGCAACTTATAGTCCCCATAAAAACATGTTTCCACTGCTGGTACAGTCATTCTCTTTGAGAGGTCCATAATCCACCATACATTCCCAGTACGGCTTGGTGGCTATAAAATGTCTTCGAATTATTGGTTCTAGGACATGCCGGTTTCCTCACGATGCATTCCTTCACATATGTATACCTCAAGAAATAATCCCGGTTATTTCTAAAACCAATAAACCTAGAACTAGGGCACAGTGTTGCAGCATCACTGGTACCTGAGTACACAGACCTGGTGGTATCTCACCTTGAGTTATAGGTTGATAATAAATAGATATGTCGAACTGTGCATCCTGGCCGCTGTGACCATGAGTGTTCTTTGATTTCGGACTGTCTTACTTTACATAATTATTATATCTTCTAGTTTATGTTTATTATCGAACACATGAATTATTAAACCTGT
Organism: Noctua fimbriata; assembly: GCA_905163415.1. NCBI lineage: Eukaryota > Metazoa > Arthropoda > Insecta > Lepidoptera > Noctuidae > Noctua > Noctua fimbriata. The sequence goes on along the minus strand of LR990934.1, from coordinate 7,247,773 downwards.
ACTAAATAAGTGGTATAATACTCTTTTAACTTTGTCTTTTTTACTCTAATTTTAAACTAGCCGTGCCTCGCAGTTTCACCCATCGCTTCTGACTTGTTTTCTTTTTGCGTAGCGTGATTTTATATAGCCTAAATGGGCTATCCAACACTAAAATATTTTTTCAATTCGAACCAGTAGTTCCTGAGATTAGCGCGTTCAACCAAACAAACAAACTCTTCAGCTTTACACAAAACGTTTGAAATTGATAATCTCAAGTTTTCAACTATGTTAACTCTTTACGTCAAAGAAAAATCTGTTTAAATGCAACAGAATCGCAGCAATTACACTACATATTCAGGTACACTATTTTGAAAAAAATATTATTTTCATTTCGCTTTCCTTGTAGCGATTCTCCATGGTAAAAAACCTAAACGATAGTCCTAATTATTTTTCTTCGTTTTATTTTCCACAAATTAATCTTTGTTGTTCGGTCAGTATCCCGAAAGTCTCCCATCCTGTCTTTCTAAGGAGCTCTTATCGTGTTACTCAACACCTGGGTCAGGTAAGCAGTCAATCCATCCAAAATATTGGTCTTCAGCTGCATCCGGTTAGACTTAAAACCGACCTCACCATAGTTGGGAAAATGCTTGCTTGATAATACTAAATAAATTCCATCCTCACTATCCCATCATCATATCCCCCGTAACGCTACGTATAACCCGGCGCACGCGCATACTTGACAGCGTGCCAGCTGTGTCACGACGCAGACGCAGCTCTATTTCAACGTGTCTTGCAAAATGTATCAATGGCCGCCACACTGCCACTGCGCCAGTTTACGTTTGGCCGTAGTAGTAGTTTAGAGTTCATTTGTGGGCGAATAGATATTAATTCTGTTGGTCTTAGTAAATAAAGGAATGTTGTTGATGTAAACTGTGGAATGTAGGATGAAACTTAGTATAAGCCTATAATGTTCTCAGTCTACTGCTGGAAAACAGAAAGCAGACCTTCTGTCTGAGACGGTGTGAATCATAATTCAACACAGGTTCTTTGTTCACGGGTTGGTACATATCACATGTCTTCGATTTTTTCGTTTTAGGAAGGAGTAGTTAGTAACTAAGCGATGTTGTCAAGAAGATGATAACCGAAGGCCGAAACAAAGTAACAGTCTATCAGCGATAACAAATGATGGAAAATACAGTCATCAATCTTTATTTTTCCAGGGGGGTTACCATAACGTCTTAAAGCAGGAGTAATTCCAGTGTAGGAAAGAGTATAGGCGCTAGACGACCTGTAAAGCTCTGTCTCTTTCCCACACTGGAATTACTCCTGCTTTAAGACGTCATGGTAGGCCACCTGGTGTCAGTGTTTATATTCTGCTTATCCATGGTTCTTTGTCTTGGCTTTACATGCCGTCGAGAAACATCTCTCAGGTATGCTTTATTGGTGTAAGCGAGCAAGTGCAAGCCGAAGCAAGTGATAATTATAAAATACGCTCATGAATTCGCAAAATCAGAGGTCTCGAGTCTTCGAACTCGAGACCTATGACTTGGTAGTCCGACGGTTACACCACTAGGGTATTACTGCTGAAAATACATCTCATATTAGGTTCACATAAGCTAGAGAGTGCGAGTGCCACTTGTCTGGACTTTTTCAATCACATTTAGGAGTTGGCTACGACCGAGAATCGTGCGATTTAAAAGAAGCTATGAGGATATTATGTCTCTCAGCTGACAGCAATATTTCGCAAATGAATGATTCATCGACATTATGACAGCCAAAGTGTCATATTATGCCAGTTGTAGGTAAATGCCGTGAGAAACAGGCCGTTAAGGATGTAGGCGTCGATGAAACTTGTTGTAAACGCCTATGGTACATATGTATCTACACACATGTTTAATATCAAGGTGGTAATAGTAATGTATCTTTGTATTATTTTGACTGCTTCGTTGGTCTAGTGGTCGCAAGCGCGACTGCTGAGCATGAGGTCCTGGGTTTGATTCCCGGGTCGGGCATAATGTTATTGGGTTTTTCCATCAGGATTTTTTTAGTAGCAGCCACGGAGTCTGGATTCGTGCCCGATTGATGGCAATAGGCTGGTCCCCTATTACATATCACGGATTCTGGAAGCTGACCACTTCTGACAAATTTTATCATACTGTGTAAATTCACATGTTTAGTTTGTGAAAAAACTAATTTTTATTTACTTAGTGCCTAACAGTTTACTTAAATTCTATCATTTTCTAAACAATTGTCTTTCAATAAACCTGCCCTCAACAAAAGTGTATTAAATTTATGAGTAGGACTTTTGAAGCACCTACTCATAAGTAATCATTCTGATCACACTTCAGGAATGTGTAAACGTCAACATACGTCATCAATATGACACGCCGGACTTGCATGACCATCAATAACAGCTGATATCTGTGGAAAACAATTGAAAACAGAAGCGTTTCATAATGGATGAATTGAACACGATGATAATGTATCTAATTCCAAGAAAATATAAGATACCTTGGGAAATCTATTAGGAAATGGGAAAACCCATTTCATGGAGAGGCCTGTGGTTACGTAAATGACTACAGTCGCATCGATCTTCAAAATTAAGCATCACTGACGACCAGTAGCGAAGGGTCAATTTTTGTAAGCCGGAGTACATAATATCTTTAATGTGGTTATATTATTTGTCTATAGAATACTGACTGTGCCATTTTTCAAAGAGAATCCGGTAGGAATCGAGTTGTATGGAACCTTCGCCACTGCTGACGACCCATCTTCCAAAGGGAATCGTGCTACCCAGTAACTAGATTCTTCTTCTTCAACCTTTGGCCACCCAATGCTGAGAGTAGGTCTCTTCAAAATCTCTCCACTTCTGGCGGTTTTGTGTCATGTCTATCCAGTTTCTTCCAGCCACTTTAATGAGTCAGCAACCACGTAGGGGTCCGCATGGGCCGATGCCTGCCAGGGCTGCGGGACTGTTCAAAAGAGATACCGCGGCCCTGAACACAAAGGACAAAGAAGGAACATGGATGGGTTTTAGTCAGTACAAGTCTGACACTCCCTTCCGCTCCGCCCAGAGCGGGGGGGGGGGGGTCATTTGACGATTTCCCATCCTAAAAAAAAAAGCTACTTTAATGAGATCGTTTATCCACCTAGTCGGTTAACTTCCCACATTCTTCCGTCCCGTTCGTGGTCTCCACTCCAGCGCTTTGTTCCCCCATCTTCCATTCAGTCTACGGCTTATATCGCCCTATTTAACTAGGTTATGGAGAGTAAAATACTGGTTTTCAGCTGCATCCGGTTATACTGGAAACGGACATCAGCGTATTTGGGAAAACGATAGGCAGATGACGGTATTGGTCATTATTTTAGAGTGTTAGTAGTACTGTAGATAGAAGAGCTCGTGGTTAAATAATAACAGCCGCTCGGGTCGATCTTTAGGTTAAGCCGTGCTTGCCTAGGTTGGTCTGTGGATGGGTGGGTGGGACCCACTACATACCGGGTTTCCTCCGTGCCTCGGAAAGCACGTTAAGCCGTTGGTCCCGGGTGTCATTTGTAGATCTTTGACAGACGTTAGGTAGTCAGTGGCCCAAAAAGTCTGACAACCAGTCTTACCAAGTTGTATCGTATTACCCAGCACTAACTGGGTTGTGGAGGTCAGATAGGCAGTCGCTCCATGTAAAATACTGGTATTCAGCTGCATCCGGTTATACTGGAAACGGACCTCAACGTATTTGGGAAAAGGCTAGGCAGATGATGGTATTGGACATTATTTTAGTGTTAGTAGTACTGTAGATAAATAGGTAAATCTCTAAGGTTATCATTAACACTAGAAACGGGATATTTACCATGTTTACCGTTTGTTTTGAGTTCCCCATATTTCGGCGCTATTGCAAACTGAAGTTATTGCGGGTGGGTGTTGCTGAGCAGAAAAATAGGTCTACCCTTTTTCTTGTTTAGTATCTCTAAAGCTATTTTAGAAGTGATTGGCGCCTTATAAAGGAAAGGACATAAACGCTAACTTTGTAAATAGAAGATTGAAAAAAACAGAGTCTATAGACATGCGTCAAAGCGACATGTGAAAGTATGATTGAATTTAATAATTATCACAAATTACCGCCCTTTTGTTTATATACAAACATACAAATCACGCACAATATGATCCAGGTTTCTAATTTACTTACTTATTCTTAACGTATTGATGGCAAAAAATTCGATTGTTTTAGCCCAAAACTCAGCCACGCGAACCCCGTGTGTCTGAGTTTATTACCTACTGCCCCAAAATGTTTGCCAGAACCAAGAATGATTACTATTTTTTTCTGAACACGACAAAGTGACATTCTATCAGCTGTTGTGCAACGATATTGAAAAAGTAACACCACATATGCTACTACCGAAAAGCTTAAATATCAATCCTGTTGAAAACCGTTGAAACCTTTACAATAATTACTATTTCTTTTATAGTTTACATTACAATAACTAGAACGGACACTTCATAATTTCGAAAACATTTTAAAATTAATTCACTTCCTTCTGTATTATTGCCCGGGGCGGGTGACATTATTTTTAAATTGAATTGAATAAGGTTTTTAGTTACAAACAGAATAAAGCGATTGAAAGCGCTATGTTAAACGAGCAACATTGACACTGACAGTCGACGAATTGACAGATGACACTTTGACATTTGATAGTAATGACATAATGGCAGTCTCGTCATTTTGAAACTCGCAATTATTACGTTTCTATTGACCTAATTATAACCTCAAATACCAAAAGTGGATTTCTAACCTTTCGGTATTTGAGGAAGAGAAGGAGAAGGAGGGTGAAGGTATTAAAAGCGTGTTAAAAACGAAACCTTTTAAAAACGAGAATACTTGCCTAGCCCTCAGCCCATTGGGAGATTTGACATTTGGCCTTTTTACATCAGAAGTGTGAATGGCATCGAAACTATGCCTAGACGAGGACGGAAGACACTTGAGATTCAAGTGTTAAAGACAATCAGTTCATACTAACAATGCGGTTAAGTGTTTATTGGTAATTGCTGCCAGCTACTACAACTGGATAATATTGTGAATTCTCAGATTCTAGCAAAGATACTATGGACAAGGACAATATTGTTAAGCCGTTTTGGCCTGAAACACTTAGACCAACGGGTCCAAGCGCTGATTGAGTTTATCGGGACATAACCATGCGGCTGAGTCTTCACGTGGCTAGAGCGGCGGACTTTTTTGTGGTCAAAGAAGCTACCAGCCTTTTAGTATTGACAGCGATGCAAATAAATTTTTGGATGCTCAAAAACAGAGGTATGATGGACTTTTTATTTATTTATATTAGTACATGGAGTACTTACAGCTAATAAAACAAACGAAAAAGGAAACTTAAAAATCAATATACAAATCCTCACGTATATAAAATTAAAAAATGTAGTTAAACTGTTTATACGTCCATTACTTGCATATTAAGCGAAAAGCTAATCTCAAAACTTTTTCTGCTCTCCACATTCCAAGATCATGAGTCAAACACGTGAATCACACGTAAATGTCCTACCCTCCTCACAGCTTCCAAAAATACCTACCTATTAACAGAAAATACACCCTGTATAAGCATGTGCGACATTCCTGCCTAGCTATTCACGCTTCAATTCGATTTCGATTCGACAAGTCGTATGTCTATCTTTTTTTGTCATTACGAAAGCGAGCGAGATAGACTTACACTTTCCGAATCGAAAGCGTTTGTGAATAGCTCTATGCTGAAGAGAATCGGCGTTTGTGGACACGTGAGTACCAGGCGTCCAGGACTTGTCGAGGGGTCGCGTGAACCTCGGTCATGCGAAGTGATTAATCAATCGATGTTTTGATATGTAATCGATTAGTTTATGATCTTGAAATTGATTTTCGAATTGATTTTCAGATGTTTTGGAATTCTGCATATTTGGCTTTGATAGACACGTCATATGCTCTTTCAGTGACGTTGGGCTCCTCAAGATTTTTGAAAGATCGCCTTTTGTGGTGACAACTAGGAGACCAGGACTGATCGCGTGAACCTAGGCTATGCGAAGTGATCAATCATTCGACGTTGTGATACCTAATCGATTAGCTTATGATGCAGTAATCGATTCTATAATCGATTTGAGAATGTTTTGTCTTTCGGTGTTGTGCATCCTTGGCGCCGAGAGACAGAGATGTTTTTGTAGTGAAGTACGAGTAAATGCACACGGATTTGAGTCCTTTAATTGCGTGCAATTGAGGGGTCATTCTTTGTACCATAATTATCTACACAGTTAGTGTTGGTGAAAACAGGCACTAGGCATTCCGTACACATCAAGGAGATCAAGAGCTCCGGTTAATGCTCGTACAGCATTCCTTTCGGAGTTACTTTCATTCTTCTCGGCCTAAAAACTGAGGAGACGGCGACGGTAAGACCCCGAAATGTTTTTGAAATCAATATATTTCAAGAAACACAAAGAATAGTAATAAAAAGAATCTTGTCTAGGTCCGATGTGATGTAGACTATGGGACATTTGTTGGGAAGAAATGTTTCCACCACTAAGTGTCAAAAGTAGAGAAAAAATTGTCGTCATGCTTGACGTTGTTGACTTTTATCGACTGAAGAATAGATACATTTCTTTTCGCCATGCTTACGACCGACGATAGAAATCTTTCTACAATCTGTCATTTTCTCGATACTTCCGTCGACAAAACTCGTTTCCACGGTGGTTGTGCTACGCGTGTGAGTATATCATCAATACAAGGCTGTGTTTATGTTAGTTCAGTACAGAAGTAGCCACAGTTTGTAAACCGTGACTTAAACGTGCACACAATCGTGATCGGTTGACACACTTTGTCTTTGGCGTTTTGATCGGCTGGCTGTTTGGTTATTTTTAGTTAGGAACGGTCTGCGTTTCCCCGACAGCCATAAGTGGCGTTTGTGGAGTACGATTGCTTTGGAACTATAGTTTTGAGTGTGGTACTTAAATGACTGTTGTGTAATTTTTTTTTTATATTTTTTTTTAGTTACGAATTGGGCATGCTCTTGAAAGCGATTAACTATTATTATTATTTAACTATTTGATAGTTTATATTTCCAGCTATGGATTTTTTTGACTGAAATGATTTATGACGGCCATCTTTTTTGGGGATTTTACTGAATTAAAATGAAATCTCGCAGCTAAAGTAAATAATTACGACACCGAAACCTCTTTCTGCGACGTAATTCTTTTGAAAGTCTTCCATATTTCTCAGCATCTCACCTATAAACTTGATATAAAGCTAGATACTGTTCGAGGGCTCAGAAACTTGTACTAGGACTACAAAGGTTTGCTTCAGTCAATCCTATGATGAAAAGCCGAGATTTATTTTGATTTATACATTAGCTTCTGCTTTTTGTGGGTGTCGTAAGAGGCGACGACTAAGGGACTTACCAGAGAATGGGCAGCAGCGTTCTCTGATTCTACAACAACCATACTGCGATCGCCAACCCGCCTGCCAAGCGTGGCGATTATGGCAAAACCCTCCTTCTTGGGGGAGGCCTATGTCCAGCAGTGGACTTCTTTCGGCTGAAATGATGATGATGATGATGATTAGCTTTTGCTCGCGGTTTTATCCTATCTAGGGAATGTACTACCAGGGTAGCACATTCCATAATTGATAGATTTCCTCGAAGAGGACCGTCTCGTTCCTGTAGTGGTCTATGGGGGCCTGGGTTCTATTCCCAGTTGGGGGCCAAGAGTTTTTGGATTTTGCCATCAGGAATTTCTCAGTAGCAGGCACGGAGGCAAATGGCTATGGCTCCCCTCCCCCCTATTGGGACTTAAACATAACTGGTGAAATGGGGGTGTACTATTAGGTACACCTCTGCCCAACCCTTCGGGGATTACAGGCGTGATGTTATTTCATGTAACTATCAGGATAAAAGGTATCTTATATCCTCACCCAGATTAAGGTTTACATGTGTGCACATGAAAATGGTAACAGACAGAGTTAATTACTATCGCATTTATAATATTAGCAGAGATTTTGAGACCCCAGAGCTCATTCCAAGCTAAACATTGAGTTATTTATGCAGTTTTAAAATCCATCGTCATCATCATCATTTCAGCCGAAAGACGTTCACTGCTGGACATAGGCCTCCCCAGATTTATTTTTTTTAAATCCAGAACGTGTAAAATCAAAACCAAACATGATATCTGTCAGATAGACGGAACGGTTCAACCCAAGGCCAAATATAGATCGATCTATCTATCAGCCGCTTTATTTTGCCATAAACCAGATATTAAACCCCTCTACTTCCGTATTAATAATTAATAGCTTCCTAAAACTATCATAAACACTTTGATAAGGTCAAGTAAATAAACCATTAGTTAAGACCAATATATTGTTCTTACAATTAGTTTATTTTCTCATGTCTATTGTAGGCCTAAGTATGAGGAAATCTTTCGGAAAGATTAATATTTTGCACATGTGAGGAAACCTGGATTAATTCATCTTCTTTTAAGTGCAGGGTCAAATTTAATTCTGCATATATCCATTTTGGTGGAGTCCATCAAATATATCATGCCTAGTACAAGCGCAACGAGCGCGCGTGTAATAATAATATCTAATATTTCTTTTATTTATCCAAGTTACAAGGATTCATTAAAATACACAGAATTCAATAAATAACACCAATACACAACAACAACACACAACTATACCAACTACACAACACAACACAACAACACAACTATACACAACACAACACAACAACACAACTATACACAACACAACACAACACAACTACAACAACAACACAACACAACACAACTATACTGGACATACACAATACATTCCCATACAGCACAAAACAATAACAACACAAAACAAAAAACACAATACACCGTACTTGTCGCAGATATATTGACAGCTGACGACTGTAGGTGACGTGCAAGTCACTGCAGCGTCTCATGTATGGAGTTGAGCCTGTCGGCTATCATCATCAGCACGCTGTTGGTGCTACCGCGCACTCTGCGCACCAGGGATGCATAAAAGCAGTCGACGCTAGCGACGGCGAACATGCCCGTAACTAGGGGCCCAGACATATGGCTATTATTTCCGAAGCGAACCGTAAGTATTTTTACAAAAACTTACAAATAAAAACCTAAAAATTTTAGACATCATCTGCCTAGCCTTTTCCGGCTTCCAGTCTAACCAGTTGCAGCTAAATACCAGTATAAGTATTTAACATAGAGCGACCGCCTATCTGACCTCCAAAACCCAGTTAGTACTGGGTAATACGATGCTCCCTGGTAAGACTGGTGGTTAGACAGAACGCGGGTGAAGCAACAGGAGTATGTATGCGAAGATTGTAGCTAGTAGCGTTCAGTGGTCCACCGCCACAGAGTAACCAAGAGAACAGTTCTTTGCCCAGTCTTTGGGAGCGAAATAAGCTGGTCTAAAGTGGGTCTAACAAAATCTTACTTCTATTATAAAATGTGCGAAAGTTTGGATGGATGGATGTTTGTTACTCAATCACGCCAGAACGGCTGAACGGATCTGAATGAAAGGCTACTTTTTTACACCTCAAAAATTTTCACGTGAACGAAGTCGCTGGCAACAGTTAGAGATACATACTTACGTCTTTTTCCTATGGGAGTTGGCAGCAACTATAGAACGCCACCTGCTTCGATGAACGAACTGAAGAACGAATTAATACCTACCAACGGAGTCTGCCCCTTACCTTCGCTTGTTAATTTTGTATGAAGAATCGTTGGTTCACAAAATTGACGCGTCTAGCTGTCTGCAAAGTTTTCCATTGATGCATAATATTTACAGGAAACGACTTACTACCTACGACTATTGCGAGAATTCCAACAGCTCTGAGTGAGTGTCTTGAATAAATAAAACTAGGTTTAATACCTGCCAATGGTTATGTTCTAATAAACCATTGTTTTTAGTAGTTCTCGTGGTGTTTAATGGGTTTAAAGGGTATGAGATACTTTGGCTTCTGTCTGGCTATGAATCAAAACGTTCCGGGTGCAAAGAACAGGCTTGGCTTAAGCCAAGATACCTTTTAAGGACTTGTACACGATTTATTTTCTATTTCTAGTCTATCTAGATATTAAAAAAGTCTATTTGTGTGACCGAGTTCTCTTCTAAGAACTACACAACGGATTTTGATGTTTTCACTATCATGTTGATGGTTGGAGAGGGAGAGGAAGACCAAGAAAACGATGGATGGATTGTGTGAGGAATGGCATGAAAGAAAACGGAGTAAATAGCATGACGGTTGACCGAGGAGAACGGAAGAAAAAAACGTGTTGTGGCAGGAAGATGATGATGCCCATCATTTAGAGAATTTATTCCGTTGATAAGTTACTTTAAGTAAAGAAGTCTTGATGTTTTATCAACACGTAAAAAAACGTCATAAGCACTAGTAAACAATGATATAGTTAACTTTAGAAGTACCTAGTCTTAAAAATTTGAAGCTTTTAATGATGGTACCTTAATTATTATATTAGTCCTCGTGACCGTTTTCGGCCACGACAGTATATTTCAGCGGAGATTAGCCATCGGCGCGGGAGATAGAATAAAATAGAATACACTTTATTGTACACCAAAATTGAAACACTGCTGTTTTAAAATATTGCTAATTTTATGGTAACAATGGCTGTCGTTTTGAGTATGACTGTGGATGGGTATAAGAGTAGAGGAAGACCAAAGAAACGATGGATGGACTGTGTGAAGAATGATATGGCTCGAAAGGAGGTGTCTGATGAGATGACGAGTAATAGATAAGTATGGAAGAAGAAGACATGCTGCGCCGACCCCAAATGAGTGGCAAGAGAATGATGAATGGTGGTCGTATTGCTGATAGATATATTTATCTTCCAGAAAACCTTTGGATGGACATTACGAACACGCACACTTTGTACGCTTCGATCTTTTAAACTACGCAACGGATTTTAATGCAGTTTTCAGCAATAGAGTGATTCAAGAGAAAGGTTTGTATGTATGTGTTTCTACATTGCACCCGTGTGAAGCCGGGGCGGGTCTCTAATAAAATATAAATAGATATGATATGCACAAATGAGTGCGCGACACAGGTGTACTCTCTGTTGCCTCACCCCCTTATTACGATGGGACGGCAATCGGTCACGACCGGAGAGCTAATACTAAACACCTTCCCTTATGAAAGCTTGTATAGTCGCCAGCGCATTAAGTTACCACAAACTGAAAAAATTTCTCATTCGATTTGGAACTTAACCATCAACATTTTATGGTTTAAAATCATTTGGAGAAATTTGACAGTTTGTGGTAACTTGATGTGCTGGCGACTGTACCTTAATAAAGGATGAGTGAAAGGCGTTTTTTTACATGCGTGCTGATATGAAATTGCTAACACTGAGGTCGCACCTGCGTCAATCATGACGAAGCAATGCGTAGCAAAGTTTCGTGTGTATGACCGAATTACGGGTTTCCCGAAGTTTCTATGCTAATTAGGCTCCGTTACTTTCCATCGAAGATATTCGCAGACGGTGAGGGTGGGTCCAGTTCAGTGTGCCTGCCCTCATTCGCGTTGACGTCATGACAATAATACGGTAGGGTAAACAGTTTGCTCTCATACACTCCTAGTACTTATGGCTTGCTTATGGTTTCTGAAAACTTTATTTTACTCGTGTAGTATCGAGGCTAAGTGCGCCGCACAGGTGGGTCGATCAAGGCTAAGCTAAACAAATGGTCTTACGTTGTCGTGGTGGGTCTTTGGATGGGTGACCATTTACTTTGTACAAGGGCCGTCGAACTCGTCATTCGTAGATCTTTGTAGACTTTGGGCAGAATCTGATCCTGTATATCGGAAACGATGTTTTACTATGGTAAGGACAGTCGCTCCATCTAAAATACAGGTATGATACCATACAACATTATTTTTAGTATATGCCAAACCTGAATATAGTTAGTAAGTAACTGAATCGATTCCAATAATTTTTAAACCATGTTATATTTTGTCCCAAAAATATTTAAAAAAGGTTACAAGTTGGACACCGAGCGACGCTAAGTACTTATCGCAATCATTTAGGTACCTACTGCCAAATTATTATTATCAATGAGCTCAAGACGACGCAGGAGGCGCGAGCACGGCGGCACCGCGTGGTGACCACGTTTTTGTGCGGAAAAGCAGGTAACAGAACAAGTTTATACTATATTTTGTGATTTTTCATGATACAGTTTTGAAATTTTGTACATAGATTCTTTACATAAAAATACTAGACACGTGTTTCAGATTTCGCATATACTAAAACTAATGTTGTATAAGCCCATCCATACGCAGCATAATTGTTGAAAGGGTAGGCAGATAAGTTTCGTATCCTGCATATTTATATTACTGTCTGCTAAAAATATACCTACACGAGAAATCCCCTACCAGTCCATATATGACAGTCCGGTCTTAAAGATCAAAGAATGTCAGTTATTTGTTTTCATAAATGTCAAGCCATATATCACAATACCATACCACACACAATTGTATCCACTACATCCGCCATGTCAATATTTAGATTTATTTCAGTAGACGGTAAATTCTCTTCACCTTGACCGGTCATATCTGAAGCGTGGCAGTCGTATATCTTTCGATGAGATTCTAATTTGACAAGTAGAATGGTGGGATCGTGTGCAATGGAAACGTGAGCATTCTGGCGCCAGTTATAGATATATGATGCATTGTCCGTCTCTATATGCGGTAGTACTTTATTAGGTGTATTTAACGGTCATGAAATAACTTTTATTTTTCTTTTTCAGTCGTCTTTGTTCTACTCCAGAGCAGTCTCAAGGTATTTCACATGTTTTACGAAACAACCGCCACGTGCCTGTTTTTTTAATTGCCAAATTGGCCAATTATTGTTAGAGATAAGTCGGAGTACATATATTTAGTGTGATTATATTATTTGTCCATAAAATACTGACTGTGTCATTTTTCAAAGGGAATCCGGTAGGAATCGAGTTGTATGGAACCTTCGCCACTGCTATCTATAGGTATTTGCATCATTATTATCATCGTCTGCAGCCTGACGTCACCCGATGCTGGAGGTCTCTCTTTGGTTGTGTCAATTTCCACGTTCCTGTGCCAGCCTTATTAAGGGCATTACACTGCTCGATGGCCTTGATGATTTGATCCCTGTACTGGTTTTTGTTGACTTGCCCCGCACATTTCGCAAAATTTCGGTTTTTATTTATTATTTAAAAATATTAAAAGAAATAACAGAAAAAAAACAATACAGGTTGTTAAGTATATCATTACGTATTTGTTGTTACAAAATTCATGCCGATCTATTCAGCCGTTACAGAGATAATTTACAATTAAGGTTGAAAAAGGACTTATTTTCTACGATTAACCAAAAAAAATTGAGAAGGTTTATTAAAATTTTAAACAATACAATTTATTTGTGATGAACTTAACTATAACATACTTTTTTTACACGGAAAACGCACGAAGGGATTCATCAACAAATTTCTTTAAACAAACGCTGTTTTTGGGATTTGAGCCATGTAATGTCCTTAACCCGTAATGGCAAAACTGTCGTGTGTAAAGCATTTGAATACGTCACATTATTGAAGATTTTCAATTTTGCTTGAAGTAAGATATCTCATAAAATATGTAAACTATAAGGTAATTTCAAGATCATTTCAATGGTAATGTTCATTCGTGTAAAGGTGGCTGTAAATCGCCGAGACACTCCGAGGCAGGGCCAGTGAGAGTATGTATACAACATTATTTTTAGTATATGCGAAACGTGAATATAGTTTGTTCAGAATAAGTAACTGAATCGAATTCAATCATTTTTAAACCATGTTATATTTTTTCCCAAAAATATTTTAAAAAGTTAAAAGTTGGATACCGAGTGACTTTGAGTACCTATCGCAATAATTTAGGTACCTACTGCCAAATTATTATTTTCAATGAGCTCGAGAGGACGCTGGAGGCGCGCGCTGCGTGTTGACCACATTTTTGTGCGGAAAACTAGGTAACAGAACAAGCTTATAACTTTGTGATTTTTCATGATACAGTTTTGAAATTTTGTACATAGATTCTTTACATAAAAATACTAGACACGTGTATCAGGTTTCGCATACACTAAAACTAATGTTGTATAGGAGCGTTCGTCTAATCTCGGTGTTCCCCGCTTGGCTGTACACTCTCGCACTTGCACTGTCTCGGAGTATCTCGGCGGAGTGTACAGTCACCATAACGATCTTGAAAGTAGCCCTTTCTCAGAGGATACATGTGATGTGACTCGATCATATTCAAACACATCCGGTAGCAATACCCGAGTAAGACCATAAACGTTCCAAAAAATATACACAGTAAATTTTAAATGGATACATCGTAATACGTAGACATGATATAAATATAGGTCTAAATCGAATTTTGATGACATCATACACAATTTGCTCTGTTTATAACATGGGTGATGAATACTTATGTATTGTTCTATTTTTAGTCTCATTGTAATTATGGTTACAAGTGTTTTTTTGATTCAATCAGTTTTGATTTATACCAGTGTATACTGGCTGCTATAATGTAGGTAATTAAATCAGATTCTTTTGCAATGATATTGCAACTTATGAACGGGACAAAGTCTTTGGCCTTATTTATCGTCTTTGTATTGGGTATAAAAAGCCCCTTAACAAAGTCGAAAGGCACTTGTAGGCACCTGGGAAGTCTAGTTACGTTGATATTATCACCGACCGATCACACACACACACGCACATGGATCGGTCATTAGTTTGACCGATCCATGTGCTCCCGATTACCTAAAAGAATATTTCAGTGTTGGGCAGTTCTCACAGTCGCCAGCTTCGAGCTTCAAAAAACCTACTACTTGAAATTCCATCACATCGTACTGGTTTTATGTCCAATTCTTACGCTGTCTCAACTATAAAACTCTGGAACGCGCTACCCCTTGGCATTAAAAAAGCTGAAAGCAAAATGGCTTTCAAAAGAACAGTTCGGAAGTACTATTTGAAATCAGACTAAATTGCTCACAAGCTAGATATTAGTTAGTAGTCATAGTAATTATTATAAGGTTTCTCGTATTTGGACTATTTGTATGTATTATAATATATATTAGTTTATTTCATTTTACTGTATATATGTGTATTGGTATGTACCTATTTATGTATATCAATCTATGTTAACAAATTGAATTTTTTTTCTTATTTATTTTTTTGTAGTCTATCACAATGCTATCCTATTTGACCCAAAGGTTGACTGGTAGAGAATGCCTTGTGGCATTAAGTCCGCCTATGTACCACTCTTGTACATGAAGTTTAAATAAATAAATAAATATTAAAATTTGTGGCAAAAGTTCAAAATTTTCCACAAGAAAAAAAAATATAAGAGTTTTTAATTTTATAACTTAACTAAAATACCTCCATGACGTCTGTACTATTCCATGCATCCACCAGCACGGTGTTTATTGAGTCTTACCTTAAATCGTGATCTTACACTTAAAAAAAATGTTTTCCAGCAATAATTTTTGCGTAGAGTTACTAAGTTTGACGTACAGAATGCTTTGCTGACGGCTTCGTGAAGGATTCGCTAACACGTTGTGTAGATGATTCTCCTATATTCAGGTACATTGCAGTCTTGAAACTTTCCTATTCAAATCGAACTCTGTGGTCAGGCTAAATTAGGTAATTTTTCCAGTGCAATTTGCGGGCTTCAAATTTTCCTATTCTAATAATACCGTTGTACGTAATGTATGCTTTCCACGGGACTTTGACGTACCTAGCCCCTGTTGTCCGGTCATTCCACCCAGCCAATCATGTGCGACTATTTATTACAGGTACAGTCAAGAGCTCTGATATGTGTCATAGTAAGCCACTTTTAAAAGTGATTGTATTTTAACGAACAAGGTATTTTTTTTTAACCTCTAGTTCTAGGCAATGGATTTATTCGTGGAACCAACCGTCGACTAAGAGTGATTTCGGCGAACCGAACCATCGGCGAAGGGTGACCGTTCTGAGTTCTATGATACTAATATGGAACTGCATGGAAGAAGAAGACGTGCTTTCGCCGACTTCAAATGAATTGGGGTATCAAGGGCAAGAGAATGATGACTGATATGAAATTAATAGTTGAGTTCTTCTTAGTCTATCAATGGCAAGATTACAATAAAGTCCACCGGGAATCAGGCTACGAATTTAGCGCCTCCATTATGGCCCAACAGTTCTTGTAATGAACCAACAAGAGGACACGCAGGACACAGTATTTTTAATTTGATTATAAAGAGTGTTAATAGACCCTTAACGAAGCTGAAAGGCACTAATGCTCCTTGTCATTGCGATCATTTTTTTGTTCTAGTACCTTGGAACCTTCTAGTTACGGAGATAATTCAGGTCAATGTTCCAACTTTTTCAAAAGTTTTTTTCTAAATACTAGTTTTTAAGATTATAACTTTACTTTAAATACCTTCATGACCTGTTTACTATTCAATGCATCCATCAGCACAATGTTTTGAACGCGTTACATTGAGTATTAACGTAAAACGTGATTTTTCACCAAAAAAAAAGTCGTTTCCGAGCAATAGTTTTTGCGTTGGACTACTTAGTTTAATGTACATAATGCTTGGTTGACGGCTTCGTGAAGGGATTACACCCTGTTTGTATCCATATGCGTGCTGGTGACTTTACGGACCAGCATATCAAGCTACTACAAACTGTCATTTAAAAAAAAAAGATTTTCTACTTTATCGCTAAAACGGGTACGTATTTGAATATCGAAGATTAAAATACCTACGCTTAAAATACCAATGTTCAAAACATCGCAAATTAAATATCGATTATATCAAAATGTCGAAAATTGTTATACCTACGCTTAAAACGTCAAAGATTGAAATGCCGAGTGATTAAAATTTCGAATGATTCAAAATATCGAATGACATTATACCTAAGTTCAAAATATCAACATTTAATACATCTAAGTTCATAATATCTACGTTAAAAATACCTACTAGTTAAAATACCGAAAAAAAAATTATATAGCAGTATGAGTGTATTCATAAATGTAGGTAGATGTGAAATTATCACACCCTGCAAACCCGTTGCTATTAAGTAGTCATTAGTCATTTTACTGCATAAATGTATACCTATGCTTGTACACTGGACACTGATTTTCATGGATAAAATAGGTCGAAATTGTTCCAAAACCGAATTGGGGCACCCCGAATTTACGTAGTCTTTTGGCTGTTACCCCTAGAGTGTATATAAAAATCCGGAGGCGCAAAGGGAGGGCAACCCCCGCCCGCTGTAACAAAGCATAGGCACCCGTGGTAGCCGTAGCGGCAGAGGCTGGTCGCCGGAGGCGACCAGCAAGCTGAAGCTGCGGAGGTGAACATGGGTGCCTATCCTTTGTTACGCAAGGGCGAAGGGGTTGCACTTCCCGTAGCGCCGGAGACGTTGCAGAAGCAACCTTTTTCCACTTATACTACTTATATCAAAATTTGTTCGATATTTTAACTTGTACGTATTTTTAAGGTGAATTAATGAATGTATTAAATGTTGAAAATTAACTCATTTTTACACGTAGGTATATTAATTTTCGATGTTCAAATAATATATGTACCCATCGATATTTAGGACGTTCGATAGTTTGTACTTCGATATTTAGGACATTCGATAATCTGTATTTCGATATTTGGATCTTTCGATGTAACTTTTGTAGATATTTAGATTTTAGATATATTGGACGTAGGATATTTAACCATTCGATAATATAAACTTTTGTTATTTTAATTTTCGGTTTTATGGTCGTTCGATATTTCCTTTTTCGATGTTTTGAACATCGATATTTCAACAGTAGGTATCGATATTCAAATACGTACCCGCTAAAACAGTAAGTTCAAGATTGATTGGGATTTGACAGTTTCGGGTAGCTTGTTGTGCTGGCGTCTGTACCTATCTACTCGTGGATATTGTGGGAAAGGTTTTTAACAGAGGTAAGGCGTAAGGACAGCGAACTGACGTGTAAGACGTGGGTGGCGGGGGTAGAGGTAATAGGTGAATTCATGAATGTATTCATGAGTTGGGTTGGTGACAGATTTCAGGCAGTTTTTCATTCTTCGAAACTGATCCTGACAAAGGTATCTGTAATGATGAGTTGTTGAACTTTTTTTGGTTTAGACCTTTTTTGTAGTTTGCAATCTCGAATTGAAGTTCAATAAAAATCTACAATGTAGGTTGAGGTAAGATGACGTTGGGAAATTGCTGTTGGGTCACAGACGTCATCTTTTTGAGACGGAGTACGATTTAAAACGGGCCCAGGGTTTATTAGTGGATGTCGCGAGTCTTAGATTGTCCTTCTTTCACTGTTTTGAGAGCTGAGTGGTGTTTTGATTATTAGACAAAGTAAACAGTCTGGGTTCAAACCTTAAACTCGTAAGTTGTGGTCGTGGTGACTGAGCAACCACTACTCCAAACCCAATTATATCATCATCATCTGCCTAGCCTTTTCCCAACTATGTTGGGGTCGACTTCCAGTCTAAGCAGATGCAGCTGAATACCAGTATTTATAGGAGTGACTGCCTATCTGACTTACACAACCCAGTTAGTACTACTGGGTAATACGATGCTTGGCAAAACTGGTTGTCAAATTTTCGGGCCACTGACTATCTGTGACGACTGTCAAAGATCTACAAATGACAGCCGAGACCAACGGCTTAACGTGCTTTCCGAGGCACTGAGGATACTTGGTATGTAATGGGTGGTCACCCATCCACGGAACAACCTAGGCAAGCGCGGCTTAACCTAAAGTTCGACCCGGGGGCTGTTATTATTTAACCACGAGCTCCTCAAACCCAAACTTACCGAGGTACTGCACAGTTTTCATCACTTAAAGTCATAATTGAATCCAGGATCAATATGAACACATATACTCACAAAACATAGGAGCTTCGTGCTTCGTAGGCAGGGTTGGCCAGTATTTGAATAACTTGTAATTAAAATATTATTTGAATAACTTGTAATTAAAATACGTAATTGAAATACAAATACGTATTTACTATTTGTAATTCATGTTTGAACTAACCTAACCGAACCTAACACCTGACTGTATTTTGTAATTTGTATTTTGTATTTTATATATGACTTAAAAATATTTTGTATTTCGTATTTTAAATACATGCGAGATACTATCTTGTAATTTGTATTTTAATTAAAGCCAAACATGTATTTTGCCCAGCTCTGTTCGTAGGTCAGTGTTGTTTACTAATTGAATAGCGGTACGAATTGACCGGTCATTGCCCCTCATAATCGCTCACAAACAATGATTGCCTACTTATGTCTTTTCCTTGTATCTGTTGTGCACACTTATTCCTGGATGACATGTGTTTCTGATGAATAGTTAGTGAAGTGACCTTTATTTGTTCGATCAGAACAACGCATTGTTTTCTATACAAAAATGAGAAATAAAGAAAATTTTATATGTGGATATCTTGCAAAGGGACCACTCCAGTATCTTGAGTATAAGGCTGTAAACAGACCCTTCACGAAGCCGTCAACCAAGGATTATGTACATCAAACTAAGTAACTTTTCGCAGAAATTATTCCTGGGGAACGGACTTTTTTTTTGGGTTGTATAATCACGTTTTACGGTAGGACTAAGGTAACGCATTTAAAACATTGTCCTGATGGATGGATTGAATAGTACAGGGGTCATGGAGGTGTTTAAAATAAATAAAAACATTGAAAACATGTATGTGAAAAAGTCTTGAGAAAAATTGGAACTTTGACCCGAAATATCTCCGTAACTAGAAGGTTCCGATGGTCTAGAAAAAAAAAATGATCGCAATGACGGGGAGAACAAGTGCCTTCCGGCTTCGTTAAGGGTCTTGTTACACCCTTTAGTTTGAAGTTACGGTTGGGCATACATACCAACATGTACATAAACATCAAGTCATGCGTCATTTTCGAAGTTGGCTAGTATCAATTATTCTTAAAAACATTGAATCTTTTGTTCTTTCTCACACCTTAAAACTTTTTGCTATAAGATAAGTATTTGGTGCCTCATTAATAGTCTAGTGGTCGCAAGCACAACTGCTGAGCATAAGGTCCTGATTTCGATTCCAGGATCGGACAAAGTTTTATTGGGTTTTTCCATCAATCATTTCTCAGTAGCAGCCACGGAGTCTGGATTTGTGCCCAGTTGATGGCAATAGGCTCGTCCTCTTTTACATGGGACTTAAACATAACTGGCGAAATGTGGGTGTCCTATTAGGTACACCTCTGCCTAACTTATGTTATGTTATGTAAGATAGGTATTTGCAGCGGCAACCGTACATAATTTAAAAGTAAAACTTATGACCTGCGGCTTCTGTCTCGTCGCCCTATCTTAATACCAAGGTCCTTAATACAGAGCAGGCCTGCCATCACTCACCACCACATAACAGACTTCAAGATAATGTACATGAAGGAGTCATCTTTTATTTACAAATATGGCGGCCCTTTGGACACTTCCGTCAATGAGATTAATTGAAAGATACCATAACGTTATTATTGATGGTGACTGCGCAGAAATAATTAAGTGGCAAGTTAAAATGTTAATTGGAATTAACTTGTAGGTGATTTTATAAATGAGGTCATAAGTAATAAAATATTTGTCGGTTATGTCAGGATTTATTCCGTTAGGCTCGTACATCATGTGGGCAGACGATGGGTTTCGTGTTATGAAAATACACTGGGTGCGATACACTGTTTCTATTAAACTAACAAATTACTTGAAATTACAACTTAACACAATAACACGGGGCACAATGAATCGGGTACAATTCCAGGACGTCTCAACTCCACTGCGATCAGACACTTAATGTCGTCCTCACCTCGAGCTGGAAACATCAAGACTCTGTAGAAGCACGCCGTAGTGTGGGTAGACTTGTCAGTAGGTCTCGTGATGTCACCACTGGCGCGCTTGCGACTCATTTTATGTCCGTACCAATGACCGGATCCGACATATTGTAGTTTACAAAAACTAAAAAACAAGGTTTTACCTTTCATTTGATACCCAAATTCTCGGAATGCAAAAAAAAAAATCTAATGAGAACCCGGGAATCGCCTGGGGTCGCACTTACGACCTCTATACCAACGAGCTGTAACACATTACAATAATTATTGTCTGAACACGGTCCTGACGGTTACAACGTGATCTAGTGCATGCTTTAAGTTTACACACAATTATGACTGTCCGTATCTACCTACAAATCGTAAACAAAGTCAATTAGTTTAGCAACAACTGTCCATTGCTGTTGTACTTACTAATATTTATATAAACGAATGGCCATTGTCGCCATTGTGTGAACATACGTGACTAAAGTATGGTCGGCACTGGCCGAATGTCTCATGGAAGAGTTTGGCGAGGCACAGACTTTGGCAGGTCAACGTGTGAACACGCGTGACTAAATACTGCACCTCTGTCTAATCCATCGGGGATTACAGGCGTGATATTATGATACCAATTCATCTTCCAAACACAGAGCCGACGTCACGACGAACTGAAGTCTACGAAACGTTATGACTTTTTTTTTATTGGCTCTCGGTGGTCGTCAGCCTATAAGGTTGGCTTTTGATTAGCCGGACTATCCTGTGGGTGCCTTGAGTGTAAGGGTCAAAATACTTATAAGCTAAGCGACAGCGCGCTAAGGGCATCATTGTGGGGTACGAGCCTCGGCTTAGAGCGTCGCTGGGGAGGGCAGCAAAGGGACAGCCTGGATCTGAGTGAGATAGCTGATTTAAAACTATGAATTTCCAAATCTATCTTATTTATCATTATCCTGCCCCGACCCCAATTATTTGGGGTAGGCGCAGCATGTTTTCTTCTAAACTTATACCACCTACCTCCTCTCCCCTCCCTCCTCTCCTTCCTCTTCCTCCTTTACCTTTACTTAGGATATCTTCCGTGATTATTCATTATTTTGAGTTCCCGATATTTCGACGCTGTTGAAAGCGCCATGATCGCGATTACGGAAGATATCCCGTAAGTGACAGTATAAGTTTAGTTGTAAACCGTGAAAGCTTAAAACCATGTTTTCTTTTTCTATACTTCTCTATTAGTTACCTCCTTTCTAGCCATATTATCCATAGTCCATTCATTTATTTGGTCTTTTACTGAAGATCAGCTGATTCATACATTTATGATCGCTAAACTCGATTGTTCATTTACATGAGTAGGTAGTATCATTCATCATTTCAGCCGAAAGACGTCCACTGCTGGACATAGGCCTCCCCCAAGTGTCGCCACATTGACCGGTCCCGTGCGACTCGCATCCAGCGGATCCCTGCAACCTTCACCAGGTCATCGGTCCACCTAGTGGGAGGCCTTCCAACGCAGCGTCTTCCAGTTCGCGGTCGCCACTCCAGAACTTTTCAGCCCCATCGGCCATCCGTTCTGCGCAATGTGCCCTGCCCACTGCCACTTAAGTTTGGCTATTCTTCGGGCTACGTCGGTAAACTTAGTTCTCTTGCGGATGTCCTCATTTCTGATTTGATCACGCAAGGAAACTCCGAGCATAGCCCTCTCCATTGCCCTTTGGGTGACTTTAAGCCTTCTGATAAGGCCCATTGTGAGCGACCATGTTTCGGTCCCGTAAGTAATCACTGGCAACACACACTGGTCATAGACTTTCGTCTTGAGACACTGCGGTAAGTTGGACGAGAAGATACCACGCAACTTCCCGAACGCTGCCCAGCCGAGTCGGATTCGACGATTGACCTCTTTCTCGAAGTTAGACCTACCTAACTGGATCGTTTGTCCAAGGTAGACATAATCGTCTACAACTTCGAGTGTAGAGTCTCCGATCTTGATAGGAGTGGGTGTTACATGGGTATTCAACATGATTTTGGTTTTGTCCATGTTCATTTTAAGACCCACTTTTTCGGAAGCTCTACTAAGGTCATCGAGCATTGTACTGAGGTCCTCCATGGTCTCAGCCATGACCACTATATCGTCGGCAAACCGAAGGTGAGAGATGTACTCGCCATTGACGTTGATGCCTAGCCCTCTCCAGTCCAGAACCTTGAAGATATCCTCCAGTGCAGCGGTGAACAGTTTCGGAGATATGACGTCTCCCTGTCTTACACCTCGCTGCAGAAGGATAGGTTCTGAGGTCTGGTCCTGAAGTCGGACTGACATGGTGGCGTTTTTGTACAGACACTTCAACACCTCGATGTACCGATAGTCGATTTGGCACCGTTGGAGAGACTGCAGTACAGCCCAAGTCTCGATCGAATCGAAGGCTTTCTCATAGTCCACAAACGCCAAGCAGAGAGGCAGGTTATACTCTTCGGTCTTCTGTATAACCTGCCGCAGCGTATGTATGTGGTCTACGGTGCTAAAGCCTTTTCGGAATCCGGCTTGTTCGGGAGGCTGAAAATCGTCAAACCTGCGCGCGAGACGATTCGTGATGACTCTTGAGAACAACTTGTAGACATGGCTTAGAAGTGTGATGGGCCTATAGTTCTTCAGCCGGGCATTGTCGCCCTTTTTGAAGAAGAGTACCACCACACCCGTGCACCATGCCTGCGGCGTCTTCCCCTCGAGTATGACGGAATCAAACAGCTTCTGAAGGGCCTTAAGTACCGGTTTTCCACCCGCCTTCAGGAGTTCGGCCGTAATTCCGTCATCACCCGGTGCCTTGTTGTTCTTAAGCTGTTTTAGAGCCATCCTAATCTCGTACAGGCTGACATCCGGAATGTCTTCGGTATAGTGTCGGGTCAGTCTAGCTCTTGGGTCGTTAGCTAGAATTGCAACAGGATTTCTAGTTGAAGTGTACAACTGCCCATAAAAACTCTCGATCTCCCTCAGCAGCTCCGGTTTGGCGGATACGATCCTGCCATCGTCGGTCTTCAGTTTCGTTAGCTGGCTCTGCCCAATAGCCAGATCTCTTGAAAATACCTTGGAGCCTTTATTCCGCTCAATAGCGTCTTTAATACGCTCGGTATTAAAGCGGCGGAGGTCGCTCTTCAAGGATTTAGAGATCCGTCTATTGAGCTGCCGGTATTTCCACACCTCATCTGAAGACTGCAGGATCATCTCACGCCGCTCCTTCATGAGCTCGAGAGTATGATCAGAGAGTTTTTTGTTGTGTGCACGACGTGTCTTGAAAAACTTAGACCCAGTCGTGTGGACAGTTTCCACGAACCCATCGTTGTATTCGGTAGGTAGGTAGTATACATCCTAAGTATTGCCAACGCTCAACAAATCACACATATAAATGTACCTAGCAAATGTAAATAATGTCAATTAGTCTTGCAA
Source organism: Noctua fimbriata (assembly GCA_905163415.1). NCBI lineage: Eukaryota > Metazoa > Arthropoda > Insecta > Lepidoptera > Noctuidae > Noctua > Noctua fimbriata. The sequence continues at coordinate 7,223,521 of LR990934.1, read as the reverse complement.
CAACCGACCGCTAGTTACTCATATTTACAAACGATGGACCATTGTCGCCATCGTGTGAACGCACGTGACGAAACACTGGTTGCTACTGGCCGAATGTCTCGTCACATGTACGATGTTTGATATGAAAATAAGTCTGTGTGTTTGTATGTTTGGTAAATCATCATCTGCCTTGCCTGTTTTATGTTGGGGTCGGCTTCCATTCTAACAGGATGCAGCTGAGTACCAGTATTTTAAATGGAACTGCTGCCTATCTGACCTCCACAACCCAGTTAGCATAATCATAATCAGCCTATAATGTTCCCACTGCTGGGACACAGGCCTCCTCTCTGTGAGAGGGAGTGGGCTGTAATCCACCACGCGGGCCCAGTGTGGGTTGAAACAACCCAGTTAGTACTGGGTAATACGATACCCCTTGGTAAGACTGGTTGTCAGACTTTTTGGACCACTGACTACCTAATGACTGTCAAAGACCTACAAATGACACCCGGGACCAATGGCTTAACGTGCTTTCCGAGGCACGGAGGAAACTCGGTATGTAATGGGTGGTCACCCATCCACAGATCAACCTAGGCAAGCACGGCTTAACCTAAAGATCGACCCGAGCGGCTGTTATTATTTAGATACGAGCTCCTCGATGTTTGGTAAATATTTATAGTTAATAATTTGATAGTTTATGGTTGTCAGTAATAATTACCTACTAAACATTTCATGAACTCATAAGACGTACTTTGACATCCACCATCCACTGAACCCACGTGGTAGATTACGTCCCACTCACAGGGAGGAGGCCTGTGTCGAGAAGGTCGAGTTTTGAAAAACAAACTTGACGCTGTAAGGGTTAATTTGTAGATTACCTATGTTTTCCTGAGAACTATTTTGTTCCAGGAACACATTTTTCTCCGTTTTCAACTAGAAAAAATATCAGACTATGAAGAATCGACGCAATTTAAAATAGGTCGCTGAAATCTTTAAGTTGATAAAGAGCGCTGCCCTCATTCCCTCCAATATTTTAAAGAAAGTCACCAAGCTAGAGGAACCGCGCTCTAATTTGTTACAAATTCCAAAGTACCAACTTTAAGAGGTTAATGAATGTCAATTAACGCCGAACAGATAAATTGACTCGGGTAATGAGTTTAAGGACACTAGTTTTACAAAAAACTGTTTTATTTGTGTTGATATTATGGCTGATGTCATTGCTAGACATAACGGTTGTAAAAAGTCAATTAATGAAGCCGAGGATCATAATTCTTCCCGCCACACGCCATTGGGATTATTTTGTTCAAGACTTGGAAACTTTCTGTTTGCGGAGATGTGGTCAAAGTTCCTAATTGTTGACGTTTTTAAAACAAGTTTTTTTAAATGTTATAAGTAAACTTCATAGTAACCCCTGTGCCGGTGCATGCCCTCATAACCACGTTTTTTTTTCGCAAGGTTTATCGCGTGCATTTTTCTAATAAAAAAAGTACCAGGGTTTTCCAACAAAAAAATGTTACTCAATTCAACTTGATATGACGCACATGACGAAAAAGAAAAAAAAGTAGACCTTGGTTTATCACTATCATAACTACTACATGTCGGATCCGGTCATTGGTACGGAGATAAAATGAATCGCAAGCGCGCCAGTGGTGACATCACGCGATCTGCTTACCAGTCTACCCACACCACAGCGTGCTTCTACAGAGCACTGATTTTTACAGTCCGAGGCAATTAAGACAGTTATATAAATAATAAAGCCTTAAATATAGCATGAGTTAATAAATGAAAAAAAGCTAAATCAGGTAAACCCATTCTTAAAATTCTTATTATTAAACCTAATTGTCCTTTTTAATGCATTTTAACTTTTTAATTAAAAAATTAAATTCTACTTTTAATTAAGAAACAGTTTATATTTCATCCAATCTTTCATACAAGTCATGTCGGAGTTGAGACGTCTCGGAACTGTATCCGATCCATTGTGCCCCGTGATATTGGTTAAGTTGTAATCTCAAGTATTCATTAGTTTTGCTAGAAACAGTGTTTCGAACCCAGTGTGTTTTCATAACACGAAACCCATCGTCTGCCCACATGATGTACGGGGTTAACGGAATAAATCCTGACATATCCGACATATATAACTATATTAATCACTAAAATAAATTTAAATTTGGAATTCTAGCCTTCCTTTTTTATGTATGATGGTAACGACTGAATAGGACTTCAACTTTAATGGAGGAATCCATTCTGATTTGCGAAAAGAAGAATAAAAGAGACGTGGTTTGAAAGCACAAGGTCATTTTGCTCCAGTCTTTAGTTCAATACCCTGAACATTCCAACCCACTGACCGGTTACCGGCAGGAACTGAAAAAATTGGCACGCAAATAAGAAAAAGATCCCAGACATTAATAACTGATCAAAAATATTTACTCGTCAACGGCTTTCTTGTATGCTCTGTTTACTACTAAAGATATGATGAATCATATCAATCAAGAATCTTAAATGGAAATGCAAGAAAATAAACAGACCTAGCCCAATTTTATTTTTTCTAATTTTGGCTCGTGTAATTTGTAAAAGTCATTTCGTGAATTTGGGGCATTGTGTTATTGAAGTCGTTAACCCTTTGATGCTTTTCATTTTTAATTAGGTGAAACTCAATCCGTGTCTAGTCGAATGGCCGTCGGACTGCCAAGTTCGGACACACGACACGCACCTCTGATTTTTCGGATTCATGTGTACGCACATAAATCCGAAAAATCATTGTATAATTATCACTTGTTTTGGTGAAGGAAAACATCATGAGGAAACCAAACCAGGATGGCAGAGATATATTTCTCGATGGCATCATGTAAAGTCATGTCTGAGGCCCAAGGGCGGCATAAAAACTCTGAGACTAAGTTAGGCACTAACCACTTGAAAAAGAATAAAGAAAGAATACTTAATAATATAGGCAACGAATATTCGGACTGTAGAAAGCACAGTGTTAAAATGAAAAATACTGATACTGCAAACCAACAGAATCCGCTTGATGGCCATAGGCTCACCCCCTACTACATTCGACTCAAATATAACTACTGAAATATGGGTGCATCAAAAAAGTCTAGAACCTTTCAGTTTCAAAATTTCTAGTACCAAACTGCAATAACTGGAAAAATCTTTCTGCAGAAACTATTATGATCTAGGGATCTACTAGATCGAAATAGCCAAATGCGATGAAAAGCAATAATAAAGCGCCAGACGTCTCTTCTTAGATAAATAAAGCCAACAATAACATTGAGTTAATAAATTAATATTCTATGATAACAATTCACGTAACGCTTTGTTTACTCTACAGTGCGACGGTGCATAACTGACGGGACAGTCGCCTACGCACGTTGGGTAACAGATTTGTAGAGGTATTTGCATGGAAACACCAGGTATTTAAGATTTTAAAATATCATGGTCACTAACATTATCATTAACACTAGAAACGGGATATTTACATGATTTGTAGAGGAATTTGCATGGAAACACCAGGTATTTAAGATTTTAAAGTATCAAGGTCACTAACATTATCATTAACACTAGAAACGGGATATTTACATGATTTGTAGAGGAATTTGCATGGAAACACCAGGTATTATACAAGATTTTAAAATATCATGGTCACTAACATTATCATTAACACTAGAAACGGGATATTTACCATGTTTACTGGTTTCTTTGAGTTCCCGATATTTCGGCGCTGTTGCAAGCACCATGATCACGTATAAACAGCACTTGGAAACTATTCACTACAAACATTTTTTTAAGCGCTTGGAAACTATTCACTACAAACATTTTTTTAAGATTTTACTGTTTACAATTTTACTAAAAATGTCCTATACGTGATTTTCAATGATTCTGAGCTCAGTAGTCGCAGTGGGTGCAGTTGTCCAGCAATCCCGCTCGCTTAGAATAATTGAAAATCACGGAAGATATCCCGTAAGTAACAGTGTACTTTTACTACTGTTCATCGTGCTACTAAGATTGACAACTAAACATGATGGTATTATCATCTGCTTAGCATTTTTCGAAGTATGTTTGAATGAAGCTGTTTACCAGTATTCTACAAGGAGCGATTAATAAACTGACCTCCACAATCCTGAAGCAACTGGGTAACACGATACCCCTTGGTGGAGGTACTGGTTGTAAAATTTTCGGGACAGCTTAACGTTGCTTTCTGAACTCTACGGAAGGGTCTTGATATAATAATATAATGAACTAGCTGTTGGCCGAAATTATTAAAAATATGTTTGAATCGGATTTTATTAACTATTTTTTTTTTTTTTGCACGGAGCCCTAATCCTTTGTCTAAAATAAAAGTAGCCTAAGATACTCCATACACCTTCCATATTCACATCCTCCGTACATCATCTATCTAAAACGTAAAAGTCCTGTCAAAATCGGTACAGCCGTTTCCGAGATTAGCTGGAATAAACAGACAGACAGACAAAAAAAAAGTATTTTTGTTATAAGTACCGTATATATACTTTCATATGTATTAAGTAAATAGCTTTTATTTTGAAATTATAATAATTATGAAAGTATAGATTTATAGATTGTCACCCAACCACGAATCCACTTCAGCAAGCGATGCTTAATATAGAAGATCGACCCTTGTAGCTTATTAAGCCACGCGCCCCTAACACAAGTACATAGATTACAATAACAAACTCAACCAGTTACGGTATAAAATACCTAGAAGTCCACCGAAGCGTTACCACAATGACAGGAACAATCCAACTCCTACACACCAAGCACTCATAACCAATGGAAACAATCGTTATAAATTCAATTTTATTGAAGTATAAAGACGGCCGTCCACTACTAAGTACATTGTAGACAGAACAGTATGTGGTTTGCTAAGCAGTTCATTTGTTTGTCATCCACGCAACCATACAGGTTTCCCAGAAAAATTATGAGCTTCGGGAATCTTCGTCTATCTTCGGAAATAGGAACGCGTGATGATGAGCTGTAATATAGAGCTGTACGTAGCGTGGCAGTAGGTCGCAGTGAATGATCTCGCCTACAATATTACACGTGTAGCTAGCCATGAGCTGCTATGGAGCATCCCCTTACCGTTTGGCCACGAGATACGCACATGTTGCGACCGCAAATGCGGTAAAACAAATAAAATAAATTGCTTAGAAAAAATGCTGCCATGAGCTCGAAGCTAGGAGGAGCTCGCCTACCAGAAGCGAAGGGTCAATTTTTATAAGAAGTAAGCCGGAGTACAAATTTTTAATGTGATTATATTATTTGTGCCATTTTTTAAAGGGAATCCGGTAGGAATCGAGTTGTATGAAACCTTCGCCACTGGTGCCTACCCATTATATATCGAGTTTCTTCCGTGCCTCGGAAAGCACGTTAAGCCATTAGTCCCTTCTGTCATTTGAAGATCCTTCACAGTCGTTACATGTAGACAGTGGGCCGAAAGTCTGACAACCAGTCTTACCAAGGGGTATTGTATTACCCAGTATTAACTGGGTTGTGGAGGTCAGATAGGCAGTCGGTCCATGTAAACACTGGTATTCAGCTGCATCCGGTTAGACTGGAAGCCGACCCCAACTTAGTTGGGAAAAGGCTAAGCAGATGATGATGCTTAGAGCAAGTCACGAGTCACTGGGACACGATATTATCACTAACGGCCCGTTCACGACCTCAGGTGATGCGACTTTTGTCGCTACTTGCGTCGCAAGTTAGATCGCCTGAGGTCGTGGATGGAGCGTTCGAAATAATGTTTTACCATAGACATACGTTTTATCGTTCACGAGTAATAAAAGCCTCTTAGTTTTATTGGTGTGTGGGAACGGTTAAGGGCATCGATTGCCTTAACTAATTAAGAATGCGTCATGGCGGGTGTTACGTTAACGAAGTACTGAAAAAAATTGTGCAATGTTTTATTAATGGCTTCGGCATTTTCTGACTAAAAGAAAACACCCATAGGTAATTGAGAGAGGAATCTCCTAACAATACGCGCCGTGTTCAAAAGTACTGCTTTCTGAATCAAGCCCTTGAGCCGGCTGCCAAGCGAGAGCCTCCTCAGATGTTGTTCGAGGCTATTGGCTACTAAGCCATTGGTCGAGGCTATTGGTTATTAAGCCATCTTATATTATTATTATCTTTTACCTAAGAAAAGGCATGCTTGCGGCCGAAAACAAGAGACGAACTTTTATACCCCTTACACAATTTGTAGCTATATTTAACTAAGGGTGATTGAACAGCTACCGACCACCCCAGACAGGTCAGTATTACAGACGTGGTGACCCAATGAAGCAACTTTAATCAACAGAAGCTGGTTTACTATAAATCCTAGACAAATACGTCTGTAAGCAGAAAGATGCAGAAGTACCAGGAGAATATAGTTGCTAGCGTGTTAACAATAAAACCAGCAAGTGCAGTGCAATGAACTTGTCTGGATTTTAACATTCATTGCAAGAAGGTTCCAGGGTTTCTTGAGAAGCAAAAACACGTGTTAAAAGCTTATAATAGTGTCTTCTTCTCAGAACCTAGTTTGGTTGGGTGACATCTGGTCCTTTTCAGTACTCTTGAAAAAGATGACGAGTGTCAGAATATGAACGCTTGAATGGGCAGCACTCTCCTAAGTGCTTTGACAATGCATAACTGTGCGTAGCAACCGAGTAAATTAAGTAAAGATTTTTGTAAACATTAAAACCGATTAAATAAATTATTCTAATAAGAAACTATAAACAGGCATTAAAAAACTGGTCAACGCTGTCAACTGGTAGTGTGCCCAAGAGACTGGCGGCATTGCCACATTGTGTGGCAATACTTAGTCTCTGGCCAAAGTAAAAACCAGCCTTTGGGTCACGGGAAGTACCAACTAGATTTTTATTATATTGTGTTTTCTTGAAGAAATTAAGAAAACTCAGTAACTAATCTCTAACCAAAGGCAAATTAATTTTATTTGTTACTAGCACTTCGCCCGCGACTTCGTCCTTAAAAACTGTGATATCTCAGCTAATATGCATGATATAAATATAATTTATAGCCTGTTGCACCCACGAATAATGTAGCTTTCTGCCAGTGATAGAATTTTTAGAACTGGATCATTAGTCCCGGAGATTATCCCCAACATACACACTTACAAATAAATTTTACCTCTTTTAATATTAGTATAGATGAGTGTTTTCATCTTGTCCGTGGATATTTTCACTGGACCTTCTGAATTTAAACTTCCTCGTCCTTACGTTGTAACATTTTCGTCCAAATAAACAAAGTCCTGTACTTTATTGACAATCATAACGTGAGAAATTAGGTCCCCAGCCTTTTGTTTCCACAACCCATTGGCTATTGACTCGGAATATTATTTGTTCTTCAAAGAGACATTGTTTTTAGCTTAATGGGTTTGTAGAGAAAGGGTTTGGCTACTGACCTGAATAATTTGACGTAATTATTCCTTATTAATAAATGGGGGCCAGACATCAGTCCCTTCGTGTCAAGAATTGGTAAGCAACGGGTCGAGTGGGCGCTGACCTTAACCGTTTTTATGCTAAAACGACGGTTTTTTTAATAATGTCATTGTTTTACGGTGTTTTACTGTCAGGATATTTAGTTGCTTAACCCGTCACGGGAGTGGAAAATTGTTACACGGACGTGGGGGTTGGGTCACTATGACCCGCTTTTAACTCAAGATATCTTCGTATTTTTTCAAGAACGGGTGGTGGTTTGATGAGAATATTTAGTAGTTTTAGTCAGAAAGTAAAACACATCATCATCATTTCAGCCGAAAGACGTCCACTGCTGGACATAGGCCTCCCCAAGGGGGGTTTTGCCATAATCGCCACGCTTGGCAGGCGGGTTGGCGATCGCAGTATGTTTGTTATAAAAATCACAGAGAACGCTGCTGCCCATTCTCTGGTAAGTCCCTTAGTCGCCTCTTACGACACCCACGGGAAGATATGGGATGGTGCTATTCTTTACGTCCGGACACCATACAGAACAAAACACATTAACAGAATTATATTATAGAGCTTTTATTATTGTTAGCATATTTTTTAGCATTCACAAAAATCGACAAAATTGGCCTCACCTCTCAACCAAAAATGGCTTAAAACTTAATAATATTCAATATTAGTTTTAAAGGCATATTAAGAATCTCCAATGTCGTTTCTTACTGAAATATTAAGAAAAATTTAATAAAAATCAGGATCATAAATACATCGCGGCATCGCCGCAAAGGTGCGATATGTTCAAACATGTGCTTTTTCAGTTTCGATTTGGAGTACGTGCTAAGTAGCTTTCGATATAGTTCCTGATCTGAGTTGAGTACGTGTCAAAATCAGTTAGACGAACTCTTCAACTTTAACTAATGACAAGTATAGCAACGTGATTTTCGTAGTTTAAAAATTATTAGCAATCTTTTTGCCCCAACATCCGTGTCTCCAGGTTAATAAGCCAACCAGTAAGCGCATCTGACATGATTTTTCGAATTGACAGTCTTGCAGGCTTTTTTAGCACACTCTTGTTTGATGTACACTTTCTTCTCTTAATTTACGATGTCATGTCATGTCATTCTCTTGCCCTTGTCCCAATTCATTTGGGGTCGGCGCAGCATCTTCTTCTTCCATATTTCTCTATTACTCGTCATCTCATCCTATCAAACTCTCCAGCAACACATATGTCCGAGCAGAACGATCCATATCTTCTCTTAAATTACGATATGATATAAAATAAACACAGATGATAAAACGTTACATACTACAATAATTCCTGAACGTCATTTCTCGACGACTTCCTTTGAAAGTCGTAATTATCGAGGTGAATCACCGCGAATGTTTGAAGGCAACGGTCTTGACGCCATACTGTGGTGTAATGCAAGGAACTAATATGAACATAACAAAATCTATGCGGTAAGATTTATTGTTGCTATCGCGGGCTTAACTTGAGCTGGATGAGGCTGGCTGTCGAGCAGTGGGTGAAGTAGGTGGGGCTGTGTGTGGTGATGATGAGGTTGAAGTCCAAAAATCGGTCTAGCCGATCTAGTCAGCGGTCTAGTCAGCCTAGATCTTTCGGCTCAGACAGATGTGTTGCTGGAGGGTTTATTAGACTACTTCTTCGTGGAGGACCGGCAACTTAGGGAATGCTCTAATTCTGACTTTCAAAGAGTGCTGATTTTCGGCCTAATTTTAATAAATAACTTTTAATTTGGCCTTGGTAGTTCCTGTTTGAATCATATGAAAGAAATGGAAAGCTGATGACATCTAACTAACTAACTCAGTAAACGACTAAAGACTAAAGTTACTATCTATCTAATCAACAAAGTTCGCACGTGTCTGAAGTCTTGATCTTTGCCCCAGATCTTACAACGTTCAAAAATTTTGACAATATTACACATACAAATAATGATTGGATTAACTTTTTCTTTTTATGCCTAAATAATAATAGCCACTCGGATCGATCTTTGGGTTAAGCCGTGCTTGCCTAGGTTGGTCTGTGGATAGGTGGTCACCCATTATATACCGAGTTTCCTCCGTGACTCGGAAAGCACGTTAAGCCGTTGGTCCCGGCTGTCATTTGTAGATCTTTGACAGTCGTTACAGGTAGTCAGTGGGCCAAAAAGACTGACAACCAGTCTTACTCAGGGGTATCGTATTACCTAGTGCTAACTGGGTTGTTGTTCTGTATGGTGTCCGGGCGTAAAGAATAGCATCATCCCATATCTTTCCGTGGGTGTCGTAAGAGGCGACTAAGGGACTTACCAGAGAATGGGCAGCAGCGTTCTCTGTGTTTTATAACAACCATACTGCGATCGCCAACCCGCCTGCCAAGCGTGGCGATTATGGCAAACCCCCCCTTCTTGGGGGAGGCCTATGTCCAGCAGTGGACGTCTTTCGGCTGAAATGATGATGAATGATGAACTGGGTTGTGGAGGTCAGATAGGCAGTCGCTCCATATAAAATACTGGTATTCAGTTGCATCCGGTTAGAAGGGAAGCCGACCCTAATATAGTTGGGAAAATGCTAGGCAGATGATTATAATGATTTACTATTTTCTGCAGAAGTTTTGATGTCTATCTTAGTGTATTTTTTGTGTTTTGTGAGAAATGTATGGAAGAGCTCGTAGTTACGCAATAACGAGTAGATCTTGAAGGTTTATGCGACGCTTGCTGAGTTTGATCAACGGATGGGCTTTGGCCATCCTTGATGGGGTCCTATGCCCAACATTGGAAGTCTTTTGGTAGAGATGATAGTACAAATAAACACAACATAACATCACGCTTGTTACACCCAAAGGGTAAAGCAGATAATACCACACCCACATTTCGCCAGTTATGTTTAAGTCCCATGTAATAGGGTGCCACCCTATTGCCGTCAACCGGGCACAAATCTAGCCTTTTTCTCTTAAGGTTAGGCAGAAACTACAGAAAATTCAATTCATTTATTTAAGACACAATGAATGATCCATAATTTTGTTAGTAGGTACTCTTAAAAATAATGTAATTAATTAATTAATTAAAATCAGAGACACATAAATACACACCACACACTACTATTATAACTTTTACCATCCAAATGATATATGAAAATTAAATGTCGTTAGACGTTAATGCTCTTAAAACATCATGTAATCGACCCAGCTTTAAAAAAAGTAACACGTGGGTAGATAGCATATTGCATGCACTAGGAAGACCAGAAATTTTGATGTATTTGCCTTTCGCCGTCGCTTGCCAAGTAAATGCGTCGTAGACTGAATTATTGGGCTCTCGTGTATCGCCCGTTATTCATAACTGTGTATGTTTTGGCATTGAATGTACATGTAGGTCGGTACTGAAACTAGTTAGTCATTCGGTTTTGGTTATGATTAGAAAGAATAAAGAAACTTTATTTTTTATTTTTAAATAGTTTTAAAGTTTTTACTCAAAATTCAAATAAGGGTCCTTCTTTTGGTTTATTCGTTTTTGTCCTATCAGTGTATTATTTTTATCTCAAATGATTTTCAATGTAACCCTGAAAGTGAAATACTTATTGTTCCGTATAACAAATATGTAGGTACATCTGTTTACTCTTCAACATAGCCTTATGTTTCATTTTGTTCCTTTACTTCCCTCTTGTATTATAAAAACACATAAAATGTTTGATATAATATTTATTTTACTTAAAATTTAATTTTGGTAAGAGCAAACGTGTTTATAGATGCGACTGAACGTTGACAGAAGAGAGAGCGAGTTGCCAGTTGCTAATACTAAATGTTACTATGCTACCAATTATAATTATGTTGCCATTACAATATCATATTTTTATACTTAATTACTAAGAAAAAGATGACATGGTCAATAATAAATAGAACACCTCTCACTCTTCTCGTCTATTTGCAAAACAAAGAATTGCTAGACAAAGACATTTCTGGATTAAACATGAGCTAACAACTTGTTGAAATGTTGATTCTTTAATCTGCAACAAAAATACACATGAATCAGTTTGATTCAAAGCGCCTATGACCGACGTAGATTTGTAGCATAGACAAGCCAATCTGTCTGTCATCGCGTACCGTTCCTGGCATCGTAGGTCAGTGCAAGGACGAAGTCTAACCGAATGCAGTTTTTTTGCTGTATTTAAAAGTGAATCTCTCGGAGCCCGTACTATCATCACCTCTTACAGCGGTAGTACTGTAATGTCAGTTCAGAGTGCGAAAGAGATGAAGCTATACAGAACGTCTAGCTCTATCTCTTTTCCACACTGAATTCAGATTAAATAACCGCTATAAGAGGTCATGGTTGGCTATCAGGTTCTTTTAGCGAATTTAAAGCTTGTCTTACCATATTATAAGTACATAATCGTTTGATGCTGGTGCCTATTAAAGCAGTCTGTAGCAGGCCTCTTCCAAACTGCACCAACTTTTTATTCTTCTTCTCAGCGTGTCGATGACAATTCAAATGGAGTCAGCCCAAAATTTGGCGACGAGTTTGACACTTTCAGTAGCGCCCAACAACACCAACTAGTGTAACAGGATGCAGGTGAATGCCAGTACACCGAAATAGAGCCGTGACAAGACTAGTCAGGTGATGATGATGATGATGACTATATTTTCTCGTAGCCAGAATGTAAAAAAAACTGAGCTAATGTAGAAATAAAAACACCCTCAAACAAAAATGAAGTACATTGCCGCATTGGCGCCAGATTTGCCTATCTCGAAGTACACTTTGATTGACGTGAAACATATCCATCATCTACATCTGTCCACAAGTCTAAGGACATTACTCATAAATGGCGTCAGCAGACAGTCCGCGAACCACGGCAGACAGTTTCCGATATCTTTAGACCATGAAATGTCTTTAATCTCAGAATAGTTCATACTATGTTTATGCACGAGGCTGAAATGTGACATCAGATAGATGGCAGTATAATTCATCTGCCTGTCGTCATTTCTAGGATAGAAACTATGAGACTATGGATCTAGGCAAGTGGCAATCGGTTTCAAAGCATGCAAAGCAAAGCAAAGCATGCAAAGCATCGGGTTCATGTTTCTACTATGTCATTCAACAGAATTGGCATATTTATTAAGCTTTTCAGCAGCGTAATTGCAGATTAGCAAATTTTTGGCGCATATGAGTTCGTTTTTGGAAGCGCGTTCCGGCTCGTCTTCGCGCGCCTTTTGCCACACGCGCAAATTGTTCGAGCGTTGACGCGCTTATAAGCGCGAGCCGCGAGAGATACTGACCCATTGCTGACTGAATCCACCGGTTAGAGCGAATAAAATGCACGCACAAAATGTGGCAAAATCTGGCGTAAGTGGCGTAAGCCTACACGAGCGTATACGCGCGAAAAAAAACGCTAGTTTGTAACCGCTGAAAGTCAATTCACTACATTTTTAATTTATCAACCATCGTTTGCGCCGGTACATTGTCTGTTCTCTGAATGACCTTGATGAGACACACAAACATGGTTTTTTCCGCACATTTAGTTGACAATCTACAAATTATTAGCTGAAATGGTGTGTCCAGCTATTTTACAGTTCCAGGACAAATTAGTAACCAAGCAAATTAGGTTGAAATATGATCTTGGAGATGTACAAGAGATGTGTTACCAGTACTTGGCAATGGATCTAAGCACGTTCGAAGAACACATTGAAGACAACGTGGTTATGACGATACTAGTGACTCGAAGTTTCATAAGAAAACAGTCTTAAGTAAATCTAGTCGTTTGTGTACTGTTGTAAATTATTAGTTGATCTTAGAAGATGCTAATTTTGACCATGAATCTACAACTCATTAAATGAGGTCATGAAAAGAGTAACTAATTTTCAAAAGTTTCGTCTGTGGCATTTATTTACAAAGTTAAATTATAAAGGATATACCCTTAACATAGGCGAAATGCTTGTTCTCCCCGTCTTTGCAATTATTTTTATGTTCTAGTCCATACCTGGGAACCTTCTAGTTACGGAGATATTGGCGGGAAAAGTTCCAATTAACGTGTTAATATCTATGGACTGTTTTTTTTTACATGCACGTGCCTCTGTAACAAATAACCGAAATCACCATCATTATTTTTCGTAACCGACTTTCCTCACAAACAACGTCGATTATCGATACACGCGTACAAACCGATGTTTTTCCTAAACCATAGTAATATCACAGCAATCATAGCTACCTATCTACTGAAGAGAGCGAGCCGACTCTCGGGGTATTCCTCAAAGCGTAACTATTTTTAAGCGCAACCAGCTAAGCGCAACTAAATTATTCCTCGAAGCGTCTAGACAATCGTTTTCAAATCGTTTCGTATTTATACAACGTTTCCAATATAGTTAGTTATCATACGCTTTTCGATTAAGCCAGTCCCATACATTTTTGTGGTCGAAAAAACTAGAAGTTATGGGGAGAGGCCTTTGCCCAGCAGTGGGTTGACACAGGCTACCAGTCTTCATTTTTGACTTTTTTAACATCATCATCGTCAGGTCCTCAGGTGAAGACCTGAGGACCTGACGATGATGATGAAAAATTTTCTATGGACCAAGATTTTCTTTGGACAAGCAAGGGATCTGGACGTACGAACGGTTACCACGTGTTCAGTTCGTCATAGAAATTTTTCATTCGTAATTTAAAATAAAAAAACAGCTGTTTCCTACAAAAGACCTACGAAATACTTACACGGACAAAATGAATTCAACAGCTGCACACCTGGTTTAAAAGAAAATACCGATGAAAAAATTCTATGTGGGGGGCGAGGGTTCTGAATAATGTATGAGTACGTGGTAACCGTTAGCGCGTCGATGTCTCTTACACCCTGTATTAGAGATGTTATGGATATGATATTTCGGATCTGGATACGGATACGGATATAGGAATAAAAATATATCGGTTTCGGATACGGTTACGGATATGTAATTATTTCGGATTATCCGTTAGTTTCGGATAGTTTCGGTTACGGATATTAGATTGAAGTAAAAACTAACTAGTTATGAAAGAGGTTATGTTATGACCAGAAATAACAAACAAACTGCAAGATTCACGTGGCGCGCGAGCGGTGAAACAAAAACCTGTCGAAACAAGTCGTTTTATTTAGACTCCGCCCTTATGCAAAACTATCCGAAACTTGTGAAACGGATACGGTTACGGTTACGGATACATTTTTATTTCGGATATCCGATAGTTTCGGTTACGGTTACGGAGCTCCTTAACATCCCTGCCCTGTATACATTCACTCGTAGGTAATCAACAAACCGACATTCCATATTTTTTGTAACCTTCTTCCTCACAAACAATATCAAATTATCTAAGCACGCGTACAAACCAATGCTTTTCCTATACCATAGCATTTATAGCTAGGTACCTACTTAAGGGGGCGTACCGACTCTCGTTAAGATCTCAGCGTGAATACCCTCCACGTGTAACGATCAAGCTTACGGCTTTTTTATGGGAATTAAACGGTTGTGGCTTGTCTATAAGTGGACTGAATTGATTAGCAGAAGTAGGTATACCTATTATGGTTCGTTTGGAAAACTTTCTGCTAGTCTTTCAGACGTGAAAGTTAATTTTGAAGTGTGAATGGGCTTCTTATTCTATTGAATCACGTTTATGGAACAACAAAATAAAAAAAATAATTTTGTTTATTTTTTATTTTTTGTGAGTTTTTTTTTTTTTTTTGTCTTTGTTATTCCATAAACGTGTCACAATAAGATGTGACACTGGATCCTGCACTAGGATACCCTGAGTCGCAGGATCCAGTCCCTTTCGACAAATATGGTTGACTGTTAAAAGAATCATGCGACGGTTCTAATCATAAAAGATAACTAAAACTAAAAGGTAACTCAGGGTGTGTATGTTACGGTGAGTGTTGATGTGTAGGTTAATACTCAATTTCAAGTAGGTTTTCTGTATCGCTATAGTTAAGTTCGACCAATCCTGGACTTCTTTTTTGCATACAAACTTGGTCATGGGGAGGATTTGTAGATTTTTATTGACCCTCTCATACAGCCCAATGACCCAATGTGTATGTGTGTGTATGTGTGGCCCAATTATTATTATTTCTTTATTTCAATCAACTTTGGATCATAATTACAAATAAACTAAATTAAAATCAATTTCAAATTAAAATTAAAAACAAAATCCAAATTAAAACTAAAAACATAATCCAAATTAAAATTAAAAACATAATCAAAATAAAAGTAAAAACAAAATTAAATTAAGAACAAAATCAAATTTAAAAATTTTAGATTTGATTTTTGTTTTTTTTTTTTGGTTTATGATTGGTATTCCTTAAAATTAGTCAGCACGTGAACCATGCAGCTGTGGTTCACGTACTGACGGTCGAAACGTTCAGCAAAAGCTTTCAGGATACTGTTGCGGCTGGCCCGCACCCTTCGAAGCAGGGATGTGTACCGCTTGCAATATATGAGAATGCTCTATTTCCAAATTTAAGTTTGCAGGTAACTCTGTTCCACTTAGGCTTTCAAGATAGGCAGTCGCTTCATGTAAGGTATTGGTATTCAGCTGCATCCGGTTAGACAAGAAGCTGATATAGCTGGGAAAAGGCTAGGCAGATGATGACTATGCTAGACCAGCTCAAGGTCCAAGTGTTACCAGCACCTCTGAGTTGTAGCTGATTGTACCTACTTATATCGTATATTACGAGGGTGAACAGCCCTTGCAAGTGGGTGTTTATGAACAGACAAAGCGGTCTACCCTCTTTCTTGTTCGTTTTTTGCACTCAGTACCGCTAATACTGTCACTCGCAACTCGATTGTGTTCCCGACACACGAAACTCACTGGGTCCGCTCACGATTTTTTTTCTGCACTTTAACAACATTACATTACATTACATATTACACACACACATACACACACATACACACACACACACACACACACACACACACACACAAAATCTTCGATAGCCCTTGCAATTTTATTTGCATCTCCATTGCTGTTAAGTTATGTACTCATAGCTGCTTCCCTTAAAGGACCTTATGATCGTTCTACTTTTCTGATAATAACAAATAGGTCCAAGGTCTTCAATTTCCAGTGCAAATTACACAATCAGAATGAAGATAAATAAAACAAATTAGGTGCTTCGGAGTTCAAATTGAGGTCAATCGCACGTCATTTAGAAGTCGCTTCTGCGACCGTCATTTGTTTTTCTTTATATACAAATTATTTGTATTTTAAATATTAAAACTAGGGTAATAAAATTCCTCCACGATTTGATTTCGCGAAGTTTCGGCATTTCATTTTGTTCAGTACTAGCTGTGTTCAAGCACGCACGTTAAGCCGTTGGTCCCGGCTGTCATTTGTAGATCTTTGACAGTCGTTAGGTAGTCAGCGGCCCAAGGAGTCTGACAACCAGTCTTACCAAGGGGTAACGTATTACCCAGTACTAACTGGGTTGTGGAGGTCAGATAGGCAGTCGCTACATGTAAAATACTGGTATTCAGCTGCATCCGGTTAGACTGGAAGCCGACCCCAATATAGTTGGGAAAAGGCTAGGCAGATGATGATGACTAGCTGTTGCCTTCGACCTTCGTCTCTCTTCTTCGTCTATTTGAATCAAATTTTGTTAACAATTTCAAGGCTTTTATTTTTTAGCACGGAGCCCTATTACGTCGGCCCACGCTGAATTTTAATTGTATGTGTCTGTAACATACTAACACTAGAAGTTAAGTAAAATTGTTACTAACCCTATGGATTCCGGTCTGAAATAAAAAAAATCTATTCTATTCTAATACTTTTTCTAAAATAAAATTTGCGTTAGTTACTCCTTATAACATCAGCTGTCCCGTCAAAATCAGTCCAGCCGTTTCGGAGGTTAGCAGGAACAAACAGACAGACAAAAATGTATAAAATTGTTTATTTTTGTTATAAGTACCGTAGGTATTTACTTTCATATGCAATCATACTTCATCAGTAAAAAGCTGTAATTTTGAAATTACAAACAGACATTTCTTTTTTATTTATTCTGTACCGCGTTTTTCGTTTGTAAACTTCATGATTTAAGCGAATCTTAAAACACGGGTGTGAGTTTGTAAACCTTCAGCCAGAATTTAGTAAGCTTGTTTTGTGATATATCAATGAAATATGGCTTATTAATAGCTTGTTACAAACATAGAATCGAGGAACTAACACGAGTTCGCGGTGAAACGTAACGTCAATAAGAGCGATTTTATAACTAAAAATACACACACAGCTCCCCCCCCCCTCCTCACTCTCTCTTTATTTCACATATAATAATTTTCTAAATTTATAGAATTTGTATATCTTGTTGTGCTTGTCGCAACACTTTTTTTACTAAAACGCTTTGAGATGTATTTTTTTTATTATATTTTTAGCTCGTGACTAAATAATAACAACCACTCGGGTGGATCTTTAGGTTAAGCTGTGCTTGCCTAGGTTGGTCTGTGGATGGGTGACCGCCCATTACATACGAGTTTTCTCCGTGCCTCGGAAAGCACTTTAAGCCGTTGGTCCCGGCTGTCATCTGTAGATCTTTGACAGTCGTTACAGGTAGTCAGTGGCCCAAAAAGTCCGACTACCAGTCTTACTAAGGGGTACCTATCGTATTACCCAGTACTAACTGGGTTGCGGAGATCAGGTAGGCAGTCGCTCCATGTAAAGTGCTGATATTTAGCTACATCCGGTTAGACTGGAAGCCGACCCCAACATAGTTGGGAAAAAGCTGGCCAGATGATGTATTTTTTGTTTAAATATTCACATTTACACTGTGTGCTCGTCGTAGGTAGGGCCTCAGGCTTGTGGAATTTGAAACGAACTCTGTCAAACTGGAACCGCGGTCACGTGGCCTGAATTATCCTAGTTTAAAAGTTTACAACAAAATCGTTTTGAAAACAAGAAAACATAAATTTTCACTAAAAATAAGGGTCGGAGGGTCGCCTAAGTACAAACCAGGTCCGTATTAAATTACGAGCCTCAAATGTAGGTCAGGACTCCGAGCAAAAAGGTTCTAATATAAAAAGAAAAATAATATTTTAACTGAAATCATAAACTACAGTGCGGACTGTGGCAATAAATTATTGCGTAGTCCAATACAGTTTTATTACAAATTTCTTGTGAGCAAATAAAGGGAATTTTACCAACCGTTGAGCTAATAACAAAAGTTTGTAAAGCATAAATACAGGTCAATGTTGGAGAAAATCGAGTGCTTTGACCTTTGTTAGTGAGATTTTTTGTGTTACATTTTCCAGTTAAGGTGGAAGCGAAACCAAATTTTCTTAGGATTTTTGCAATTCGCATAAAAATGATTAGCGACT
Source organism: Noctua fimbriata (assembly GCA_905163415.1). Lineage (NCBI taxonomy): Eukaryota > Metazoa > Arthropoda > Insecta > Lepidoptera > Noctuidae > Noctua > Noctua fimbriata. The sequence continues at coordinate 7,204,807 of LR990934.1, read as the reverse complement.
GTAACACGTATGTAGTTACAGAATTATGATCATTTAAATCATCAATAAACCCTCTAAGTTCATTTAATCCCATTTAATGACTATTTCATGAAAGTCATTCAATGGGATTATATGAACTTAGAAGGTTGTATTATGAGTTTAATAACTATCATCAAATTACAAAAAAACGTAACAAAATTTAAATTTCGCGGGCTACACTGGCGCTTCCACCTTAAGGGGAACCCGTTTTTTTTTTGTTTCGTATGGGAAATCATCAAATGACCCCCCCCCCCTCTATCTCTGGGCGGAGCGGAAGGGAGTGCCAGACTTGTACTGACTACTAAAACCCATCCATGTTCCTTCTTTGCCCTTTGTGCCAGGGCCGCGGTACCTCTTTTGAACAGTCCCGCAGGCATCGGCCCATGCGGACCCCTAAGTGGTTGCTGACATCTCTTTGAGGCAGTACTATTATACAAAGGTGGAAAGAACACCGGCACTAAAACGGTTACCACGTATTCAGTACATCATTCTGACCTCCTCCACATTAGAAATTTTTTATCGGTAATTTAAATAAAAAAGCAGCTGTTTCCTAAAACTGTAATATCTACACTTCAAAATGTATGGAACAGCTGATTTACTTGTACTGAATACGTGGTAACCGTTTTAGCGTCGGTGTTCCTTATACTACACTAGTTTTAGTATATGCGAAACTCGAAACACGTGTCTAGTATTTTTATGTAAAGATTCTATATTCAAAATTTTAAAACTGTGTCATGAAAAATCACAAAGTTATAAGCTTGTTTTGTTACCTGGTTGTCCGCACAAAAACGTGGTCACCACGCGGCGCCCCCGCGTGGGCGCCTCCAGCGTCGTCTTGAGCTCGTTGATAATAATAATTTGGTAGTAGGTATCTATATGATTACGATAGGTATTTAGTGTCGCTCGGTGTCCAACTTATAGCCTTTTTAATATATTTTTGGGGAATATTATTTAAACATAGTTTAAAAATTATTGGAATCGATTCAGTTACTTATTCTGAACAAACTATATTCAGGTTTCGCATATACTAAAAAAAATGTTGTAGATAATACGCTATAGATAATATCATCGAAAAGTTTCTTTAAAAGAAATGCACGATACCGGCTGTGGAGAGGTTTGCCCTGCTAGCTGTGCTTTTCACTCCTCACACAATCCATCCACCTTTTGTTTGGTCTATAATAAATGAGTCCACTAAGGGCGAGGCCATAACGCTGCGTTGCGGCGTCGCATTTTAACGCAAGCAGAAGTAGGACCCGTGTAGTGCGGTCCATATCGCACTAGAAACTGAATTGACGGATGCTAGCTTTTTGTCGTATGCGATGAAATTTTTGCGTTGCGCCATCGCATTGGATTGCTGTGCGACGTCGTTTTTGCGATACAATGCCGCAACGCAGTGTTGTGGCCTCGCCCTAAGAAGCTATTAGTTTTTGTTGAAATCTTCCACACAATTTGTTATACAATATGGGCAATAGGGAGGAAATTGCCAATTTGGGCAATATAAGGACATGAAGCTATTTTACTTTAACATGTTTACGTTACGGACTGCTTCGTTGATCTAGTGGTCGCAAGCGCGACTGCTGAGCATGGGTTCCTGGGTTCGATTCCCGGGTAGTTGCCTGACCCTGGTTTTCCATCAGGAATTTCTCAGTAGTCGCCACTGAGTCTGGATTTGTGCCAGGTTGATGGTAATAGGCTCGCCCTCTATTACATGATAGCTAAACATAACTGGCAAATGTGGGTGTACTATTAGTTACACCTCTGCCTAACCCTTCGGGGAGTACACGCATGATGTTATGTGAGGTGAAATAATTGGTAATAACTGGATCAAACTCAAACCTGCGACTCAAAAGATGGTTAACAATTTAATGTACCCCACCTAGTCATGGGTTAGCTTGCGCCACAATCGTTTTATTACTGTCAATGTTTGAAGATAACAGAATTCCTAAACATGAAGAAGCTTATAGCTCTTAACTCCGTTTAGATGTGCTGATCGCATAGTTGTATTGCTGAAATCTGCCCTAAACTAGTCAGTCTCCCGACTTTAAGTACTTTCTCCTAAAATAAACACCAAATATGTAATCCGCCATTTTGTGGCGGCGGCCATCTTGGATTTACAATGATAGGTACTGAATATATTCAATTATCTTGTCATCAGAACTAAAGGTGTCAATCTGTCAACAGGAAACGGGTAACATTTCAATTACTAAATTTGACCCAAAAAACAAACAGGGCAAGCTAAATAAACCCGTTTAAAAAAAAACCAACAACGCTATCATATTTTTCCAGCGACTTCGTACCTAGTCAAACCCTAGGCATTACATTTAAAGCCTTAAAAACACGTGTAAACAAAATAACATCACAGTTCATTGACTTGAAGCCAGCACGTGGATGTATCTGAATGCAGTACCCAAGCCCTCAGGGAGGGGACGAAGTTATGATTAGTGCTAGAAAAGTGACTGGGAGGACGATTGCCTAGGTGCAGTTGTTTGTCTTTGAGCTCTTTATAGAACGGGGTCAAATGAGGTCGAATAAGGGTCGCGTGTGTTGTTGAGAGATGCAATTTGAAGTTGGTTTAAATATGTACAAGTAAAAAAGCAATGAATAAATCATCATCATCATCATTTCAGCCGAAAGACGTCCACTGCTGGACATAGGCCTCCCCCAAGAAGGGGGGGTTTTGCCATAATCGCCACGCTTGGCAGGCGGGTTGGCGATCGCAGTATGGTGTTATAAAACACAGAGAACGCTGCTGCCCATTCTCTGGTAAGTCCCTTAGTCGCCTCTTACGACACCCACGGGAAGATATGGGATGGTGCTATTCTTTTCGTCCGGACACCATACAGAACAATGAATAAATATTCTGTTTAAAAGCAAGATAGGTGTTTTGGTTAGTTAGACATTGTTGCTAGCGTTATTGGTTTTTCCATCAGGAATTTCTCAGTAGCAGCCACGGAGGCTGGATTTGCGCCCTAAGGAGGCTCGCCCCCTACAACATGGGACTCAAACATAACTGTCAAAATATAGGGCGTACTATTAGGTACACCTCTGCCTAACCCTTTGGGGATTACAGGCGTAATGGTTATGTTATGTTGCTAACGTTTGGTATTCTGAAAAAACATGTTTTGGGATGTTTTAGTATTCAGCCGTAGTTAACTTTGATTGTCGTCTATTCATAATTAAGTAGTCTGTATTGGCAAAATACCTATTTAGGTTTTTTCTTGTGGAATACAAGCTAAACGGCCTATCTGTACTCAGAATGAAATATATGAGGTATTTTAGCTAGTTACAAAATGAACAATTGTTTTTTTTTTGTGTTTTTTTTTTTGCAGATATAAACACCTACTACTGTTTGTCTCTGCATCACCCAAAGGTTGACTGGTAGAAAATAGCTATGGCATTAAGTCCGCCTCTGTACTTTGTGCTTGAAGTGTTAAATAAATAAAGACTACCCGTCTTACGAAAATTGGAGGAAATTGCCAATATTTCCTTTGTAAAAATATATTATCAGTTTGTAGGTTATGATTAGTGCTAGAAAACTAAACTGCCGAATTGCCTAGAGTGGTGCAGTATAGTATGACCACTTTAAGTCTGCAGTTCAGGGTGGCGTTGCTTGTCAAGAAAATTTGCATCGATATGTCAAACTTAGTTCATTTATTTTAGTTCGGTGTTTTCCCGCCTGCACAGATGAGTTGGTTGATTAGCTTTGTGATTGTTTCTCTTTTAGTTTTTATAGAACGGGGTCAAATGAGGTCAGATATGGGTCGCGTGTATAGTTGAGAGGATGCAATTTGAAGTTAGTTTTATGAATGGAAATTTGGTTTGACATTGTTGCGTTGCGACATTCTGAAAAAATATGTTTTGGGATGTTTTAGTATTTGATAATAGTTATAATAGATTAAATTATAATAAGTTTATTAATAAAATTTATGTCGGATCCGGTCATTGGTACGGGATTAAAATGAAGCGAAGGTGCGCAGTGGTGACATCACGCGACCTACTTACAAGTCTACCCACACCACAGCGTGCTTCTACAGAGCCTTGATGTTCAGCTCGAGGGAGGACAACATTCAATGTCGGATCGCGGCGGAGCTGAGACGTCTTGGAACTGTACCCGATTCATTGTGCCCCGTGTGTGTGATAAGTTGTAATCTCAAGTAATTCACACATTATTAGTGTTATGATCAATAGATTTCTTATTTTTGATAAGTTTAGAGTAAGTTACTTAAAATCATTTTTTTTATTTTTTATTTATTTAAATGGGCCTGCTCTTGACCTCGACCACGTCTGATGACTGACTTTTTCATTGCCTATATAATAAATAGTAGTATAATAAATAATATAATAGTGAGGCATTTGCAACCAGAATTACGTGTTCGCAGCCTTAAACGCAACATTTTACGTATTATGCAGAAATATGAATTATAAAATACAGTTTATTTAAAAATGTGGGTGGCTCGATGTTTCTGACGGCCAGTGTACCAATAATATTAAAAAAAAAATTGAAGTAACTCTATAGTAGGCAGGTAGTAGGCTGGTAGAAGACGGGTAGGAGGCAGGTAGCAGGCAGGTAGCAGGCAGGTACAAGGCAAGTAGCAGGCAGGTAGCAGTCAGGTAGCAGTAAGGTAGCAGGTAGGCTGTAGGTAGCCACTAGGTAGGTAGTAGTCCATTGCACAGCTAGTCATCAATAAATATACAACAACAGCATATATAACCGTATACTGTTTAGATCCCCTATTATTTTGAAAAAAAAACAGAATTAAATTATAATAATGAAGTTACCTCTAAAAACCCGACAGACATCAGTCAAACCTACATTATAATGCGCGCTCAATTTTTTCATCCCGTTTGACATGTTCCCCTGGTGACCCACGTCAAGGTCACCGTCATGTAGACCGTGTTTAATATTAATGTGGCATACAGTAAGCATACACTGTGGCATACACTGTTGCTGGAAAACCCGTATAAATTGGGATTTTTGATCAGCGTCACTTGGTAACAGAGAACGCTGGAACTGTTTAGATGGCCTGGAGATTTTAGGAGATCGCTTGTCTGTGGTTTTTATTTTAGCAGGAACCAACCTTGATATGATGATGAAGAAAATTACCAAGTTGCGCTGACGTCAAACAAATTAGAATAGCAAGACAATAAGAATCCTTCAACATAAAAAACAAAACGAAACTTCAAGCTAAGCATCTTGCTATCACTAGTAACGGGGACGCTCCTGTATTTATTTCGGAACAACTCACTCCACTGAACGCCCGCCTATTTTTCTTAGCCCGGGACCTAGCTAAATCAAAGCAGTATAAATTCTGCTGGACCACATTTGGAAGAGTTTTTCTGAAAAAGGACGTGGATGCTAAGGTGATCCACGTGAAGAGTGAATCACAGGTGCAAAGCTTACTCCAAAGTGCATGACTAATTCTAGTTATTTCATTTGTTTGTATATTTTTATTGGCTTTATTATTAGCCTTTATAACGTTTGTATTATGTTATAGTTCCTATTTTTTGTTAAAACTCCGTAGATTTAATTTTTCAAATTTTTCAAGTAACATTTTCACTGTAAAGCATGCTCATCAACTATCAACACACAACAACTCATTCAAACTTCCTACCAAACACTCATCAGCAAAGGTCCACAATACTATCTCTCACTTACATCACACATTCACACATACTCCCATAATCTTTGAACCAAAACTTCTGCATATTTTTGAACGAATTCTGATCAATATTGATTTACCTTGGCATTTATTCTTAACGATATACCGTGAGTTATGTATATTAGACCTCTCATACGAAAATGGATAGTAACTTACATACACTTGATGAATTAGACGAGATTGAAATTGCGAACTCAGCTTTAGTAAACATCGAAGATTTGTCCACGTCGTTAAAACTAGAAAATACTTGCTTGACAGTAGTAACTCAGAACATAAGGAGTATTTACAGTAATTTTGGCGATTTGCAGTTGAATTTGGCTCTTTTGAAGTTAGACGTGGATGTCCTTATTCTTACTGAGTGTAGATTAAATAATAATAAACCAATACCACTCCTTAATAACTACACCTCATATTTTACGTCAATTCAGCTAAACCAAAACGATGGTGTGGTTGCCTACGTAAGCAACAAACATATGCCTCTCGTTACAGAACTGACCCTAACACATGCGTCTGCTCTCCAAATCATCGTGTCTAATTTTACTATTATAGGTATCTACCGTTCCCCGTCTAATGCTTGTGCTGACAGTTTCATTAGCTCATTAAACAGCCATCTTGAATCCTGTAGTACACACAAAAATATTATTGTCATGGGCGACATAAATATTAATATAATCGAAAAATCCACAGAAATAACACAACAAAGATCAAATAGGCTACATTACCTAAATATGTTATCTGTGCACGGCCTCCTTCCGGGACACTGCTTCCCCACTAGAGAACAAAACTGCCTTGACCATACCGTCCTGAAGCTTGATAAAACTAAAACCTCAGCATTTGTGGCAGTACTTAATACAACAATTACGGATCATGCTATGGTTCTTCTAAATTTAACGAGCTCAAGTAAAGTACAAAGAACTTGTTCAAAAACCAAAACCTTTATAGATTTTGAAAAGTCGTATAACTACCTTATAAATATAGATATATCAATTTTTGATACCTACATGGTCCCAGATAGCTTTGACAATAAACTTGTGGAGGTGATTAGATCGTCCCTCATAAACAATTCAAAAACGATATGCTGTCCTTGTAGCAAAAGAACACTGAAGCCCTGGATCACTGCAGGAGTACTACGGTGCATAAGGCTTAGGAACAAAATGCAGCACCAAACAAGATTAGACCCCTTCAACTTAATTTTAATAGTAACTTTTAAACGCTTCCGTAACTTTTGTTCCAATTTGATAAAAAAGACAAAGAAAAAATATTATAAAAAACAAATAGAAGATTCAACAAAAAGCCCGAGACATCTTTGGTCTACAATAAATGAACTCACACAGTATAAACCACCGAAAACCTCTAATACTCATCTCCTGAATATTACCTCACACCCTCTAAACTCTATAAATAGAGTCAACTTATTCTTTATCACTATAGGCAAATCCTTAGCAGAAAACATCTTAGTTCAAACTGGCATGCCAGTTGTGACCAGCTGCTGCAGTGATTCTAGGGCTTCCTCATTTGTGTTGTTAGAGACTGATCCGCAGGAAGTGGACTGTATTCTGATGAGTCTTGATTCTGAAAGTGCACCTGGTTGGGATGGTATTCCTACAAAATATTTAAAACGATCCAGAGATTTTGTGGTTCCACTAATAAGCCAGCTGGCTAACTTATGTTTCCAAACTGGTGTTTTCCCGAAAGATTTAAAGCGATCAGTGGTCACTCCTGTACACAAGGGTGGGGACGTAAATGATGTCAACAACTATCGGCCCATATCTGTTCTGTCAGCAATTTCAAAAATTTTAGAAAAACTAATTAATAAGAGACTAATAAACTATTTACATAAATACAATATTCTATCTAATGCACAATATGGGTTTAGACGAGGACGTTCAACTCAAGACGCTATTTCGGCTTTGACATCTGAAATTGTTGATAGAGTGGATAGGGGTCATAAATGCTTAACAGTCTTCTTAGATCTTAAAAAAGCGTTTGACACCGTTTCCGTCCCGATCCTTCTGCGCAGGCTAGAAGACATAGGTATAAGAGGCACGGCTCTCTCCCTTTTTGAGAGCTATCTCAAAGATAGACAGCAAATGGTTAAGATAGATAACTTATGTAGTGCCGAGGGGAATGTCTATTACGGAGTTCCACAGGGGAGCGTTTTGGGTCCGCCAATGTTTTTAATTTATATAAACAGCCTATGCAATATGCAAGTCAATGGAGGGAAGATATTCTCATACGCAGACGATACTGCGGTTGTTTTTTCGGGAAGCTCATGGAAACATGTGAAAAATGTAGCTGAACAGGGTCTGATTAAAATAGCTGGCTGGCTTAGAACAAACCTCCTTACCCTAAATACCGATAAAACTAATTTTATTTGTTTTTCTCCAAGTCAAAGATCACAGCCTGGAACTGATTTTGGCATTACCATTCATTGTTGTCAAAATGATTCCCTCTACAACTGCAGCTGCCAGAATATTAAACAAGTCAGATCCACAAAATATCTAGGCATAATTGTTGACCAAAGACTGTCATGGCACCCTCACATGGAGATCCTCATGAAAAGGATCAGGAAGCTCATTTGGGTTTTCAAAACTTTACGTCATGTTATGTCCGCGAAACTTATGAACAAAATATATATAGCTCTGGCGCAATCCATAATAACTTACTGCATTCCGATATGGGGTGGAGCTTCCAAAATGAAATTCCGCGATCTGGAAAGAGCTCAGCGTTCACTTATCAAGGTGATGTATTTTAAACCATTTAGGTTCCCTACAACAGACCTCTATAAAGTCAGCAACCTGCTTTCGATTAGAAAACTTTATATACTAAATGTGACCTTAACCCTGCATAAATGTCTCCCTTTTAACCCAGATACTCAGAGCAGAAGGCGCAGAGATATTGTTGCTTACTCTCCAGGGGTTCGATCAGCTTTTGCCAGACGTCAATATGTAACACAATCCTCCTACATCTATAACAAACTGAACCTAGAGTGTGAAATATATCCCCTCTTGCTATACAAATGTAAAAAAAAAGTGAGTGATTGGTTGAGACCTCTAACATACGAAGAAACAGAAAACATTCTAATCAGGGTAACCTAACATGCTGGATACCCACACATATACACACACATACATTCACAGACGCACATACATACAAACACACACGCACACACAAGCACACGCACACACAAGAACCTCACGCCTGCACATACAAATACGTTCACTTCTCAGACAGCGAGAGCTGCTTAATTAATTCATTTTTAATTTAAATTTTTATATTTTTATTTGTATTTTTTTTTTTTCCTGCTCAGTAGCTTCAACATAATTATTATATTATAATATCATTGCAAAGATACCACCTAAGGGAAGAGTGAGACAGGCCCGACACAAGTACTATTGTAACTTACTGGGGCTGCCTCAGTTTGTGTATGACAATGTTTTGAGATAAAATAAATATTTTTGAATTTTTTTTTTGAAGACAATGACGAGCGAGATTTTATGTGAACGTGAAAGGTATTGATATTATGACTATGTTATGCGATTACCCTTAAGACAAAAGTCGTGATGATGTGGAAGAATGGCACTCTGTATGTATCCTATGTATCATATACGCACCTTTACATTACAGGCGAATGCTCCCGGTATTCGCCTGTAGTGTAAAGGTGCGTCCAGACCTGGCGAATGCGCCGCGAATGCGACGCTCGCGAGCCGCTTGCGAACTGCATGCGTGTTGCTCGCGTGCGGTTACAGCCTTTATTTGGTGCCGCTCTAGTGCAACCCTAGCAAGGCTCGTGTGGGGCGTGCGCAGCTCGTGTGCACATACGCGTGAACTATGAGCCTCAGTTGTGAATTTGCTTGAATTTGTGAGGTGCATCGCGGGCGGCACGCGCGCACCTCCTGCGCCGCTCGAGTACTGCGCGTAGCGTGCGCAGGGGATACGTACGAACATGAAATGCACGCGCGCAGTTCGCAAGCGGCTCGAGAGCGGCGCATTCGCGGAGCATTCGCCAGGTCTGGACTCACCTTAACAATCCAAGATTTGTTTTTGTATAAAAACAAGTGATTGTTCAAAATTGTATCGTAACAGGTTGTGCACTGTAATGCTTGGTTTTCCTCACTCGCTGATGTAATGCTCGAATCTGAACTACAGTTATATTACAGACAAATGCTTTTGTCCAACAGTCAGATACAAGCAGCACACGTAGCATGACGACCGTAGAAACGGCTTTTGTCGATGGAAGAATCGGCAAAATGACAGATTTCTTTTGTTGATCTGTCATTTTGTCGATTCTTCCGCCGATAAAACACGATTCTACGGTGGTCATGCTACGCGTGACTTACTTGACTTAATGTCCTATGTCCCCTAGATGGGGCAGACGGCGTCCACAGATGTTCTCCATCGCAATCGGTCTTGAGCTTCACGCTTCACCTCGCTCCACGTCATATCGATGCTCGCCGCTTCTGCCAGCACGGTGCGACGCCAGGTTTGACGGGGACGGCCACGCTTTCTTGTCCCTTGAGGATTCCAGTCCAAAGCTTGTTTGGGTATGTGGTCGGGGTCCCTTCGGAGCGTGTGGCCAATCCATCTCCACTTGCGACGCTTGATCTGGCCGTCGATTGGGTTCTCGTGGCATTTCTCCAACAGCTCTACGTTTGAGATGGTGTCGGGCCAGTAAATTCCGAGAATGCGACGAAGACAGCGGTTGACGAAGACTTGGATTTGGCGTGAGATGACCTTTGTGACCTTCCACGTTTCGCACCCGTACAGCAGCACAGATTTCACGTTGGACCCGAATATCTTAAGTTTAATCCTTCGTGTCAGTTTCCGCGACTACCAAACAAGTCTCAGCTGCGCGAAGGTAGCTCGGGCTTTGGCGATTCGTGAAGCGATGTCCTCTTCACTGCCCCCAGACTCTGCCACTACGCTCCCGAGGTAAGTAAATTTCAGGACGCGCGCGCTACTTCTTGGATGCTACGCGTGCTGGTTGGCATATTTTTGTGGAGTTCCATTAACATTATGTGTTAAGCTATGTTGGTCGTTATATGGGTCTAGTTCACAAGGACCCATAGAACGACTACCATACCTTAAGTGTCTCATTTTGCATAGATTATGTTACTCGTGTGTTTGGGGTGAATAATTAGGTGATCACGTTTGCCTAACATATGTACGGTTGTTTCTATGCTAGGATTGTAGGTGAAAAATTTATTTTAATATTACATAATGGATGAATTTCCTGTGTCGTTGCTTAGAGAATATTTTTTATTAAGTTTGCCGATTAGCGTCATTTATATAGTTGTATTCAATCGTATATAGTTTCAGACGGGCTATATTCGCTACCTTTCCGTTACCTTATCAATTTCAAAGAAATCAATTCGTAATGGAATCTTTTTATTGATTAATCTTTATCGTTTGTATATTATGTAAACAATATTACAAAAGATAACATTTTGCAATCACATACTTTTTGTTAATCCTCAAGGAAAACGTTATTACCGGTTCTACAAGTAGGTAATATTTATTTATCTTTATTTCTTAAATCCATAGCTCAAGTTGCAAAGATATGGTGTTATTTTATTTAGTACTAGCTCTTCCCCTTCGTTCACGTGAAATTATTATAAAAACATATTACTTCCCTTCTAGAATCGAATTTTGTTACTCAACAATTTCAAGGGTTTTTATTTATTTGCGCGGAACCCTAATTCTTATTCTAAAATAAAAGTAGACTATGTTAGACCTTATATAAGCTATCTGCCAGTAAAAGTCTCGTCAAATCGGTGCAGCCTTTTCAGAGATTAGCCGGAACAAGCAGACAGACAAACAAAAATTGAAAAAAAGAATGTGTTTTTGTTATAAGTACCGTATATACTTTCATATGCTATCAGTAAATAGCAGTTATTTTGGTATAACAAACAGACACTACAGTTTTATTTATTTTTATAGATTTCCTTGTGGAATAGAATTGATTACTGTGATTTTTTACTTAATGTTGTTGTCCCACCCAGTCCACTGACGGAGAGTGGTATCTTCCAATTTGATATTATAGCAGTGAGCGGGGCTCGGGTGGCGAGTTTTGGGCTAGGCATTTTTTTTTTGCCATGCACTCATGTGTTTTTTTTTGTCTGCTGCATGTCGGAGGAGCAATGGTCAAAAATTACCACTCAGTGGATACCAAATAGCAGGACACGACAACGTGGCAGGCCTAGAAGGAGATGGTGGGATGAGCTGGACTTTTTCCCAAAGGATTGGCCTACAATCACACTAGACCGCGGAATGTGGAAGGAGGGAAGGGAGGCCTTTGCCCTGCAGTGGGACAATATAGGCTTATAATAATAATAATGCATTCATAAGTAGAGGTTGCGCCACAGCAGTGGTTCTCCTTCAGCAGTCTAGTCTTTCACATCCGCTTTCTTAAAAATATTCTTGACGATTTCTGGTCTCAGTTCAGGCTTCAATGGCCATAAGTTCTGGTCGGTGTTTGTATTTCGTTGAGAATAGAAGAGCAGAGCAGCAGCAGAGTCAGAGGCAGCCATTTTTTTTTTGAGTTTGAAATGTCAAAGTGTTCAAAAACAGGTGTGACCGTTTTGGTTGACAAACACTGGATTAATAACTTATTGTTTTTGTGATAAGATAAAGAAATGTCTTTCGATGATTTCTGATAGGTTTACAAATGGAAAAGTAAGGATTTACAAATGTCTGGCTGACGACACAAGTTCATTTTTAAATCATTTACATAAAACTCAAATAACTAAGGTACCCTACCTATTTAATATGTAGGTATGTTCATGTGTCACCTGATCCAACTAATATAAAGCAACTAATTTGTACATATTAACTAATTTTATTTTACTACAAATATTAGCAAAATTCGTATCCAGTTTGTCCAGTCTAAAAATATAACGATGCCAACATGTCTGCGTTTACCGAGGTAGATACAAAGCATTGAATTTTAAAACAAACTCTGCTATCAAGAATATTCGTATTTACATTCAGTAGTGTTAACGTATATCAAAGTTATTGTAAAAAGAGTAGGTGAAAAAACTAAAAATCCCGACTGAAAAAACTGAAAGCAAGCGGGCCATTTGAATATAAAATATGAAAATGGAATGGGCCACGCCTGCTTCCAACTTTTGTTTAACTTACCCGATTGAAAAAACTGAAAAGCATAAAACAAGCACATTGTTTTATGCTTTTCAGTTTTTTCAATCGGGTTTTTTAGTTTTTTCAACTACTTCTTTATACGATTTGTCACTTCGAATTATTTTTAAACATATAAGTGGTATAATATTTTTGTAATCACCTTTTAAACCCCTTCATTTTGATACTACCCGTCTGGATGGGATAGATCAACGATATGGCACCCGAAATCCGTCATTTTTCTTTGTTTTTTTATTTCAATGTAGCCAGTGACACTCGCGCTACCAAGACGAATCTAATGACGTATAATTTATCCAAATCCGTTCATCCGTTTAAGAGTTGCGAGGGAACATAGGTAAAGACATACATACAGGTCAAACACATAACCCTCCTTTTGGGCTTCGCCACGTCGGGTAAAAAAAACTCATTAATTTTTCATTTTTATTTGACCCTTCAATAAACTGTCCTTTCAGTTGTGTAGAAAGTAAAACAAATTAAATTTTCTGTAAGAGTATAAAATTTGCGCAATTTGATATAAAGATGCTTTATTAAATTGTTTATAGTTTTGTTTAAATACATAAATAACTAAATATTCCTAGACACTTTTGATGTGTGTATTTCTTCACATATTTTAACATACTTTCTTGATTATTACTCATAACACCATCTTCATTTTAAAACTTTTTTGGTGTGTTTTTCTTTTGTTTCCAAAACTCAAATAGCTGATGCTGGCCTTACAGCTGCTAGGTTGAAGTGGAACTGGGCTGGTCACGTCTGCCGCATGTCGGAGGAGTAATGGTCAAAAATTACCACTCAGTGGATACCAAATAGCAGGAAACGAAAACGTGGCAGGCCTAGAAGGAGATTTCGGGATGAGCTGGACTCTTTCGCAAAGGATTGGCCTACAATCGCACTAGACCGCGAAATGTGGAAGGAGGGAAGGGAGGCCTTTGCCCTGCAGTGGGACGATATAGGCTTAAATAATAATAATTTTCTTTTATATTTTTTTTATTCTAAGTCTATACGTGAGGATTTGTAATAGGCTTTCTGGTGACCATGGTTTTTTTTTTTGTTTGTTTTTATTAGTTCCTCCATGTACTAAAATAAATAAAAATAATATATCCCGTTTTGTTTTTTCTTCACAATAGCGTGTAGATTTTAAAAAAATATGTTTATATATTTTTCTACATTTCTAATCCAACTTTCCGCTCGCAAATCTGCTGGAAGAAATTTATTCCGAAATGTTATGTCCTGTTAAGTATGTACCTACATAAATAAATAAATATCGTACGAGGTTTTCTATAAATGCCAAGGGTTCATTGTTTCCGGTGAAATCCTTAGAAATCTGTATCGTCATTTGGGAAAACTTCAGATGGAATTGTGATTCACGACTATTTATATTGAAAGGATAAATGGAAAGATATTAAGTTCTTATAGATTTTCCTTGATTGTGGGGATTACACAAAAATCTCCTCCTGTCTCAGTGACGCTCTTTTTTTCTTTCTTTCCATTATGTCAATTCGTCTGCGGTAAATACCCTGACGATTGAAAGAGGTGTCATAGGTATGTAATAGTGACGACACCTCATAGTGAACGTGTTATTTCTTTTTGCATTTTTTGATAATGACGTAGATTTTTTCCATTCATCATTTTGCATAGACCATAATTATGATATCATCGCTCTTTTGGGAAATTTGTACATGGAGGTTTAGACAACACACATAACACCATTCCTGTAATCCCTGAAGAGTTAGCAGAGGTGTACCTAAACTGTTTTATGTCCGTCACATCACCATCTCAGGTCCAGTTGAAAACCAGCGTCGGGCACTAGCTGCTCGGCAGTTTGCTGAACTGGACCTATTTGGCGCAGCCGTGAGACACACAATATTATCTCTTTTTTATTTTTGTTTAGTTTTAACGTTTTTATTGTGTAATTTTAAGTTATTTTTATTTGTTTGTTGTGTGTACTTGTGGCAGATGCCAAATAAATATGTTTTCTTTCTTTCTTACCTATTAAAACACCCACATTCACAACTTATCCCATTACATGCCGAGTTTCCTCCGTGCCTCGGAAAGCACGTTAAGCCGTTGGTCCCGGGTGTCATTTATAGATCTTTGACAGTCGTTAACTAGTCAGTGGCCTAAAATGTCTGACAACCAGTCTTACCAAGGGGTATCGTATTACCCAGTACTAACTGGGTTGTGGAGGTCAGATAAGCAGTCGCTCTATGTAAAATACTGGTATTCAGCTGCATCCGGTTAGATGTGAAGCCGACCCTAACATAGTTGGGAAAAGGCTAGGCAGATGATGATTCACAAGTTATCTTTAGTCGAATGTAATAGGGGCGAGCCTATTGCTATCAAACGGGCACAAATCCAGACTCCATGGCTGCTATTGAGAAATTCCTGATAAAAAAACCCAATGACACTTTGCCCGACCTGGAAATCCAACCCAAGACCTCATGCTCAGCAGTCAAGCTTGGGACCACTAGACCAACGAGGCAGCCTTTGTCATTTCTATCATGGTCATCACTGTTAGAATGTAACTTTGTCCAAGGCTTCAGGTACTGGTGGATATGTAAACAAGACGTTTATGCTGTGTTTCCACCAGCGATGAGCAAGGATGTGCAGCGAGGGTTATGTGAGAAACTAACCAATCACATAGCTAGAATAGTAAGTAAGTAATTATATTTTTTTGTATAAAATGTGGTATACAACATTAGTTTTAGTATATGCGAAACCTGATACACGTGTCTAGTATTTTTATGTAAAGAATCTATGTACAAAATTTCAAAACTGTATTATGAAAAATCACAAAGTTATAAGCTTGTTCTATTACCTAGTTATCCGCACAAAATCGTGGTCACCACGCAGCGCGCGCCTCCAGCGTCGTCTTGAGCTCGTTGATGATAATAATTGGGCAGTAGGTACCTAAATTATTGCGATAGGTACTTAAAGTCGCTCGGTGTCCAACTTTTAACTTTTTTTTAAATATTTTTGGGAAAAAAAATAACATGGTTTAAAAATTATTGGAATCGAAAAAAAAATACCTTAGACTAAAGAATACCTAGCTCGCCGTCCGGCCATCTTATGACGACAGGCCGTGTCGACGACGGCGCGTTCGTGTTCCACGCGCGCCTCAAAGAGATGTCAGTAACCACGTAGGGGTCCGCATGGGCCGATGCCTGCCAGGGCTGCGGGACTGTTCGAAAGAGATACCGCGGCCCTGGAACACAAAGGGCAAAGAAGGAACATGGATGGGTTTTAGACAGTACAAGTCTGACACTCCCTTCCGCTCCGCCCAGAGTGGGGGGCGGTCATTTGGTGATTTCCCAACAAAAAAAAAAAGGGGTCATAATTATATATTACACTGTATGTTCCATCAACAAGATTTGGACGCATATTAAACTGATGTAAATGCAGTTTTCTTTTTTTTGATTTTTTTTTTACTGTTTTTTTTTCATCATCTGCCTATCCTTTTCCCGACTATATTGGGGTTGGCTTCCAGTCTAGCCGAATGCCACTGAATATCATTATTTTACATGGAGCAACAGCTTATCTAACCTCTACAATTGGGTTACTAGGAACAGTTAATGGCTAAAGAATACCTCGCGCTGTGAAAAGTAGCGATATTATTGGTTAGTTTCACACACATCTCTCGCTACGCATCTTAGCTCATCTCTTGTGGAAACGCAGCCTTAATATTGCTTACGGTAGTTTCCGTAACCGACTTGAGAACAAAAGAGGTACATACTTATCGGTTTCTTATCGTGCAAGTTAAAGTGCTGATTGAGGGAAACAGGGTTATTGGCACTAGTACCTAATTTTAGTTCATGATGTGAATTTAATCGTTTTGTGGTTTACATTAAATGTAACGTGAAATAATTATATGGCTAATTGTCTACACTAATTAAGCTTTAGCTGAACAAAAAACTACCAATCTACAATTTTATCGAGATCGGTTCAGCAGTTAAGCATTGAACGTACCAAAATGTTAGTAAATGAGAACGCGTCCATTTAATGTATCTGTTGGCTTCACTGCTAATTTAAGTGCATTATGTTGGCAACACTTTTTATCTCTCTCGGCCATCTTGATGTTCTGTGTTCACTAATAAAACGTAGTACCTCCGAGTTCTACAGTTATTTGAATGATTTCATCCCAAAATATCATCACAAAATATTCAAGAAAACTTACGGATTTTTTAAGATTAAAATATCTTTGTATTCAAAAGTTGTAAATAATAAAATGGATTCAAGTGCACTTAAACCAACGATTAAAAGTTCAAAGTCAAGTTCGGTAATGACTTCATTAAATCCGTTTTTAATCACCGTTAATCCGTTTAACAGACAGCCAATGCACTAATGTCTTTAAATAACACTAGTTTTCGCCTGTGGTTTTACTCCTGTGGCGGCCGGAAATTATCCCACAGGAACGACCAATCGGAATAAAAAATTCCTACGTTCTAACCTGTGTTTTGGTTCATCTGTATGACCAATTTCATCGGAATCCGTTCAGCCGTTAAGACGTGAAGACGTGACAAACAAACAAACTCACTTTCACATTTATGATATTAGTTAGGTTAATTATTGTGTTTGAATAACAACACAAAGAATATTAATTAATTAGGCAAGACATAATGACAAGCATGTATGGTGAGCGTGCTTCAATGATAATATTTTTTATAATCAGTATTTAATCATTGCTAAATATGTGTTACCTACCTACTTTGGCAAAAATAAGTGCCGTTTATAACCTATTGTTATTACGACTTATTTGAAAAAAGAAGGCACAGTAATACCAGAAAAGGTATGCGCTTCGGTAATCTTCGTGTTCCCGAATCAGTACGAACATCGGACTACACACATAGTGTAGTAGACGATGGTTACCGAAAAGAAACCTTTAACCTTCCTACTGTACCTAGTACCTAGGGCTTAAACAGAGGTAGCATATTTATTTTAGTATTCTGTGATCTGATTTAAATTCGATTATTATAAATAATGCATAAAGTTCAACTACATCTAAGGGATCGCACATTAATAACATGAGGCTCGAGGGGATTCGGAAAAATCACGTATTATCACTAGGGAGGGAGGGGTGTAGTATCACGTGTATTTATTTTTTCTTTGAACGTGCGATTTCTGCACGTGCTTAATTTTGCAGAATTAAATTAGATTATACCTGTTAACCTGTATTTAAAGAAAATAGAAAAAAGATACTTTGTGACAAAAAAAAATACACGTGATTTTGGGTAGAGGGAGCGGTAGTCTAAAACCTCACCAAGTCACCACGTATCACTATGGGGGGGGGGGGGGTTAAAAAGTTGGTAAAAAAACATCACGTGGTTAATGGACGACCCCTAAGATAATAAAAGCTTTTTCTTCTTCAACTACTTTTATTTTTTAATTTAATTCAATCCACCAAAAAGGTTCTACCTTTCCAACCACAAAGAACAATCAAAGAGTAGCCATGCTCGTAATAAAAAAGCTAACATATCGCCTTACCAATCTAGAAATAGGCCTCCCATATCCAAACCCACTCCTTGCAACCAAGCAAAGTTCAATACACCGATTGCCCTTAAAAATAGACCATTTACCGTCTACCCATGGCCCTTGTTAAATTTTATGCCCCTTGTGTGGAAATCTACTACGTTTTCTTTTGTTTATCCATTCGGACTTCGTATGCAGCGAGGGCCGTTACTAAATAAGTAAACATAATAAATATTTATTACATGTTTCGTGGGTACGGATGGGTGGTTTAATGTGGTCGTAAGTGTATGAGGTGTTTTTCAAGGTCGTTGAGGAATAATGGTGTATTCTTGGTGGAGGAGAGCACCATAGGTGTGTGTTTAGTGATTTTATGGAGTTTCTTCATATACACCGCACCGCGCACACCGATTCCAAAATGAAAATCTACTGAACAAGAATGCTTCTTATTTGTATCAAAGGAACGATAGTATTTCCAATTTTGAAGACCTAAAACTACGCTAAAATAGTACATTTAGATATAACTGGGGAAACTTTGTTATTGCATTCGAGGCGGATTTCACACCTGAGACGCAGGCGAGGTTGTTATGGAGCCGAGAACTCCAGTAACAAATCCCCTCGCGTATCAAATGTTGTTCAATACATTTAAACAAATAAAGTAATAGAACGAAAAGTATTTTTGTCATGGAAACTATGATTTTATTTGCTTTTTTCCGCACTTTGCTTTCGCCAGGTTGAAGAAGAAGCAAAGGTATGAAACCGCTAAATGCTTACACATAACAACAATGGGGTGAGGTTATGCCATCAACCAGACACAACACAGACTCCAGGTTGCTACTGAGAAATTTTGGCAAAAACACTGCTCGACCTGGTATTCGAACACAGGACTTCATGCTTAGCAGTCGTCCTTGCGATCAAAAGATCAATGAGAACATGAAACTCGTTCATAAATCCCAAATTAGTGTTACACTTGGCTACTTGCCAGATAACACGACAAAATAATCTTAGAACCCGAGTTATGCTATCTATCGCGATGTTATAAAACAGTAGACATTTAAATTATTTGATATCTATCATAACATAATGATAATACTGTCAATAGAAAGTAAGTATGAAATCAAAGTCATGTCCTGGGCGTAATATCACGTCTTTCGCGTGTGTGCGGTAGGGACAAAAGATGTGATATCACGTATTCCGCGAGTGTACGACAGAGACAGAATATGTCTAAGTAGGACGTACGTGACATCAATTGACAGACTGTAGTTTCCGAATCAGTTGATATAAGGCAGAAGGTATTGTCAAATTTTTCAATATGCATACCATTATTAGTAGGTACGTCTGTTTTACTAACACTAGGGCGTGTTGTTGGATTTTCAACGTTATACTCAGCCCCGAAACTTGAGATTTAAGTGACTTACCAAAACACTGAGAAAGATGTGAGTGAAAATGAGCAATAGTTTCTTACTTCCACACTCATTGCTTGGGTTATATAAACAAGTCTAGTATACATACGGGGTAGAAGAAATTTGTCATCGGTTTAAAAAAAAAAATCAGCTGTTCCATACATTTTGACGGTGTAGGTATTGCACTTTTGTAGGAAACAGCAGATTTTTTTTTAATAACCGACGAAAAATTGCTATACAACATTAGTTTTAGTAAATGCGAAACCTGATACACGCGTATTTTTATACAAAATTTCAAAACTCACAAAGTTATAAGCTTGTTCTGTTACCTAGTTGTCCGCACAGAAACGCGGTCACCACGCAGCGCGCGCCTCCAGCGTCGTCTTGAGCTCATTGATAATAATAATTTGGCAGTAGGTACCTAAATGATTGCGATAGGTACTTAGTGTCGCTTGGTGTCCAACTTGTAGATTTTGTTAAATATTTTTGAATCTTGGAATAGATTCAGTTACTTATTCTGAACAAACTATATTCAGGTTTCGTATATACTAAAAATAATGTTGTATATGGAGGGGCTCGGAATGGTGTACTGAAGACGCAGTAACCGTTTTCGCGTCGGTGTCCCTTTCTCCCTGAATGTAGGATTAAAAAAATAAAAATTTGCAAGCAATTAGCTCTGATCTCTCAGTTTCTGGCTTGGACGCCATGAGGAGCTCGTGGCTAAATAATATCAGCCCCACGCGTCGATCTTCAAGGTTAAACCGTGCTTGTCTAGGTCGGTCTGTCGATGGGCTCACACCATCACCATCCATTACATACGGAGCTTCCTACGTGCCTCAGTTAGCATGTTAAGCCGTAGATCTCGGCTGTCATTTGTAGGTTGTTACAGGTAGCAGTGGCGAAGGTTCCATACAACTCGATTCCTACCGGATTCCCTTTGAAAAATTGCACAGTCAATATTCTATAGACAAATAATATAATCACATTAAAGATATGTACTCTCGCTTACCTCTTACAAAAATTGACCCATCGCTACATACAGGTAGTAACTGGCCCGAAAGTCTGAGAACTAGTCTTACCAATGGGTATCGCATTACCCAGGCTAGGCAAATGATAACAATGACGTAAGCATAGGAAGCTTAGCAAAAATTCTGCTTACGTAATACTTGAATGACACACACACTGCCAGTAGGTACAGACCCCAACACATCAAGTCAACATTTTCCAATCAAACTTGCACCTAACGCTTTAGCGATATAGTTCGAAATCTATTAAAGAAATTTGACAGATTGTAGTAACTTGATGTGCTGGCCGTCTGTATATTATCTGTCAGAATCTGGTGTCCAGAGCTACGTCCGGATTTTCTCGATACCAGTCTGACCGAACCTTGAAAGAATTCTTCTTTTAGTTATAAATAGATTTTCGAATACAACAAACTAAGTAACTCTAGGCAAAAATTATTGCTGGGAAACGAATTATTTTTTTGGGGTGTAAAATCACGTTTTGCTTTTGGACTCATGTAACGCACACAAAACATTGTGCTGATGGATGCATTGAATATGTCGTGGATACCTCGACTTATTTAATGGTATAAAGTAAAGTTACAATATTAAAATTTGTTTTTTTTAAGAAAAAACTTGTGAAAGAGTTGGAACTTTGACCCCCAATATCTCTGTAACTAGAAGGTTCCCAGGTAAGGTCTACAACAAAAAAATGAGCGCAATGGCGGGGAGAACAAGTCCCTTTCGGCTTCGTTAAATGTATTTTGACACCCTTTACACAATGATTCGCTTCTCTTAAGGATCCATCACACGTTTTTAGGATTACTACTGTCAACAAGGAAAACCTCAAAAGTGTTTTTATTAAGTCATACAATGTTTTGTCTTGGATTTTCCTTTATAATTCGGAGATAAAGAAGATGTTTACATTGAAAATCTAGCGATTAGTATTCTTTGTTGATGATCAGCGTCAAATGACGGAACAGAATATTGTTCAAATGTTTAGTACACAGTAAACAAGCTATATGATCTGTGATTGTTTTACGTTTAATAACTTATTCGCCTAACCTCCTTGTAGCGGTGATAGTGTGGTGGTGACTGCCATCTTAAGTCAAGGAGGAAGAGCCAGGGTATTTCGTTCAACATAAAGCCTGAAACTGACCTGCGAATAGCAAAAAACGTAAGAATGTTCCACCTTAATTCAACTAAGCAATTGTTCACCGTGTTGTTAAGATAAAATAGTTGGTGGACTCAGACCAACAAAAAAAGGAAGACGGCGCGTAGTACGCTCATCGCTACGTACGTAGTACGCAGGAGCGATGAGCATGGTTTTAGTGTAGGTGTGTGCGTGAGCGTGTATATTTACTTGCAGGAGCACGGTTTTTGTAGCTTCACTTTTGATGTCCGTGGCGCGCCGCCGTCTTCCTTTTTTTATTGGTCTGAGTTAGTGGATATAATGGTTGCTGCTTTTGTTTGTGTTTGGTTGCTTTTCTCATCGTCATGTATATATTTTTCTTTTCGTATGGATATAGTCGAAGAATAGACAAACTTAAGTGGCAGTGGGCAGAGCACATTGCTCGCAGAACAGATGGCCGATAGGGCCGAAAAGTTCTGGAGTGGCTACCGCGAACCGGAAGACGTTGCGTTGGAAGGCCTCCCACTAGGTGGCCGATGACCTGGTGAAGGTTGCAGGGATCCGCTGGATGCGAGTGGCACGGGACCGGTCAATGTGGCGATACTTTGGGGAGGCCTATGTCCAGCAGTGGACGACTTTCGGCTGAAATGAGTTAACGTATAGATCTGGTGTCTATTTGGTCACGCCAATCACAGAATCAGTGTGATTTTTAGGTCGTCCTTATTGAAAAATAGTGGCAATAATGAGAGCAGCTGTGGTCTGATTGTTACTATATTTATTCGTGGTCAAAATTTCACTCACAAGTGACAATGTGCACAAACATAAACAAAGCCGTTATTATGCTAATTTCAAATCGGTGGCAGACATTTGTAAATATGATTATTCATACAGACCCGTGCATACATATTTGCGATGTCCAATAGTCCTAAGTGCAGGTGTTTGGACACTCCAACATATAGCTTTGGTCAGGAGCACCGCATTCGCACCAAATGTCGGTGGAGTTCTACAAACGCCAGCACATCAAGCTACCCGAAACAGTCAAATTTCCCCAATCAACCTTGAACCTATTGCTTTAGTGATAAAGTTGAAAATCTACTAAAGAAATTTGACAGATTCTAGTAGTTTGATGTGTTGGCGTACGTCGTCAAAAACCTACAAAAGAGAAAATCATCTACGACTCAAAATTGCAAAGGTCAAGGTTAGAATCAATAGCAACAACACCATTTTATTATACAATTCACTCCCAAAAATGTTAAAGATTCACAAACTTTTTCTAATGTATTAGAAGTATCGCTTACAAATTCAATTTGGTACATAATGATAGAAACACAGTGCATAATAATATCTTCGATTGAAATTCAATACATTATATAAACGTAGGTAGGTATAGGAGTTTATATGAAATTCTCGAAGGTCACGTTTCTCAAACTGATTTGGAAAGGAACACGTGACATTTGGTAGGTAACAAGTAGCAGAAGGCATATTTAGACGAAACGGGCGAATTTGAATTGTGTAGTAAAAGAATAAGGAGAAGCTCGTGGCTAAATAATAACAGCCGCCCGGGTCAATCTTCGGGTTAGTCCGTTGATGGGTGACCACCCATTACATACCAAGTTTCCTCCGTGCCTCGGAAAGCACGTTAAGCCGTTAGATCCGGCTGTCAATTGTATATCTTTGACAGTCGTGACCAGTCTTACTAACCCTATTAGTAATGACTAATTGGGGTGTGGAGGTCAGATAGGCATTCGCTCCATGTAAAATAATGGTATTCAGTGGCATTCGGCTAGACTGGAAGCCAACCCCAATATAGTTGGGAAAAGGCTAGGCAGATGATGAAAAAAAAAACAAAAAAGGAAAACTGTGATGGAACATACAGTGTAATATACAACATTATTTTTAGTATATGCGAAACCTGAATATAGTTTGTTCAGAATAAGTAACTGAATCGAGTCCAATAATTTTTAAACCATGTTATATTTTTTCCCAAATATATTTAAAAAAGTTAAAAGTTGGACACCGAGCGAATTTGAGTGCCTATCGCACTAATTTAGGTACCTACTGCCAAATTATTATTACCAATGAGCTCAAGACGACGCTGGAAACGCGCGCTGCGTGGTGCCAACGTTTTTGTGCGGACAACTAGGTAACAGAACAAGCTTATAACTTTGAGATTTTTCATGATACAGTTTTGAAATCTTGTACATAGATTCTTGACATAAAATACTAGACACGTGTATCAGGTTTCGCATATACTAAAACTAATGTTGTATAATTATGACCCCTTTTTTTTGTTGAGAAATCACCAAATGACCCCCCCCGCTCTGGGCGGAGCGGCAGGGAGTGTCAGACTTGTACTGACTAAAACCCATCCATCTTCCTTCTTTGCCCTTTGTATTCCAGGATTGCGGTATCTCTTACTTTAGTTGTAAAACAGTGTTTGCGATAATCTTTTATTTTAATTCGACAATTTCGAGAATCAACGCTGTACCACATTGCATAATTTTAACCTTTTAGACTTACCTATAATGTGTCCCAGCCAATCCCGAAATGACGGCGAATATTTTATTTATTTTATATTTTCCATATCGATGTGAAAATGGGCGTCAAGAGTGAGTTGTTTTTCTTTCTCCAGCACGTGTCCACTGTCAGCCATACTGTTGTTTCCATCAATGGACATATTATTTTTTCACGTGTCAATTATGATTTGATAGTGTAACGGGAGACGTTGTAAGAGTTAGGAAAGATAAGAAAGCAATGTTTTAAGCTTTCACGGTTTACAACTAAACTTATACTATCACTTACGGGATATCTTCCGTGATTGTTCATTATTTTGAGTTCCCGATATTTCGACGCTGTTGCAAGCAGCATCGCGGGTTGATCGAGCAACCCGCGATCATGGCGCTGTTGCAAGCAGAAGATATGCCGTAAGTGACAGTATAAGTTTAAGACAGCAATATTTGGATGTATGGTGTGACAAGAAAGGATAAAGTGTCTAAGGAACGAGTAAATTCATTATCTGCCTAGCCTTTTCCCCAACTATTAACATAGTTGGGGAAAAGGCTCGGCTACCAGTCTAACCGGATGCAGCCTACCAGTTTTTTACATGGAGCGACTGCCTATCTGACCTCCACAACCCAGTTAGTAATACAAGACTATAAGACTGGTTGTCAGACTTTCGGACTACTGACTACCAGTAACGACTGTCAAAGTTCTACAATTGACAGCCGGGACCAAAGGCTTAACGTGCTTTTCGAGGCATGGAGGAAACTCGGTATGTAATGGGTGGTCACCCATCCACAGACCAACCTAGACTAAATTACAGAAGTTTTTAAACTTGCACCAGTTACAGAAAAGTTGAAGTGGAATCGACTGTCATGGTATGCATGTGGTGAGGAGAGACGAATCGCATATGTGACTAAAAGAATGATGAAATAAATGTTGATGGATGGAGAGTGAGAGGAAGGAAACAATGGATGGATTGTGTGAGGAAATATGAATGTATGAGATTACAAATATATATTTATAGGTACGCAATATAATTCGGAGTCGGGTTTTTTTACTTGTTTTAGTTTTTCATTATGAATACACCCTGTAACATAAAAGTAGCTACAGGGACAATGCACAGTACAGATAAACAAACAAACATTCATCCTGTTTTGAAAGAGGGAAACCTGATGACTTAAGTGTACAAAACAAACAACCATTTTGTTTGTTTTCAGTATTTAAACCTATTCAAGAAAAGATGAGACATTTTTACACAATATAAGTTACTCCGTGAGCTAACAATGCCTATTTACAATCTTATTATACTTCGTTTCCATTGTATTCTACTCATTATTATGTCATCACTAGATTCGTTCAAAGAAAATGTATTTACCGAAGACTGACAGTACCTATTGCTACCATTTCCATAGACAATGGATATCCCACCCACGTAGCAGAAATACCTACTTAGATTCAGACATGATTGTAGTCTGTAATAATATTTCTAATCGTTATGTGTTTAGCCTTTTAATAACTACGTTTAGGTCGGTTCCCAGTCTAACCGGATGCGGTTGAATACCAGTATTTTGCATGGAGCGACTAAACGACAAACATGGATGACTACATAATAACAGCCGCTCGAATTGATCTTAAGGTTAAGCTGTGCTGATTATGTGTCGAGTTTCATCCGTGCTTTGGAAAGCCGTTGGTCCCGGCTGTTATTTGTAGGTTTTTGATAGTCGTTACAAATAGTCAGTAGCCTGAAAGTCTGACAAACACTCTTACCAAGGAGTATAGTATTACCAAGTACTAGCTGGGTTGTGGAGGTCAGACAGGCAGTCGCTCCATGTAAAATTCTGGTATTCAGCTGCATCCGGTTTAAGATTTTAAACTATCATGGTCACTAACATTATTACTTAGACAGGAAACGGGATATTTACCATGTTTCGCGAGCGGACACAGTGAGTTTCGTATGTCGGGAACAGAATCGAGTTGCGAGTGACAGTGGTAGCGGTACTGAGTGCAAAAAACGAACAAGAAAGGGTAGGCCGATTTGTCTGCTCATAAACACCCACCCGCAATAACTTCAGTTTATCCGTGATCATGGTGCTTGCAACAGCGCCGAAATATCGGGAACTCGACAACAATAGTAAACATGGTAAATATCCCGTTTCCTGCATCCGGTTTGACTGGAAGCCGACCCCAACATAGTTGGGAAAAGGCTAGACAGATGATGATGGTGATATGAAATGGAGAGACTACAATTGACAGCCGGGACCAATGCCTCAAACCGTTCTTAACTTTTTTTTTATCACCAGCTAGCTGGTTCTGTTCAAAATTTATGTCTGCTCGGAAGTTGGCTGCGAGTGACGGTTTGAGCAGGCATAACGATGAGGGCTCGGAATACTCTAACGTAAAGCTGCGCAGAACACAATTTTAGGTATCAGCGGGGCGCAGAGGTCGCATCGTCTGACTATACAATGAGCAAACCGTCACTCGCAGCTAACTTCCGAGCCGACTTAAAGTTTGAACAGAACTACATATATCTATGGTGTTATGCTCCATCTCTGGCTTACACTACGTTCTCTAATCCTTTATTAATAAGTACTATCAACGCGAAAGTTTGTAAGGGTTGATGGAGGGATGGAACCACGAAATGGACTTTGATGAAACTTTAAAGTAATATAGCTAACATATTAGAATAACACATAGGCTATTATATTTCATAAAGATAAGTAAGTACTGTGTATAAAAAAAGGTATTCTTAAATTAATATTTACACACAGATTTTTTTTGTTTCCACATTTGTTTAAAAAAACAAACGTCTCCTTCAAATAAATTCTTAATTAAATATTGACAACTATTCATCTTCATTAACAATGCTCCACGTGGTATCTAATTTACAAGAAAAGTCTGGAAACCATGCTCAGCTAAAATCTACCATAGCATTCAAGCAGAAGGTTTGAATTAGCTTGTGGGTTATTTTAAATCAACTTGTAAATATTTTAACTAACACCAGTAGAAAACAATAGTGGTTAATTGATTTAAAAGTGAAATTGTGGTACAGTTGGTGACAGCATTGTTTTGATTTCATCATAATTATATGTTTATTTTTCGTCACTTTCAGTTTATTATATACGCAGGAAAATGCTTCAGTCCTTTAAATTTTATAAGTAAAAGTTGCCAGCAAAACTGAAAAATGTCTCATGAATAACTTTTTTTTAAAAAGATGAATAACCACGATACAGAAAAAATCCAAGTGTGGGGGGCCCACACAATTTCTTCTGTATCGTGGTTGCGTTAACAAACATTTAAACTCTCATTCACAAACCCAGCCAGACCCGGAACAACTACCTGTAGGTCGAAACTGTGAGACACAGCGCAGCAGCCACTGCGCCAAACCTGCCGTCGTTGCGTTATTGCAAAACAGAATCATTTTTAAGGTAATTTGAAGTTAAATTTTCGGATAAATAAATCAAAGATTTCATTAGATATTTTTTAGATAGTATAAGTTGATTATTATATATGTATTTGAATTTGTAAGTCGTGCTATAAATTGGCAACTGCATGTATGTTTACTTCCCTGGATAAGTTCCTTTTTGCGAGATCTCTACCAAACTACTTGTTATTTTTCAGGTCGAACGAAAATTCCTAGTCACAGTTTGGAAAGCTTTTTGTAATGGACTGTACCTTGTCAAACAATGCGATCGTGGATAGAATTGACAATAGAACATAAATATTTACACAATATTAAAATACATAAAGTAAATACTAGCATTAAAATACATAACATAAATACATAACTCATTGATTAACATTCATCGCTGTTTCTAAGTTATTTATTTAATTTAAATTTGATTATTATGTGTATTACATAATGTATTTGTTTTATTTACATATAATTTGTGGATTTTATGGCCACGCGGATTCTGTTGCAGCTGATCATGATTAGGAACAACTTAATGATAATTACAAATAGTAAAACAGTAGGGACAGCTGCACCCATTGTCTTAATCAAAGCGAGCGGGTGCACGAACACGCGTTCTTGTGTCACTCATTCGTCGGAGTCGACCACGCATTTGGTTTCGCCAAACAAAATGAATGGTCGCGTGTACGCGCCGCGACTGCTTTTGTTATTACACGGCATTAACTGTATTAAATACTTGTATTTTAGCTGTTAGTATTAGAATACATAATTATCGAACAAATCAACTAAAATTTCCGCAATTCAGATATCAGCAAACTCAGCTGCAGTTAATCTGTGACAGATATCAATTAATTTATCTGGTTTCATCATATCTATTTATCGATGTACCTACTAATTAATCAAGTAGGCACGTATCTAAAACTGATAATTTCAGTGGGTCGAAAATCATCCAAGAATCCAAGATGGTATGTGGAGGGACAAGAAACAAGCTACTGCATTGCCATGAAAGAACCTTAACTTCGGAATCATCTGCCTAGCCTTTCCCCAACTATGTTGGGGTCGGCTTCCAGTCTAACCGGATGCAGCTGAATACCAGTATTCTACATGGAGTGACTGCCTATCTGACCTCCACAACCCAGTTAGTAGTGGGTAATACGATACACCTTGGTAAGACTGGTTGTCAGACTTTTTGGGCCACTGACTACCTTAACTTCGGAATAAAGAAAAAAAAATCAAAAGCCTTTTTCGTATGAATTTTGTACGCGTTTGAGCCTTGAATTAAGACCACCGGGCTAACTGTCCACCTCTAGATAAAACATACGTGAATTGAAAACAGCATCGGTGTCAAAATTCACGAGGAGTTACTGCCACTGAAACTAACAGAAGGTACAGTTTATGCAATTTCTCGTCAATCTGACCAAAGGTTCGATAGTCATCTTTTTTTTTTTGATGGACTCCATAGTGTCCCACTGCTGGGCCAAGGCCTCCCTTTTCTCCCTTCAAACCTCCCAGTTCTGTGCACTTTCTGGCCACGTTTGCCGCGCGAACATGATCAGATCGTCACACCACCTTCGCCGCGGTCGACCTCGTCGGCGATGTCCACCTTCAGGCGTCCAGTGAGTTACGATGTTTGGTCACATCTCCGGGTGCATCCGTTCGACATGGCCAGACCACTCCCACTTTAGCTTGGCTGTGTTAACTCCATCATCAGCTACTTGAGTTATGGAGCGCAGGTTGGTGTTCCTAATGCAAACTGATCGCTTGAAACCTATTATGATAGTCATCTAATTAAATATATTTCTAAGAATTGTTGGAAA
This sequence comes from Noctua fimbriata, assembly GCA_905163415.1. Taxonomy (NCBI): domain Eukaryota; kingdom Metazoa; phylum Arthropoda; class Insecta; order Lepidoptera; family Noctuidae; genus Noctua; species Noctua fimbriata. The sequence goes on along the minus strand of LR990934.1, from coordinate 7,175,247 downwards.
GATGGATATTTAGGCTTTTCGTGGGGTCTAAATTCTTCAGCACATTATTATTATTTTTCGCAGAACTGTGTCTTGGCGGTAAGAACAGTAAAGGCAAATTTTACTAGGAATTTCTACTGTATCGTGGGTGCGCTTACAAACATTTAGGCTCACACACACAAACAGCCTGACTCGGAACAACTACGTGTAGGCCATACAAATATTTGTTCCATAGGCCATATATATATTTGGTCCAATAAGGCAAATTATAAACAAAATTCTAAAGCCATGGGGGAAGGTTTTGCTCAGTAGTGGGACAGAGGATACTAATAAAAAAAAGGGGCCCGCGACACGCAGCGTAGCAGCTAATCGCTCAGCCACTGCGCCAACCGTGCCATCTATTTTATTTGATTTGGCAAGCGGAATATAAGGTCTAACTATTCATACACGAAATATTTTCAGAGAATCATCTAACGGCTATAAAGAAGCCATATAAAGGGGAAAAAAATATCTAAGTATATTTTTATAAAAAATAAATAATTTAAAATTACTTGACCCACAAAATAAATACTGGCTCCTTATTTTTCAACACGCTAGTTTACTACGTCATATTAACCTATTGTCATTGATAGAATAGGGAAAGTAAAGGTTTTATGCAAAATGTCACAAGTAGAATTATAATAATTTCGTAAAAACAAAAATGCTCAAATATTTTTTTTTTTTGTTGCTACGGCAACTTTACGACTTATAGAAGTTACTCTTAAAATATTTCGTGAATGAAAAGATAGACCTTATTAATTGAGTAAGTTGAAGTTAACGTTCCGGAGAGATAAGTCTTCTGTCCTTTTCTATCCTGTGACACTAGTGTCAAAGTCCATTCTGATAGTTGTCATCTGAACTGTCATTGTCATTGCCTAACGATGACGCTGCTTATCAACAGTTGTAACCCAACTCGTTTCACTTACAAGCGGTATCTACTGTGAAGAACTTGTATTAAATAACTGTTTGAATACAAACATTAAATCACGCTTTTTCCCATAAGGTAGGCAGAAACAACAGAACGTTCGTTCGCTTCGAACGTTCGTACTTTCGTCTTGTCCACGTTCAGACATCTGGCCACACACTGCAGGCACGCTGGTTGCACCTAGGGGATCCTTGGGCCGACTCCACACATTGGCCCCAACGTTGTTCCCAACGCCACTCGTGCAACGTGTGGATCTAGAAAATAGCATTGGCACCAACCTTGGGACGAGCGTTGGGAGTTGGCCGAGGCTTGTCGGTTTTATCAAAGGAATCTGCGCCAACGTTCGCGATCCGTCCAGATGTTGGCGCTTTACTCAGTTCAGTCCTGAGTCCTATTGAAACACGCATCGACAGCGCGGGACGAGCGACTCATCCTCAAAATCACCACCCGTATGGACAAATGAAAAAGTTCTCGAATTTTTAGAAGTTTACCAGGCACATCCAATAATATGAAGAAATTTCAATTTCTGTATCGGACCTCTTCACGTTGGCTCGGACGGGATAGGACTGGTATAATAGCCATAGTCTGGACGCCTCATTAAAATGGTCACCATTGGAATATTGGACCATGAACCGTTTCACGAATTCAAACGTAAACAGTCATCCATACTAATATTATACCTAAATGCAAAAGTAACTCTGTTTGTTTGTTACCTTTTCACGACTAAACGGCTGATCGGATTGTAATGAAATTTGACAAGGAGATAGATTATACTTAGGGGAAGAACATAGGCTATCTATTTATTTATTTAGGGAAAACAAACAATTGTACAATATATGTTACAGTAAATATTACAACGTATTAGAAGTAAGCTATCGTTATATACTAAATTATTCCTCGAAGCACAACCATTACTTGCGCTCTCAAATTCAAATTATAAATATTATATAATTATTCCTCAAAGCGAATACTCCAATATTTCAGGCGTTTCACCACGAACGTAATGTTCGTCTTACCTAGGAAAGTGTAAAACAGTAGGTATCAGATGAAAAAGAAAATTAAAAAAAAATATTTGCATACCAGCGGAAATAATAAAAATACTTCATTGATATCATGTTACCTACTAGGTATTTAAATAACTAGTTAAATGGGTAATATTTACACGTGTAGAAATAATTTGATATTGTTTTAAATGGTTATTACATAACTGTCCTTTCAGTACATTGACCTTGTCACTTGTTGCCATAAGGTTTATATTAGAGGTAAAAAAGCTGTTATAGGATTGCAAGTTTGCAACCCAATCCATCCAATTTTTACGTAGTAAAATATTGTTAATTTTAAATTTTAATTGTTAGTTTTTATTTTTAGTTTTTTTTCTTGTAGAAATTTTTACTTTTAGTTTTTTATTGTTGCTTATGTCTCGACTATTTGGAGGTGGGCGTTAATTACTGCGACATAGTTTTATACCAATGCAGTTGTTATTGAATACAGAGTGTTTGTAAACTGAGTTTTTTCTTTCCAATAAAAAATATTAAATTAATTTTCCTATGCACTGAACCATTAATTCCCAAGTCACAAGTGATTCCACTTCGGGAGTCAGATATCCAAACTTCTGCTTCTTACCGTATCAATGGTAAAAAGTTCAAATGTGTTTAGCCCAAAACTCAGCCACGCGGACCCCGGACACTGACGCAGTAAATAGATCATCAAGTGTGCAGGTGAAAAGCCGGTGCAAGGTGGAAGTTGGGCCATTGTCTGTGGGGGACACGCCGCATACGCACTTGAGGTCTAACCGTCCAGAAACCCCCAAACTGGCGGTCGGCTCAATACTTTTTTTCTTCCATTCTCCTCTGTCAACCATCAGGCTCCCTTTTCTTTCATATCATTCCTCAAACAATTCATCCTTGGTCTTCCCTCTCTCTCCATCCATCAACATTTATATTCATCTCTTTTAGTCACACAACGATTATATTACAAGTAGGTAACTTGTTTTTAAAACAGGTAAATAAAAATCTAAGAATTCACACCTCAACAACGTAATTTCTTCAAGATTAAACTCAGAAGGATCGACTTCTGCCGGAGTTGTCAAAACAATCACGAAAAGTTTAAACAAATCATTTTTGTTTCGCCAAACATGTATTGCAAAGTTAATAAAAATCATTTTGGAAATTTTTCGCACCATAACTTACTGCAAAGTTATATGTATGTTGAATATGTCAGGATTTATTCTGTTAGGCTCTTATTTCATGTGGGCAGAAGATGGGTGCTATGAAAACACACTGGGTGCGATGCACTGTTTCTAGCAAAACTAACGAATTGCTTGATATTACAACTTAACACAATAACACGGGGCACAATGAATCGGGTACAGTTCCAAGACGTCTCAACTTCGCTGCGATCAGACGTTGACTGTCGCCCTCACCTCGAACTGAACATCAGGGCTCTGTAGAAGCATGCTGTGGTGTCGGTAGACTTGTAGGTAGGTTGCGTGATGTCACCACCGGCTTTTTTGCGATTCATTTTATTTCCATACTAATGACCGGATCCGACATGTATAAATCCGTTCGGTCCATTGCCTTCCGTATGCAAAACACAACATAACATCCCATCTCCTTTCCTTACGTCATAGAGTGATGATAAGATGTTTAAATTGATTCTAAAAGAGATGAGTAAGAGACGAATTCCGTAACCTTTTTTCTCGACTGTACCCATAATATTTACACAAACAGAGTGAAAGGAATCTGTCAGTGTGTTGAAACACACCTACCAAAACGTGATTCCCTGGTAGTTAAAAATAAACAGCTATTTTTAATTTCGTTTGTAAGTTTATAGCAAGTGATGTCAGAAGCGGCTGTAAGAGATAATAATAGATGAAAAGTTCTAAATGGGAATGAGGTATTGTAACATTGTAGTTCTTAATAGAGGAATTGCCTCGTTGGTCGAGTGGTTGCAAGCGCGACTGCCGAGCATGAGGTCCTGGGTTCGATTCCCAGATCGGGCATAGTGTTATTGGGTTTTTCCATCACGAACTTCTCAGCAGCAGCCACGGAGTCTAAATTTGTCCCATCATCATCAGCCTACAGCAGTCCACTGCTACCTCTCATAACTCTCATCCAGTTGCTACCAGCCAAACTGCAAAGATCGTCGCTCCACCGAGCCTTAGGGCATCCCATCTGCGTCCGGACACCCGGGCACCAGATTTGTGCCCGGATAATGCCAAAAGGGTTGCCCCCTATTACATGAGACTTAAACAGAACTGGCGAAATGTGGGTGTCCTATTAGGTACTTACACCTCTGCCTAACCCTTCGGGCATAACAGGCGTGATCTTATATTGAGTCTGTAATACAAGACTTAGTACACGAAATCGTGAGTAGCCAATTACGACTTGAGATAGCAGATTAAGCCATAAAGCTAATCATTTGTCAGGTTCATGAAACAGCTGCTCGAAAGAAATACCGCGGCCCTGGAACGCAAAGGGCAAAGAAGGAACATGGATAGGTTTTAGTCACTACAAATCTGACACTCCCTTCCGCATCGCCCTGAGCGGGAGGGGGGTCATTTGATGATTTCCCATCCTAAAAAAAACGAAAAAAGAATGGTTCATGCAACAGGTACCTAAGCAGGTAGGTCGTAAGTAGAGATGTTACGGAAGTGGTTATATCGGAACCGAATTCGGAAGCGAAGTTATGAAATCAGGTTTGTTGGAACCGGAACCGCAATCGGAACCGGAATCGAAAGCGGAGGCAAAAAAGAGATGTATTAAAAACAGGTCTAATAAAATAAAAATTCACTCGTAATTCATCAGTTATATTCTTATTACAGTTCACAAAATAATGCAGGTAGGTACCTGGGTGTTGAAAATAAAAGCAATCGAATTTAACATCTTAAACAGTACAACTTCCGATACAACGTTCGACTGAAATTAATCGGAAACGAATTCGCAAAATCAATCGGAAGTTCCGAACTTTCGGAATCGGAATCGAATCTCCGTAACACCACTAGTCGTAAGTACCGATTACGTCGTATTTACTTATCTACAAACTAGCAATCAAAATCTTGTGTCACCCAATACGGAAACTAAGAAACAGTACATTTGAGCTAAACATGACGCAATCAACGAAAGTGGGGCGGCTAGAGCTCTGGGAACTAAGATAACAATGTGCCACGTGCTGCGAATGAATGCAAGCCAACATGAATTATTTATTTGTATTGTAGTGTGTACTACTTAGAACGTGGAAGGGTTTCTTGAACTGCAAGTATTTAGGAAAGTTAATAAGCCTTTAACCCTTGTATTGTTGACAGCTCCAGTTTGGCTTTATGTCAAAATCGGAGTACTTGTCATTACTGCTATAGGGTGACTGGTAATTAGTGACCGATACTTATACACGTGATTGTACTCATGGTAACAAACAACTTTCCCAAAGGTCAACAAGTCATGGTTTAACAATTTATGGGTTCAACGTCTGTATGTGTGGAATCCGATTCGCAACAATGAATTACTTAATATTGTCAACCACAAAATGTGTTGTAACGTCATATTTATCGACCACAGCTATTTTCAGAAAAAAAAAACATTACGTTGTTTTAAGGAAAACGTAAAAAGGATACATAACTACTATAACAAAACAAACGCGTGACAACATTAGGAACGACTGAAAATTTATTTGAATCAACCATAGACTATACAGAAATTTTGATATTCTATTTGATATTCTAACAGACAATAACTACGTTATGATTAAATTATGTTATAACCACACTAGCCACCCGCCCCGGCTTAGCACAGGTGGTATGTATATATATTTATATAGTCTATATAAGGTCTAACTATTCATACACGAAATATTTTAAGAGTAACTTCTAGAAGTCGTAAAGTCGCCAAAGCAACGAAAAAACAAATTATCTGAGTGTTTTTTTTTACGAAATTATTATAATTCTAATAATTTTTGAGACTTTTTGCATAAAATCTTTACTCCCATATTCTAACAATGACATTAGGTAAATACGACGTAGTAAACTAGCGTAATGGATGTTCAAAAATAAGGAGCTAGTATTTATTTTGTGGGTCAAGTAATTTTAAATTATAATTATCTTTTATAAAAATATACTCAGATTAAAAAAAAAAAATCCCTTGAAATGGCTTCGTTATAGCCGTTAGATGATTCCCTGAAAATATAGTGTATGAATAGTTAGACCTTATATAAACCTTCCTCTTGAATCACTCTATCTATTACTGAAAACCGCATCAAAATTCATTGCGCAGTTTTAAAGATCTAAGCATACATAGGAACAGACAGCGGGAAGCGACTATGTTTTATACTATGTAGTGATGTGACTGTTCCTAAACTACCCTAGGCTGATAAAATTTTCGTTTTTCCTAATTCATGTAAGTATTAATGTTGGTTTCCCCCGATAATTACACTACACCACTACGGCGGAGGACATCGTGGAGTACGTGCGTCAGAAGCCCAAGTACATGGCGAGGGTGCAGCTGTTGGAGTCTCGCCGCAACGTCAACTTTAAGGCGTTTGTGGTGCGGATGCCAACGTATTATCTGCACCTCGTCTTGTCCGTCGCTTCCACGGGCAAGTGCCAAATGAACGAGCAGTTACATAGTGCATAAGTGAAGTGTTACTAAAGTAGTTTTAAGGTTCTTTTCACTAACACAATTTGTATTTTATTCTGTATGGTACACAACATTCGTTTTAGTATGTGCGAAACCTGAAACACGTGTCTAGTATTTTTATGTAAACATTCTATGTACAAAATATCAAAACTGTGTCATGAAAAATCACAAAGTTATAAGCTTGTACTGTTACCTAGTTGTCCGCACAAAAACGTGGTCACGACGCTTCGCGCCGCACGCGGGCCTCCAGTGTCGGTCGTCTTGAGCTCATTGATAATAATAATTTGGCAGTAGGTACCTAAATGATCGCGATAGGTACTTAGTGTCGCTCGGTGTCCAACTTGTATTTTTTTTAAATATTTTTGAATCTTGGAATCGATTCAGTTACTTATTCTGAACAAACTATATTCAGGTTTCGCATATACTAAAAATAATGTTGTATATCTAAGGGCCAAAATTGCCTGGAAATAAATGAATGTTGATGTTGTGGAAACCGTAATATTTAATTCTTGTTAGTACCTCTTCTGTAGGGATATTGACGTATTCGTATGTTTATAGCTACTATAAGTATTTCCCCATTGATTTTTCAGTTGAAACCTTACAACGCAAACAATTGAATGACCTACTGGATTGATTTTCCATAGAACTGTAAAATTTCTTCTTAATTACAACGCAAAACAATAACGGACAACAGAGGCGACAGAATTACTTAGGTATTATCACAGTAACAGTAGATAAATCAATGTTAATAACCTATTATTCAGGTTGGTAAATTCCAATTCCAATAGTGTAAGGTTTAACATCAAATTCATCTTTTTTTTAAAGGGCTTGGAAGATTTTTGTGTGAAGCCTGGCCGGCCATTTACTTTTTACGGCATTTTTTCTTTCACATTTGCGGCCACGCATAACACCTACCTATATTAAAAATTAAAGTCCATTCACTGATGGCATCTTCAGCACAAGTTTGATAGCTTATATCTCGGAAACGTGACATTTTAGAAGATTTTGTCTCATACAAAACTTGTTTGTATTGATGCCAGCTATCGATTGATATAGGTTTTATGCGTGGCTGATCAAATCAAAGTTGTGCTGAAGATGCCATCAGTGACTAGACTTTAACTTTGATAGCTCATATCTCTGAAACGTGACATTTTAGAAGATTTTGTCTTATTCAAAACTAGTTTGTATTGATACCAGCTATCGATTGATATAGGTTTAATGTATAATCGCAACATTGAAAAAAAAAAAAATGGCGGAAGTTAGGCGCCTTTAAATTCAAACCCCTTTGAGTCTTAATTAGGTGGAAGAATGAAGTGAGGCATTGGCCCAGCAGTGGGACACTATTGGCTATCTGTCTATATAACTTATCCATTACGAGCTAATTTTATTTCTCTTGAGAAAATCGCCTTCAGAATTCCTACGATGATAATTTGGTAGACATACAGTCATCGTCATCATCATCTGCCATCTTGCGTTTCCCTTACAAAGTTGAGGTCGGCTATTATACCAGATTTTTACATGAAACGATTGCCTACCCAACAGTAGCGAAGGGTAAATTTTTGTAAGAGGTAAGCTGGAGTACATATCTTTAATGTGATTATATTATTTGTTTATAGAATACTGACTGTGCCATTTTTCAAAGGGAATTCAGTGGGAATCGAGTTGTATGGAGCCTTCGCCACTGCTACCTAACTTCCGAAACTCAGTTACTAATATCCATTGGTATAACTGGTTGTCTGGTTGACTGGCTGTTGTGTTTGGTGATTCAAGGTAGAGTCAAAGACACGAGCCCACATGATCGATCACCAACCCAATGGACAGACTCCATCAAATATTTCACCAAGATCCCTGTGGTAGAATGTGCTCACCATGCGGCCAATAGTGACCGGTGGAAAAGGATCGTGAAGGCAGCGACAGCAGTTGTGGGCGGCTCCCCATTATCACGACCATTCTGTCATGAGAGAACGACTAAGAAGATAACTGGTTGTCAGACTTTTGGGCTTCTAAATAACTACATAAAGGGAGGGTGTAACTAGATCCTTAACGAAGCCGAAACGCACTTGTTCTCCCCGTCATTGCGATCATTTTTTTAAAAATGGGAACCTTCTTGTTACGGAGATATTGCGGGTCTTAAGTTCCAACTTTTTGTTAAGTTTTTTTTTAAATGCGTGTTTTTATTGTGACTTTTAAGACCTCCACGACCCCCTTACTATTCAATCCATCCATCAGCACAATTTTTTGAGTGCTTTACATTGAGTCCTACCGTTAAACGTGATTTTTCACCCCAAGAAAAAAGTCGTTTCCCAGCAATAATTTTTGTGTAAAGTTACTTAGTTTGATGTGCATAATGCTTGATTGACGACTTCGTGAAGGGTCCGTTTACACCTTGTATAGTCAAAGATCTACAAAATGACAGTCGGGATCAATGTCTTAGCTTGTTTTCCTAGCCAGGGAGGGGTCTCTATAGACAATGCTTCTAATTGAAATTGGTCCAAAAAGGTTTTTTTAAAAATTGCCTTAAAATTAATGCATCCGTTTGAATGTCTGGTGAATTTAATTGCGAATTGGTGTATCTCTACATCAGGTTGTCTATTTCAAAGTTCTTCTTTAGCCATGCACTAATGATCCCTGAGGCTTTTGCCTGACCCACACTGATTAAGTAATTAAAACGTGAACACGTTTCTCTAAAAATACTTCTAATTATCACGGACACGTGTGTTTAACTAAGTTTAATGAAATAATTACCATCACCTCTTATTTTCTGTTATTTTACGACATAGAACTACACGACTGTCTTCCATGGGTGTATGGAAAATGGTTCTGGTAAAGAATATGCAGCGACATTTATTGCCACATGAAGTTTTTAATGCCCTTTGTGTAAAATTATCTATTTGTTAATTACTATTTTAATTTTATTTTTCCAATTTTATTATCAAATGTATTTTCATTTTTTAATTGCTACTATTACTTTGTTAATTTTAATTGTTATATTAATTTTAATACAAATTGTTTTGATTTTTAATTGCTACTATGACATTGTTATTTTTAATTTTAATTTTCCAATTTAATTTTATTATTTTAATATGTTTTGATTTTAATTTTTAAATGCTACTATATCTTTGTTAGCTTAGTTATAAATTTTATTAAGCATGCTGTGGTCTCCTGTAAGTGAAGGAGTACACCTACGTGATTCTTTGTCGCCGGTTATTTCGTGTTTTTGAGTAGGTACATAATTTGTTTGAGATCCTAAACAAATAAATAAATAAAAATAAATAAATAAAATGTATTTTTCCCAAAAAAAAACAACCACAAAAAAAATATACTCAACAAAATTAAATGCGTTAAGTAATGTTCCAGAGGGAAAAATACACTCAACGAATATATTGAGTAATGTTCCAGAGGGAAAAATACAGTTTAGGGGTACAAAGTAAAGAAAACTTCTAAGAAAATCCATCGCTATTTGTGCATTATATTTGCATGAATGAGGAGATGAAAAATTATGATGAAAAGTCAAGGGTGTAGCCTTGACTTTTGTAAAAAAAGAATTGACAGTACATCCAGACAGCTAGCAGCCGAGGAATGAAAGTTCGATTTTCTACTACATCTTCTTAAACAAAAACATGCTTAGCCCATGATCAATTACAGACCATCGATTCAGTTTCCCTCACATTTTTTTTGCTATAGTATTTTACTTCCAAAAAAAGGTAGCTCAGCACATAGCCTAGTGGTGTAACCGTCGGACTGACAAGTCATAGGTCTCGAGTTCGAACCCAAGTTTCGCACCCATGTTTTTTCGGATGCATGTGTGTATTGTATAATTATCACTAGCTTCGGTGAAGGAAAACATCGTGAAGAAACCAAACCAGGATGCCAGAGAGATATATCTCGACGGCATGTACACTGTACAGTCCAGAGGCCCATGGGCGGCATAAAAAATCTGACACCAGGTTACGCACTAACTTTAGACTTCCAAAAAATTTCAAATAAAAAAGAAAAACAATTAATTCCTAACAAAAACTTTGCCTAACTTAACCATTAAAAAAGTTAATTTCATTCGTTTAACGGTTCGCTTATTCGGTAAACAATAGTAAAAACTTCTAAAAGGACACTGGGCACCTTCTGTGACCTCAGTCGGGTAACAAAAAGGGACAGCGCAATACCTTATGAGGGTATGACAGTTGAATTAAGTTTTTTTTTTTAATTGTTGAGTAATGAAGCGAATTTGTTCAAGAAGTACAAGTTTTGTTCTTGTTGATCTTTAGAACTAGTCGTTTTTTGTGGATTTATTTGATTGTTGAAAGTTCGACATTCTTCTCCGTGACCGGAACATTATTAAGTCCCATTAACTTTATTTCCCACATAATACTTATTTGGGCAGTGTCAATTTTGAGCACTCACCTTTTGTTAATTTAACCTCACTCATTTTAAGATAATCAATTTTTTACCTAACCTTTGAAGTAATAAGAGTCAGTTTTGTTTGGTCGTTTCGGTTTATCATTGACGTTTCAGTTATTTTAAGATTATCAATTTTAAACCTTACTTGTAAAGGAAAAAGAAACAGGTTTGTCTATTTGTTTCAGTTTATGAATGACGTTTGTGGACATGCGCGCACGCATTATCTCAAATTGACGTAATATGTACACAAATGTCTGAAATATTTTCTGTTGTATTGTCTTCTGATTCCGCATAGTTTCTTTATTAATTGTTAGTAATTCAGAACGATTTTTAATTACTTATTGTTTTTATAAAGTTTCGTACGGCGCGGTGCCACAAATCGAGTCCAAAACTATCCTATCTTTTATTCTTGAATCAACGATACACATTTGTTCAATGTTACCTTTGGACATTGACTCAGCACTCGGCCCGGCTCACGTGCGGCCCAGTTAAAAGAATGATTTGGTTGCATCTTACACGCATAGGATACAAAGATTATGTTGTATAATATTGTGTTTAGAAAAAGTAGTATACAACATTATTTTTAGTATATGCGAAACCTGAATATAGTTTGTTCAGAATAAGTAACTGAATCGATTCCAATAATTTTTAAACCATGTTATATTTTCTCCCAACAATATTTAAAAAAGTTAAAAGTTGGATACCGAGCGACCTACTGCCAAATTATTATTATTATCAATGAGCTCAAGACGACGCTGGAGGCGTGCGCGGCGTGGTGACCACGATATTGTGCGGACAACCAGGTAACAGAACAAGCTTATAACTTTGTGATTTTTCATGATAGAGTTTTGAAATTTTGTACTTAGATTCTTTACATAAAAATACTAGACAGGTGTATCAGGTTTCGCTTATACTAAAACTAATGTTGTATAAGTAGTAACAGAATTTTATATTCTTGTCTCATTACCCCTCACTGTGGCCAAGACACTTTAAGCCATCTCTGATCAGTCTCGTGAGTCTGCGGGACTGGCAGTGAGTGTACCCTTCCCGAACCTGGAAATCTTGTCTACAATCTTGAATCTTGTCTTCAATCTTGTGCTGACATGCTGAACTTATTTATATATTTATTAACCACCTACTAGGTATATGATAGATTAGGGCTGTAGGGCTTATAGGGCTTAGGGTCGTAGGGACTGCTACACTTGTAGGTCATTGTAGGTTCCTTTAACTTGTCATATACATTTTCATGTATATGACAAGTAAGTCTACAACTAGTCTTACCAAGGGGTATCGTATTACCAGTATTAACTGGGTTGTGGAGGTCAGATAGGCAGTCGCTCCATGTAATATACTGGTATTCAGCTGCATCAGGTTAGACTGGAAGCCGACCCCAATATAGTTGGGAAAAGGCTAGGCAGATGATGATGATGGATATACAACATTTACAATTTACATTTCATTGAAATAGGTTAGGTAGTTTCGAAGATTAGCTATCATATACGAACATAGTGACACGTGATTTTTTCAAAGGTCCCTTTTAGTAAATTAAACTGGTATACTATCGCTAGAAGGGCGTCTATTGCGCCACTGTACCATCTGTTGAACATGTTGGTAGTAACTATCGGTGCAACGTGCTATATTCAATGTCAAGAATTTGCCAACACATTATTCTGGAATATGATAGGTACTTAAATACATGCAATTATAAATTATACATTTATATAAGTACTAGCTAGTACTAGTCCGCGGCTTTGCCCGTGTGGAGTTCGATTATTGTCCCACGGGATCATACTACCGGGATAAAAAGTATTCTATGTGTTAATCCAGGTTATAAACTATCTGTGTGCAAAATTTCATCCAAGTCCGTTCATTAGTTTTTGCGTGAAAGATTAACAAACATCCATCCATTCTCACAAACTTTCGCAATTATAATGTTAGTAGGATTTGTATTTTAAACACATCTCAGAGTCTCAAATTATCGTTTTCCTGCACCCTTGACGATCTGAGGTCCTAGTAACTACGTCGATTTTTTAATTGAAAATTAATACAATTTATTTTAAGTATGGTATTTTTTTTTTCAACAAGCAGGTTCAGATTCGACAGATCACTAAATTCTTAATATTGGCTACGTGTATTCAGGCACAAAAACATCATAGATCTCCATTCGACCAGCATTATATAATTTCCCTAACTAAACCATTTCGTCATACAAACCACAGTTACGCTTTATTATTATTCAATTAATAATTTCTTATTACAATTTGTTCTGTGGGCTTTAGTTTACCTACTATTTATTTCCCTTCTAGGTAATAATAATCGTTCACTAACATTGAAAATGAAAACCATAAATTAAAACAGTTTTACAACTAAATCAAGAACAACATTCATTTATTTAGAGAATAAATCTTTATTATTATTTTCGGAAAGTGTTTTTCTCAGCCCTTAGACTGGATTTCAGCTAAATTTACGGGCCGAAACCTGTGTGTTAGTTTTATAAATGTTTCTGTGTTGTGATGACGTCCTATCTCGTTCTCTTCTATCTGCATGAACTTCCTAACGATTCTTTCTACATGTATTTAAAATGGCAGCTTTTTGCAGTGTAATGTAGAGGGTTTCTTTAAGGTCTAATAATTTTAAGCTATGGATGAGATGATTTGGGATTACCCCTGTTGTGGAAAATACTATTGGAACTATATTTATACTTTTTCTTGTCGCCAAATTCTAGTAACTTATTTATTATTTCCAGGCAACTTTGGCCCATAGATATATATGCCAGTATTTTACATACTGACTACCTGTAACGACTTTCTTTATCTATAAATGACAGACGGGGCCTATGACTTAACGGGCTTTCCAGGCATGGAGGACTCTCGGTATGTAATGGGTGGTCACCCATCCAAGGACCAACCCAGGCAATCGCGGCTTAACTTAAAGATTCACCCGAGCGGCTGTTATTATTTATCCAGAAAGTTAGTTCTTAATAAGTAGTGCGCTGGTTGTTAATAAGTGGGAGCAGTACTAGTTATACATTTTACAACACTCATGGGTAGCAAATGGCTGTAGGTAACTATTCCATGGCAAAATATCATTGAATTGCCAAAGATACAGTCACGAGCACCAATATGTTAACACTTAACAACTTTAAAAAAAGTTATTACTTAGACTAAAAACGGGATATTTACCATGTTTACTGTTATTGTTTGAGATTACCAAATATAGGAACTTCAACCGGGATGATGGGTTTCAATTATAATAAGAATAAGAATAATTTATTTAAAAAGTATTACAAAAAGTGTACATTTAATTGTCGAGAGCTTGGAATCCAGCTGTGTAAAAAGCGGAAAAGTGCGGAAAAAAGTTCGCGAGCGGACACAGTGAGTTTCGTGTGTCGGGAACAGAATCGAGTTGCGAGTGACAGTAGTAGCGGTACTGAGTAAAAAAAACGAACAAGAAAGAGGGTAGACCGATTTGTCTGCTCATAAACACCCACCCGAAATAACTTCAGTTTATCCGTGATCATGGTGCTTGCAACAGCGCCGAAATATCGGGAACTCAACAAAACAGTAAACATGGTAAATATCCCGTTTCCAGTCTAAATAATAATGTTAGTGACCATGATAGTTTAAATTATTTTTTTTAAGTTTTTCTCCTACTGTTCTGATTAAAATGTCGTTGTTAAGAACATAGTATTCTGGAACTCACATTTTTATGAAAAAGATCCTATCTCCAAGTTACAATCGTTATTTCTCGCGAAAATTGCTTTTATATTTAGGAAAGTGTCAACATATTGGTGCTCGTGACTGTACATAGAACACTTAATTATGATGATGACTATCCCTGTTCTGCCTTCTGTAACTTGAACCTAACCTAGGATGACGAACACCCGATAAAAACCATTATCATCTTGTTTGTTTAACAATACCCAGAAAACATAAAACAAAAATATTACGTCGGTACTTGGTACCAATTTAGATGTTGTGTAAAACGATAGGTGGTAAATACTGTTGGAAATGTCAATCGCATACGCAGTTAGATTTGATGAAATTCCTACTGGTAATGTAATATGACGGACGCCCACTTCCAGTTAATAATACGCCTCTTATTGCGTGTTGGGATGTAGAACAGGGAAATAATATGATAACTGAGATGTTTCTCCTCTGGTTTTGCGGATTCATGTGCGTATTGTATAATTATCACTTGCTTCGGTGAAGGAAAACATCGTGAGGAAACTAGCATGTCTAAAAAAATATTTTTCGGCATGTAAAGCCAAGTCAGAGGCATAAAAACTCTGACACCATATTAGGCACTAACCACACGATAAAGAAGAAGACTGAGATGGAACTGAAATATAGTCGGTGGAAGAGCCCTTGTGATACAAACTTTTAACACGGATTCGTTCCACAAGCGTTGAATATTTTTTTTTTTGTTTATAATAAATAATAAGCGTTGAGGAAATAACGATGGATAGACTGTGTGAAATAATGGCTAGATAGCGGTGCTTACTGGAATTACGGAAGAAGAAGTCATGTTTCGAAAATCTGAAGTAAATTAAGTTAAGGGCAAGTAAACGACGATGTTAAAAAATCCATTGCTCCCATAAATTTTAGTCGTGTAGGAACGTCGTCGGTGTGAAGATCGGATAGTGGACTTGTGAATGAAACATGGCAGCAACAATTTTTTTATGTTTTTTTTTTTAGTAATGCGTCTCATTTTCATGGTTATCGGGGTCACTGATAACGAAAATAAGATCAAAATAAACATAGAAATAAAACTAAAAAAAAAATACAAAAAATATCTCTTTTTTTTTTCTTCGGCTTCCCCTGACTCAATTTTCACCCCTCGCCCCTGTGAAACAGAAGATATTTTACCTTTTACGAGTTTGTGTAAAAATGTCCTTTATCTTTCTGGGTTATATTTTCAAGTTTAAAAACAAAAGTTGCTACTTATTTCCTCATACATAACATCTATTACAACAAATCTAAATGATGGTATTTTTTAAATTAAATTCTAAACATTGTGATGATAATTGGTTGCAGGTTGAATCATTAAGCCTACCTCAATGTGGCCCAAGGCGAAGACCTTGTCACGTAATTGCGAACCTTTTCATCGTAATCGCATTTTATTAAACATAAAATACCTCAGTTTATTCTATTATAATTATTATCTTATCCGGCTGGGACCACCTCAAGAAGAACCTCGAAGCTGACTGAGCAGACCTTATTAACTTAAGTAGGGTTTACCCAATTTTAAAAATTACACCATTTTTTTAATTAACATTGACTTACAAAATGTAAATAAATTAAAAATTATTTAAAAATTACCCAAAATCTATCTAAAACTAATGTGTACCCAAATCCGGCGCATTGTGATACTTAAACTAACTAACTTAATTGGTAATTTTGTTTTTGAGCCGTTTGGGGTTGAAACAATAGGGTCGTGGGGTCCGAGTGTCCCGTGAGACCAGAGGGCTGGTCTATTACTTGTTCAAAGTATCATCATTACCATCCAACGTGGCATCGCTGTTCTGTATGGTTCTGTATGGTGTCCGGACGTAAAGAATAGCACCATCCCATATCTTGTGGCGACTTAGGGACTTACCAGTGAATGGGCAGCAGCGTTCTCTGTGTTTTTTTTTTTTTTTTTTTTTTTTATAACAAACATACTGCGATCGCCAACCCGCCTGCCAAGCGTGGCGATTATGGCAAAACCCCCCTTGGGGAGGCCTATGTCCAGCAGTGGACGTCTTTCGGCTGAAATGATGATGAATGATGTGGCATCGCTGCAGTTTTTCGGCACTTTCCCCGTTGAAAGAAATGCAGATGATTTTTTTGACGCCCGCAGTTCTTTTCTGTTTTTGATACATGTACCTACATTATTTTTATTATTATGTCTTATATTAGGTCTCTTTATTTAGAAAATAATGTAATTAAACTGTCAACATAATAGATTTTAACTACCAATTCTGACCATTGACCATGAGAGTGTCAAAAAACAAAAGTTGTCAAAGGTTTTCTCTATTTTAACTTTACACAGCCAAATCATGAAAATCTTTAGCAGCTTCTGTCATCTTAAAACTCAACAATTGTTTTCCTGGCTAGATATGGCCAGATCGATAGCTGTCAAATTATTAAAAAAAAACGGTTAAATCCAAGATGGCGCCAATCACACGTGGTGCACGTGGTAAGGAAACACGCGCTGCTATTGGGCAACGATTCGTACCAACGTGCTGTAATCAATAATAATGTTTGTTATAAAAATTAACATGCTATTGATAAAGTGCACAACTGCAGTCGGATAACGGTATATGTGTGTTGTACGGTTTTATGAGTGGCGTATCGCAGTAGGTATGACGGTATGCATACATTTGTGGTTACAATTTTCATAGAATTTAAAAAATAATAAATAAATATATTTTTCGGGCAGCTTTGATCCATAGATATATATCTAATAGAGACCTTGCTTACCTGAGATGTGTCTAGTTAGTAGGCAGTAAGAGAAAAGATGGCAAAACGTCCAAGGCTTGGCCCACAAAATAGAATTTATCGGCCTCAGATACCATAGTATAGTTGTTAGTAATTTATACGAATCTAATACTTTTAGACCATTGTTTTTCGGATTGGAAATCAAATAACCAGTCCCGCTCTAGGCGGAGCGGAAGGGAG
Source organism: Noctua fimbriata (assembly GCA_905163415.1). Lineage (NCBI taxonomy): Eukaryota > Metazoa > Arthropoda > Insecta > Lepidoptera > Noctuidae > Noctua > Noctua fimbriata. Next base: position 7,157,620 of record LR990934.1, on the reverse strand, counting down.
TGTCAGACTTGTACTGACTAAAACCCATCCATGTTCCTTCTTTGCCCTTTGTGTTCCAGGGCCGCGGTATTTCTTTCGGACAGTCCCGCTACCCCGGCAGACACTTTTAGACCTCACTTTCTATTTTTTTTTAATATTTTTGAAAAGCAATTAGTAAACCATATTGTATTCCTTTTTATATGTCTGTTGAAAAAATTCGCAAAAGTGCTATCAAAACTTTTTTTTATTTGTCTATAGCTGAATTAATCTTCAGATATTTTGACAGCTGATTGAAACAACGCGTTTCTTTTCTTACACTTATAACATAGTAGAATACCGTTTGTTTTACAATTTAACGGTAGTATTATTGCAACATTAGTCATTATGTGAATAAAGTACAGGGTCGAACTAGGGTCGCGTCGGGCGAACGATGCAATAATGTTATGAATTTCACAAAATATTAATCTCTTTTTTACAAGATTATACTTTGATTAGACCAAACAAAATATGTATTTCTCACAGTCAGGGCTATAGACTGTGAGAAATATATATTTTGTTTTGTCGTAGGTAATTTCGATAATTCTTTAAACTTCATGAGTGAACCTATAAGTAACCTATGTATTTAGAACTTATTGTCAGGGTCAAATTTAGGTATCATAGAAATTGCAACTGCGTTGACATTAAAAAGTCAATATCATCAAAACCGTTGTGATGTTTTTATTTGTTATTCGAAATACGGCACTTATTTTATTTACACCAAGAAGTTTTACCCAAATAAGAAAAAGTTCCTAAAATGTTTACCAAAAATGTTACAGTGTGTGACGTTAGTGTTATAACATCGGACGTAATGTGGATATTACAATACTTAATGAATTAATTCAATAAAGGAAGTCTGTACTATATGTGGTTTCAGTAATAAAAATATCCTGTAAATTCTACAATACAGTATTTTAATTTATTTATTTACCTTTTACAGTGACGTGATGGTTCATTCATTATTCTCCCAGTTACGTTTATTTAGTGTTGTAATGACGTATTTTTACTGGGATTTTGGCTACAATTAGGTAATTTACGTGACTCCTGTCACGAGAAAGCGGGAAATAACAATTTTAACAATATGACGAACAAGAAAACCGCAGAAAAATGAAACTAATAATTAATAAAAAAAAAAATAACAATTTTATTTTAGTAGGTAGAAAGTTTTTAACTGTTGAGTTAAAAAACAACATTATTTGATATAAACTTATACTGTCACTTACGGGATATCTTCCGTGATTGTTCATGATTTTGAGCTCCCGATATTTCGGCGCTTATCGAGTTCCAGTAGTGCGCATAGCAAAAGAAAAAGAAAGAGGGTAGATAGATTTGTCTGCTCTTAACAATTCAACTCTGATCCACCCGCATTCTCCAGTCAACCCGCGTTCATGGCGCTTGCAACAGCGCCGAAAGATAAGCAAAAATAATGGGAGCTCAAAATATATGATACATGAAATATATGAATAATCACGGAAAATATCCCGTAAGTGACAGTATAAGTTTAGTTTTAAACCGTGAAAGCTTAAAACATTTTTTTTTTTTTTTTGTTAGCCTGTTTGAGTGTCCCACTGCTGGGCAAAGGCCTCCCCTTTCTCCTTCCAAACCTCTCTGTCCTGTGCGATATCAGGCCATGGTCGCCCCGCAAACGAGATCAGATAAAAACATTATTTGAAAATAAAATAAAAACTATAAAACAACAACAATATCACCTACCTAACTCTCCGTAACTCTTGCCGGCATCGTCGGTTATTCAGAAAGATGCAAAACTAATAAAAATCGAACCGAAAAAACTATTTCTTCTGCATATCATTTCAGCAGTTAAAAACGATGACAGGTAGCATTTTTTTTAAATTAATAATTGGGCTTGCGTTTGGCCACCAAATCGCCTGATGTGAAGCGACACCGCGGTCTATCGATCGAGGTGTATGTAGTTTTGTGATATTTTATTGATAATTTAATTTTGCAAAGCAAAAGTAAACGACTGTGCCTATAGTATAGCTAAATAAACAAAGTTGTTTGCACAACATAGCGGTCAAAAGGTCAAATAAAATGAATTACTCAGCTCCAACTATATTTCACTACACGCTTCCTTGTGTCAAGGAAACAATTGCATCCACTCCAGTCATTGTTCTCACAATTAAATTAAATTAATATAAATCTCAATCTGCCTCCATCTTTATAGTGATCGGCACGTAAATATTTATACCTTTTCAAGGTTCCGTATGCAAAGGCTCCGCTTTCTGTCCGTCTGTCCGGTTGTCACAGGACAGAATTTTTTGAACGGTAATAGGTAGACACTGAAAAGTTCACAGAGTATGCATTACTATGACTGCTATAGCAACAATAAAAATAAAATAAAGTTAACAATAAAAGAGGGTCCCCATACAAGAAATGTTTTTTTTTCGGCGGTTTTATTGTTAAATACACACGAAGGAATCCGTAACGCAGTACTGACGGCGTTACGGATTCCTTCGTGTGCGAGTCCGACTCGCACTTGGCCGCTTTTTTGGAAATTATAATTTAAATATTCCATTGATTGATATAATTGATGTTGTTTCCGATTATTGTTAAATAACGATAAAGGTACATTATTTACTGTGTGCTGATCATAAAAGTATGCTAAATAAATTATGTTGGTACAAAATATTTAATGATTATAAACTATTGGAGTATGAGGAGGAGTTTTATGAGCAATAAGGCGTTTTGCGTGGAGTAGGTATTTAATATTTTCACTATAGTATGAGCTAAATTTATTTCTAGAGAAAGAAGATCCTACCACAGTTTATCTCTGCATGACCCAAAGGTTGACTGGTAAAAAATGCATCCAGCAGTAAGTCCGCCTCTTTACTCTGTGCTTGAAGTGTTAAATAAATAAACAAGATAAAATTTAAATATGCAAATTAATTAATTTATAATTCTCACCCAAAATGCATGACCAGCATATCGAAGCATCCACCGTGAAGATGCTGTGGCTTGAATCCACTAGTAGCATAATTTCAATAAAAATAAAAGAAAAGAGAAAAGATACAATTATCAGTACGTGCCATTGCCAATTCTTTTCTAATCAATTTCCGTAAACAGTAACAGATAGTCATGATAAGTCATTGAACGATACGTTCCGACGGTCAATCATTGAGGATTCGAGGCCTTTGATAAAGCAATTAATTTCATTTTTCCGGTAGCAGTGGCACTCGTTTAGTTTTGCAATAGCAAATAATAATGCTTACTTTTCTGCACACTCATCTTGGCAATAAAAGAGATAGTTTTCCAGTACACGTAAACTTTAATATCGGGGGCTTTTTCCTTTAGAAAAACGACGAGGATCGATTTGATTGCGTAGCCCAGGGTATAAGTCGCCTCTAGAGATAGATTTTATCAGAACTTTAATAGACTAAAAATCTCACTATCGAAGTAAGGTTTGCGAAAGAAAATCCAATTCTGAGTCAAGCTCGTTGTACATTTATTAAGTAATACTATTGAAACTTTTGTGCATATCTTTTAATTTTGTGTGTAACAATAAAACTGCACTTAATCTGCCTAAAATGTCCCCATTGCTTGAAAACAGGCCTCCTATTTGTGAAAGCGAGTGGACCTTATTCCACATATACATTATAATTGTTGGTACCAAGGCACACCGGCTTTCTTCACCGTATCGAGGGCAGTGGTGATCAAATAAATTACGCAAAGTTACGTTCATCTTCCTGAAATGTGAAACGGGCCTGCGGGCATTGCACTATTTGCATCCTTTATGTGCCAGCCTAGTCCGGCCCTGTCGCCCCATCTAACATGGAGATATTTTTCTGAGCATTTGTGAATTATTCTCCTCACCTACTTCCGTAAATTCTTTGTGGTCTTAATCTGTAATTATGCGTATTAATGTACTCATTAGTGCGATAGGAATTATAAGTGTCCGAGTGGCAACACAAAGAGTGCGATGTTGCAGCAAAAGTGCGTGTTTAAGGTTAATTTAAAAATAATGTGTAATTTTTAAAATCACATATCCTACTTGAGTAGAGGAAGGTATATGAGTAGAGGAAGACCAAAGAAACGATGAATGAACTGTATAAAGAATGATATGGCATGAAAGGAGGTGTCTGATGAGATGACGACTAACAGAGAAGTATGGAAGAAGAAGATATGCTGCGACGACCCCGAATGAATTGGGATAAGGGCAAGAGAATGATGACAGATCCTATTCTTATTATATGGACGTCACATCAGTAAACTTAACATAACATCACGCCTGTATTTGCACGAGGGGTTAGGCAGAGGTGTACTATACAACATTAGTTTTAGTATAAAAAAAACCTAAAACACGTGTCTAGTATTTTTATGTAAACAATTTATGTACAAATTTTCAAAACTGTATCATGAAAAATCACAAAAATATAGGCTTATTCTGTTACTTGGTTGTCCGCACAAAAACGTGGTTACTACGCGGCACCGCCGCGCGCGCACCTGCAGCATCGTCTTGAGCTCACTGATAATAATAATTTGGCAGAAGGTACCTAAATGATTGCGATAGGTACTTAGTATCGCTCGGTGTCAAACTTGTAGCCTTTTTAAATATTTTTGGGACAAGATATAACATGGATTAAAAATTATTGGAATTGATCCATTTACATATTCTGAACAAAATATATTCAGGTTTCACATATTCTAAAAATAATGTTGTATATAACCATTCTATGTACCTACTCATATTTTGCTAGTTATGTTCAAGTCTCATGTAATAGGAGGCAAGCCTCATCAACCGGGCGCTTAGCCATACTCTGGGCTACTTCTGAGACATTCTTAAATGGAAAAAAAAACAAATAAAACTGCTCAAACCGGGAATCGAATCCTCATCATGGTCAGCAGTTGCAGTTGCGACAACTAGGTCAACGAGGGCGTTCAGTAATTCAAAAACCATTATTTTTTTGGTATTACAGAACTCCATCTCTTCGTGGCTAAATAATGATAACAGCTGCTCAGATCGATCTTTAGGTTAAGCCGTGCTTGCCTAGGTTGATCCGCGGATCACCCATTGCATACCGAGTTTCCTCCATGTCTCGCAAAAGACGTTAAGCTGGTGGTGGACTCGGCTATCATTCGTAGATCTTTGGTAGTCATTACAGGTAGGCATTGGCCCGAAAGTCTTACCGAGGGATATCGTATTACCCAGTACTAACTGGGTACATGGGCAGTCATCATTTCAGCCGAAAGACGTCCACTGCTGGACATAGGCCTCCCCCAAGTGTCGCCACATTGACCGGTCCCGTGCGACTCGCATCCAGCGGATCCCTGCAACCTTCACCAGGTCATCGGTCCACCTAGTGGGAGGCCTTCCAACGCAGCGTCTTCCGGTTCGCGGTCGCCACTCCAGAACTTTTCGGCCCCATCGGCCATCCGTTCTGCGAGCAATGTGCCCTGCCCACTGCCACTTCAGTTTGGCTATTCTTCGGGCTACGTCGGTTACCTTGGTTCTCTTGCGGATGTCCTCATTTCTGATTCGATCACGCAAGGAAACTCCGAGCATAGCCCTCTCCATTGCCCTTTGGGTGACTTTAAGCCTTCTGATAAGGCCCATTGTGAGCGACCATGTTTCGGTCCCGTAAGTAATCACTGGCAACACACACTGGTCATAGACTTTCGTCTTGAGACACTGCGGTAAGTTGGACGAGAAGATACCACGCAACTTCCCGAACGCTGCCCAGCCGAGTCGGATTCGACGATTGACCTCTTTCTCGAAGTTAGACCTACCTAACTGGATCGTTTGTCCAAGGTAGACATAATCGTCTACAACTTCGAGTGTAGAGTCTCCGATCTTGATAGGAGTGGGTGTTACATGGGTATTCAACATGATTTTGGTTTTGTCCATGTTCATTTTAAGACCCACTTTTTCGGAAGCTCTACTAAGGTCATCGAGCATTGTACTGAGGTCCTCCATGGTCTCAGCCATGACCACTATATCGTCGGCAAACCGAAGGTGAGAGATGTACTCGCCATTGACGTTGATGCCTAGCCCTCTCCAGTCCAGAACCTTGAAGATATCCTCCAGTGCAGCGGTGAACAGTTTCGGAGATATGACGTCTCCCTGTCTTACACCTCGCTGCAGAAGGATAGGTTCTGAGGTCTGGTCCTGAAGTCGGACTGACATGGTGGCGTTTTTGTACAAACACTTCAACACCTCGATGTACCGATAGTCGATTTGGCACCGTTGGAGAGACTGCAGTACAGCCCAAGTCTCGATCGAATCGAAGGCTTTCTCATAGTCCACAAACGCCAAGCAGAGAGGCAGGTTATACTCTTCGGTCTTCTGTATAACCTGCCGCAGCGTATGTATGTGGTCTACGGTGCTAAAGCCTTTTCGGAATCCGGCTTGTTCGGGAGGCTGAAAATCGTCAAACCTGCGCGCGAGACGATTCGTGATGACTCTTGAGAACAACTTGTAGACATGGCTTAGAAGTGTGATGGGCCTATAGTTCTTCAGCCGGGCATTGTCGCCCTTTTTGAAGAAGAGTACCACCACACCCCTGCACCATGCCTGCGGCGTTTTCCCCTCGAGTATGACGGAATCAAACAGCTTCTGAAGGGCCTTAAGTACCGGTTTTCCACCCGCCTTCAGGAGTTCGGCCGTAATTCCGTCATCACCCGGTGCCTTGTTGTTCTTAAGCTGTTTAAGAGCCATCCTAATCTCGTACAGGCTGACATCCGGAATGTCTTCGGTATAGTGTCGGGTCAGTCTAGCTCTTGGGTCGTTAGCTAGAATTGCAACAGGATTTCTAGTTGAAGTGTACAACTGCCCATAAAAACTCTCGATCTCCCTCAGCAGCTCCGGTTTGGCGGATACGATCCTGCCATCGTCGGTCTTCAGTTTCGTTAGCTGGCTCTGCCCAATAGCCAGATCTCTTGAAAATACCTTGGAGCCTTTATTCCGCTCAATAGCGTCTTTAATACGCTCGGTATTAAAGCGGCGGAGGTCGCTCTTCAAGGATTTAGAGATCCGTCTATTGAGCTGCCGGTATTTCCACACCTCATCTGAAGACTGCAGGATCATCTCACGCCGCTCCTTCATGAGCTCGAGAGTATGATCAGAGAGTTTTTTGTTGTGTGCACGACGTGTCTTGAAAAACTTAGACCCAGTCGTGTGGACAGTTTCCACGAACCCATCGTTGTATTCGTCCACTGAGCTTCCTAGGCACTCGAAACGATTCTGGAGTTCAAGCTGAAAGCTCTCGGGGTTTTGGATCTGGATCTGTGCTGGACGGAGCGTAGACTTCATCAGTCGAGACCTTTCAAGCTTTATATTGATGTTCAATGTGCCTCTTACCATGCGGTGATCGCTCCCGGTTTTCACCGAATTGATCACAGAGACATCATTGAACATCTGCTTCTTGGTTGACATGATGAAGTCAATCTCATTTTTAGTTGCACCATCGGGACTCTGCCAGGTCCACTTCCTGTGCTCGCGCTTTTTGAAGAAGGAGTTCATCATATAGAGGCCCTCCTTCTCCATAAAACTAGCCAGTTGGTGACCCCGGTGGCTCCGACTTCCAAACCCAAATTGCCCCACCTGCAGCTCATCTCCATCTCGTTTGCCCAGTTTCGCATTGAAGTCCCCCATGACAACGGTGAAGTGAGTCTTGAAACCATGCAGGGCTTTGGAAATAATGGGCAGTCGCTCTATGTGAAATACTGGTTTTCAGTAAGATTAAAGTCAGAGGCTAAGACCCTGATTCTATCTGATTTATTTAAGAAACGTTAACGTTAGTGATCTCTTAATTGAACTAGCTTGCCACATGTGTACCTATTTTTTTAGGTTTTGAAATCATCAAATGACCCGTCTCGCTGTGGGCGGAGTGGAAGGGAGTGTCAGACTGACTAAAACCCATCCATGTTCCTTCTTTGCCCTTTGTGTTCCAGGGCCGCGGTATCTCTTTCAAATAGTCCCGCAGCCTCGATGTTTACCTTCTACATCTATCAATTTTGTGGCTATTTATTTTGCCTTCACACGGTGTGACTCATTATTATATTTTGTTTATAATATCTATATTCGGCTTAAACTCCTAGTTATAAAATTGTCAGCTGGAGCTTCCTAATCAACTATTCTTGTTATGGTTAAAAATAATTTACAACATGCTTAGTTTAATGTAATGTAAATATTTAAGCATGTCTGGTGTAACAAGTGGTATCAATTTTGAAGCTTTATGTTGACCAATCTTTTTTAGTTTATTTTAGGATGACTTCATCTTTAGATAATTTGCAGTTATTGGGTCCAGATTTAGGGTAAACGAGGTTCTTCGTGATATAAATCTGTACTAATATTATAAAGAGATGAAATATGTTTGTATGTAAGGTGAAATCTCCGGAACTCAACATTCAATCCTAAAAAATGTTTCACTTGTAGAAAGCTACATTATCCGTGGGTGCTATCCTAATCTTATCTAACATTATAAGCGAATATTATATACATTAATAAATTAAAATCCTATATTAACTAACTAACTTAAAAATAAACTTAAAAAATGGCGTCAAAAAACTCCTCCTGGGATGGATGGGATGGCGCAAGAGTATCGACACAAGCTGCATCCCACACTAAAGGCCTACCCATCTTCCATGGAAACAAAGACATGCCGTCCGGTCTCTTGCCATCGTGGCGTGCCAAGCCATTTGGTTCTAATAAAGCTGGAACGCCGACGGTGACAAGAGCTCGACGGATGATATCATTTAAGTTCGCGTGCCGTGCAAAGCGGCCCGCACTTCGGCTGCATGAAAGGCCGTGGTGTCCAAGGCTGTTGACAGCTTCACCACAGTAACAGCGATGAGGAGAAAAACAAGGGGCGCCTAGGCGTAGAGCAGCAGCAAGGCGGAAATTAGTGTCGTCGAGCAAAGTGCCTATGCTCGACGACGGTAGTGCGTGAAGCCAAAGACCCGACTCCCACTCACCCACAGCCAGCAGACGCGCACGCTCAGCAGTAGTAGCAGACGTGAGCAGTAAATTGTTCTGAACTACTCTGCAGAGCGGCTCGTCCCAACGTCTCTGGGAAAATGGATTGTCGGGTTCTTCAGAATTCGGGCAAGCGAGTTTCCAGGCATTAATAGCCTCGGAGAAGCACGGCACGTCAAAATCAATCAGTGTGGAAGCCAGGATATTCCTGATTAATTTCTCAGTGCCGTGGACCGAAGATATAAACGCCGGTAAACTAATACTAGAAATTTTGCGGACGCCGAGTCCTCCCATACGAATGGGAAGAGTAGCTTGTATCCAAGCACGGTCGTCCAAAGCCACATTATAAATGTGAAAGTAAGTTTGTTTGTTTGTTACCTTTTTACACCTAATCCACATAACCGATCATCCTGAAATTTTGCATATACGTTATCAGGTGTACAGAAACGGACATAGGGTACCTTTCATCCCGAAAATAAGTACTGTTTCCTAGGAAAACAACAATAACATTCATAACATGATAATAGATGGCGTGTCTTTCGAATCATGATTGAATTATATTATTATAGAAACTTTAGTAGTGTCTTAAGGGCATTACATTGCTCGATGACCTTGATGATTTGATCCCTGTACTGGTTTTTGTTGACTTGCCCCGCACATTTCGCAAAATTTCGGTTTTTATTTATTATTTAAAAATATTAAAAGAAATAACAGAAAAAAAACAATACAGATTGTTAAGTATATCATTACGTATTTGTTGTTACAAAATTCATGCCGATCTATTCAGCCGTTACAGAGATAATTTACAATTAAGGTTGAAAAATACCTATTTTCTACGATTAACCAAAAAAAATTGAGAAGGTTTATTAAAATTTTAAACAATACAATTTATTTGTGATGAACTTAACTATAACATACTTTTTTTACACAGAAAACGCACGAAGGGATTCATCACAAAATTTCTTTGAACATACGCTGTTTTTGGGATTTGAGCCATGTAATGCCCTTAAGAGTTTTTGTTTAACCCAAATTGATCATCACATTCTAAATTAACGCGAGCGAAGTTGCGGGCAAAAGCTAGAAGGCTATAAATAGTATTTATATCATGCATATTAGCCGAGCTATCAAAATATTTGCGGACGAAGTGCTAGTAAGATTTTTGATGATAGAATTTGAGTGTTGGTCGAATTTTACACCTTTTGCTTCCTTGGGCTACTTGCTCCATAACTTAATTAAGACTCCCCTTAAAGATGATTATTCAAGATTCTGGAGTAAGGGAGAGCCCACCTCACAGTCTTATTATAGCCAAGTAGCAAGTGAGTCAATACCACCGGCCCTACGCTTTGGGTAGCTCACACGTGGACAAACTTTAGAACCAAAAAGCAAACAAGGAGTCCTTTGCTAGAATTTGCTGCAGGCCTCGCTCTGGCTAAAGCGCCACTGTCCACCATTGTCTTCAACAATATTTTGTCTCACAATTTTCAACCACTTTCATTAACTCAACCTTATGGCATCCACGACGTCATAACTATGCATAACATTAAACTATGCAGCCAAAGATGTAATAGGGATAACCTGTAGCCTTCTTTAGACGTCACAAAATCAAAATGAAGTCATCATACGCGCACGCTACCGAAAATTTACCTCAGAACAATAAAACGCGCGAACAGGGTCATTCGCGCGCATAATAACATTATATTAACGGTCATAAAGTGACTTACGTATGTATTCCTTGACCAATTCAACTTGACACGCGGCATTATTTAGAACTACGTCTTAAATGTACTGGATTTGACAGGTGGGGGACGTTTTTCTTAACAAGCAGCGCCACCCTGATGTAGCAAGTTATGTTGGTGGATAAGGCTACCGTCTGCGCACGCGTTTGAGGTGTGCTTGCGAAATGTTGTCCTTTTCATACACGTGTGGTGACGTGTCTTTTGTTGTGCTGGACCACGCGGCTATAACGGATGAATGAAATTTATTATTTATTTAATACATATGTCACACAAATATACAGAGGGCTATTTTGTAGAAGAATAAAATGAATTATAACATCACGCCTGTTATTCCTGAAGGATTTGGCAGAGTTGTACCTAAATAGTACACCGACATTTCGCAAGTTATGTTATAGGGAGCGAGCTTATTGCCAACAACTGGGCACATATCTAGACACCGTGGGTGCTACTGAGAAATTATGAAGGTAAAACCCGACAGCACTTTGCCCGTCCTGGAAATCAAACCCAGGACTACATTCTCAGCAGTCACGCTTGCGACCACTAGACCTACGAGGCAGTCAAATGAATTACGTTGGTTTTAATTGAGTCGGCAGTCACCCACCACTGTTGGGTTTAAGCTCCTTTGGACCTTCCATTCTGCCACTTTCTACGGTTCCGCAAGTTTCTCATCCAGTCGTTGCCGGCCATTTTAACAATGTCGTCCGTAAAACGCACAGGGGGGTTACCATGACGTCTTAAAGCAGGAGTAATTCCAGTGTGGGAAAGAGACAGACTACAGATCGTCTAGCGCCATCTCTTTCCAACACTGGAATTACTCCTGATTTAAGACGTCATGGTAGACCCCCAGCTTCTTTTGCACGCTTCTTAGTTAGTTTAGAGATACCGTGTTTGTTACCGGGATTGGGAAATTTCGTTATCTTTATTTTAGCCGCTAGCATAGGTACTTACTAGGACTTAAACATAACATCACACAAATTTCCATAAAGCAAGCACAAATCCTAACTCTGCACTACTACTGAGAAATTCCTAATGGAAAAACCAAAAACATTTTGCCCGACCCGGGACTGAATACAGGACCTTATGCTCAGCAGTATGACTCGCGATCGCAAGACCAACGAGGCTTGCGGCGTTTTTTTATGCTATGTTTGATCGTAAATAACTCACATTGCTGAGGATGTGTCTAGCAAGAGGTTATTCGAATTAATCATAATTAAATTGACATGTGCGTGCGCGCAGTGTCAGCACGCATCTAGATACACGTGATCGTGGCTGCTATGGTTGTGGGTTTACTAAATCTTGTCCTTTTATAACACGTGTTTTCTTTACCGGTTGTGATTACGAATGAATTCCTCAGAAGTTGAAATTTTTTTAATCGGTTTTTTATCAGTTATATTCGCTATGTCGCTAGTTATGTCACTGTACCAATGCCGGAGAAACGGTGGTGAATATTTATTATTCTGGGTATTAATTGCATTTTGATTGAATTTTAATTGGATTTTAATTGAGTTGGGTGAATTTCAATTGGATGTCATTGTATTTGAGTCAATTCTATGCGTTACTATTAAAATGATGGTTTAAAATCTTAATTCTATGCGTATTGTAATTTATTTTATTTTCTCTAAATTGTATGTATGTTATAATTATTTGTTTGTATTGTGATTATACTGTGATAAATGGCGATGGGTGTAAATTACCTGAATAAATGAATTTATTATTTTTATTATATTTTGGAGAGTGAGCTTTGGCCTTGCACAATTTAATTTCCCCATCTCCTTTCTATCATCGGAAGAGCAGAGATACGGCGCAGCGTCACCGTTATATGTTGGAAGTCCCACGGACCCGAACAAACCGCTATGCTTCCACATTTATTGTGCGACCCGCCAGTCTGTGGAATTCACTGCCGGCTTCTCTGTTCCCTGATCATTATAATGTGATTCTCTTCAAAGTTCGAGTGAATGGGTTTCTTCTAGGCAAGCGTGCTCCACCCTAGGCCGCGTCATCGCTTCTCATCATGCGAATTGCGGCCAAACGCAAGCCTATTTACTGTTAAAAAAATAAGACTCTTGCTTGAGGTCTCACACATCTGCCACTATGCAAACATAACAATAATATTGTGACAATGTGTATGATCTGGGGATTTCTTGGTCCACATTTCCACTCATCATCATTTGCCTTTTCCCAACAATGTCGTGGTCGGCTTCCAGTCTAACGTTGTATCCGACAACTGACTAAATGGAGATACTACTATTACTAATTTTTACTTGAACCGACTGCTTTTCTAATCTCCACAACCAAGATACTGGGGAAGCGATACCCTTTGGTAAGACTGGTTCGGACGTTCGCCTTCTGACGACTGCAGAAGATCAACTAATGACATCCGGGACCAATGGCTTGACCATGGTCCCCGATGTGAGTAAACTGGTTTCCCGTTACAAAAATATTAATTAAACATCATTCGAATGATGTAAATTTTCGCTGCTTTTAAATGTGTGTTTAAAAACATTAATGAAAACTATTCAAATAATGATGACGAGCGGTGGAGGCCCAGTGATCGTCAGTTCGAATCCAAGACAGGCACTAAAACATAATAAGCCTAGAACAGGTCTATAGCCTGTGAGCTGTCCTCATACATCATCCGGGCCCATTTCGGGTTGGTGCCGTGGAATGTCATAATGTCTTTGAATTTTTCATTCTGAGACGTGCCCGGTTCGGTGTCGTCATTGTATAGAAATCGTCGTCCTTGAACCGAAAATTCTAAATGATTATGCTGATTATTATAATAAAAATGTTTATGTATTGCTATTGGAAGCTTGATTCTATAAAATTAACTTATTCACGTGTCTTCACAAAAACTAATTGTCTTAAAAACGCCAATACAAATATTCTATCAATAACCAATGATTTATTGGACATCAAAACTTTTATTAACTCCATCATCAATACGACCCAATGAACTACGGATCAATTGGATGGCTTCGTTAATAATTTGGGTACCATTAAGGCTAGCGTAGATAAGGGCGAGCATAGCTACAACCAAAAATTGGAAGACAATGACACTGACAGGACTATTGTAGCTAATAAGCCTGATACAGTGTTGGTGGGTCGATTGGAGCGGCGCACAATGATTGTTGATGTAACGGTTCGGCATGACGAGAACCTTGTGAATGCCGAGAAAGATAATGAAATTAAATATATTGACTTGGTCTGCGAGGTAGTCGAAATGTGGAGTGTGAACTCGGCCTACCTGAGGGGATTCTCGTTGGGCCGTTGGATCAAGGACTTGATTCAGAAACTGGTACGCCTGGACATGGCTCATATCGTTAGAAGGTTCCTCTCTCTGGAGCGTTGACCGCCGCCGGTAGCTTGGACTGTTCCCGATATCGACCAACTCCACTAGACTTGTGTGGTGGACTACAGGCCACTCCTGCTCATAGAGAGGAGACCTGTGTCCCAGCAGTGGGTACATTATAGGCTTATTTAGCGCGGAACTCAATTCATTACAAAAATCCTCCTACATCTCTTTTGTACATTTCGTACATGGGAAACTGATGTGGTACCAGGCAGTCAGAGTGGGAAAGAAATGGCGCTAGACGTCCTCTATAGCTCCGTCTCCCTCCCACACAGGAGTGACATTAAAACAAAACTGCTTTAAGACGTCATGGTAATCCCCAGGGAAGATTTTCGTCGTGTCGTGCTAAGCAATGTCGTACAGCCCGGCGAAATGTGTGCGAGCCCATCCATCATCAGTCCACTGCTGGACATAGGCCTCATAACTTAACTCGATTTTCGGCAACTCTCATCCAGTTGCTACCAGCCACCCTGCGAAAGTCGTGGCTCCACCGAGCCTATGCATTCATCATCGTCCTGCCCTTGTCCCATTCTATTTGGGGTCGGCGCAACACGTTTTCTTCTGCCATTCTCTCCTGTCAGAGGTCAAGGCATCATTTACTCCTTTCTCTTTCATATCAGTCTTCACACAATCCATCCATCTTTTAATTGGCCTTCCTCGCCCTCTCCATCCATCAACATTCATGTCCATCACTCTTTTAGTCACATGCGTTTCATCCCTCCTCATTACATGTCCACACCAAGACAAACGACTTCCTTTCAATTTTTCTGTAACAGGCGCCACTTTTAAACTTCCTCTAATATACTCATTCCTTACTTTATCCATTCGTTACTTTAGCCTATGCATTGCACTTGACTAAATATGTATAGGTATACTCCATGACAAGAAGTGACTGATACGAGAGCCCAACGCAGTACCTAATGTGCTTTAGTGTTTTTCAAGGCGGCGACTATGACTCTACGTGCCGCGGTTGTAATGTGCGTTTGTCTTTACCCGTGCAGACAACGCGAACGCGTTTTTGGACACGTGTCACAAGATGCGCCTAAACCACGTGCGTTGAACCATCATTCAGTCCGGTGTTGAATGAGATTAAACGAGAGTTAGAAGTAATATGAGAAAGTTTCGTATGATTGTTGACAGTTGAGGACTATTTGAAATTTAATTTTGATAAGGTTTCATGTCATTATTGTCAGGTATCCTTGTCTGCTTGTGTGGGACAAAATCAATGAGATTTTTTTGGGATCCGGTATGTATAGAGGCGGGATTAATTTAACAATGAGTTTCCTTCCAGCAAACCTTTGAGTGAGATATTAAAAAAAACTTAACTGCTGGAAGTTTTTTTTTTAACTTAGTATCTTCTTCCAAAATGGGACGACTATTCCAATAGGCACGCCCGGTATAGAAACTTCTACAATTGATAAAGCTCGAGTCAAAGGCTCATGTGCCGTGGGATTGTGTTTGCCTGTCTACACACATCTCGACAGTCGACACAAGTTGCCGAAAAAATGTGTAGCTTAGTTAATTCATCAGGCAACCACTTTTCAGACTTCTCTGCAGTAGCCCACGGCTACACGTTATCTTTGCTTCATGTTATATAAAAATGTAGGCGGGATCAGTCGCTGAGAGCGACTAATTACAAATGAACAACTACCAGACTGTGATGTTGGCTGCGCACTTTAGACCGAGACCTCTCACTATGTCTCTCATAAGCATCTCGCAAAAAAACCGACAAGGGACGAAGGGCTACCGAAGTACCGAGGCTAGAAGAGCACTACTATACATATACTGCGTATCTCTCACTCGCGCTGCCTCGAAGTGTCTCGCTGAGAGTGTACGGCCACCATTAGTGTGAGGAAACAGATGCAGCTGTGTTTGCGCATACGCTTGTACAGTATAGTTTCCCAGAGTCAATGGCTAGGCTAGTCTCCGTTCAGATTGGCCGCCATGACCGAAAATGGTCAGGGGGCTATTATAATTATCTATCCGTAGCAGTGAACATTCATAGGGCCCAGTACATAAATAAATCAATAAATCATTATCATCAAAATAAATTCTTAAAATATTGAAAATATTCTACGTACTAGGACCTCATGACGTTGAGGGATATGGAATATCCCTAAAGTGTTAAACAAACAAAAATAACAAAGACTAGTAAAAGTAATAAAGGAAGTAGCATGGTTGTAATAAAAGAACCACGTTCACTTGCGCCGGCGCCGCTACGACCTCGCGTTATTGAAGTTAACAACTTATTAAATCATTCGACGCACGCCAATCTCTGTTTGTTTTGTTTTTTTATTGTTTCATTGTTTTTAATGGTTGTTGTTGTCTTGCCTGGCTTTATTAGCTCAACTACACAGTTCGCTAGTACCTAAAATGCAAGCCTTTAACGTTGTCAGTATTTGCTTACTCCTGGCTTTTTGAACATGACCCCTTGCAGTTCAACACTAGAATGTTGTTTACTGCTTACCGGACTATCCTGTGGTGACCTCAAATGAATTTAATTTTAAGCTAGGGCTTACAAGCTAAATTATAAGTCACCGCTGTCTAAGGGCACCCCCTATGTGGTTGGTACCTCGGTTTAGGGCGTCATTGTTAAGGTCTGGTAAAGTCTTTTGGCAAATACCTTGCCTGCCTTATATCGCGGCCAGTCACTAAGTCTAGCGGGCCTAGTCGCTCAATCTACCCAGAATTACGAGAGCGTCATGATCTGTGTACTAAGTACACCCTTGTAAGGGACAGCCCTCCACAAACTGACAGGGTGCATTCAGCTCCTTATTTTAAATCATATTCCACCAGAATCTTTTTCCGAATTTTTTTTTAATATTCTTTTATTTCATCGTAAAATTACATTCCCTGTACGCAGCACTTCATTTATGTAAATAATACGGGTAAAATAAAAAATTCAACAATGAATGTTGAAATTATCTAACGAACGACGCGTTAAATCATCTGTTCAGTTCCTGCCTAGCTACAGAGCTCATCGAACTCGTCGTCGCGCTTGCCGTTCGCTACGTGCGTTTTGCCACGGTAAAGATACATTGCGTATGAGGAAATGAAACAAATCAAATTGATTGGATTCCCATAACATTCCTGAAATAATTTCTTGTACCGGTTATCTTAGTCTGATATACTTAGTTCACCCCATCAGTTTGTGGAGAGCTGTCCCTTACATCCTGTATAGGATACTTAATTTTTCTTCCTGAATCATCATCATTCTCTTGCCCTTGTCCCAATTTATTTGGAGTCGGCGCAGCATGTTTTCTTCTTCCATACTTCTCTATTACTGTTCATCTCATCAGACACCTTTTCAATTTTTCCTGAATTTCGACAAGGTTTCACTTTTTTAAATAATACTCTGAAGAATATTATTAGAGCTATTATTGGCGAGCTTAAGATCTAAAGTATACTTAGTCTACCACCAAGATTGACTGTAAGATAGTTTAGAGTTGCTGACAAGAACATGCAATTACCCCAAATATGACTTCACGAAGTAATCTGTCTTCAGCAGTGGCGAAGATACCATAGAACTCGATTCCTACCGGCTTCCTTTTGAAAAATGGCACAGTCAGTATTCTATAGACAAATAAAATAATCATATTAAAGATATGTATTCCGGCTTACCTGTTACAAAATTGACCCTTCGCTACTGCTCTTAAGATTTCAAAATGTCATATTATATCGTGACCAACGATTAAAGACGTTAGTACAGTCCTTTTTACCCAACTGCGACGGAGTCCAGAAAGAAAGTTATGTAGTAACTACTGAAACGAACGCTCTAGTCTGCATTAAAAAAAAAGAAGTTATTCGAGAAGAAAACAAGTCCATTTGTATCAGTTCCACTTCAGTTACCATTCTTAATTCCTACAAAGTGAAAACGTTTGGAAAATGGGTCAAGCGTAATTGTTAATTTTCCACTCAGCTTAGTCTTTTGAATTTGTATAAAAAAGAGGGAACATTGTCGAAATAGGTCAACTTAAATATTTTTCAACGGGCTGTTCAGATGCAAAGAAAGACAGGGTCAAATGTCAGAGATATATTTTAAAGTCTAAAACTAGTGCTTCTTTTTTAAATATTTGTTGGAAAAATCCTAGAAATATTTAAGAAAGAATCACTAGTTTTTTTGGTGCCTTCACCTTCACCTGAGGAATTCGAGTTTGAAAAGAATTTTCACGAGGTGGGACAACTTATTGGGAAGCATTGCAAACAATCTAGTAGGCGTTACGTACATAATATATTTAAAAGCATAATATGTTTATAATATTAGTATAGATTCATATTATTTATATGGTGTGCATAAAAACGAGTATCTATCTCAGTCCACCGCTGGACATAGGAAACTCCCAAACTGAGCACACAGTCTGAACCAGCCACCGTTAAAAGTTTGTTGGTCCATCTAGATGGGGGGTGCCCCAAGATGTGGATGACAATGCACGGTAGCAAGATACGATTAAAACGCTGTAGACTGATAGGTACGGCTGCTGTCGAGAAACATACACGTTACCATGTTTACTGATCAGAAACAAATCAGTAAACATGGTAAATATCCCGTTTCTAGTGTTAATGATAATGTTAGTGACCATGATTGTTTAAAATCTGATATTAATACACTTGTTATTTGCTACACTTTTAAATATAATAGTCTGTGTATGCGCAGGCACAGGTACAGTCTCTTTTCCCTTGCCCTCATAGTCCAGTGGGACGGCAATCCGAGACGACCGGATCAGGCGCAGGACCAACGTCTTAACGTGCTTTCCGAGGAACTTCCAAACTCATGGGTGCTACTGAGAATTTCGTAATGGTAAAACCCAATACCAGGTTTTTCCCGGGTCGGGAAGCGGGACTGTTCGTGGGGCAGGTTGTGGGGACGCTTAGCGAGACCAGCGAGCAGATAAAGAGGTAAAATTTGTTTATAAGTTTTTATGTAAGGGGTTATCTCCGGAACTAATGATCCAATTATAAAATTTTTTTCACTGGCAGAAAGCTACATTATTCGTGGCTACTATAGGCTATAAAACATATTTATATCATGCATATTAGCCGAGCTATCTCAATTTTTGGCGAAGGCTAGTTGTGGAAATGTAGAAACAAATGAAAAACAACAGATAATAGCATAATCAGCCTATTAATGTTCCCACTGCTGGGACGCAGGCCTCCTCTCTATGAGAGGGAAAGGGCTATAATCCACCACGCGGGCCCAGTGCGGGTTGGTAGATGTCACATGTCTTCGAATTTTTGGTTCTAGGACATGCCGGTTTCTTCACAATGTTTTCCTTCACCGTTTTGAGATATAACGTTGACAGATAATAGCAAACAGTGTTAATACAAGTTCATTCACTGGCATTATCTACTAACTTTATTAACATTGTAGGATTCAGAAACATGACGTTTAGTCCACTCTCGGCCCCTCGACCCCCAAAAAATAAAGTGTCCACTGGACCCCTAACTATAGTATATTCTGGGGCCTTGAGGGTAAAGAGTGGATTTTATTTTCCAGCCAAGTTTACTTAACATAGCCGAAAGGCACTTGTTCTCCCAGTTTTTGCGATCATTTTTTTGTTCCAGACCATACCTGGGAACCTTCTAGTTACGGAGATATTGGGGGTCAAAGTTCCAACTTTTTTTAAAAATACTTGTTATAATGTAAGATTTTTACTTTACACACCTCCACGACCCCCGTACTATTCAATCCATCCATCAGCACAATGCTTTGAGTAATTTCCATCGAGCCCTACCGTAAAACGTGATTTTTCACCCCAAAAAAAAAGTCGATACTCAGCAATAATTTTTGCGTAAAGTTACTTATTACTTTATGTACAGAATGCTTGGTTGACGGATATGTGAAGGGTCTGTTTACACCCTATATAATGTTCCCTCTGCTGGGCCACAGGCCTCGTCTCTGTGGGTTACAGGATGCCATAAAATGTCTTCGATTTTTTTTTTCTAGAACAGGCTAGTTTCCTCGTGATGTTTACTTTTACCGTTTATTTTTTATGTCCAGCATTAAACGTTCTTTCGATTTAAATGATGATGAGACTGCTACTTTTAGTACTTAGCACAATATGTCCTACACTTGTACCGATAAGGAATGCCGCCGTAAAAACCCAAATCCATTCATAATCTTAATAGCTGATAACCTAAGTTATCTAAGACTTACGATTAATCATAAAATGCCTATTTGGCAGTGATAGGTAAGATTTTTCGGTTGATAGTGTAAAGATTAGCAATTTTGCAGTTGTACTAGAATAATCTTGGTATCAGCACGTACCACGTACTGCCGGCCTGTCATTTTTCGCCCTTATAACCTAAGCAATAATCTTGAAAGTGTCGTCCGTCAATGGACTCGATATTGATCACGAGTGTGATCTATGCTAGTCTCACAAGACTACAAGAGTGTCTTTTAGCCAAAATTAATCTCGTCGTTTAGACTTCGAACACGTGAACGCAACCACTTCACACAGTCCACCGGCACGTCTGCCACAATAGAATCATCATCATCATCATCATCATTTCAGCCGAAAGACATCCACTGCTGGACATAGGCCTCCCCCAAGTGTCGCCACATTGACCGGGCCCAATAAGAATAACAATAGAATGATATAAACATACCCTATAGCCGGACACTGCCCCCTATGATACAGGCATAGCCTAGTTTATTGGACAGGCTTGAAACTATTGTACTTAATTATTTACCTATCCTAAACTAAGAACTTTAATCTGTATACAGTGCAATGTACTTGAACTTTGTAGTAATAAATTAATTTAAGTTTCTAAACTATCATGGTCACTAACATTATCATTGACACTAGAAACGGGATATTTACCATGTTTACTGATTGTTTTTAGTTCCATGATCACGGAAAAAAAAAGTAAATAGTAAATATCCCGTTTCTAGTGTTAATGATAAAATAATTTATTTACACGCATTTTACAATCTACATTTCTTCACGTATACTTTGCGTAAAATAAAAACTCGTAAACTATCAATTGATTCTTAAACAACACAATAATGACGTCAATCTGTTATCGTTATCACATAACGTAACGTACGATACAAACGATGATTAATTTACGAATTGTTTCATACAGAGATACAAATCAAGGCGAACATAACAGTCTGAATCATAATATTGGGAATTCCGATTTATTTGGAAATAATAACAAAATTATTAATCTTTTTATGTAGTTGGGTCAAGGGTTTGATGAAGAAAGTGGAACTACTACTGTTTAAAGGAGGTCTCTCTCGGAGAGCATCTACTTTAAGTGGCAGCATATACACCGTGTTCCGGTCGATATAAATAAACTTCGAAAAGATGTTCAGACCACGGAAATAAGCATTTTTCATTATGAATTCTTAATTTTTTTTTTACTCTCGGGTTCCTCTCGTACGTGCAAATGAAATGCAAATAGCATTTGATAATTTAATTGCACTAAGCGGCAACATAGGCCAAATTAAGACCCATTCTTACTGCATAGCTCAAACAAAATTTCATTAAATTAAATTACAAATATCTTTGCAACGAAGCCTTTTTAAGTACGACTTCCTTTGTAAGATTTGATTTGCAAAAGCAACGTAAAGAACACGGTGTACAAGGGCACATTAAAATAGATGGACAAACTTTTAAAAATCATTCAGACCGCCAAAATAAGAACAATAGTAAAAAAAATAATAAGAAAAACGAATTAGATACAAGCAAAAAAAATCAGCTAACAAAAATAACCTAAAAATGTTGTTTACCCAATGGTTTTAGGTCAAAATAAAATCACTTTAATCAGTGTTTTTTTTGCTTGGATATCTTTGGTACTGAACGCTGTGTTAAAATTTGTCCATCTATTTTAATGGCACCTTATATTTACCTGGTCGAGGTGGCGCAGGAGAAGAGTACCTGGAAGGATATGGGGGAGGTCTTTGCCCAGCAGTAGGATATACAAGGCTATTAAAAAAAACAGTATTCAGTAAGGTTGCACGACATTTCAGAAAACCTCTTACTTCACGTTCACGTACATTTTGTATGAACTATTGCACTATACAACATTATTTTTAGTATATGCGAAACCTGAATATAGTTTGTTCTTAGTAACTGAATTATTAGTAACTGAATCGATTCCAATAATTTTTAAACCATGTTATATTTGGTCCCAAAAATATTTTAAAAAGTTACAAGTTAGACACCGAGCGACATTAAGTACCTATCACAATCATTCAGGTACCTACTGCCAAATTAATGTCTCAAGACGACGCTGGAGGCGTGCGCGCGGGCGCGCTGCGCGGTAACCACGTTTTTGTTCGGACAACCAGGTAACAGAACAAACTTATAACTTTGTGATTTTTCATGATACAGTTTTGAAATTTTGTACATAGATTCTTTACATCAAAATACTAGACACGTATTTCAGATTTCGCATATACTAAAACTAATGTTGTAGAGATAGCTCATTGTGGAGACGATTAGAAGCTGAACTGAACCTTAATACCACTAACTAACAGCCGTTAATCATGCAACGGTGTCTGTCGGTTGTGTGCGATTTGTTAGATAAGCCAATGACCACATTTACACTGATATACTGATCTTCCAGAGATAGTCATGATGACAGAGCTATGTTGAAGTGGGTACTACGTAGCTAGTCATTGTAAACAAATAATATGCAATGATTTTCACTACACTGGCAATACATTTTGACAGATATGATAAGGTTCAACGCTGCGAAAATATGGCGCAATTTAATCCTATTATGAATACAGAAATGGCAGAATGTTAGAAAAAAAAAATGATTTTCTAGTTCCTCGCGGCACCTGCCTTCTCGAACCATAATTAAGAACATAAAGGAAAATTGGCTTCGAATTTTCAATTTAAAAGATTGCATCCTTATTGTCGAATGAATTCATAATGTGTTGCATTTTATTGCAGAATTCTTGAAGCGATATATTGAACGGAACATTACCAGATGTTTAAAACGTTAATATGCATTTTCAATATTCAACGACATCTTCTTTATTTATTTATTAAAAACTTTAAGCACAAGTAAAAACTGTACAAAGGCGGACTTAATGCCTTGGGCATTTTCTAACAGTCTACCTTAGGGTGATGCAGAGACCCGGCCACCGTAGGCGCGGGCCTGTGGACGGCGAGTTATGGGCTAGCTCACCGTCCGGCCGTCTTATGACGACAGGCCGTGTCGACGGCGCGTTCGTGTTCCACGCGCGCCTCAAAGAGATGTCAGCAACCACGCAGGGGTCCGCACGGGCCGATGCCTGCCAGGGCTGCGGGACTGTTCGAAAGAGATACCGCGGCCCTGGAACACAAAGGGCAAAGAAGGAACATGGATGGGTTTTAGTCAGTACAAGTCTGACACTCCCTTCCGCTCCGCCCAGAGCGGGGGGGGTCATTTGATGATTTCCCATCCAAAAAAAAAAAAAAAAAAAAAAGGGTGATGCAGAGACAATACACTGTAGGTGCAATAACAGAAAATAAATTAGAAAAAATTATAACTAAAATATAATAATAAATACATTATTATACAACATTATTTTTAGTATATGCGAAACCTGAATATAGTTTGTTCAGAATAAGTAACTGAATCGATTCCAATAATTTTTAAACCATGTTATATTTTTTCCCAAAAATATTAAAAAATGTTAAAAGTTGGATACCGAGCGACTTTAAGTACCTTTCGCAATAATTTAGGTTCCTACTGCCAAATTATTATTATCAATGAGCTCACGACGACGCTGGAGGCGCGCGCTGCGTGGTGACCGCGTTTTTGTGCGGACAACTAGGTAAAAGAACAAGCTTATAACTTTGTGATTTTTCATGATACAGTTTTGAAATTTTGTATATAGATTCTTTACATAAAAATACTAGACGCGTGTATCAGGTTTCGCATATACTAAAACTAATGTTGTATAAACATACATAAAACAAAACGAATCTGCCAACTTCTTGTGTCAAATACATTACAAGTTGGTTCTCGAGCATTCACTTTAAATAAGAGTCTTCTTTGTTTTTTCTTACTATTCCGGTGTTTTTTTCTGATTAATTTCGTTTCAATACAGTTGAATATCGTTTCTCCGGGACTAGTTGAGTTTCATTGCCTAGACGATTTTCTAGTCAACAATGTGTTTCTTGTTTTCATGACTTTCAGTGTTTAATATGTTTCGTTATCAATACAAATATTTATATAATTACTTTTTTTTTTAATGGATGTCTGTATTAGCTACACCGCATTTGCCAGCCAGTATATCAAAGTAATGTTATGAATCAATCAACAAAAATCATTTATACCGATTTTCAACACGTATGAAAGAAGTATGAAAAGAAATAAACAAAAATCAATAAGCAAGCACTCACTTTGATTCAAAAAAGATAATCAAGGAAGCAGTCAGATTTATGAAAGTGGGCTAAAACAGCAAAACCTTGTTCTGATGTGAAAGGTCGTCTTCCCAGTTCAAGATAATTTTTCGTTTCGAAGATTTACGCACAACGACCAATAAGCCATGTTAACCAAATTAAGCTGATCTTTCATTGTACTGGAAGCTCATACAAAGCGAGGTCAGTTTATACTAGATATGTAAACATCTATACTATGTAAAGTGCCTTGTTCCCGAAAGGATGAATTAAGAGAGAAGGAGGAATTAAATATAGTTAAATTAAATATAATTATGATTATCTATAATGTAAATACCACAAAAGCCATTTTACTATTTTAATTTAATATTTCTTAACTTTTTATTTATAAACAAAAAAAGCTCTTCATCCTCTCTCCTATTACCAATTAATTTAATTTTGCTGAGCCCGACAGGGTCCATAATTGATTCAATGTTCTAACATACCCAGTTTTATTTTACGTATTGAGGATACCGGCAGGAATCGGCTTCTTAGGCTGCCTGTCCATTGAAGCGGAGCGATGCTGCGGAGCGGAGAAACTGAGAAATATTAACCAATAGGATTGCATACTGGAGCGGAGCTGAGATTTTATGCAATCCCATTGGTTAATATTTCTCCGTTTCTCCGCTCCTTAGCCTCGCTCCGCTTCAATGGACAGGCAGCCTTAGGCGCCTTCGGGCCTAATGTATAGCTTGATGTGCCGCCGTGTGTACCTTAGTATAATTACAAATTACAAACAGCTCAGGGACGACCGTAGTAGAAATGGACTGCAGCTAAAAAAGTAAGATTTCTACGCAAATACGCGCTGTTGATGTACTTACCTACTGTTGCGGACACCAGGGTGGAAGGGACACTGACGCTAAAACGGTTACCACGTATTCAGTACATCATTCTAAAAAAACATCTGTTACCTACAAAACTCCAATACCTACACGGTAAAAATGTATCAAAATGTTATAAAAATTTCTATATCCCCTTCAGCATGATGTACTGAACACGTTGTAACCGTTTTAGCGTTGTGTCCCTTCGTCCCTGTATACAATACCACTGTATTGTAAACAGTGTGCAGGGTGCGTGTTTTCATTAAAACACGTGTTTTATTTGGCTCAAATACCTTCATCGTGCAAGTAATATATGAATATGAAGTTAAGACTTTTGTTTATATTTTAAACAGTCGAGAACCATCAATATTGTTATGTCTTTCTTATAATATTTTACATCGCAGCCATGTTATGAAAAGACGCATTCACAAAAAAACAAAAGAAAAATTAAACAACACAATACTCTTATTGTATTAAACGATTATATTTAAAAAGGAAGGCCTCCCACTAGGTGGACCGATAACCTGGTGAAGGTTGCAGGGATCCGCTGGATGCGAGTCGCACGGGACCGGTCAATGTGGCGACACTTGGGGGAGGCCTATGTCCAGCAGTGGACGTCTTTCGGCTGAAATGATGATGATGATGATGATGATTTAAAAAGAATAACATTCAAAAGTGTTTCCAATGAAAATATGCGACCACTTTGCAGGCGTTCTGTTCGATTTTCATGTCGGCAATGAAAGAATTCCTTGCCGATTCTGTCCTCCTGGTACTTGCTACGCCTCACTATCGAACGGTAAATCTTACGGAGATAGTTAACTTACTTGATTTGGCTCAAAAAGCTATCGATATGGGCGATTTGATCTTTGCCTATTAAGTAATAGGCCTTATGGTCAAAGCCTTGAACAGCATCAGAATCTCTTGTTGTGTGATTGAATCAAAAATCTTAGGCTGTAATCCAAATTTATGGGATACTCCCGAGCTAATGAAGTTTTGTAAGTCCCTTGAGGACCCCCTTGTCCCTTGTCCTTGTTTGAAGAAAACTGTTCAGTTTGGTGGTCTGGTACCTTTCTGGTACGTGTACATTCATATAAGAACATTTTATCGCTTTCAGGAAGTCTGATTGTAACGTACCAGAAAGGAAATCCATCCTGTTTTCACGTTATTCATGAATATTACCTATAGGATAATTTAATTATGTTTTGTGGTATCCTCTGACGTCATCGGCAAAAACTAATGGTGTGGTCAGTCCATTGATTAACAATAATCAATTGCATTATTTCATTATTATGCAGTTTCAATAACAATGTGCTGTGACGACATTACCGAATTATTCAATTTGAATGTATCCGCTACCAATCATGGCGCCCGTTCGTAAATGTATTTATTGTTTTATAAACAAAATTCTTGGAATTACAGAACCGAATGCAATTCAGTATCTATCAGTCATCGGTAACGCATTGTTTTATAGATGGATGGATTCATTGAAATGTCTGTTAAAAATTTTACTTGAACGACAGACTAGACAAAAGATTGTTTTCAATACCAAGACCTGAGTCAGGTATACCGTGTTTAATCATTCTATCTTTCTATAAATACTAGGATGGTATGGATGGATGGCATAAACTCCAACACAATCTCATACTAAACATTGTCTTATTACCGTCCTCATCTGCCAAGCCTTTTCTCTACTATGCTGGGGTAAGCTTCCAGTCTGAGTGAATGCACGTGCCTTCCGAAGCACGGAGGAAACTGGGTAAGTAATGGGTGGTCACCTAACCACTGACCAACCTAGCCAAGCGCGGCTTAACCTGAAAATAGACCCCAGCGGCGTTACCTACCGGAGAAGTCTCGGTATGTAATGGATGGTCAATTGATCACCCACCTAAAGAGCAACCTCGCCATCCATAACCACGCTACCAAGCTGAGTGGGCTGCAGTGGCGAAGGGTCAATTTTTGTAAGAGATAAGCCGGAGTACATTTCTTTAAAGATTCTTTCGTGATTATATTATTTGTCTATAGAATACTGAGTGTACCATTTTTCAAAGGGAAACCGGTAGGAATCGAGTTGTATGGAACCTTCATTTATTTCAATTAGACCATCACAGGCACTTTTGAATGTCAAATAAAACAAAAAAAAAACGAAGCTACAGTCACAGTCACAAGGCATAATAACTTGAGAAAGTATTGTAGTTGCACATTCCAAAGCGTAGATCTCTATGGAGAAGAATGGGCAAGAAACTCCATGGACACTCTTTTAAATCAAAATATTATTATAAAATCTTGGTTACATCATTCATGTTGAGATTATACATATATGTGAGAACGATGTAGAAAGACGTGCACATTAAGAGCGTCCAGAGTAAAAGATTAAATCAACAATGAAAAAAATGAAGTAATTAAAATAAACTTCGCCACTGGTGGGCTGTCTACATTTTACCATTTGGAAGGAAAACAAACTAATTGATTGTTAAAAGTTAAAGAGTAAACTTCCACTACAAAAACGTGTTGATATTTACTCCAATTTTTCTTCCAAAAGTCATTGCTCGATACACGATACGGTTGTTAAAAAATTTGTGTCAAAAGTCTAGCGTTTCATTTTCGCGAGTTTATCATAAAAAAAAGTTTTTTCACCAGTTAATGTTGTGGTGCTTTTAATTAAATGGCTGCCGATCGATGAAGTTCACAAGATGACCTCTTCTTACTCATTATACTCATCATCTGCCTAGCCTTTTGCCAAATTTATTAGAGTCGGTTTTTAGTCTTACCGGGTACAGCTGAATACTACACAACCCAGTTATCAGTGGGCACTAGTGGAGAATACGGTACCCCTTGGTAAGACTGGTTATCAGACTTTCGGGCCAAAGACTACCTGTAACGACTGTCAAAGATCTACACATGACAACCAACGGCTTAACGTGCTTTCCGACGCACGGAGGAAACCCGGTATGTTATGATGATCACCCATCCACAGACCGACCTTGGCAAGCCCAGCTTAATCTTGAATATCAACCCGTGCAGCTGTTATTACTAAGCCACGAGCTCCTCTAGTGTCATATTATGAATACTTAAAAATTGTGAGTTCATAAATCTGCTCATTTGTGAAAAAATAAACAGAGTGATCATACGCGTGATTACATTCATACTAGTACAAGGCTCAAAGTACTTCAGCGATATCAAAAACGTAAGCACAATAAGTGTTAATCAATGATGCACTCAAATACAAGGGAATCATTTTATTTTTAGGGTTCCGTTGCGAAGGGTAACCAACGGGACCCTATTACTAAGCCTCACTCAGCCGTCCGTTCGTCCGTTTGTCTGTATCTCATGATCCGTATTCTGTGAAATTGTCAGCTGTTGACATAGACAGTTGAAATTTTCACAGAATGTGTATTTATGTTGCCACTATAACAATAAATAAATTAAAAATTAAAGGGGGCCCCCCTCTACGATGGTACGGAACCCGTGGCATGTTTTCTAGCTTTTGAGTGGTCTGTAATCAATTGGTAGCTGTCACGCTTCGAATTTTTGATTCTAGAACATGCCGGTTTTCTCAGGATTATTTCTTTCATCAGGTTATGTCTAATTAACCTACAATGTAATTCCGGAATCTAACACAAATAAATAGATAATAACATAAGGATGATAAGAAATTATCTAAGATCTTATCAGTAACAAACTATTAAAAAACTAAATTGATAACTTCGGGGATGTACATATTACATTAGATGATAAATAATATAAATACTTGTCCTCAAACAATAATTTACAATCTTCGTAGACTGATTATGTACTAGATTTATTGGTGTTACGGACTTATTACAATTGTCCGATATATTTCCAATGCTCATTCGCCATCTATGTTGAAGGTAACATTACAGTAAGGTGTAAACGGACCCTTCACGAAGCCACCAACCAAGCTTTCTCTACATCACACTAAGTAACCCTACGCAAAAAATATTGCTGGGAAACGACTTTTTTTTGGGGTGAAAAATCAGGTTTTAAGGTAGGATTCAATGTAACGCACTCAAAACTTTGTGCTGATGAATGGATTGAATAGTATGGGGGTCGGGGAGGTGTTTAAAGTAAAGTTCTGACATTAGAAACATACATAAAAAAAAAACTTGTGAAAAAGTTGGAACTTGACTCTCAATATCTCCGTAACTAGAAGGTACCCAGGTATGGTCTAGAACAAAAAAATGATCGCAATGACGGGGAGAACAAGTGTCTTTCGGCTACCTTAAGAGTCCGTTTACATCCTGTAATTGGGAAAAGGTTATGCAGATGATGATTTTTCCGAACAGTTTTCAAATTCATACGGAGATTTAACTTTTGAGAGTAATACCTAAGCATCAAATTAGCTTTTACCTTAAAGAAAAGTCTGGTTCCTTTGACTTAAGCTTTCCAACTGATTTAATTTCTGTCTTCCATTACCAGCAGAGGAATTTATGGTACAGTGAACAGCCTATTAAGGTAATGGATGGGAGTAATAGTGGTTCAAGACAAATAGTTTCCAAGTTACACTAACATTGAATTGCTCAAAGTTCATAGACCTCCAGTACCTACCCTTTCATATAGGTGTAATTAAGCAATTTCGCTGTTTGTTGATTAATTACTATATACGTGCTTTTGTTTTGGTAATTGATAAATGGATAAAGTAAATACATTTTCGTAGGTCTATGCTCTGTATTTGGGAGAGAGACGAAAATTTTATATCATTAATTTAATATCACGCCTGTGTTAGCAAAGGGTTAGGCAGACATGTCATGTGTAGTATTCACAATTCGCTGGTATTGTTTAAGTCTCATCATGTAATAGAGGCAATTGCCAACAACCAGACACATATTCAGATATTGAGCTGTAGCACCACGCTTTTTTACGATAAAATGTTTTTTTGTTGATCCTGAAGATCCTGAACAGGATTATCAGACAAATTTTCTTGTATTGTCATCGATCCTTGATAAGTGAGCGAAGTTTCAATTCAATCTGACGTTTTGAAGTGGGTGAAAATAACGTTCAAAGATTCCGTTACATATATACGTAGATACATACTAAGTCAATAAAAGCGTGTTAAAAGAAAGAAGATACCGAGCTGCTTCTGATAAAACCTTCATGACAAAATCCAAATAACATTACCTCGTTAGCGTGAAATTATTTTAACAACATATTACTTTCCTTTTTTTAATCGGATTTTGTTCACAATTTTAAGGGTTTTTTTGTTTTGAACGGAACCCTAATTATTTTTCTAAAATAAAAGTAGCCTAAGTTAGACCTTATAAAATCAGCTGTCTGCGAGCAAAAGACCCGTCAAAATCGGTTCAGCCGTTTCGGAGATTAGCCGGAACAAACAGACAGACAGACAAAAATTGAAAAAATGTGTTTTTGTTATAAGTACCGTATATACTTTCATTTGCATTCAATAAGAAACTGTTGTTTTGATATTACAGATACTTCAATTTTATTTATTTGTATGTATGTATGTATGTATAGAACAAAAACATAACTTCGTTTAAGAGTAAAAAATATAACTGAAAACCACAAAGTATGCTTTCAATCAACATTTTTTAAAAGCTTGCTTCGTTCTCATTTGGTCTAAAAATAGTATACAATAATGTGAGCCTAAATACCTATGAACCCAAGTTGCTCAAGTATTTTGAATATTTTCTATAAATATCCAAGATTTTGTTGAACTACATATTTATTTTAATAAAGTAATAAGTTCGGACTTGGCCCAAATAGCTTACTACCTACGTGGTTTTTACTTACATGTCATTTATTAATTTTCAGAAGGTATTTAATATTTTGACGTTGGACTATTTTTACATACTTTACATAACATCACGCCTATAATCCCCGAAGGGTTAGGCAGAGGCGTACCTAATAGTATACCCACATTTCACCAGTTATGTAAGCCTCATGTTCATTACTAGTTATCGGAGTATTTTTAGTTTCTAATAAAATGTTGGAATTAGTTCAGGTGGCCTATATCTTGACGTCAAGCGGGTGTAATTGTTGAAAAGAGATGGCGCTAGGCGATCTGTTTAACTCTGTCTCTTTCCGTAACCCCCTGATCAAAATATATGGTATCTATCACATTTCTCGGCACGTTTCTGTATAAAAACAAAAGAAAAACAATACCTTATGTAAGAGATATGAGGAAAATGTCGTGAGGAAAGTTTTGACTATGAATGGAATGTGGATGGCTTCAAAAGTAGAGGAAGACCAAAGAAACAATGGATGGACTGTGTGAAGGATTATTATAGCAAGAAAGGAGGTGACTGCTGAGATGACGAGACATAATACGCCGACCCCAAATAAATTAGGATAAGGACAGAAGAATGATGATGAGATCCTTTGATCAAATACAAGACATTAAACATTTGCATAATAATACTGATTAGCAGACTAATTAGCAGCTTCAGTTTATTGAAAATAACAGAAGGGATATTCATTACATGCTTTTCTTAATTCCACCAGCGTGGAATTTTATCTCTTAGATTTATTAAAAAAAAAGTATGTCGGATCCGGTCGTTAGTATGGACATAAAATGAATCGGAAGTACGCCAGTGTGCAGTGGTGGCATCACGCGACCTACTTACAAGTCTACCCACATCACAGCGTGCTTCTACAGAGCCCTGATGATCGCGGCGGAGTTGAGACGTCTTGGAACTGTACCCTATTCATTGTGCCCCGTGTTATTGAATTAAGTTGTAATCTCAAGTAATTCGTTAGTTTTGCTAGAAACAGTGTATCGCACACAGTGTGTTTTCATAGCAACGAAACCCATCGTCTGCCCACATGATGTACGAGCCTAACGGAATAAATCCTGACAAATCCGACAAGTAAATGAAACGCTATTTTTTCAGCTTTTTTATGATATAGGTCTACCAATGTTGATATAAACTATTAACATCATTCATAATCATGCATTGTTTGGAGTAGGTTACCAAAATTCATGTCAAAAAGAGACTGCATTTGGCCCGAATGATGGCATTAGGCTCGCTATTAGGTACATAAAACTAACATAAATAAATAAATAATAAATAAACATCACTGGTGAAATGAATGTGCACACCTCTGCCTAATCCTTCGGAAATTATAGGTGTGATGATATGTGGTATATTTTGTCAAAAGTGTAAGGAGCAGACTTCGAAC
The DNA here is from genome assembly GCA_905163415.1 of Noctua fimbriata. Classification (NCBI taxonomy): domain Eukaryota; kingdom Metazoa; phylum Arthropoda; class Insecta; order Lepidoptera; family Noctuidae; genus Noctua; species Noctua fimbriata. Next base: position 7,125,233 of record LR990934.1, on the reverse strand, counting down.
CCACACCGTCTAGCTTGCCAGTTCGCGCCTCAACCGTTGAACTATTGACACCACAATTTATTTTCGTCCGTTCAAAGAGAATCCGTTCATTGTGTCTAAGGAGAATCCATTATTTCCAGGCCTATCGTAGTACGGAGTTTCAACATGAAAACAGGTCAACTTATAATGGTTTTATTACCAATGGTGTGTAGTGTACTGTAAAGACGATACTTACTATACTTAGTCATGTTTTAAGTTGTCATGTCATGTATTAAATAATATTACAAGGAGTTCCGACGTTTGTTTATGTGATTTGAATCTTATTAGAGCATTTACGATGCAGGGAAATCCTTTGTGGGATTATCGATTGTGTGGTGTTCATTTACACATTGTGGTATAACTAAGACTAGGTATTTATTTTTCAAATTATTAGATCGTTGTTTCGTTCGAACGGAGGTCGAAAATCATCCCACAGCATCGTTTTATCGGGATCAAAAGTGTCCTAAGTAAGTAAAAGTGTCATAAGGCGTGAAAAGGTAACATATAGACAGACAGCGAGAGTTGCTCTAATTATAGTATAATACTATAGACCTGGCTCTGCTTGCCACGGTCCAAAACTATCATATCTTTCAAGCTGGAAGAGCTGAAACTTACCATACACCTTCACAAAATTTCATTGAATTCGTTTGGGTGGTTTCAAAGATACTGTGGCCCAAAAGTCTGATAACAAGTCTTACCAATGGCTATCGTTTTACCCCAATGTTAACTGTGTTGTAGAGGTCAGATAGGCAGTCGCTTCATGTAAAATACTGGTGTTCAGCTGCATCCGGTTAGACTGGAAACCGACCCTAACATTGGGAAAACGATCGACAGATGATGAAGATGATGGTATCGAAGATTAGCGTGTACGAACATAGTAGCACTGATCTTCTTAATGTGTATATGTTACGGCTAATAGCCGAAGTATAGCTACACCTAGTTTTAGCCGGGTACAACAAGGTGCAGCCGGTTAAACTTAGATGAATCCTACTTATCTTCGGTTAGAACATGCAACCAATTTGGATGTAGACGAGATGACGCCTTTAGTCACAGTTCTAGCCTAACCTAACCAAATCCATTTGGTCGGTGTGTCCTTGCAATAAAAAGGATACACAACTGTTACCGGCAGCACCTAGGTATAGCCGGCTAGAACTAGGTGTCACCTTACTTCGGCTTTTAGCCGTAACATATAGAAAAAAATATATTATGAAGATTAGTGTGGATTGATCACGAGACTATATTAGTAAACAGTGAAGTCTCCAAAAAAAATCACGTGTTTGATATACCAGAGTACCGCAATTCATAATATTATTATGATTATAATTATGATGAAATACGTAATATCAATTAATAAGCTGAGATTTGAATTGTGTCTTCTTTTATTTTGAGATAATTTCATCATTTACGGATGATGAAAATTGAACTCTCTGAACTTCTGGTGTTTTTGTGGGTCTATTTTTAACTGGTTTGTTGGTAAATATTGGTTTTATTAAAATACTAGCTGCAGGCCCGCGGTTTCACCCGATTAAACGATTCAATTTTAATGTATTAGCAATAGTTTTCTTACCGCACGCCAAAAATTAATTTTATAGGCAAAATTTTGCTACTTTGTGTTACATTATTGCAATAATTGCTTAAGGATCTCTAATTTTTTTTAAAATAAATTGTAGCCTATGTTACTTCGATACTTTTGATAGTTTAGCTTTCTATTGGTGAAAAAATTATTAAAATCGATCCAGTAGTTTCGGAGCTTATTCGATACAAACAAACAAACAAAAAAATCTTTCCTCTTTATAATATTAGTATTAGTATAATTGTGAGTGAGAAAATAAGAGACTTACTATGACCCAAAACAGGATTGGTTAGTAATTCTATTACCCTTAACTGCTTCGTTGGTGTGCAGCGCGACTGAGCATGAGGTCCTGGGTTCGATTCCCAGGTCGGGCAATGTGTTCTTGGGTTTTTCTATCAGGAATTTCTCAGTAGCAGCCACGGGTTCTGGATTTGTGCCCGGTTAATGACAATAGGCTCGCCCCCTATTGTATGGGACTTAAACATAACTGGCGAAATGTGGGTGTACTATTAGGTACACCTCTGCCTAACCCTTCGGGGATAACAGGCGTGATGTTATGATACTGACGTCATTACTATCATTTATATCCCGAAGCCTACAAAATTAAGATGGTGTTGGACCTAAAACCATCATAATTTTCACCTGGAAACACGAAGACAGGTTCTAGATACTGAAAAATCTCCGCATATTATCGTGAAATCTTTCCAAGACTTAATTCGTTATCAGTGACCAGTTGATGAGTAAACCTGATAAGTTGATAGCTGCAGTCTGACTAATGCCTAGGATTAAATAACTGGGTCTAAGGTGAGGTTAGATTACAGACTGGAAAATACTGTATGAGTAATGTGATGGACATAAAATTATGTAGGTATCCTATAATATTATAAATTAAAAAAGAGATAGATATCGCACTAGCTTGCGCAAATTTTTGAAGACAAATTCAGACAATTGTCGTAATTTAGGTGCTTCAAGTGCAATAGCTATCTCTTTCTGTATCATACGTTCCGTATTATCTATCGCAGTCGTAACAACGCAACGATATTTGAACGCCACTCAGTATGAACGTAGCATATTTCTCCTAGTCTTAAAACGACAACCACCACAACCAAAATAGCTGAGGCCATTTCTAGATAAATATAGACAATTATTATTTGCCCTAATTAAATCTGATAACAACTTTGATATAATTACCTTTTCACATATTTTTGTATCCATTGCGCGTTTTCTGCTACAATATTTCCGATAGCATCTTATTAACCCCGCAATATAAGAAGTATCAGGCGATCTGATGAAAATTCTAAAGATTGCTAAATTTGATAGCAATACCTTCTTCAAGGTTCAACTTAAGTAAAACTTATTGGAACAAGTATTATGCGTTCATTCAACTACAGAACTTGTGGAGGAGTTCGCTGATTCGTATGTAGGTGGCTTGATTTAATTTTTGTTAGAATAAGTCGTTCTGAGAAATGGCGATATGAGTCAAGTATAATGGTTCTAAATTTTTTTTTAATGGCCTGTCTCAGGTCTACTGGTCAGGTATGAGGCTGACTTCTCTTTAACCGGAGTATCCTGTGGATGCCTTGAGTGTAAGGCCTCCAGCCAGGGGCAAAATACTTATAAGCTAAGGCTTAGTTGCCACCCCCTGTGGGGTACGAGCCACGGCCTAGGGGCGTCGCTGGGGAGGGCAGCAAGGGGACAGACTGGATCTGAGTGAGATCATTATTTACGAGCTGATTTAAAAGTGTCTGAATTGAGATTTAAGTATTCACAATCTTAAGGAGTTCCGGATTATGGGAATGTATATTTTGATCTCGGCTGTTGCCGTTGTTTTTATGTTATATTTTCACTGTAGTTGTAGAAATAAAGTGGCTTCTATTTATTATTAATATTTTCTTTGTTGTCACTATCTTCGTCATAATCTGTTGCTGTAAACAAAAAAATAATATAACCAGTCATCAAGGTTAACTCTCGGTGGAATTGCCCGGTGTTAATAAGCTGCATAAGTCATCATCATCAGCCTAGCTTTATCCCAACTATGCAGGGGTCAGCTTCCAGTTCAACCTGATGTAAATACCTATATTTTACATGGATCGTTTGCCTAAGAGTTACTAAACTAGTTACTTAGTGATGAGACTATAATATCAATACTCGATATCAAATTGTAACAATAGTTTTTTTTTTTGTATATCACGAGTTTCGCTTGTACAGAAAGTTGGCAACGTCGCAAATAGCTGTCAAATATTTACCTGTTTTAATTAATTTGGCAATTTTACTGTATGAAAATTAGAAATATGGCTAACTAGTGAACTAGAATATTAATAATGAATTGCAATGAAAGCACTGAATTTTATGTTGTAACCGTTTTAGGTGTAAAAAAGGCATTTGGAAAGTTTCCAAATACTTTTTTACATCTTAAATAAATATTCGGTGTTACGATACTAATTATTGCATTTCATAATCAATACTTTAGTTCACTAGTTAGCCAAATTTCTTATTTCCATACAGTCATCATTTCAGCCGAAAGACGTCCACTGCTGGACATAGGCCTCCCCAAGGGGGGTTTTGCCATAATCGCCACGCAGGCGGGTTGGCGATCATACAGTAATATTGCCAAATTAATCAAAACAGCGAAATATTTGACAGCTATTTGCGACGTTGCCCGCTTTCTGTACAAGCGCTCTTAAGTTTATTGTTCTATTCACCCGGAAAAAACTGTAACTCAAGATAAATATTACTTAGTGACCAGACAGGCAGACATGTTAAAAATGTCCTACAAAGATTTTGATCGGATTCAATTATTTTGGGAAATACTATAATTAATATGTATGTTTGTTTGTTTCATAAAGCGTGTTTGTTCTTAATATATTTGTTGTAGATGGTTATCATTGTTTCGGTATTTTGTATTAGTAATATTATTATCAGTATTGCGGTATCGATGATTTCTAAATTTAGACTAACTGTCACTATCTGTTGAAATAGTTGTGCTAAAAATAAATCATTATCTAGAAAAAATATTTTTGGAATAACAAATATAGGTGAAGTATTTGTCAGCAACCAGATTTAAGGTTTATCATAGTTTATATTAATTTGGTGACTATTATCTTTGACATAACAATTTATTGCATCAGAATAATTTGTGTAAGAGTTCAGGAAATATTACCAATTGCTGTCAACTATGTAAAGTTGTTCTTTTTTTAAATATAATTCTTGCCTGCCTGTAATATAAGAGGCTCACAAGACATTTCAATTTCATTTATTTATTTAATTACAACGGCTGTGTATACAACCAATTACAGTAACTAAAGTTATAAAAACCTCCTCTCACAGTACTTCTGACATACCAATAAAATCTTCGTCCATCCATCAGCAAACAGATCGTCTGTTGGAGTAGAATCCAAGAGATCATTGAGCGCGGACAGAGTGCGAGGCATTGGCGGCTTAGCACGTGCTACAGTACGACATGGAGGCATGTCTTTCTTCTGACTTAATCTTTTGGTAAGCAGCGTATGGTCTGTTAGTAACTATGAGGCAAGAGCGCTGTTGTCCGAGTTGCAGATATTAATTTATCTAGTTCAGACCTAGATGTCTTATTGATTTATTTGACAAAGCCTAATGATAATTTGATTTTGTTATCGTGATTGCGAAGTATGAATAATTAAATTTCTTATCTTATCGTATCTTTTGCTCGAGGAGCTCGTGGCTAAACAATAACAGCCGCTCGGATCAATCTTCAGGTTAAGCCGCACTTTCCTAGATTGGTCTGTGGATGGGTGACCACCCATTACATACCGAGTTTCCTCCGTGCCTCGGAAACCACGTTAATCCGCTGGTCTCTGCTGTCATTTGTAGATCTTTGACAGTCGTTACAGGTAGTCAGTGGCCCGAAAGTCTGACAACTAGTCTTACCAAGGGGTATCTATTACCCAGTACTGGTTGTGGAGGCAGACGCTCCATATAAAGTACTGGTATTCAGCTGCATCTGGTTAGTTGGGAAAAGGCTAGGCAGATGATGATCGTATCTATTGCAAGTGTCTAAAGGAGGCCTTTGGGAGGTTACACATCATGTTAATACATATTTAGCCGCCCGATTGTAGCGAAACAAGCCGGGACCCCATCAAGTAGGCCATCACCATCAGCCGGTTTGCCAACTCACAATAACATAAAAACAATTCAATGAGTAATCCTTACTACATAGCCACCATTGTGTCACACATAACGACTCTTTAACACCAATATGGCACCGCTTACATTAAAATATTAACACAGGTGTCAAAACTGATGATAATTACGACATCAAAAGTAATTATGATAATGGTCTTGCTAAATAAAAGATCGATTTGATCGACCAAATGAATGACGGGCTTGATGGATCGACGAAGTGGATAAAAGCCTACGTGAGCAGACAGTCTCTTTTTCTTGGTGTCGCTCGCTGGTAATTGTACGACAATACTTCAGATAAAGCGTTAAAATCATTGGGTAGATCTCGCCAAGAAGAATATTTCTTAGTATGGCGACTTCTCTCGATTCAGACATAAAAAGAAGATACAGAGCACTACATTGTGTCTCTTGATCTTCTTGTTTTGTGAAGAAAATCTTAATTGATTGCCATGGACTACGAATTGCCAGAAGTCGTGTTCATAGCTAAAGTCCCTGAAAAGCTCTTTCTAGTGGTACCTTTGGCTACTGGGCCTCGGGGTAGATACCAATACTTCGAGATCTATTCTTCTTTTGTAGGCTCAATGGTTTGCCACTTCCACAGCCCAGTCAGTGGCAGCGTAAACTTCACTTTAGCTGCATGTTTTGGGGCACAAAGGGCAAGGACGAGGTGGAACATAGTTTTTGACACACCCAGCTACTGTTCCGTTGAGGTAGCCATATTTGACGTGATTGGAGTAACATCTTCAGTCTTAGGTTCCAAGACAGTTCAGATCAACCCTGTGCTCTGAACCTCCGAGACAAGAGGGCGTTTACCAACCTGTTAATCGCCCGGCCAATCTTTTAACCACGACAAACACTTTACCCGTCATTTCAAACGCTGACGAAGATTACTTACACAGAGAAGGATGGTTAGAAGAGTCGAAGGCAAATGGGAAGGCTAAGGTCCAGCTGTGGACTAGAGTAGCAGTTATGATAGGGTGTGGTTTCCAACGGTAAGTCAGCCAAATGGATAACATGAAAGGTGATTGAGTTGGTATGGATGTTTAGGTACCTACTGTGTCCGGCCATCTTATGACAGCGACAGGCCGTGTCGACGGCGCGTTCGTGTTCCACGCGCGCCTCAAAGAGATGTCAGCAACCACGTAGGGGTCCCCATGGGCCGATGCCTGCCAGGGCTGCGGGACTGTTCGAAAGAGATACCGTGGCCTTGGAACACAAAGGGCAAAGAAGGAACATGGATGGGTTTTAGTCAGTACAAGTCCAACACTCCCTTCCGCTCCGCCCAGAGCGGGGGTCATTTGATGATTTCCAACCCTATAAAAAAAAAAAGGGGACCTACTGTCTTGAAGTACCCACGATGAACTGTGAACTAAAGGTCTTTGAACATGCACAAAATAGTTCTTGGAACTCGGCTATTCAATACACTCCATAACAGCAATCATAAGCAATGCGACAAGCCCCTTTCGCATGAAAATTCTAGCTATTACAAACAAAAATAATCTCTATTATCTCACTTAGACACAATAATATACAAAAAACAATGTTTTGATGATGTACAGGATTACGAGTGACGTCACAATTTTGTTGTTGTTACCAAAAATGATCGAGTGTATAGTGTGTTCGCGTATCTTATAATACCCTGGTATCCGTATCATGGATTATTGGTTGACAGACTATTACTCGGTATTGCTAGGCTACTTGGTGTAAGAGTAAAGATAGAATTCTTTCGACGATTCTGTTGCCAAGCAGCAATAGTTTTAAACTCTGGTTTCCTAAAGAAACGGTGCTTCTAAAATTGGAGTGGTTTTTGACACCGGAATGCCGTTTTCATGGCAGCACCAGAACATTTCACGACAATAAGCAAGGGGAAAGAAAGAAAATACATATTTTTAGTAAAGACTAAGGGGCCGGACTCCACCGAAGCGGAGACTAGAAGAGAGATGTGTTTTAAACCACCAAGAGAACTTCGTTATTTACACTTCTCGTCTCCCCTTGCCTTTTGTAGAAACGGTTGAGCAGAGAGGAGAGATGTCTAGCAAATTGTTTAAGCCAGCGGAGACTAGAAAAGATGTGATCGGCGTACGGTGAGCGGTGTGCTGTGTGCGGCGTGCGGTGAAATGTGTGCTGTGAGTGGTGAAATGTGTGCTGTGTGTGGTGAGATGTATGCTGTGTGTGGTGAGATGTGTGCTGTGTGTGGTGAAATGTGTGCTGTGTGTGGTGAGATGTGTGCTGTGAGCCGCGTGCGGCGAGTGGTGTGCTGTGAGCTACGTGCCGTACATCGCCTCTTCTCTCCGCTTTGCGCATCTCCGGACAGTTTTGGTGGATACAGTCTAGCTTATTTGCATCTCCTCTCCTCTCCGCTTCGCACATCTCCGCTTGTCTCCGCTTTAGTGGAGTCCGGACTAAGGCTGCCTGTCCACCGGAGCGGAGCGAGGCTGCGGAGCGGAGAAACGGAGAAATATTAACCAATAGGATTGCATGCTGGAGCGGAGCGGAAATTTCATGCAATCCTATTGGTTAATATTTCTCCGTTTCTCCGCTCCGCAGCCTCGCTCCGCTCCGGTGGACAGGCAGTCTTGCGGTGATTCTCACACAACACCACTCATCCGAGCGATCCGGTGTACTTGTGTTAGGCATCAACGGAGTTCATACAAGCTAATACGATGTGAAATCCGCTTCACCGCCAAACCGCCGAATCGCCTAAAAGGCACACTTTCCTTTCGCAAAGATAACGCGGATAAATTGTCAAGGCGGTTATGGGCCCGATTTACGAGTAAGTGAACTAAAACATCGTGAGGAGCTAAGCCTGTCCAAGAACCAAAAATTCGCAGACATGTGACATCCACCAAGTCACACCGAGTCCGTGTGTGGGGGAGAGTGGCGTGAGGAACTGGAATCCTGGTGAATTCCATTCCTCAATTTAGCCCTGTGTCTCAGCAGTTGATTATATAATATACAATGCTAATAAGAGCTCCCATTAATTAAGCAGTGATAAGGGTTCAAATTCCTAAGTTTTTCCTAATAATAACTTAATTTGTGGCCACGACATAAGCTATTCGCGTACTGACATCTCATGTCGACATGGGATTACAAGAATGTTGACCACTGACCTGTTACGTCTGATTCTATGATGATAAAACACACGGAGTAATATTTCTTTGTAGTTATTCCTAGACTGTTTTTTTCCTTATACGGGTGTTGAGCCACGCCTTTTGCTTTATTGAGACGTCATTGAACACTACGTCATGTCAATATTGTCAGTCAGTCAATAGTAATATGACGTCGTCAACGGTCAGAAGAATAGTCAAGTCTAACTTTGCTACGTATTGAAATACCTCTTGGTTTTCCTGATGGCCTAGTTCAGTAAAAATCTCTTTCAGAGCGTTTCGGATACAACGGATTTTAACAGACTTTTACCACCTTAAAGCTGGCCATAGACGATAGGTTATGCATGTGCAGTCAAACTGAGCAGGTATGCATGAACGTGTGTAGAAGAAAACAATCAACCAAGCATCACGAAGCCGTCAACCAAGCATTCTGTACATCAAACTAAGTAATGATTTATGATTTATGACTTTTTTATGAAAAATCACGTTTTACGGTAGGTCTCGATGGAACGCACTCAAAACATTGTGAAATAAAAATAAAAAAGCATTGTGTATTGAATAGTACGGGGGTCATGAAGGTGTTTAAAGTAAAAATCTAACATTAAAAATATGTATTTAAAAAAAAAATGTGAAAAAGTTGCAATTTTGGCCCCCAATATCTCCGTAACTAGAAGGTTCCCAGCTACGGTCAAGAAAAAAAAATGAATGCAAAGACGGGGAGAATAAGTGCCCCTTTATATACCAACTGTACAGTTATCCTGGCCTGTACCTGCAACCTAGCGAATACCGAAATAAGTATTTTTTACAAGCTTTTATTTAAGCTGCAATGTTTGTATGTTTGTTTAGGTCAAATCTTGCAACTGAAGTATAAAACAGTTATCTCCGACCGATTGATCCGAAATTTTGCATACACGTTTAGTTTGGATGACGATGCATGGTGTTAAGCTAAGTGGCGTCATTCTAAATCCAAAATGACTCGGGCGGACTCCCAAAGATGGCGGACTAGTTATATTTTATGTATGTTTCCTCGGGTCCATCTTAAGGTGAAGCCGCACTCGCCTAGGTTGGTTCGTGAATGGGTGGCCGCCAATTACATACCTATTTTCCTCCGTGACTCGGAAAGCACGTTAAGCCGTTGGTCACGGCTGTCATTTCTAGATCTTTGATAGTCGTTACAGGTAGTCAGTGGCCCGAAAGTCTGACAACCAGTCTTACCAAGGGAGTATCGTATTACCCAGTACTAAAGTCGCTCCATGTATAAAACTGGTATTCAGCTATATCCGGTTAGACTGGAATCGTTTTTAGCCACGAGTTATAAATATATAACATACAATAAACAATCATAATTGACTGAGGGAAAATACATGACCGATTATGTATTATTAAATAACGCAAATTATTGATTTTCCTTAAGGTAGAAACACTGTTTTTAGAATTTGAGGAATTCAAAAATGATACATGGGAGGAAAACCAGGCTGATGACTAAGTTCAGGTGTTTCTGAGATAACGCGCCATTCACAGCTTTTTACTTATTTATTACGTATTAATAATATATTTACGTATTCACGTACGGATAGTTCCTACGTCACAGGTTCATTAACAGTAAAAACTTTATATTTAAGGATTCATATAGGCATATTATATGACATCACATCTATAATTCTCGAAGGGTAAGGCAAACTTCCTAATAGTCTCATTAAAATCGGTTCAGTCATTTCGAAAAAAACGACTTGAAAATTTGCATGAAATGCCGTAAGCCGTTAACGCTATTCAGGTTCATAAGTTACTGAGAAAACAGCAACAACACGAGCATACAATACTAGTATGACTTAAATTTGTTGATAGTTCAAAGTCCATGTTTAGCTACAGGTTTTAGTATTCTTCGGTATTTACTAACGAAGTGGATACAGTAGTGTTTTGGAATAATTTGCGGTACTAGTTACGTAGTATCAAGAATAGATAAAGTGAGGATTGAAAGGGAGCCGTCCGTCTTGATATGGACATACAAGGTGTAAACGGACCCTTCACGAAGCCGTCAACCAAGCATCTGTACAAAAATTATTGCTGGGAAACGACTTTTTTTTGGGGTGAAAAATCACATTTTACGGTAAAACTCAATTTAACGCACTCAAAACATTGTGCTGATGGATGTTTTGAAGAGTAAACAGGTCATTGAAGTAATTAAAGTCAATATATAACCTTAAAAACTAGAATTAAAAAAAAAAAACTTGTGAAAAATTGGAACTTTGACCTCAAATACATCCGTAACTACAAGGTTCCCAGGAATGGGATAGAACAAAAAATTATCGCCATGATGGGGAAAACAAGTGGCTTTCGGCTTCGTTAAGGATCCTGTTACAACCTTTATGTGATGAGGTGGTATGAAACCCATGTGACTAAAAGAGTGAATACTAAGAATGTTAACGGATGGAGAGGGAGCATAAGGCCAAGGAAAATATGGATGGATTATGAGAAGAATTATACAAAAAACACGTAAATGATGCCGTGACGTCTGACAGGCGAGAATGGACGAAGAAAACGTGTAGTGCTGTCCCCAAGTAGAATGTGACAATGGCTGGAAGATGATGAGCTAGTTAAATAGTATCATGGGCTTTCCATTTGGCAGCAGCCAAATAAAAAACCATCTGATGTATTTATAGATAAAAAGACTACAGCCAGATTTGGTCAAATTAAAAAAAAAAAACATTGATCAATTTCCAAGTCTTTAAATAAGATGAAGGTATTATGCAGCAAGCTTATGTCAAACCAGACAGAAGAACCAAAATCATCGTCGCCCTGCCCTATCATATCAATTCCTGCCAATCGTCATCTTTCTATTTGGAGTCGGCGAAACGCGTTTTCTTCTTGCATTCTTCCCTGTCAGACGTCACGACATCATTTACTCCTTTATAGATTAAATTAGTAAAAGAACCAAAAAAAAGAAACGAATTTAATCACTCATTAAAAAGCAATTTATATCACGGGCACTAGCACTAGGTAGCTATTAATTAATTACATAATTGCTTATACAGTGCAAAATAACAGAATCAACGTAGATTATTCTTAAGGCTTCATATTCCGAGACTAAATGACATAACTCTTATAGCTCTAAAAATACCGAAGCAAGCAAAGGTGAACTTGAGTTAATTGACGTAATAGAAAATATACCCCTTTTAAGAAAAGGGAAATTCAAATAGAAATTAGACTTCTACCGTCTTCTTAAATATATAACCTCACCTACATTGCAGAAGCAATAAGGACTATTTTACATTCTTGGTATGAAAACATCGACGTAAATAACATTACTAGAACTCAACTTACACTGTCATTAAAGGTCGATTTCTACCAAACGGTTCGGATCGCATGGAATCGGAAAGGTTACGAACGGATGTGGCGACAACCGATCGTGTCCGGCAGGATGTCGACGCATACGATTGGATCCGCACCGTCGCTTGCGAACGTGTCCGTTTCTGCGCCTAGTCAAATAGTTTAATTCCTACCGTGTTGACGTGTACTAATTTTTAAAAGGATCCGATCGGATACATCGACAGGTGAACGGAGCCGATCGCGCGTCGCAGTATACTTTTAGCTACAATCGCGTGTCGTGGAAGGCGCCCGCGGTCATACTGCTGTGCGCGGCTTGGTAATATAGACTTTAAATACTGTGTACACGATTTAATGTCGTTTAAAGATTGTAAAATCCGTTCCGTTCCGTTCCGATCCGATGCGATGCAAGGAGTTCGGTGGAAATCATCCTTTACGTGATTATCAATCCCATAAGAAAAAACCGTGAAAGCCTAAAGCAGTGTTTAAAACCGGTACGAGCGGGAAATATGCAAAAAGTTCATCTTAAACGAGTACCTACAGAAGAAGTTCATCCCGCGATCATGGCGCTCACAATAATTGAAAAACACGGAAATATCCTGTAAGTGACAGTGTAATTTAATTATAAACCGACAAGAACTGTTCCAGAGAGAGAAAATCATGTTGTAAGATAAAGGCCTTCCTCACGGATGAATCGGAATTTGTTGTACAAATCGCGAAAGTTCTAAAACAAGATAAGCCGACTTCATCTTATCGTTATCAGACATTGTTTAGAAGTCGGCTCGAAACAGTGTCTAAGACTAAAGACAAAACTAAATTTCGCCATGAACAATGTGCTTTCATCATCCAGGCAGCAGGCGCGTTGTTGCTACGTGCGCAAGTTTATTATTATCCAGACGCTGTGACATAACTTCTACAACTCTTGGGCTCCTAGTACGACCAAATGGAAACCAATAGTTTGAGATGTGCTAGAAATTGTTTACCAACTTTATAAGTAGAAAATTGTGAAGTTCAAGAAATTGTGGGATATTTGGGGAAGCTGAAATAAAACAAAATTGGAAGCCAAGAGATTTAATCACTTTCCGTTTTTTTGGAAAGACACATTAGTAACTCACGCATTTGGCAATGATTGTTTTAAAATCGGACAGATACCTATTTTAATCTCATCACTCCCTGTCCCAACCCTCGTATTTATAAACCACTCTCAGAGTTCACTTTTTATAGAACTGCCACCAGAATGGAAACAAATCACCATAATTTACAGGAGACAACAGAAAAAAAATTACATTGATAAATATATGAATTCTATCAAGGTTTGGATATTCTTAATCTCTCTTTTATTTAATTTTCTTAATTCCGGATAAATACTTTCCTTGGCTTATTTCTCTACTTCGTTTTCTTATCTTTTCTTCATTAACACTCTTTTATTAGAGTTAAATTTGACCCACTTTTAAGTTTTCGATTGAGCTGAAATTTTTCGTACATCTTTAGTTTGGATGACAATGTAAGGTTAGCTAAGTGACGTCCTTCTAAATCCAATATGGCGGATTCCCAAAGATGGCGGACTAGTTGTTTTTTATGCATTCCCATGATATGGGTATCAACTAAAAGGGTTTGCTGAGAAGGATACGTGAAATAAAATGACGTCACTCTAACGGGAGTTTTATAGCTTTTTTAAACTAAAGTCTTAATAAAAGACTTCGCATTCCATACAGGGATCCCTAAATTTCCTAAACTCCCTCTAGGACTGTCATCATCTGATTTTGCATGGAGCGACCGCCTATTCGACCTCCAAAATCTAGTACCTCGGTATCACAATACTTCTTCCTACGTCTGGGCACCTGGTACTCCACATGTCAAATAATGATTTGTAAAGTTGAAAAAAGCACAACTATCACCCGTTAGCAACACTTCAGGCTATTTAAATCTTGTTGCCACGTAGTATATTATTAAATCGCACCTTTGCGAGCTATCCGACACCAAGGTATATTCCCAAGAACATTTAGATCGGCTTACAGTTTCACCCGAGGTGATTGGAGACCGTATATTTTAGTATACAGTGTGAGATCGTATGACCTCACGTTCGCAAGCAAAGCGAACAGTCCATTGTCCGAATAAATTATGTCTCGGAATTCAACATAATGTCGAAAGTTTACAACAATATAACATGCACACCCACACACACACACGACATGACATGACAAACACACACATGACATGACAAAACATCATCATCATCATCATCATTTCCGAAAGACGTCCACAGCTGGACATAGGCCTCCCCCAAGTGTCGCCACATTGACCGGTCCCGTGCGACTCGCATCCAGCGGATCCCTGCAACCTTCACCAGGTCATCGGTCCACCTAGTGGGAGGCCTTCCAACGCAGCGTCTTCCGGTTCGCGGTCGCCACTCCAGAACTTTTCAAAACAAACTTTGACAAAACATGGACAAACACACATATGACAAAAACACACATCACAAACGTGACATGGACATGGTAAATATCCCGTTGCTAGTGTTAATGATAGTATTTCATAGTGTTCCGTAGTCCTAGTTTCCATTCCCAGGTCGTGCAAATTGTTATTGGAATTTCCCAACAGAAATTAGGCGGTAGCAGCTCGAAGTCTGGATTTGGAACCGATTGATGGCAACATAGGCTCGTCTCCTATTCTTCTTCTCAGCGTATCGATGGCACTAAGTTCAAATGTGTTTAGCCCAAAACTAAGCCACGCGAAACCCGCTCCGTATCTTATTACCTACATGGGACTTACATACTCGTAACTGGCGTAATGTGGGTGTACTCCGTTCCGTGTAATATACGTGTGTAGGTACACTCTCTGTCTTATCCTATGGGGAAACCAGGCGTGATAATATATAATGATACAAGCTGTACCCGGCATGCGTTGCAATGCAGCTTTTTCTACGTACTTCTTGTGTTTTACTACTCTACACCTACCCTACCTACCACCTGCCTACCTTCTACCTACCTACTATTTCCGGGACCAAAAGTAGCCTATATGGTAATTCAGAATATAATCTATCTTGATACCAAATTTCATCCAAATCCGTTAAGGGCATTACATGGCTCAAATCCCAAAAACAGCGTATGTTCAAAGAAATTTGTTGATGAATCCCTTCGTGCGTTTTCCGTGTAAAAAAAGTATGTTATAGTTAAGTTCATCACAAATAAATTGTATTGTTTAAAATTTTAATAAACCTCAATTTTTTTTGGTTAATCGTAGAAAATAGGTCCTTTTTCAACTTTAATTGTAAATTATCTCTGTAACGGCTGAATAGATCGGCATGAATTTTGTAACAACAAATACGTAATGATATACTTAACAATCTGTATTGTTTTTTTTCTGTTATTTCTTTTAATATTTTTAAATAATAAATAAAAACCGAAATTTTGCGAAATGTGCGGGGCAAGTCAACAAAAACCAGTACAGGGATCAAATCATCAAGGTCATCGAGCAATGTAATGCCCTTAAACCGTTTGAGCGTGAAGTAGTAACAAACATACACACAAACACACACAAACTTTCGCCTTTATAATATTAGTGATTATTATGTAATTCAACAGTTCCAAAAATACGATCTAGCAAAATTTTAATTTACAACCACTCCTACAGAATTTTCGGTCAAATAAGATGAAAATAACATAACAAAAAAGTTTTCATCTCGTCTTTTACAAGAAAATCTGAAACGCAAAGAAGTTTTCTTACAAAAGTTAAAACTCCATGTTTACCTTTAACAAAACCATTGTTTATTTACTCTTTGGGCTCTTATGTTGTTACCTAACATGAAATTATAACAGTTCCTTTACAAAACCTCCATAATAATCATATAACTGAAACTCAGTCTTGCCGTCTCGTTCATTGTGAACAAAATGACAACAACAGGTTATTTCTGCCGGTTACCGGTTAGCCGATAGTTATGGACGCTTAGATTTCACGAATACAATCCATAACTCATTTCTGGAATAAATTATTTTGTTATGAAACATATTTTGCTTAGTATTGATTCATTTTCATGATGGTGCCGTGTTCATGGTGGTGATGTTGTTCATGGTGGTGTAAAGGAGTAAAGAAATTCTTATTAAGGCTAAAATTAACAGGGTCAAAATAAATTATCTAGCGACACTTCGCAAAAGTAATGGTTCATAATTATGGTCACAGGTTTCGAAATCTTAACATGACAAAAGTGTCTTGATGGCACTTTTTGAGGTCAATGACTGCAGGTAATGTAGTTACTTTTTTATCATGTCCAAATAACAATATTGTGGAGTTCCGCTCGCTATTTTAATTTGACTTGTGTTATCATTAACACAAAAAACGGGATATTTACCATGTTTACTGATTTCTTTGACTCGTGTTTGTGTCTATAATATGACTTAACCGAAGCTTGGTAATGTATATTCTCAGCAGATGATCACAGATATCATCATTCGCCTAGCCTTTCTCTTATGTTGGGTTTCGGCTTCCAGTCTAAGCAGATGCAGCCGAAGAACAGTATTTTATATAGATAGACTGCCTATCTAACCTCCACAACTCAGTAACTGGGTAATACGATACCCCTTGGTAAGACTAGTTGTCAGATTTTCGGGACTTACTACCTGTAACGACTGCCAAAGATCTACGTTTGACAGCCGGGACCAACGGCTTAGCGTGCTTTCCGAGGCACGGTTTGTTATGGATGGTCACCCATCCACGGACCGACCTTGACAAGAGCTGCTTAACCTTGAAGATCGGCCCGTGCGGCAGTTATTACTTAGCCACGAGCTCCTCTTTAAAATTACAGCAAATGGAATGGAACGATAACGACTGTTTTGAACAATCACATGTTACAAAAGCAATAGAAATGGTAATAAATCGATTGCAACAGGTGCATAGCTACATCAACGACATAATTTTCTCACACACTTCACTACTTCCTTCTGAAGATAAGCAAGAACTTTAAAATCTAATATTCCAGCACGTTGCCAATACTTACTACTTACCAAGTAGGTACAGACGCCAGGATATCAAGCTACTACAGTCTGTGAAATTCTTTAATAGATTTTCAAATTTATCGCTAAAGCATTAGGTTCAAGGTTGATTGGGAAAATTTGACAGTTTCGGGTAGCTTGATGTGTTTTTAGTAAAAACCGATATAATTGAGCTTGAAACTCATAAAGAAACTGAAAATGTAGTGGTTAATTAAGAATTGATTGACGATCATTCTTACGTTCGACCAGATGTTGCGTTATGTGACTCAAATACCTACATAAGAGAACATCACGCTTGTAATCCCCGAAAGGTTAGGCAAAGGTGTACCTAATATTATGAACACCGACGTGTCGCCAGTTCTGTTTAAATTTCATGTAATAGGGGGCGAGCCTATTGGACACACAACCAGACTACGAGCAGCTATTGAAAAAATCCTGTTGGAAAATCCAATAACACTGCTCGACCTGGGAGTTGAACTCGAGACCTGATGCTTAGCAGTAGTCCTTGCGACCATTAGTTAGAGCAACGAGGCAGTCCACCTAGGAATTTTTATGATAAGAAAATCACAGTCTTGTCATCAACTATATGACATACTGTATGAACTAACAGTAGTAACTAATGATGATGATGATGACGATGATGATGATGATGAAAAAGAAAAGGAGATCAAAGACTTTGTTAAAAATACCAATCCATTCATTAAAATATTTATGTGTACGAATTTGAATCATCATTCATCGACAAACATGTAAAACATATTAGATAAGATATAATAATTCAATGATTCAGCCGGTTTCAAGAAAACCAATGGTTTAGTTCGCAACTATGATAATTATGTAGTCAAATTCTAGAAACACCAACGAATCAATTGCAAAACTCCTGAAATAGATTTATTCCAATTACCTACTAAATATTAAATAAAACAAACCAATCAGTCACGTAAACATCTAAAACCGTAACTGTTTTCTTTTCAAACATTGATTCAATCAGCTGTATACCTGGCTTGTTTTTCATGTTTTAATCATTAAATCAATCAATCAATTTGTGGCAGTATTAAATTAACCTTCGTTGCAATCCTTATTGGCTGCTCAGGACCTTCAGACGATCTATTGTCTCAACATAATATGTCTTTTGTCGCAATCACTAAAGTCTCATGATTACAAAATTTTAAAAGCGTTAAATTTTCGAATGTGTCTGGCAAAGATTTGTGACTGGTAATGAATATTTCTGAAACTTGAGATGAAAACAATGAAACTGAAATCAATATCGAGCGGGCTAATCCAATGATGATTGAGTAAGGTCCAGCAACTGTAAGTATAGCATTTGTAATCATGGTCTAGCACCTAAGCAAAAAAGAACATGAGAGACAAGTAGTTTTGACACTTGCAAATTAACTTTAAGTCGGTAGCATCTTTAAAACAATAAAAAATGATGCAAACGAATCACAAAACAAACCGCACACCGCAAATTTCACAAGCGATAAAACAAAAAGCCAGGATGTTGACCGACATTAGTTGTAGATGTATATGTACTGTCGCCAGTGAAGTACTAGCTGCTGCGTGTGGAGGGGGCCGACACGCGCCGGCCGCGGCGGCCCCGCCGAGCGCTCAGCCAGTTGTCACACGACAGCGGAGCGAGAAAGACGCGGCCTAAACGACCAGCGTGTTCTCAAAACTTTACGCGACTAACAACTGCAGTATAGAAAAACATTATTGACTGAGAGTGTTTAGTTGCAAGTTAAAGTGTTGTGATAGTGATGACATTGTCTCGGAATATTTGGTTCTCATGTCTCCTGGACAAGCTTTGATGTCAGGGATGGATTTGAGAGACCGACTAGTGGAGGAGATTGTACTCCTAGCGCTGTTCCTGGTGTCAACTGCGGCCAACTCGTTGGCTTTACTTGTTTTCTGCCGTCGACCGGGACTTAGAACTATATCAAATCGGTAAGTTCAACTTTATTTTTATGTCACCTTAATACATCATCTGTGTAAACTTTAATAGAAAAAAAAGACATCAGGATTCTAAATCATCAAGGTCAACAGGTTCCCAAATTCAAAACCGTTAAATATTAATATCGCTACTTAAACTTGTTGTGTCTCAAGTTTAGATGGTCTATCAGAAACTGTTGAACAAACTCAAGAGAGAGTTGTATATGTTGTAAATAATAATTTAAATAGATTAAACATGAACGTTACTGGCGAAAGCAATAGTAATAATCGACTTTCGACATTTCAGATAATGTTGATGATGCAAAAGCTAGGGTTGGTATTTTGAAAATAGTTGAACAAGTACTAGACGAACATAAAACAATGCAATGAAACTTAAAACGAGTTGCATTTTGAAATGAGAAGTGTACTTTGTTTAATGAGAGCCCTCCCTAAGTTGGGCCATCAGCCAAAACCAACAGTATTATTAGACTTAGTGCTGTAGTCTCTCTACCTGATGCCATACTTCTTTTCGTTTATTTTGCGGCCGCTATGCATGATTTATGGTTCGTAAAGACAATTTTTGACGTATTGCAAAACAAAATTTACAATATCATTGTATGTCTGATTGATGTCAATCATTAATCATAAAGTATTGTGAAATGTACTATCAAGATGGTTAAGTACGATATAACATTCCATCACGTATATTTCATCATGCATAATCGATTACCTAAATGGTTAAACTCATAGTCATCACTGTAACAATCTTTAGAATATGGGAATCTTCATCTAAATGTGCCAAAATTCATAAAATCTACGCCTAAAATTCCATCCATGAGAAACAAAGAACTAAATACAGTAATTCCCACATTAACTTTTATGACTAGAAAAAATCCAATGATATTTAACAATAATTTAAATTATTTTCAAAACTGGTTTTAAAACAATTACCACATCAAAATCTAGACTAATTCAAATCAATAGTTCCTCAATACAAAAGGAATACCGAAATCTATTTGGTCACGAAACGCTTATTTTACTTCAAGTCAAAACTTTTTGCATCATCCGAAACATCAATGTGGGCCACTGCTTTGTCCTGCTGGTTACCTGGTACTAAAGTTTTTTGCTCAACTCACTTCCCACGAGTTAAACCAAAAAGTTTTGTCAGAAGGTCAAGTTCATAGTCTAACGATTTAAATAGCAAAAAAATATTCTTTCCATAATTTGAGGACCTATCAAAATGCGTCCAAATTTTTTGTTTGTCCATTGTGATTCTTTGTTTAGCTTTTTTGTATAATGTGTCAGCCGTTGTAGTAGTTTTAAGTGTATAAGAATCACTTGTATCAACAAATGACCAGTTGCGGTTGATTTTGATTAATTGACCAAACGTTTACACATCGCACCAAAATATTGGACGAAATACTGGATCGAAACGTGGGGAAAACATGAATAATCTTGGAAAAGCCAGCTTGTATACAAAACACGTCCAATACCTGTTACAGAAGTCCCAAACAATGTTTTCTAATACAGATGTAATTTAAAACAAACTTTTCCTCAAACATTAAAATAATCGTTATTCCGCAACATTATTATCAGAATACTTGAAAACTAAAATTCCCAAACTGATTACGCGAGTAATAAAATTGGCCTTTGGTTCCGGTTAAGGCCGTTACTCAGTTCAAGTTCTTACTGATACAGAAGATAAGAGAAACTCACTAAACACGACAACAGGCCGAAATTGCACAATGAGAAAGTAGTAGTTGGGCTCCAATCCATTAGAACCAAACTTGGCCTATATAAATCACAGTTGAAGTGAGAAATGGGCATAGACTAGTAATTGGTGCAGTTTATCAAAACGTCAATTCCATATTTACAGTAGCAGGGCGTATCAAGGCAAAACAATTCTTATTTGCTTTGGCTGATAAGGAATCATTGGCCTGTGAAGATAATTAGGACGATAGTCGTATTGGTTGTTTAGAACTTAAACACGAAAGTCTATATTTGATTGTTCGAAGACTAAAATGGGACATGCATGACAAATGAAGATCATGATTCATTTATGCTTCAAAGATTTTGGACAGGAAGCTAACATCATCAACATTGAAAACCAAACTCCACATTCGAGATCACAGAAGACGATACATGAGAGACCTAAAAAGATTTTGAAACTGTTTATAAGATTATTGGAGTAAAGTTAAACGAATGAGATGAAGGAAACACAGGCAATGATATCAAAGATGCACTGTCCCAAGATAATAAAAACAAAAACTATCTGTTCGCATTGTTTACTATATTTTTTACGTCTCGTCGAGAATTTGCGTATCATTCATTGTTGGTCTATAAAAGTCTGTAATAATCTTGTTTGCAGCGATTTATCAGGTTTTTAAACTCCGATGCACTTCTTGGTTTGAGATTTGGGTATCAACGGCTGAGATCATAGAGAGAAATCTTTGTTTGCTATATTCACAGTCACTTATATTTGGCAGATACCAGTTTTTCACAATCTAAATGGATGTCTGATTAAATCAAGACTTGCGATTTTACACCGAAAATAAAAATGATGTGCTACCTCTGTTGTCTCGTGTTTTTTTATCTACTTATTTGATTATTTGTTCTGACATCAAACGTGCCGTGCTAATTGTTCCTGATTCTCTGAATCGCGTTTAATCGTCTTTTTAATTAGGATTCCTAACTAATTTAAGACTTCGCTTAACAATGCCGATAATTTCGGTCTAAGCCGTCTAACAGGCGTGAAAGTCTAGAATCTCGCCCGACCATGACTCCGATTTGCATCACGGTATAGATTAATCTAGAATAAGAAACGGAATCCTGAAGATCTAACAGAGATTAAAGTATTAGATACACTTGATACTGACCTCAGTACGTGTGCTGTGTCATAAACCCGAGCCACTAATCAAAAGAACAAATGACTTATGCCATTACTAAAGAACTCATTAACGAACCCCTTGTTTATACCTAAACAAACAATTCTTTTAAAAGTAATGGTAATGATTCTGCTCAATTTGGTGTCAAATGATTTAACGGTCGAACGGAGAACTTGAAAAAATAAGCCAATCAACACTCTGAGCTGGATCACGCTAGCCGATCATGGATTTGATTAGTTGATTCTTTCCTCATTTCTTGTTTTGTCATAATAGTCAAAACTGTTAACCGCGCCTCTTTATTGAATACTATGTCACTCTAATCACTACAATATTTACATTAACTATTAACTTTGATATGCTAACGTTTACTAACATCATCAAACAATGCATCTACCTCATTAACTACTTCGATAACCTCTTTAGATAGTTATTCAAGTACGTGACTTCCATTAATATCCCATAGCAACTTCGGTTGTTCCAAAACTGTTTCTCATGAACCGTCACCATGATTCATTCAATCCTGACCCCTAGTTATTAACCGACCAATTGTGAATGGCTCAACAGGCGTGGGTACCTCAAACATTGGATGTAGTTTCGCAATTCGTCCGGGTGCCACGCAATCTAAAGGTTCAAATGCAATAAATATTCTGTCGCTCTCTTGTGCAGTCGTAACAGACTTTTCCTCATCAATTAATGATAGCATTGGATCTGATGGAAAATAACAAGTACTTTTGATTGTGGGGACCAAGACAACTAATGGAATTTCTTTCGTTTCTGTCAAAAATCTTGCGTGAGTTGGCTACGTCATAAAAATGTTTCCGAAATATTTTATGCACGGTCTTTATCTCATGAACTAAATTTATAGCTCTCCATGCCACGTGTCCCGTGCATTGATCGTGCATACAAAGTTTGATACTTTAACTTTCGACTATCCTTTTGTTTGACTCCTCATACAGAACGTTATTAGTTGACTTTTTATTTCCTTACTTTGTTTTTTATTGTCCATTCCTATCTGTATCAAACACATTGTTTCTAAAATATTCAAGTATTTGTAAAGAAGAATTTAGTTTAATGTTAATTGTTGCATCACGACTAAAGAATTTCAACTCGTGTGTAAGCCTTATTGACAAAAAATGGTTCTGTTTGGTTAGAGTAGAAAAAATGGCTTCATTTTTACCCTTGTTTTTTCAATTTAGTACCTGTAGAAATTGGTTACTTTAAAAGGTCTAGGTGAAATGTACAAAAGCAAGCGTATTTTGACAATTTCTTCATGAATATCCCCAAATCAAATTCTAATGAAATCAAATCTCTAGTTACATATTTAATTAAATTTATTCTGAAATAGAAACCCGTTTTCATTGATTACAAACGGACATGTCTTTACAAATAGATGTTAAATTCATTACCCTTACCTCGATTTCGTTCGTTTGTTTGATAGTAATGCAATTTATTTTATATCTAATCTATTAGCGAACGGAAGAATTGGATTGAGTGAGAGGATAATCTTTCATTACTTCTTGGCCCAAGGTTTCCATATGTTTTTTGTTATTGTAGATTTTCTACATCTGCTTTGAGGAAACTAGTTCATGCAGTGATTATCACTTAGTTTGTAATGGTATTATTAGTTCATGTAACCTCATTAGTTTGTAATAGTATCATTACTTCACATAACCTCGCGTTCTCTGCTTACACCGCATCTGATAATAGTGTGATAATGTTTATCACTTGCATAATAGTAATAGTTTTAAACTGTAACAACAATTGTAGAGTATTGAAAGGTCGAGGTGATTAGTTCTGGCTTCACGCCATTAGCTTTGTAGACTTAAAATATTCTTACCTGCTACATTTTGTCACTGGTTGCAAACTGTAATGACTAAGTACTGGTTGGCAAGTTTTTTCTTTTCTTAATTCGCTATCATTTTCGAATAAAACCTTTTTTCTTGTAGATACTTTATCACAAACCGACCGTTCGTTCCACAATTATCAATTTATCTTACGCCTTCTACAAATAAAGTAAGTGTACCGATGACTCAAGGGTAATATTGTAAATCAATGCAACGTACTGCCGGATAACAGTTATTATTGAATGGAAGAAACCTAAGAACCGCGGACGTACGGTTAACACGATAATCCTACTCTTGTTTACAGTGTTATTTTAATGAATAACATCTAGATTTTGATTGGTGAAACGTCAGACTATGAAATCAGACATGCCGCATACTGTTGAAAAAGGCGTAGCTTCTGCATTTAAAACGACAAAAACATAAAGAAGAAAAAAAATCTGAAGGTATTTTTTTTAAAACAATGAAAGGTGAACTTGAACGTGGAACAGATGAAATTACCTAATTCATGGGACATGTGATAGAACGAGTAACAACTAGGTATTTTAAATCGACTTACTACTAAAAAAAATTCTTTATTAGAATATGACAGTCATTATGTACCGCGAAAGCTGAATTTTATAGTTTTGTAAACCTATAGAGTGCAACCTACGTTCATTCTCACACATTTCACAAGTTTGTACTTGACCTCTTATCTTGGCGATGTCAAAATTAGTACCGAGCCGAATTAAGCGCGAAAACTGACAACTGTCACCCGTTAAAAAAACATTACGTTGTCTTTGGATAGTAACTTTTTAAAGGAAAACGAAAGCGATTAGCCTTATGAACTATTTAGGAAATCAATCAGCAGTTACCTATTGGAACACAATGCTGGTAATTTTAATCAGTTTTATAAGCAACACGATCTATTTGATCAACTATTATTAAAGTTACTAACAGTTTACGTCAGCCTTCAATACTCTTTGAAATAGAATGAATAATATTTATTCAATTGGCAACATAAATTGAAAAAAGTAGTATCTTTGATCATGCTTTGTTTCCTTTACTTATTAAACTTGAATTATTTTAATATAATTTACTTGCATTGGTTGTCTATGCTACAAAAAAATGAGCTGTCACCTGCGTACGAAAGCTATTTTTGACAACATTAAATTATTTTTTTTATGACTGACACCGACCATCATATATCTAGCCTAGTCCAATTTATTTCTAAATGAAACTGTAAATTTATCTGTGCCCAGTTTAAGTCTACCGAATGGCCTGATGGAAATACTTAGTTGTTGCCAAGTGGTTTCACTCAAAATGTTACTCAGAATTGTTAATCCGGTTGTCAGCGGATCTTGCGAAAATGCTAATTTGTTGTCTGTGGAACTGTTTTCAATTGTTTCTTTTTAATATATCTTTCCATACACTACTAATAAGTGATGATACATTCCATCTTTCTCGCAGTAGATTAATAGACAAAATTAGAGTAGTTTTGAAATCAATCGCCTGACATTGTGCAGATCGCGTGGTTTGGCTTTATGTAAACTATGTCAAGTACTTTAAACTACTTGAAGTATCTATTGGAAATTTGGAAGTGCTGCCAAGTTCAATAATAACCGGACATGTATGAAAATATTTCTTTATCATTGAATTGAATCATAAATTAGAAGATTAACTATTTATTAGAAGATATACTATTTAGCCTATCATTGATATAGTCTATGAGTGAAGGAGATCTATATACTAATTTTTGGCAGCTCCCGGTCACTATGACTAATCGTAAAATTACTGTTTTGACCTTACAATATTATGAATGAGGCCAGAGACTATCAATTATCTAGATTAAAAGCCGGGTTACGTTATTTTTTTAATAAATTTTACTGTGATTTTGATATTGTTGAAATAAAATACGAATGTCAATGTCAAAGTTTGACATGGAATTTGTATAAACATTGTATAAAAGATCTCGTTCTTATTATATTCTGGGTTTTACCTTTTTGATATTTTCAGATCATATTTAAAAAAAATCCTAAATTCCATTGATAAAAACAATATTGACTCATAGGAGAACACGCGAAAAAAATATGGCTGTCCCCAGATGCAAATTTGGATTTGTTATCCATTTTATTTGACTATAATTTACATATTTTACGCCTATCAAATCACTAAAACACGAAAACATTTTATAATGTTTAAATAACCGAATATCGACTGAAGCTAAATAAAAATTACATTTTCCCTGCATTAAATCTATTAAGTGGGACTTGGCGCGATATTTTATTGCCTTTGCGCTTATAGTTTTAAAACATTAAGAGACCGTAGGAAATTATTTAAAATTCCCTCTTTCCAGTGAATAAAGAAACCGTAAAATATATGTAAAAAGCTTAAGTGCAGCAGTAAGGTTGGGCAACACTAATGACGTTATCAACTAAAGTGACTTTCTAAGACATTTTCACCTTTTTAACTATCTAAATGGGTGCCGTGTAGAACGCAGTCACTAATATACTGGCTGGAAGCAATATGTAAATCACGACTACATTTTTTTTCAAAAGTGGAACGCGTTGACAACTAGACGGAAACAAAAACATGCAATCGAAAAAGAAAATCCATGTGGCAGCTAAAAAGGCGGGAAAGTTTTGTACCATAGATAGAGCTCTACTGTTATATATCGACAGTATTTTTAAACTTAACTTTTACTTTTGCGTTTTAGTATAGGTAGTCAATTTACGTCAATAGCTGTTGCTTTAGTTTAGAAACAGCTTGTAAAATTCACTTTAAAATCAAATTTGACTGGAAAGTTCTCTAATTTCAAATAAATCATGAAAATTGACACTAAACTAAAACCCTACACAAAGACGTCATAGGTGATCTGTTTCAGAGCTACTCATGTATGGGCATAAGGTATTTATAAATTTGCTGGATGATTAACGACACCGTGACGCGGAACTCGTCTAGATCATAAAGCTTGAGACGTGGGCGTCCACCTCTCGATTGACTGAGCAAAAACAAACGTAGAATATGTTCCGTTCTACGTGTGGAATCTCATTAATCATTATACATTCATAATAATAATGATCTCCTTGTTTTCAAAGGAAATAGCACACGTAAACTAAATGGGAACGCTGAACCGGAGGATATCGCGTTCGCTTTACAAATCCGCATTAAATAACCTTCATTGTATTCAAAGAACGTTTTCTTCGATAAAAAAACAGAAGTTATTTTGATCAATTATTTATCGATTCGTCAGTCGAAACTAATCGTTTGACAAATGAGTGATGTAGCTTTCATTAGTTAGCCTATTAGCCACTTTCATTCTTTAGAATTCGACTGTTTTGTTTTAGCCTTGATTGCTAGATTAATTACGAACGGTTACTGACGAAATAGAATTAATGTGTCTCAAATTCCTTGTTGCGAACGCAGATATATTACGACAGAGGTAATAATATTAATACCTATTATGTAAAACTACGCAAACAATGTAAATAGTAATGTCATTAGTGACATGTATACATTGTAATTAAGAATGGTTGAAAAAATATTCACTTATCCCTCGTGCGGGTCGTGCCCAGTTCAAAGAACTTGAAGAGTTGTTTTACAATTAAGATTTATTTGACTTGTGACTTATATTGTATAAGCACCTAGATTACACGAGAGAGCCCTTTGTCATTGAGATTTAAAGAATATAAAAAAAAGAGATTTTCCAAAAATATTTTTAAAAAAAATATTGCAAA
Source organism: Noctua fimbriata (assembly GCA_905163415.1). Taxonomy (NCBI): domain Eukaryota; kingdom Metazoa; phylum Arthropoda; class Insecta; order Lepidoptera; family Noctuidae; genus Noctua; species Noctua fimbriata. Next base: position 7,097,694 of record LR990934.1, on the reverse strand, counting down.
CTGACCCATATTAATTGTGAAAAATGTAATAATTCTTTCAAAAAACGTAACATAGTGTGATTGATTCAAAAACTCTTGATTTTCGTACCATGTACTAAATTAGAAATGTAATAAAAAACAAACTGTAACGTGATATCGATAGTTGCTACTTGTAAGTAGTTGTAACGTCATGCTCTTATTGCTTACTGGGTGGGCAGAAGTCCCAGGCATCTATAATTACGTACTATGCACCGTTCCCTTGGTTTTAAATTAAGGTTAACCTTGCTTTTAAAGATTACTGCAACTGTTAGTGTGTAACTCTGACCAATCTTCGTAAACCATAGTGAAGTTTTGCAATTCGAATTTATAGAAGTACCTCGTGAACCAAACCAACTGTCAATAGTGTCAATTTCATTTTGACAGTTCAGTTTTATCTCTTTCCCTAATAAAATGATTTTAAGTCTACGACTAATGTATTCATCCACAGTATGACTAACACTTCAATCGAAATTATTTTCGTTCTCTACAGGATGCTTTGATTTACTACAGCAACGGAAACGGCTAGAGCCACATTTTCGGAATGCATGAAGGTAAAATAAAGACTTTGTGTTCAAGAATTATCGTTATACTTTACTTAGTCCGCAATTAAGGTAATTACGACCCTGAGTTAGAATACAATGTTTTGTTTGTGCATAATGAAAAAGGTTATGTCAGTTGGCATAATTATTGTCTATGGAAAGTGTTGGAAGATTTGGCTCTAAGGAAACTTGATGTTTGATTGGGGAATTAAGCAAGATTTTAGTTAAATGTTTCTTTTTTACAATTTAGAATTTTAATATGTTTTAATTAATTCATAAGATGTTTGTAAAGAATAAAGCATTGTAGTAGATGGCATTGAAATGTCTGTGTAATTCAAACATTTGGATCATCATAAAACAAGGAATAAAATAATTGGGTCACAGCTCGCTTTAAATGTCTAAAAGAGTCCTCATTAATAAATCACTTTGCTTACATAAATGTAGGCCCAAAATATCTCGTTTGAAGAAGCTTTTTACTCTGTAAAATATAATTACAATAAAATAATTGCTGCCACATTATTTTCCACAAGAAAATGCCATCATTTTCATTAGTAAGCAATCTAAAAATAACCAGTTTTTTGTTCTATTAGATTAAACCACGCCAAGAATAGACAATATCTTGTTAAAAAAATATGTTATAAACATTTTTTTTTATTAGTATTCAGACTAGATCAAGTCATTTGTGTAAAATCAGGTTAAGTGATATTATTTTTAGCTTTTATGCTATAACATGCAGGTTGCTTTAAATAAGTAACGACGTACGATGCGTAGGAGTCTCTCAAGTAAAGCTCCCCAACCTGATGCCTTAAACTCCAAACAAAAGGATTTACCTAACTAAGACCAATCAGTATAACAAGGCACTTATCTTGATGAATGAAAGAGCAATCTATATAATTTGTTCCAAAGAAACCATTTAAATTGATTACAGTAATTAATATCGACTGACAATAAGCCACAAGGCTGCTTATTTCACGGTCAAGGCGCCATTGTTGTAAAAAAGATTATTTTTCGCCTGCTCATCGTTTTGCTTCAAAACGTCGGAAAGTTTTCTAGTTATTTGAGTACTGTGTTCAATTGCAGACAGGGTACACGCTATTTGTCTATTATTATTTCAATACTATAAATTTTGAGTGTAGTAAAACCCTACTTGATGCCAAAAGGTCGTGAACTTGGCCGATACTCAAGGTCTTCATCTATTTAATCTTACAATAAACTTTTATATTATGTTCTCATGTCAATGTCCTATATACACAATATCCTAACCCTATAAAATTTTGCAACAACCGCCTTCCGTCGCATCGAAAGACATAAAAATCTTAAAATAAACGTCAATAAAATGAACGAAAGTATGGCAACTCCTATTCCGAATTCGAATATGGAAAGCAATGAATCAAGTTGGCGGGTGCAGTCACGAACTTTAGTCTAAATCGGGGTTTGCATGGCGTATAGTCGTTTAACTGTCATTCAATAAATCGCTAACATCGATAGTTTTGAGGTACGTCTTTTTAGGTACCGACTTTCTATATTGCAGCAGAAAAACTTATGACATCATGTCTTAAATACATCATGACAAGAGTTTTAAGTAAATTCGTAATGACACTTTGGTCTGCCATTTTTTTCAAATGACATTTCATAACACTTTTCAAATATCGATTGCAAAGTTCGTCTCACGCTTTACCAATTTCCTTTACACCACTGCCGTAGCGTACGGCCTTTAAACTTACAATCATATTGCTAGAATTGCTTTCATATAGCCTTTGGCTGACATTGCGAACGCAATTAAATAATTTTGTAGTCCATGTAATTGCACAATTTGAAGGGAGCGGTGTAAATCGTTTCCTATTTGTTGTTCAAATGTAATTAGACAAGAGTTGCTAAATAGTTCCATGTTTTCTTTCTTGACAGTTGACAACGGGAATAGGAACTATTTGTCAACTAAAATTACAGATAATAATCATGGCATAATAATATTGAATGCAGGTTTGTCGCTAAACCATCAACCACCGCGTTCTTAAATCAAAGATAGTTTTTGTTTGAATAAATTACCTAACTCGAAACAGTGCTTTCAATTGTCTTCAATCGAACTGAAATGATAAACTTGTCAGTTTCCAATTATTCTAATTACAAATATCTAACTAAGCTAAATTGTATTTGACAAGGACCCGTCAGTTACAGAGCATATAGTCAGGATAGACTAATTACATAAACCAGGAGCTGTTCACGTCACTCATTGTCAATGAATTATTTGGCAGCAGTGGAAACAATTGTTGCTTCACTTCACTAGTCTATCTATATTGTCTTTACTCCTACTCTCACTCATCATTCACACAATGGCTAAAATTGGGCCATCTTTACCATAGACTAAAAGAACAAGAGAGGAAAATATTTAAATTTAGAAGTTATCAACGTTAGATTTCACTACAACCTCTGATTGAAAAAATGTTTAACAGGAAAAGATTTTCTCATGAGAAAAATTACTATTTAATCGATCTACCTTCGATTTACAGTTATGTACAACATTCTGTTCTTAAGGCAGTTATTATGTTTGACGCATTAAAATCTCTGGACATGTCAGTTTGACGTCATTAATAAATCCGGGTTCTAGCATTGTTTGTGGTCCAATCTGCGTCACGTCATCGTTTTCTTCTCAGATTAAATTGTCTGTGTGTAATTAGATCTCTTCAGTGGATAGGTAAGAAACAATTAATTTTAATTGTTTAATCAATTTCTATGGCGACTTAAATGAGAAAAATGTCCCAAGCTTTACTTCATAAATTGCGTTAATATGCATGACAATACTTTCGTTTCATCATTTTTGTCCTCTTAACCATAGACAAGATAGAAAACAAATTTAAAAAAACTGACATTCTTTTGTGAAAATCATCGTTTGAAATAGGAAGTGAATCTAATACGAATGCAAAAAAAAGAGTATTGGTATTTGTATTGATAGAGAACGGAAATTAGAACCTGCGTTTTCCGCCATTGTGAATCACAGTTTTTTGTAAACACGTAGGTATCTTCTTTAGTCTATTCAATATTTAATGCTTTGTTGTATTCTTCCTGTGCATCTGACATTTTAGTAGCATTATTTTTACGAAAGAGAGACTGAATCGGAATTAAATGCAAAATGCATTATAAGTATGCATCAGTCGAAAGCAAATAACTATCCCTCATTATTAAGTAACAAAAAACCTACTTTAGAGAATTTCCTAAACACCATTGTTTCTAAGACTCAGTAATCTGAACAATTCCAATTAAATCTAAGTTTTAACACTCCTAGTAGCAAATTCTTGGGGACAATAGTCACAATAATTAACACAATCGATGTTTTTTCGATCGTGAGAACTTTGAACAATAGAATAGCCCGGATCACGTGTCGTCTAAACGTTGACAATTAGAATTGCTACTACAATTGCCATTAAGCTGACATACTTCTAATTATTGTGGAACGTTTTTCCATAATTATTAGATAACAAAAAAATATTGGTTTAAAACGCAAAACATTTTGAATAGCAACCATCCAAATGTTAAAAACCTTCTTTTTCTGTCTGACCAGTATGAAACCACAGCCCTAAAATTGGATTTATAGGTTCCGTCAAAAAAAAAAAACTTAACTATCTGAACAAAATAACTTTGATATAAGAATCTCCCAACCCCACTAATGAATTACACAATAAAATCTTCTTTCACATTCCCCGCTTAAACCAACGTTCCAGAAAAAATAAACTTCATTTAAGTTCTATTACTCTTTTCCACGTGTAGGTACAGCGAAACGAGGTCTCGTGCACCAGGTAGATGTAGGTTTTGCCTTGATGGCCGCTTCCATTGACCCATTTAACTATGTGCATTAAGTTAGTGGCTTTTGCAAACGCTAGTTACGGTTTTTAGGTTAAGTGATAGGAAGTTAAAGTAACTAGCTACCATGTTTTGTCACATAAATATTAGAAATCCATCACAACAGCTTTGTTTTCATAAATTATAATTCAGGCAGAGGCAGGCAGAGGCAGTATAAATAAAAGTCATAACCTATTAAACGTCAAGTGTTCACCATAGATTCTAGAAGTTTGCATTTACGCGCCAATAAATTCATGTGACATTACAATTTTCCAACGTAGAATAGATAATGTAGACTCCTTTGTTTTGTTTTTTTAATGGTCGGACTAGTTTTGTAAAAGGCATCTTGGAATGGCAATACAACCCACAGGTATGTGGTCACCAATGTGTATAGACTACAGACTTGTTGCTAACCACACTAACCTTGATAATAATGTAATATCGGGTTTTTTCATATATTTACCGACGGAGCTCATATTATTTCCAATAGTAATTGGGTTTGTACGAAAATTCTCTCGTAAAAATAACCTTGCGGAATGAAAGCTAGCTTTCTAGAAAGTAAGTTTTTACTATGAATTGTTATTATTGTAAAATTACTGATCAAAATTGGTAAACGTGATTTACGTATAATTCTTTATATAGCTCAAATTGTTCTTACCACATAACAGAGTGTTTCTTTGTAGTACAAAGAAGAACCATTACCTAAATGAATTTACGCATAAATTACTAGCAGCATAATGTTTACGATCACTCAAGCGGTCAAGCCCCACTTGATATGAGAGGAAAATTCCTCATAAAGTCTATTTAGAAATAATTTCACTTTGTTTTAATAGCTTCGCATATAAAAGGAAAAACTCAAGTTTACATTACCTACTTGGATAGGGTTGGCAAACGTTATGATTGAGAAAATTCTATTATATTCAAAAGTGTAAAAAAGAATTAAAGGGTTCGAAAAACATGCTTGAATATTGTCATATAAAAATTGAATAACTTTGACACATTAAAAAAACAAACTGTCAACAGTTCCCGCCCTTTTATAGATAATTCACACCTCTTCACCCTTTTTACTCGACTGTCAAGGAAGGTAAATGTTTTTCGCACGTATCTTGTATGTTTGTTTGTTTTTTGTAAATTTCTTTATTACCTCGTTTGTTCCAAATGGCTGGATGAATTTCGACGATTAAGGTATCATTAGATTCGTCTCAAAAACCCAAGTGTCTTTAGCAAAAAAAAAAACAAAAGGATTTTTGACGCTAAATTGTATATTGTCAATATTTTTTTTTAACCAAACTTATCGAATAGGGTATCAAAATGAAGGAAATTAAAAGGAGATTAAAGTCGCTTTTTTTGATACTTTAAATTAAATGTTACTTGTTGCTTTGCCTGCCTTATCAAATAACACCAGTCCATAAATTACCAAGCTGCCGTATGTGCTCAAGCTCCAACCCTATATCTTCAGAATTAGGTCAGCCCAGAACCGGTATTCGTGTTACCAGGTGAAGGTGAATGCAACGTATTCAAAACAATAACAATTATTATAGAGAAAGCTTTGATGTATGCAGATTTTCAATTTAATGGGACAAGACTTGAAAAGAGTCCGAGGCCCTTGTTTGATGGTGCTGAAGGTAGTGCAAATTACGTTTTTTAGTATCTTAGTTGGAATTATTTGGAAAATTCTTTAATTATAATAATACTGTGTGGTTTAAATTATGATAAGCCATTTGGATAAGACTGTCAAATGGAGTAGGTTTAATTAGTTCTCTTTGAACAATTACTTATTCGAAATTTAAGCAGTAGTAGTTCCAAATCTGACTTTGAACTTTAGATTTCTCCAATACAACAAAGAGGAAACTCAAACTCTCTGATTATCTTGGCTTCAATTTACATTTTATCCTCCAAAATTTTCCAGACGATAACTCAGTCAAATATCGCGACAATCAGTTTCAAAATTGAAACCCGTGACACAATGGGGTTAAAAATAGTGCCTATTTTGATTTTTTATTATCCTTCACCGTCCCCATCTTGAAGCGACTGCGCATAACAATGGCGGCTTCCGCTCACGCTTGCGCTCTGTAACGCTGAGGTATAATGACACCTGGATTGTCAATATGTCAGAATGTTATGCTTTTTTTTTCACGTCAACAGGTTTTCATGTACTTTGACCCATGTTTACTGGTTGAAAATTACAATTGTCCATTGTTTCAGTGAATGCGTTAAAGTTTTCTCGGAAAAATGTTAAACAAATTCGATTTATGAAGATTAATCATTTTGCGTAAGTACTTACAGAAAATTCCACCCATTCAACAGTAGATAGTTCTTCCTGGAATAGACACAGATGTTTTCCTTTTTGGAAGAATTGTTCCAGATTTTATTTTTATTCTTGCTAATGACAGTGTCACAGATTATAAAGCGAGTTGGCCAGTTAGTGACATTTCGGCTTGTAGCCAAAACTTTGGTCTCTGGGAAAATGTATGGGACATAAATAAAAATGAACAAATGACAATCTTTTAAAGTCGTTAGCACTATGGTTTAATTTAATTAGCATTTTTATTATGTAATCGACCTTTGCCAAAATATTGTAAAAACCAGATTAGTTATTGTTTTTAATAAAAATAACTTGTTTCAACATTCTGAGAAAATCATAGTAAAAAAATAATTAAATGACTAACTAGATTGATTTTTTTTTTTTATAACATCCGTCTCTGAAATAACTACCGCTAAACAGAGAACTATTAAACAAAGTTCCTTTCACTCTTGTATAATTAAAACTCCTTTGTCCATACCTCATACAGGACCTGAGTCTCGAAACTGAATATTTCCTCAATTCTTTTTTTATTATTTCGCGACTACGAAGGTTGTTAACCCTTTTTAATTTTAAAAACATAGTATGAATGTAAGCGTTAACGACATTGATCCTGGCAGGTTTTTGAACGTATAGATTGACATTTTAAAAGTGCTATTTTTAATCTGCGAAACTTCTAAATGTCAGAATGTAATTTTGAATTATGATGCAATTGTTTATGGAGAAACTATTGCGAGCTTCGTATTGTAAAACCTTAATTACGCTTAAACTTGAACACTTCCTTTTTTAAACATGAATAACTAATAGTAAGACCACTCATCTTTCTAAAGATGTAAGGCCGAAACGTAACCTTGACTGTTCAGCATGTACTTACTACCAATTGATTGCAATCTTTTTCTAGACCGATAATTTGAACATGCAAGAGGAAAACGTGTACCAAATCGCTATTCCTCGCCACAATTATTGCTTTTGTGCATATTTGTGGTACGACTGAACACTCAATACTATACTTGTATACGTTGATAAGATCGCTACTGCATTATTATTAGCCTTTTCAGCTGCCAGTGTTCTTAATTGAAAAGTTATCAATAGACTTTTTCAATCACAATCATGTTTCGGTGCAACAAATTCATTTAAAAAAAATGTCTATGAATCATATGAAGATTATAGATTAGATTATCTTTTCATTAATACAGTTGCATTGCGAATTTGTGATTTGGCATTTTAATTTCATTAATATTGTGATCAATACTCGTTATTTCATTAATGCAGCTAAAATGATATACGATGCTATATAAAGTTATATGATGTTGCTATAGGATGTGATATTCGTTTAAGTTGCCATTGAATAATACATTCTAATAAAATACTCATACACAGATGCGTTAATTACCCATTAATTTGTTCTCTTTGACGCGAAAACAATAATTTATGCAGTTGTATTATACACTTAGTAACAATAAAAAATGTTTGTACAGCTGATCGATAACGTATTGAAGTTGCAAAAAGTTATGAAGTCAATAAATAATATTTATTGACTTGCATAACTTTTTGCATTCCATAAAACAATTATAGGTTGTAGACAAGTTTAAAAATAGTAAACTGTAATTTTCTTTTTATAAAATGCATAGATATTGTTATCTTTTTTTTTAATAGGTCAATAATGTAGGTTTCTACTAATTTGATATCAAATGGATAGATATTCTTGTTTGTCTAGAAAGCCTATTCATTGGCACGTAATGCTTTGTCTAGTAAAGTGAGATAATAAAAAAAACCTACATTATTCAACATAGATCCCATTGAAGGCCTCACGTAGGACCACAATGATATGTAACAAGTTTAAAATGATTTGTATTCTATGGCTGTCCGTTTAATATCAAACAAAGATCGACTTCAAAAGGTTTCGATATTTCATGAATACGTTTATTACGTGTTGAAAGAAGAATAAAAATGAAGGCTGTTTTTTATGCGTCAAGCGTATGCACGTGGATGGCATTTTTTCTATAAAAAGAAATGAATAAAATGAATGACGTTGGCATAAAAGTAAAACGATTTATGAAACATAAAAAAAAAATGAATTGTTCCAAATTTGAAACTACAAGTTGCCGCGAAATTACATTTTGACATTTCTTTAAGTATTATTATTGTCATGCATTTTTCACTTTCGCTACGACCTCTTTTCATGCATAACCTTCAGTGGATTTATGTATATTTGCGTTGCGGGTTCGTTCATTCCCGATTTGTGTCAAAATATAAACTTGACGTCATTATTAGTACGTTAACAGATAAGGTCGGAAGTTCACGGAATCACGTAATACTTAGCTGAGAAAAACAAATGAAAATTGTAAGAAAATGGACGCTTTTGTGGAGTAAGTTTAGATAAGAGCATGATGTAATATAAGCTGTCTAAACAACTATTGAAACATCATACATTACATAATTTTATTTCTGTAATGGCGGTCTATGTCATGGATATTTTTACTATGACATTTAAAGTTCTTTCGTTATGTTACCATTAAGTTTATTAACCCAGAGTTCGTTCAAGAGAGAGTGCAGTTTCTAGTGTAGACTTGCGACGCAAGATTCCAAACAGGTTTTATGCGACGTAAGCATTCGAAGCTCAGTTAAAAAAAAATCTGCAAAACTTTTTTTAAGAATACGTCACAATGCAAAAGTGTGCACGTCATCATTCTAGTACCAAGAAAACCTTTGATCCAAATTGAAAAATAAATGTTTTAAAGTTTACTTACTTGCCCCAAAGAAAACCTGTTGACGTTGTCGTGATAAATTTAATTAATTAATTACTATGTTAATTTTAGAATAGTTTTAGTAAAAATAGTAAATTTTATAGGATATTGTATTTCACACACACATTGGTTTTTACGTTCTTAAGTTTTTGTTTCAGTTTTTGTTTAATTGCCGTTAATTTTAAGATGTTTCGCGAAAAAAAATTTAATAAAAAAAAAAAAAATTGACTATCGTTTTATGGTATGTAATTATAAGAAAAGATGGTTAATCGGCCAATAAAATAAATCATACGTAAAGGCAAACACATTCCACTCTCACTAAAGCAAAGGCTGCCAAAATGTTACTAATAATTGTGCCATTACTAGCAAGACATTTGGCTCATAATAGCATATTACCGCCAAATCGGTTGGCAATTACATTTCATGACACCATAGCAAAGTTAATTAGCCATTTAGCTTTCGGCAAACGCTTGCAGGGCTCCATATTATTTATCGCTTTTTTATGAATATATGTATGATGGTAGGTATGTTTTGTTGGTTGACTGAGCTATCAATTACATTTTATGGATCAGTGCCACCAAAATCGAAGATAGTCTTGTGACGTACATAGGATCATAGGATGTCATTATGGATGCTTTTTCATTGTTCTCTGTTTCTATAAAAAAATGCTTAAGTCTTTACACGTTGGCAACAGGCATTTATCAAGCTGTCGACAAAAAAAAAACAATTTATATTAGAAAAAATTGCCTTTCCGTTTTCTGGCACAATACTAATTTCAGTACATTAATTATTTCTAGATATTAACAAAAACCTAGTCTTATTTTGACAGAGAACAACTGAAGAGTGCCAGCTATCACTTTTCAAACGTTTAAGCCAATATCCCCATGAAATTATTCTAACAAATTTATTTTCTTCACTCTTATTTTGACTGCAGACCATTTTTCCTTTGAAACCGACTTTGGCACCATTTCAATAAGATTTGACGGGTAGCTTGCTATTTTAATTAAGGTCTTGTCTATGAGTAGAGCAATGAACTTTTCTACACTTGAAATTAGCTAATGATGGTGGTAGACGGTTCAACCAAATGGATTTGTTTTGCTAGTACGGTGCAAATATTAAGGCATGCTTACACGATTCAATTTGTTTGTCAATATTGTCATATGTCACAATTAATATTTTTCCATTTTTTTTCTTTGAATTATAAAGCATCGACACGGATATGCACAAACGGAAAATCCTTACATCCCACATCCACAAGATCTTTATCTAAACAAGTTATATTAATTAACTGGTTGGTCACATCGTTATTGTTTGCAAAGTTTATGCTTATGGTGGGCTGTAACCTACTGAAACAGCTTCCTATTTCCTAGGTATTAGTAGTTTGCGTACTAAGTACCTAGGAGGCCTACATTATGGTACTAAGTTGGTAGATACAGTAGTTTCCTATAATAAAAGTCCGTAAACTATTTATTGTGCTGTTAATAAGGACACAATTATATTTCGCTTCAGTTTTATGGGTGATTAAATTGATTGTAATACAAAAGTAATTACAAATGCCTACTAACAGATTTTATATTCAGGATAAAATAATCTGTATGTTTTTCTAAACAGTTGATCGTAAACCTGGTCCAATTCTCTCCGAAAAAAAACAATGCGATCTCTTCCGTTGCACAAATTTATTTTTAGCTGCCAGTACGTTGATCTCCAATGTTTACTCACAGCTTCATAGTAAAACTTTCAAATGACGTCATGGAACATAAAAATTTGCAAAGGCGTATACCATGGCTAATTTGCAAAGTAGGACCATCTGTTCTACGTAGATAGATGCACCCTACTTCTGAATTTGACCGGGTAACGCCTAATCAAGCTGAGTGCCTTGTAAATACTTAACACTTTTACTAGTGACACGGTTAAGGTTAAAAGTTTGTTAACCAATTGTGGTCAAAGTTTGTTTAGAAAAAGTTTTTTTAATGAAATGTAAAAGGTTTTTCATGATACGTAATAAATAGATACGATTGGAATAAAACTCAAGACATTTTTTTTGTATTACAGCAAGGATTAATTTTAGAAATATTATCCTTCCGTGACTTAATTACTCTTGGTGTTAATAGGGAAGTTGCTATTCTAATATTATGCAAAAAGATTGTTATTGTTCCTGTATGAAAAAAAAAAAACAAAAACTACTTTCATTATTTATCCAGTACGGAAATAATACTGAGTCGTGCATTTGGTCGTGTTTTTTTTTTCTTATCACAAATGGCACTGGCAACTTCCGAATATTATTATTTTTATCTGTTGTCATTGCTACACAGATAACAAATGTCAAAAATAATAAAACTGTCGTCACATAATTCATTCGTAGTATGAAATGATGTTACCGAGATAAAATGTGGAGTTTACAAACAAAATTATGAGTGTAGTGTTATTTGATTGTTTGACAAATACTTGTTTTATTTATGAGCTTTCCACTTATAAAATCTGACAAGCTAGCCACCCACTGCTTGCCATTAATCACAGTTAATTACTAAAACATTCCTCTAGCGAACAATTGGTAATCACATGCACTTAAGTTAGCTGTCAACTCAATTCAACGTCCTTGTCAATTACAAAAAAAAAAAAAGACTTGTCAAAGTCGCAAAAAATACAGATTGATACTCAAACATTTGTAAACAAAAATTGTATATTCGCGTAATATCATCGTAACTTCCTCATACAAGTCAAGGTTCAACAGCTCATCCATCATAATCAGTTCAACTGTTTTCGAGATTCGGCGACACACATGAACCTAGTATTGCATCAGCACCCTATTTGTGGCGAAACGGGACTGTTTTAGGAAAGAAATGGTGAAATTTATTTATATCTAACTTTTATAAATAATATAATGTAATATGTTGAAATACAAACGATTTTATCTTTGCGCGTCACTAAGTGGAATTATAAAATAAAATTTGTATTTCTAACCCTGTCCTCATGCATAGCATCCATCTTTCTTCCGGTACAATTTATTAATATAAAGTTTCTTAGAAATCTGTTTATTTATAAAATATTGGCACTCGAAACGATTTATAGCTCGCTATTTTTAGACCAGTTACCGCGAGAAAGTTGCAAATCAAGAGTAACAGGTGACACCACATGAATTTACTAGTTAACGAACGATATTTTTACATTACATCCCCTTTAGAGGGGACCTCAGGTCTAGCAATCATCACGACCGAACACGCCCGACATGCATGCAAGAAAATCCTAAAGGATGCAGCTAAAAATACACTGGAGTCAGCTTCCCTATTCATCTAGCAAACAGTTTCTTTCCATAGTCCAATTTGTCCCTCTAAAACGCAATAGACAAGGTAATTTTTTTCTCATATTTCAAATATATGTTACAGAGCAATAATCGTCTCCGACTTGACGTTTGGAAGAGTTAAAAAACGTCGCCTGTCTATTTGGGTCTGTAAGCGACCTTCAATCGTGTCAAACGATTACAAACTTTTTAGTTTCGCTGTATTTTTTTTATGAAACCCGGAGTTGGTTTTATAGTTCGCTTCCTGGGGTATTTAGTTTCATGGAAAATATGAAACAATCTATAAAAATAGCAGCAAGTGCGAGTAATAGGTGCATTGGCTTGCAGACATTCATTTGTTTTGTGAAGGACGGTACGGTTTGTATGGGCAGGCAAAAGATTTGTAATAACAAGTAGTTCAAGATTTTATTCTGCAACAATAGTAACATTCTTGGAACCACACGAGGTCTAAAATTAACTGGCTAGGTAGGTAATGATTGTCGCTTGCAACCAGTAATGGACAAATAACTTCAGCAACTTTAGATTGTATCTTACATCGGGGTTTCCCCGACCTTGTGCTTTTATTTTTGGTAATATCGACCTTAAAACACAAATACATCATCATGTTTACGAAATTGTGGCAAATACGCAAGCTTATTTACATCTTAGCACTTGTGTTTATAAGCTCCGATGAAAACTAAATAGTTTTCAAGTAAATAATGAAAGGTCATTGTAGCAAGGTAAGCGGAATGTAAAATTTACTGGTAGCTAGTAGTTTCAGAGAAAATATTGCGATAAGGAAAAACAAACATCGATAGATGAAGCTGTCATTGCTAGTTGAAATAATAATGAAAAATAAATTTCATTGCCGTCATAAAAAACTGATGATCTTAGGAAAATAAATCTTGATATTTCACTTGACATACATTTTTGCACATCCCCGGATGTAAAGGTTTATAATGTTTTGATGTCTGGGAAGTGACATTGAGTGATATTTAATATTCATTCGTGATTTCAAGGATTTCATAGAGTATTAACTTCCGGACCAATGATTACACTGGCAATGATAGGAAAGTTCCTATAAAGTTAGAATGTTAGTGTGGTTGCAGGACCGTTAGGTAATTTCGTCGAAGTGTGTTTTTTCGACAGTTTAGTCTCGTTATTTAGACTGGTTTCTGTTTCAAACTTTCTTTTAACATCAACTAATTTAAACATTGCATAAATCGATTGAAATATTTCTTTAATTTGTTTACATCTGTCACTTCTTTATATTCCATCATTGAAAACAGCTTCTTAAAGTATTTTCAAACTAACCTTACTTAGACTTATTACTTCAATGTGCATCCGACCATTAAATTAAATTACGCTTACTTCCAAAAATTTTGCAAATCTGAGATCATAAATTTAACATTGAGTACGTCTCGACGTAATTGGCCTCGACACAATAAAGAATTGCCTTTTGTTGTAAGCATAGCAAAACAGTTTGTACTTCACTATGGTCATAATGCCATTAAGACCACCTTCGCATTCATTATTCAAATATTAGATTTGTATCTATGGCATATTTAAGGTGAGGTGAGCTAGCATAATCTGACTGATGATCTTGTTGAAGTTTTGTAACTTTCCCTTGTCTAATCTGTGTAATATGTATATTAGGTTTAACGGTAGTCCAAAGTCAATTAAGACTTCACAATTAATCGTTTTCTGAACAAGAGCCAGAAACAGTCTTAACAGCAGTACGTTTACGAACTATTTCTTCAGAATCCATGCTTTTGTTTACTTCTTCTACAGAAATAAAAATGCTTCTTCTGCTAGAGCATTAATTATCCTTGGTAACACAATCAGACCTCAATCAATGATGTATGCATTTGCAATATCGTATCCGCCTACAAAGAAAAATAGCATGAATAATTGCATCTTTTCAATTGATTTGATTTTCAAATGTCAATTCTCTTGCATTTGAAGGCCGATGATGAGACAATGTCATGCTTTATATAATCTGCAAGGGCACTGGTTAACATTTATGTTAATACAGGAACAATCTGGAGTATTGATAAATAAAGATGGGTCTACAAGGTTGTTGAGATAGGGTTGCAAGATGAGCAAGCTTAATGTAGACATATGTCTACTTCTAATCTGTTCTCACACAATCTCAATGCCAAACATGAACTCTGATCCTAATTATGACAAATTGAAGTAAATTGCGCATCTCAAGTTTTTATGAATGGAATTTTTGTAGATAAATCAAAACATATAAACAAGTTTGGAAACCCCAACAAACTGTAAGTTGTGTTATTCCACATGGTGATGCAAAAACTATTCCGAGATCCAAGTTTTTTTGCCCTCCTATAATGGATATCTTTCAAAACTTGTGTGTTAATGTTAAAACAGATGAACATGTTTTGAGTGGCTCTAGTGAATCAGAGCGCAACTGGTTTTACAATATTATACTAACGATGTTAAATCGAATAATAATGAGTTCGAATAAGATTTTGAATCGATTCGGTTTACCGCTAACTCTAGGATGTTAGAACTCCTTGGTTTTACTCATTTCTATTTTTAAATTGAACAACATGTTGTCCAGCGTAAATCCTGAGAATTCAAAAGTGGATTAACGACGGAATATTACAATTGGTTTTTCCATGTTTTCAGTTTAGTTTGCAAAAATAATTCCGGTTATAAATTCCATGTTTTATAAAGAACCACTCAACCTCCTTTTATAATCACGTTGATTTCACGTGGAGTATTCATAGAGGTACTTCCCGAATGTTTAGAAGTGACTGACTGTTTATTAGACCTTAGTCTTTTCATGAGCTTGTTTGTTAATATTATAGGCAACCTTCCCTTGAAGATTGTTGAAATATGGAGTGATATACCGTTGATTTTCCTTTGAGCAGCACTCTCCATTGACTATTTTTATACTACTTAGTTTATGGAGAATCAATGTCTTATTTTACGATGTGTTCCGTAACCCTAAGGCCAACAAAACATTTTTCTTATTAAATATTTACATCATTGCAATGTAATGTTGCTGTTAAATATTTATACGATCTATTTGCTTTAAAACAACAAATAATTTCGGCATATAAAATAACTGTTCTGTAAACGAAGATAATTTACAGAATACATAAACGAACAATGAAGTATTGTGGGTTCTAGATTTACAACCTCTTGCAAGTTACAACTTCAGTTAAAGATTTAATTAAAAACTGTACTTCTAAAGTTAATTACGGATGTTCTCGTAAATTAATTTAATCAACTTGTTTTAGTCAATTCACTAAATTTGTCTCTCGAATCTTGTCTAGACAGAGCCATCAAAACAATGACATAACATTAGACACAAACTTGCAGAAATTCGGTTCGACTGGTATCTACTCAAGTTGTTAGCAGATTAAATATAGCGAGTAAATTAATTTTAATATACCGTCGAAGCATAATTAATAATGTTTTGAAAACTAAAAATAAATCTAGAATGGAAAATATTCAAATTTCAAATCTATACTTGATGATTTCATGTTTTAAGCACTAGTGCCATTTATCACTTTTTTGTTAGGAAATGTTATTGTAGAAACTCACAACAAGCTATTAAATGTCTGACATTCACATTATTAGTACTAACAATAGTAATTATAAGTTTGTTATCAAATAATTCGTGAACATTGTAACTCGGTCGGATTGCGCATGAGTTGCGGTGTTGGTCAGTTTACGAAAGTTCTTGCACTCCAAAATGTTCAACATAATCTACGAACACATCTATTTCTTGCGACAGTTCGAATCACCAGGATTAATGGAGACTTACGTAAGTCAAGGCTTGGTGTGTTGCGACTACGTGTTAATCAATATCTTTCCGCGGAATCACTTTGTTGAACCTCTTTCTTGTCGTAACTAACCATGAATGTTCCTTAGCCTGAGTTCATGGGTAACTATTTTTGTTAACAGTGTCGGATGACGTTTCATACACAATGTTTACAAACAATACCACCGGCCTAATCGGTTCCCAATGTTATCGTTTGAAGCGAACGTCAAATTAATTGCTGTTGAATCCGCCAAATCTGTAAAACATACGAAATATGGCCTTTCTGATGCAACCTTGGTGCGCCAACGTCGAAACGTGAGGGGCCGCCTAAACATGACCCGGCCGGTACATTGTATGAACGTTCTACAAGTATACTAACGTAGACTTTTTCATTGTTACAGGTTCGTCATCAATCTACTTGCGACGAATCTTTTGACGACCTCCCTGCTGGCGCCCGCGCTGTTTGGCGAGCACTCGGCGAGGGAGGACATCCGCTCGTGGGTGGAGGCGGGTGACGCGGCCGCTGCGGCCTGCAGCCTGTCCTCGCTGCTGTCCATCATGTTGATCTCGTTGGACCAGCACCACGCCGTCACCGACCCGCTACGCTGCCACACGCGCCTGCTGCAGCGCCGCCCGGCCGCGCTCTGCGCCGTGACGTGGCTGGCGGCTGCATGCGCCGCCGCCATCCGCGCAGCCATCGCCGTCGTAGGCCACTTCTACCCTCCCGAGCCCATCGTTCAGGGAGTCGAGTTGGCCTACTACATCGTGTACTTAATACTAGGAGTCCTCACACCTATCGCCATCGTGTGCTTCATGTACGCAAGAATCTACCGCGCGGCGCGCTCCTCCGGCCTCCGGGCGCGAGCGCACGGCGCCAGCGCACTGCAGCTACACGAGCCTCCGAGTATTCTACCCGATCTCGCTGAGGAGGGGGAGGGACTTACTCTTAAGATAGACGGGCCTGAGTGCTCCGTGACTATGGAGAGCGACAGAAAATTCGGGCCATTCCTATTACCGCCTGAACGACCAGTTCGTTGCCCGTCGGTTGCCAGTTTACGCAATTCCCGTAAGGAAGGAAAGTCTAACGAGGATCTGAGGAAAGGGCTGCCGGCCGTGAGCTCGGCGCCTTCACTAGCGGCACCACTGCTAGCCGTACAGCCGCGCACGCCGCAGCCTAGCCATAATGGATCCAGAATCACATCGATCAGATGCCGCATATCAAACGCGTCACTGTTTAGATATAGAGAAGAATCTCGCGCGGCCCGCGTGGGGCTGCTGACGGGCGCGCTGGTGATGCTGCACGTGCCGCACGCCGTGGCGGCCGTGGTGTCGGCGGCGGCGCCGGGGCTGGCGGAATGCGCGCGCACGCCCTCGCTGGCACTCTTGTTACTGGCGTCGGCGTTGTCACCGTTCCTATTCGCGCTGCGGTCGCGGCGCGTGCAGAGAGAGGCACGGAGAATACTTCTGCCAGAGAAGAGCGCATGGGAGAGAGCGTCGGGGGTCGCATCTGCGGCGGCGGTGGACGGGCAGCGTGCGCGGGCTGCTCTCGAACTGCTGCGCACGCTGTCCCCGGGCAGCTCGGCGGTTGAGTCAGGGGCGGCGGGGGGCGGGGAGGCCTGTCGCGGCTCCTTCAGCTCAGGCGGCAGCACGCAGCTGTCTTCCGCGTCGGACGAGTGACCGCCACCCCGCGCGCCCGCGCACCTATCCTCGCGGGTGCGCTTCGCCCCGCGTCCCACCGCTCTACTCATCTGTGATACTAGGCTAAGCCGCAACGCGCTCGGCGCGACCGTTAGACTGATTTAGTATTAAGTTAATTTATTAATGTGTCCATGTACCTTTCCGCTGAGCGGAGCCAATTTTTATTACCTGATAAACGTAAGAAAATAAAATAAATGGTATTGAAGTGAAATAAAATTGTCGTTTTGATTGCATGTGATCCTAATAGTTGTCGCGGTTTGATGGCAAACCGCAATGAACAGAGTTTACACACGAGTGAAATAGAAATGCGAAGGTTAAAACCTAGTGAGGCAGTGACTCATTAAATATTAGGTTACAAAACATAACATTACTTTACTCAATTCAGAACTCAGAAGAGACCAAAAGTATAAAGAAATAATGATTTTACAAAATTTTGACAACACGTTAATACTACACGAAGTAAATTAAAGACACAATAACTACCAATGTTGCCTAGTAACATCGAAAGATAATGAAATTGAACACACAATTTATTGCCAAGCCTTCTGAAACTGATGATACACTATCACTATTTCGTACTAAAAATAACAATATAACACAAAAAGAAAAGAAAAACACTTGGAACGAGACAAACTACAAATACTGCAGCAACAGACAATGATAAAAATGAAGAAAGTAAGTATGAACTGAATATCGTAAGTATACAGAGCCATGAAACAAACACTTACGTACAGATACATAAGGAGTAGATATTACAAAATTAAGAGAGAAGAGTGGAAGGGTTTGGGAGAGGCATTTGTCCAGCATTGGGAGGGACATAATTATAGGCTAAAGAAACAAAATACAAAATTATACAACATTATTTTTAATATATGCGAAACCTGAAAATAGTTTGTTCAGAATAAGTAAATGAATCGATTCCAATCATTTTTAAACCATGTTATATGTTAAAAGTTTAACACCGAGTGACTTTGAGTACCTATCGCACTAATTTAGCTACCTACTGCCAAATTATTGTGATCAATGAGCTCAAGACGACGCTGGAGGCACGCGCTGCGTTGTGACAACGTTTTTGTGCGGGCAACTAGGTAACAGAACAAGCTTATAACTGAGATTTTTCATGATACAGTTTTGAAATTTTGTACATAGATTCTTTACATAAAAATACTAGACCCGTGTATCAGGTTTCGCTTATACTAAAACTAATGTTGTATAAGGCTAGGAAAGTAACAACTATCATTAACACTAGAAACGAGATATTTACCATATTACCATTTGTTGTTGCTGTGCATGTGTTTACCATTGCCACGTTTTTTTGTTGTTGTTTGTTTGTGCATTGTTGTTTTGGTGTAACATGGTTAATATCCCGTTTCTAGTGTTAATGATAATGTTAGTGACCATGACAGTGCAAAAACTTATAATGTATCAATTGTTAGTTACTTTTTATACCATAACATCACGAATGTAATCCCCAAAGGTTTAGGCAGAGGTATATAAAACGTTTATTTATAAAAAGGGGCATTGACGAAAAAATATCTTAACGATTAAAATAGAGCAAATTTGCTTATTTGCCTTAAATAGGTTGAAGCTGTGTTTCAGGCTAGAAGTTGCATAAATACCAACTTAAAATAAATAAAAAACATTCCAAGTGCCCCAAAACAGTGACACGGGGGTCGTGGAAGGAAGGAGATGGCTGTCTTCCTTGAGAATTGGAAAGAAGTAGCACAGAAGCGTGAGCTTTGGAAGGAGTGGAGGGAGGCCTTTGCCCAGCAGTGGGACAATGTGGGCTAGCTATAATATAATAACATTACAAGAAAAGTAAAGTAAACTTACATAAAATTAAATTTAAAAACAGCGTGTTTGCAATTTATTTGCAGACAACAAATAGATCTTCTGCCTGTGCATATAACATGGGTTGTAAAAAGCTAATTATAGATTTTTACAGCTAAAATAATTTATTATTATATACTTAGTTAAACTTATACTACTTAGTTATACTTAGTGTTAAATAAATAAATACCATTAGAAATAAATTGGCTAGTAACATAGAAACTGGGGGGTTACCTTGACGTCTTAAAGCAGGAGTAATTCCAGTGTAGGAAAGAGACAGTGCTCTACAGATCGTCTAGAGCCATCTTTTTCCCACATTGGACTTACTTCTGCTTTAAGACGTCATGGTAGGCCACCTGATAACGGAATTGTTAAATACATATAAATGCCAAATAGTCTGTACAAATGAAAGATTATACCGTAAGTATAGAAAGTGGAAATGACTGAAATAACAGTATGACACCATAAACATAACATCACGCCTGTGATCCCCAAAGTGTTAGGCGGAGGTGTACCTATATTATACTTGTAATACAACATTTCGCTCCAAGTAATAGGCGGTAAAAAAACTGCTATCAACGGGTAAAAACCCAGAGCAGGGAAAGAACCTGATATTTAAATTTTAATAGTTTATCGACTGTAGCCTTCAAGGCTAGGCCGTAGCGCTTGCGACCACTAGACCGATGAGCCAGTCAGTAAGACATCAATAATATAATAAAAACACTAAGAAATACAAGCAAAAAAAAGAAAAAATATATATATAATACTAGCGACTATCCCCGGCTTTGCACGGGTGCAATATACATAAAAACCTTCATCTTGAATCACTCTATGTGTTAAAAAAACCGCATCAAAATCCATTGCGTAGTTTTAATGATCTAAGCATACATAGGGACAGACAGATAGACAGCGAGAAGCGACTTTGTTTTATACTATGTAGTGATAAGAAAAATACTACAAATGCTGCTTATGATGCGGACAACAATCGAAATGAAGATAGTAAGTATAATAAGAACATCGTAAGTATAAAAACAGAAAGAGACAAAAACGAAGAATCTAAATCTAGGTACGATATGAATATACAAGCAGATTCATGATCGAATCACGTTATCTACAAACAAGTGCACGCTTATCACGATGATAGTAGTAATCCTATAATACCCTCATAGTGCCAGTACATGGGAAAAGAGTGGCAAATTAACGGCTGACACACATTATTACATACAGGGTGAATCCCGTGGCATGGGTTGTGTCAAAATAGCATTGTCAAATTGAATCAAATTAACTGATAAATTGGCCTAAATTGATAACAGAAATTAGTCATAATCCTCAGATTTATGTAAACAGAAACTCACATGAAATCATGTAAAAACGCGTGTAGTACTACAAAGTACACAATGTGACATTCTATCAGCGAGAGGTAACGATGATGGAATTGTCATAGTCTCATAGATAGCTGTGATAGCCTAGTGGTGTGACCATCGGACTGCCAAGTCCTAGGTCTCGAGTTCGAACCCAAAACACGCACCTTAGACCCGCATAAATCAACGGTAAAAAAGGCTAAAATTGCAAAGTATGATGTAGTTCTGCAGTTTTGATATGTTGTATTATAGATCAGTTAGGGTGTTATTAATCAAAATTTGCAATTTCGAAAAACTTGTGCTCGTTGCGCATCACGTAATAAACTGAGAAATTTTGGGATTTATTTGACTTTTTCCTCTTAAACTCTAAAACTATGCATTTCTAACAAATAACATTCATGGAGGCGATCAAATTCCACAATCCCACCCATCGACCTCAGGAACATCGGGCCCTATAAACTGAAAATTGACAATTTTTGGAAAAAACTTGATCGTTTTGCAGGGCTATAGCTTGGTCTCTATAAGGTTTATAGAGCTGCGGTTGAGCTTAAATTGTCGCAAATTTATCACTCTATACAAATACTGAAAGTTATTTATTAGAAATGCTAATTTTTGAGTTTTAGAGCAAAAAGCGTAAAAAGTCCCAAAATTTTGAAGTTGCAAATTTTGATTTACATCACCCTAACTGATATAAACAACATATCAAAAATGCAGACCTACATCATGCTTTGCGATTTTAATGTTAAGTTCCACTGGGCTACCTCTGATTTCTCGGTTCATGTGCGTATTGCATAATTATCACTTGCTTCGGTGAAGAAAAACATCGTGAGGAAACTAAACCAGCATGCCTGAGAGATAGTTCTCGACGGCATGTAAAGCCAAGTCAGAGTCCAAGAGTAAACATAACTGGTCAAATGTGGGTGTACTATTAAAACACATAGTAGGCGTGAAGTTGGTGATTAAAAACAACCTACATTATTAAAGTAATAGTTTTCACAATGAAAAAGTACACAAGACCACTTTCCATATGACTAAGTTGTAATCAAATATAAGATTAATGCTCTCATAGCAATAACAATAAAATTGTACTACCCTGAGTGCATTACTGCACTTTAGTATTTAATATGGACATTACCCAGCTGTTAGTACCCACGTGGGTTTGAACGTACCTACTTTTAATAGCTAGTGTGAAACGAATACTATGAACGTTGGAATATATACTTTTTTTTTGCCAATGACTTATTATCATTTACTTGCTGTAAATTCTTACTACTACGTATTGAGATTATTTATGTCATAAAAGCAGCAATCTGAACTAATCCATGTTTTAACACAATATCATTTGCCGGGAACTTACGCTATTAATGACTTTTATATATTTTTTTTGGCTGTCCACCAGGTATCCACCAGGGACCTCTATAAGTTTAATTATGATATCTATTTCTGCACATAAAGTGGAATTTGAAATTGGACTTTAAACACGAAAAAATACTAGCCATTTTTAAGGTTGGCCATATTTAATAACATTAGATTCTATCACCAAAAAACGAAGTTCAAAGTTTTACCAATTTTCGATTGATTAGCTTTTATGAATGCATAAAAGTGAATGATACTGCGAATTTTTGAATAGTAACCTAGACATAGTCTTGAAAAATGAATTGGCTATCGTTGCGATAACGTAACGTAGACGAAGCGTGGACTTTTAGTTCGTGCTAGGGATACTAACACAGATCGAGGTACTTAAGTCCCTCTTATAGGAGGCAATAATGCCCAGTCCCTAGGTCAACGACCGACCTTGAACGTGTAAGTACTTTGTGGATTTGATGAATTGCACGTTGTATTGTAAGATGGCCAACAATGGTAAAGCGGTTTTTACATAATGGTTGGACGCCTGACTGATGTAAAGGATTATATCATCACAATTGGTTTGGAATTTAGGCCCCTGAAAAGGTGGATTGTTGACCTGGTGAAGGCCGCGTGAATTCGATAGATGGGAGAAGTATGGGACCGGCTGATATGGCTATGCTTGGGAGAGCCCTATTCCTATGCCTAGCAGTGAATGTATTTGGCTGAATGATGAAATTGATGACAATTTAGAGAGTCTTTAGTCTGTAAATGATGTTAGGAAATTGAATCTCCTGTTAGGACTGATGCCTTGTCGAGACAGCGGGTCATCTCATAGTTCACAACGACGGAGGGCCCTGTACATCCGCAACGTCATTACGTAGTCAATCCTGGTGACGAAATGACGTCATCAACAAATTCGAATTCTGATTCAGGTCATGATGGTTCATTTCTTATGTCCATTTTTTTAAAAAGAATTGTGGCTTGAACTTAGACCACCGCCTTACATTTAAGAGCGGGACCGCTCCGCTCGTGAGTATTAAACCTTTTTGTTAGTAACATACATTTCTGAGCAGCCAGTTCTATCTGTCAGACTTATGTCAACGTTATGTTCTGTCTTACTTCTGAAAGTAAAAGGCGTGTGACGCGCAAATGACCAAATAATGTTTTAATTTCAGCGGCCTTTGGCTATAAATAATAACAGTTATCGCTGCTCTGTACGGCCGTTCGAAACTCGTATTTTTTATTTTTTTGTGTTGTTGTATGAACAACAACACAAAAAAATAAAAAATACCACAGAGTTTAACAGTTTTCAGCACTTCGCCTCTTTTTTGTATAATTTTAAACTCTTCAGACATGAAGTTGAATATACAACATTAGTTTTTGTATATGCGAAACCTGATACACGTGTCTAGTGTTTTTATGTAAAGAAACTATGTACAAAATTTCAAAACTGTATCATGAAAAATCTCAAAGTTATAAGTTGTCCGCACAAAAACGTTGTCACCACGCAGCACGTGCCTCCAGCGTCGTCTTGAGCTCATTGATAATAATAATTTGGCAGTAGGTACCTAAATTAGAGCGATGGGTACTCAAAGTCGCTCGGTGTCCAACTTTTAACTTTATTTAATATTTTTGGGAAAAAATATAACATGGTTTAAAAATTATTGGAATCGATTCAGTTACTTATTCTGAACAAACTAAATATATTCAGGTTTCGCATATACTAAAAATAATGTTGTATAATTAAATTAATTCAATTAAATTTCTTAATAATTTATGGCGTTGAATATAATAATTACATCAGAGATTATAACCTTGTGCGATACAAATTCATCATCTATCGGTAAATGTCAGTCAATGTCAGTGTTATCCTGGTATTAGCCAATGCTTCATTGTAAATAGGTTTCAATTCAATGGTAAGGTTCTCAAACAATTAGGGGATTCAAATGGAAATAAGAGTTTTATATGATCCCCAAGGGTATCGTAGTGGAACATTGAGTGCTGAGTAGTCCCCTGGGGGACTGGTCTAGGGAATTTTAGTGGAACGAGCGCACGTCGTCACGTCGATAGGCCTTATAGGCACTGCCAGAAATTATGAATAAAAGACCAAAACCATAATACAATAAATCAGCTGAAAACACAGTTTCATTCCGCTTTCGTTTCTTGTGTATTATGTAAACTAAACAAACGGCTGGATTACAAACTTTAGAACAATGAGCATTGTCTGTCGTGTCATGTAGGTGCTCGCGTTGATGACGGCGCGTTCGACCTCTTCTATAGGACAATCATGAAAACTAGACTAGGTAGAAGAAATTTATAGTTTTGCATGTTAGCTACACTGCAACTACTTACAGATAGACAATCACCAAAGTAATAAAATGGGGAGAAGGAGGAAGGCCAGGTCTCAAACAAAACAAGGAGGAATTAGCATCACATCAATCATAGTGTACCACACATCGCCCTGAACGCAGTGAAATGTACAATAAAGATGACAGATGACTGAAAAGTGAAAACAGTGGCCGCTTTTCCGCATACCACTTACGACTTACAACACATTTCTAAACAGGTTTTATATGACAGCTACAGTCTTTTGACCGTTATTTTACCCCCGATTTAGTGTCACTGTCAAAAGCAAACTAAATTTTATTTCCGTTGCAATAAAGTTCATGTTGGGTTGCTGCCACTGACATGCCTGTCAAAATCAGAGTGATCTTTAGTTTTAATAAAGCAATGTTGCTATTAGGTTGTTGTGTCGCAGGTAAAACAGCTGTGGACGGACTGTACGAGTTACACACCAATTTTCAACAGGTTTTTATTTGAAAACTAGTCTCATAAGAACATTATTTATTCATACAACAATATTCACATGACTTCGAAGTTCTACAGAACAGTTTCAGTGTATTTTCAGTCACTAATAGAACGCTAAATGCTTGCCGTGTGTCGAAAGTAAAGTATCTAAGTTATGTGGGTACTAAAGTCTACAAAACTGTAACTGTTGACGTAACTCTTGCAATGGAATGTGACTTCCCGTTTCATCTGGACTTTGGTCTGAACTTAGAAAGAGAGAGAGAGAAGACTTTAACCTGGTTAAAGTAGCCTTCTGCGTTATTTTGTAACAGAAAAAAAAGATGCGCATTATAATCTGTTACCATCGAAGCTGGGCTATTAAAAACCAGAATTAAAAATCTAAAACAGTCATATTGTTATATTATAAGATATACTGAAACTAAAATTAAAGTTGTATGTAATAAAGAGTACATAAAATTTTAATGTCTGTGCAGGTACCTGCACACACACACACAAAACACACACCTAAAACACAATGGAAAACAAAATGACCTGAAACACAATGGAAAACAAAATGGAAGAATTATAGAAGAATGAGAGAATAATTTTTATTTTCCTTTCAGAAACAGAAATTATGGCCCTTATGAGTGTCCATTTGGGCCATAATTTTATGTTGTAGTATTTTCACACGTTCTTAGTTGTCAAAAAAAAAGATCTACTGTACTCTAACAGCTCTGAGCAATATGATATTATGGTGACGGTATAAGTTAATTACTTTAAAAGATCTTATTTAATCTGTAGGTCAAAATAAACTGCTGTCAAAATGCTAAATGACATTCACGTCACTTTGCTGTCAAAATGAAACGTCACCTCAACTTCAAACCAAATGTCAACTTAGGAAGCGTTTTAATTAATCACTTACTCAAGAGATGTCAGTTGAAAATCTCTTTTATATGATTGATTTGTCAAGCCTAAATCAAGCAGCAATTGATTAGGATTACATAATGTTCGTTTAAAATAACACGTAAGTAAGTACGTAAAAAAAAACTCTAAGGAGGTTATGACTTATGATCATTCTAAAATAAAATAAAAAATTCCATTGAAAGAAATTTCAATCAAGCAAAGCTGGAGAAAGTAACCTCTATGCAATAAAAACATAAAACTTGTAAACAAAATGGTAATAGTGACGCTTAAATTTTATGTGGTCCTGGAACCAATAGAAAATGAGGAGCTCGGGGCTAAATAATAACAGCCGCTTGGATCAGTCTTCAAGTTAAGCCACGTTTGCCTGTGGATGGGTAGTCAGTGGCCCGAAAGTCTGACAACTAGTCTTACCAAGAGGTATCGTATTACCCAGTACTCCCTGGGTTATGGAGCTC
Organism: Noctua fimbriata; assembly: GCA_905163415.1. Classification (NCBI taxonomy): domain Eukaryota; kingdom Metazoa; phylum Arthropoda; class Insecta; order Lepidoptera; family Noctuidae; genus Noctua; species Noctua fimbriata. The sequence continues at coordinate 7,070,779 of LR990934.1, read as the reverse complement.
AGGTAGGCAGTCGCTCTTTGTAAAATACTGGTATTCTGCTGCATCCGATTAGACTGGAAGCCGACTCCAACATAGTTGGGAAAAGGCTAGACAGATGATGATACCAATAGAAGTGAATTTTTTGTTAACCGATTTTGACGTCATATAATGATGATTATACCAGACAGTCTATACATATAAGGCAATGTTTTTCCCATTTACAGAAGTAAAAACGTTCCTCAATTTAGCGTTATGTCCTAGATATTTAACAGATTTGGTCACTGTTTCTAGTTTGTCGATGTCAAAACAAAGTGTAAACCTACACACCAATTTCTACCTAACACTGTTTTAAGCTTTCACGGTTTACAACTAAACTTATCCTGTCACTTACGGGTTATCTTCCGTGATCGCGGTCATGGCGCTTGCCACAGCGTCGAAATATCGGGAGCTCAAAATAATGAACAATCAGGGAAGATTTATCCCGTAAGTGACAGTATAAGTTTAATTTTTACCTAATACTCATGTTTGTCTATCAATTTGGAGTATTTCTACTTTAGTAATTAGTTTTAAAAGCAGTCCTTGCTTTGATTATTATTGATATTTTTGTTGTCTTTTTGGTATTTCCAAATTCCATTATAAAACCGTTTCTTGATGACCAGTGTTAAGAATGAATCTGTCTGATACAGATTCGAAACGTTGTTCGTTTCTGAAGAAATTCTTGCAACAAATTCAATAAACTACAGAACTGGTCCGAATCTAACATAAAGAAACATTTTTTGATAGAATGTAAACAATTCTTGCATTCGACGAGCTTTTAGCATAACTTAAATATTTTCTGGAAACCTACAAATCAAAACTTACGTACCTATTTATAATGTTGGTAAAAACGAAAACCACTGACTCACTCTTCACGAAAATAGCTTTCAGACCAAAGTTTTTAAAAATAATATGTTGAACAGGTACCATCAAGCACACTTTTATTAAAGAACCCGACCAACGAAAACCGCTACGCAATAAAAGGCGCACTTAAATCGAACCATTGTCGTGTGGTTGACTGTAGTTACCATAGATATAATAAAGAAGAGGACACACATACTATGGAAAATTGAAAATCGTGGAATACAGATGGCGTGATTATCATAACACTAGAAACAGGATATTTACCATGTAAACCATCCCATCTCTCTTCATTTACCATTTAATGATAATGTTAGTGACCATGATAGTTGAAAAACTGAGATGGTGTGATGTACCAACCGACGCCAGCATTTCAAGCTACTTCAATCTGTCAAATTTCTTTAATCGATTTTCAACTTTATCGATAAAGTATTAGGTTCAAGGTTGATTGGGTGATTTGTTAGTTTCGGGTAGCTTGATGTGATGGCATCTGTACAACTGTTGAACCAATACGTTCTTAAGGTAAGTTTAATGATAATTAATACAAAATGTATTTCAACACAATAGGCATAAAAATCAATTTGTGTTGATTAAATAACGCGAAAACTTTTACATATACGCCAAGTGATGTGCCAGCATTAGATCCAATACAAACAGCACATTTAAAGATGGCGCAATTTTTAATTTCGGCAGACCAAAACACCTGCTTGATTAAGGCTAAAATAAACTAGTATTTTGACCTCTGCAAATCAAGCAATTATGCTAAGTATTATAGAAATATCTTTACGAACTTTTTATATCGACGCTTGTGTTGCTAGTTTCAAATCTACCTGTTCTAAATATAGAATATTGCCTCAACATCAGTAGCGAAGGGTCATTTTTTAAAACATATCTTTAATGTGATTATATTATTCCCCAAATAGAATGGGACAAGGGCAGGAAGATAATAATGATGATGATGTGTTTATATTATATTTCTATAGAATACTGACTGTGCCATTTTTCAAAGGGAATCCGGTAGGAATCGAGTTGTATGAAACCTTCGCCACTGCTCAACATCCATCTAGAACATTGTTCTTAAAGTAGTTGGCTCATGGATTGACCGACACGAGACCCTAAACGTGTTAGTATTCAATAAACTGAATAACAGGAATTTCGACTAATAAAACTCGTCTACCTAAGCTGTTATAAATAAATACTTTATTTAGTTACCTACCTAATTTAATATTTGTGTTTATTAATATTTGCATGCTATTTTTATGGCGAAACGTGTCATTGCACTTCATGTCATTTTTACCACCTTTTGTACCACATTTACAGCAAATAAATAAATTTTCACTTTTCCTTTGACTTCGTATTCTGTCCCAAATACCACGCCAATGTCCAACACGCAACATTGACCTTCGTTTTATTAAAAACGCAAATAAATAACTTTAAAAATAAGTAACTTTTTAACCATTAATTAAGGTTTCATAGTTTTTGTGATGGCGTTAATTACAAAATTATGGAACTATAAATTGTATTTGCCTACCAACATGGAGTAGGTAAGTACCTCTACCTACCATACTATATTTTATTATTTTATTTTCTCAATTTTACGCTTTTTACCAATGGCAAGCGCCATTATCGTAGGTTTTATTTTATCGTTTCGACTTTGCAATATATAATCAAATGGTAATTACAAACAAAGCAATAATTACTTAGGTTAGGAAAACAAATTATTTTTTTATTTAACAATTTATGTAGGTACACACGTAGGTAAGTAAAGATGATATTGCATATTATCTTTTATTATTCCATATCCTCAGTACCAAAAACAAATCTTATATATCCATCTCAATTAATAACCCTGTATGTAACTAGGATAATTTTTATGTAATTTTCCACAGACTGACGGTCGGTCAATCACGTTTTTTTATTTATTTTTAGCATTAATAATATGCAAAAAGTTGCCTGCCTGACATTACAGCTTTCTTTTATTGAGCTACCAATCAATTTTGATAAATGTTTAGAAATCTAATAATAGATGTTATTTCAATGTATTTTTGTTATGTTTTTCCTTATAGGTACCTCACGTGGTTTAGTTTTTTTTTGTTTTATTTTTATTTAAATTCTTGTTACAAATGTACAATAGTATGCCTACAGCAACTTAGCCTCCGTGAATATTTAGGTATTCTTTGGTATTTTTTTCGGGTTCGCTGGCGAAAATTAGATACAAAAATATTTTCTTTTAGTTATCAAGCTATCGGCCTTATACTCTTTTTCAGTGGTTTAGATCTATCCGCAAGTGTCTGTTAGTCAGTCAGACAAAGATAATAACAAAAATTGTCACGTCACCCGCATGCACGGTGACCGCTGGGCAAAAGTTTCCACACGTTGGTTGCCGGAAGACGGACAGCGCCGCCGAGGCCCGCCAAGAAAGAGGTGGCGAGACGATCTGGACGCTTATCAGCGAGGGCTCGTTCGAGGAGGCACGGTAAAAGAGCACATGGAAGGAATTGGGGGAGGCCTTTGCCCAGCAGTGCGACAGTACAGGCTACTAAAAAAAGGAAGGTTTTTTGTAAATTCATCAGGTCAATGGAAAATCCTATTGGTCGCACGGTCTGATACCTATGTAAAAAAAATGTGTACATTAAACCGAGCGTACATTCACAACATAAATTCGAATAACTGGACTATCATACAACCAATAATGAATGATAAACAAAATCCTTTCATACATTAAATTTCAATAAAAAGTGGGTTTCCTTAATTATTTATTATATTAATTAACGTTAGGTTTTTATAGATAGAATAAGATATACATATATTACTGAGAATTACCTGTATGTAAACAAGACACCATGTTGAGTCACTGTTTAATTATTTTAAAGAATTTTCTAGAAATAATAAATAGGTAATCACTTTTTTATGGTATTTACACTGTAAATAAGTAAGTGGGACTTATAAATATAGAAACCTTTAATACTTAGCTCGTAAATTATCAGATTTTCGTTCTTCAGTTTAATTTTTATTTTATTAGCACGTTTGCTCGAGGCAAAATAATTACAGCCGCTCGGATCAATCATCAGGTTAAGTCGCGCTTGCCTAGGTTGGTCTGTGGATGGGTGACCACCCATTACATACCGAGTTTCCTCCGTGCCTCGGAAAACACGTTAAGCCGTTGGTCCCGGCCGTCATTTGTAGATCTTTGACAGTTGTTACAGGTAGTCAGTGACCCGAAAGTCTGACAACCAATCTTACCATGGGGTATCGTATTATCTACCCAGTACTAACTGGGTTGTGGAGATCAGATAGGCAGTCGCTCCATGTAACATACTGGTATTCAGCCGTATCTGGTTAGACTGGAAGCCGACCCTAACATAGTTTGGAAAAGGCGATACAGATGATGATGAGTATGTTTGGAATAGCATGGTTTTCCGAATTTAAAAAAAGCTGTTCATAATAATTATATTTATAGTATTTTTTTACTCCTTTTTTTACGCCAATTAAGAAAGAAAGTCTGCGAAAAAGTACTCGTTTCGAAGATTTATTGAAACCAGGCCTCGAATTTCAGTCGATCTCCATAATTTCTTGTCTAACATTTAGAATTAAAGTAGTATTTATATCAATATTCATAATAACAACTATCAATTAAAACTAGTGTCCGACCGAAACATGTTTTTTGCCTGAAACCGGCACCGAAACTGAAGGTTCGGTGGTCAGTGGGTCGTCTTAGGGGCGAATTTGTAGGAGTTGGAGTATACGCTTAGGGGCACTATGAGCAGCAGAGATAAAAAAAAAATTCAGGACTTAAAAAAAAAAACGGACAATTTTTTTAGTTTTATTTCGTTTTAAAAGGCCCATAATTCGGAAACGGTGCGTCGGAGAACCATGCGTCTCAGAACTTAAATGGTTTTTATGGTCTAGGTCAACCTGATACTGCAATAAAATTGGAAAATTTCGGAAAAAAAAATCTAATTCCGATTTTTTTTTCTAAGTCCTCGCTCTATAGCGTCCCTAAGGCTACACTTCTACCGGTTCAGTTTTGATTATAGTTGCGGCCGAAACCGCAACCGAAACTTCGGTGGGACCCTAATTAAAACACAATAAATAAAAATTACCAAACCACAACATACACTCGTAGTATCAAACCCGCTGTCACTACCGCGAGCGCCATATTTATACAACTGTCACGCTAACGGCATGAAGTGTCAAACATCATCTGCATGTTACAGACTACAGAGGTAAATCAGTCGCGGAGTGATGTAATACTTTAATAGGTTGATAGCAATTATAATTATATCCAACCGTAGTAGGTATTAATAACCATATTAATAAAGTAACGATATAACTCTTTTTGTCTGTCAGTCTGTCTGTTTTCTGTTCACGCCTTAATAATGTACGGATTTGGACAAAAATTTACGTGACCTGGGTCAAGACATTATTGCTATATCTCGATATTACTTTCCCTTGGATTAAACGCGATTTTGTCGCGGACAAATTTTGTCCTTGGATAGCTTTAAACCGAAAATTCAATCGAAATGTTACCATAGTATTAAAAACGGACAAGAAAAAAACTGCCAGTTTGTCATTATTGGCTGCCTTGTTGCAACCCACTGCCTCAAATTACTTTTGACCAAAATTCTGACACCTCGACGGCGTTGGTGATGGCTTCGGACAGTACCGTCAAAGAGCAGGTGGAATTACACATGGAGCAGGTCAGGAGGAGAGTCACAGTTTGTGCACTGGACCAAGTTGTATCTGCAACAGCCTACCTGGCTTCGCAATCGGTTTAGGGTCTATTAGGTGGGCCATGGTATCAGGTGTCTCGCTGGGAGCTTTGAGCACTTTGGAGGGGGATGTCTGAGGAACCACAACTTTATTTTTACTCACTGCTAAGCGTAGCTCTTCACTTTTATGCCATGCTTCACTGGTTTGAAGCGAAGTCTGTACCTATATAAAAATATGGAATCCACTCGGGAAAAGTCGCGGACAAAGTGCTAGTGTAAAACAAATAAGTAACGCTGTGATAAGGCAATGTCTTCTGTAATAACGTTACATTGTGTTTAGACCGTTAGACATTTGAGTTTATCATGAAATTATGTCATTTTAAAACAAAAGATAGGTCAGTCGGAGTAAAAATATATGGGCTGGTTTTGAACCCCGCGGTTATCAGTAGGTACGTTACAACAAGAAAATATGATTTTTCGGGAGATTTAATAATGGGTAGAAATTAAATATTCACTGCTGAACACATGCCATTGAGACCTCATTATTTTTTGATGAACTTTTATACTGAAAAACGAAAAGCCGAGTCACTGTATTCCTGAAATCACCTGTTTATTCAAATATAGCCTGTAATAAAGGTCATGTAACCCTGAATATTTGGTTATAGTGCCCTTTTTTTTTTTTAGGATGGGAAATCATCAAATGACCCCCTCCACTCTGGGCGGAGAGGAAGGGAGTGTCAGACTTGTACTGACTAAAACCCATCCATGTTCCTTCTTTGCCCTTTGTGTTCCAGGGCCGCGGTATCACTTTCGAACAGTCCCGCAGCCCTGGTCAGTCCCGCAGTCCTGGACAGTCCCGCAGCCCTGTGGTTATAGTGCCCTGAATGTTTGGTTTGGGTTTAGAGTTTATGGGACTAGCATTCTTTAGGGATTAGACGTTATTTCTGGCTAGAAATATTTGGAATACAGTAAATTGGTTGCTTAAAAAAAGTAATACAAAACAGACTTTCTAAATATCTAATCATAACGATATTAAAACCGCTAAACAAAAACCGTTCGCATATCACATTGAAACATTACCACGTATTTACCTTACTACACAAACAGCTATACATAAGCATCATGTACTAGGACGTCATCAAGGTGTGAAGATCACAAGTACATCGCACCAGCTGTTATGACGTCGGCGTCAGTGACTCGAATCCGTTCAACTGTGTAGAAGCGTAACGTGTTTACGTTAGCTTGCTAATGTTTATGCGGCCTTAGTCATTATTGTTGTTAAAGTGTATAAGGAATTTAGTTATAACGTGGGTGAATTGACAAGGGGTTATCCTTGGAAGTTGTTCCATTGTAAACAGAAATGGGAAATGCCATGACCACTTTAGAATACCTAAAAAAGTCGCAGTTTTAAGCATCGTACTAGGATCCAGCAATCACTCTCATCAGCAGCTAGCAGTATAGCAGTAACAGTAAGTAATAAAAGTGTGTCAAAAGCATTTGTCTTCTTGTTCTCCTAGTTACAGGCTGTCCGCGAAATTCCTTATAATTTAGTAAATACTGTATAGATGATCCCTTTAATTAATTTTAGAAATCTCACCCAATTTTCACAACTCAGCTTACCTAAACCAAATACTAAAACACGTTACAAAATCAACCAACAGCTACAATTTATTCATCGGGGCATAATTTCCTATAAACTGACGCATGGTTTATGAGCTGTCCAACTCGATATTCACTGAAGTATAATATATGGTGGAAATGAGAATTCGTAGCAGAATAGCTAACTGTTACAGCGGAATAAACCTAGTCACTCCATTAATTATGTTTGATAGACATTACTATGCTCATCTCGGAGATTTCCATATTGATTGGAGAATACCAGGATTGCAGACATGCAGTGCATGCATGAATATGCTGATCGATGGGTTCCGCTACGGTTTAAAAGCTATGATTCTTTTGCGTATTTTTTGGGCCACAATATCGAGGTGTTGAATTAGGGTCTGCCTTAAATTAGGGTTTCCAAGCGATATCGTGAATTCGGCGGAAAAATAGAGTAATTCAATTGATGAACGTTGCTCCCCAAAAATTTGAAAATAATGTGTATATTCATATAAATTAACTATTTAGAGTATGCTACCTCTAGATCTCGAGGGAAGTTGATGATGATCATCCCGTATCATCATTGACCGGGCTTGATAGGCTCGATATTTTTTTATCATCAAACTCATCTTCCTTGATGTATCAAAGGTTTTCAACCTTACCAGATGAGACTACACGTCCCCAAGTTTTCCATAATACGGAATATCCTATATAATACCCAACACCCATTACTGTCAACTGTCATTTTGTAGATCTTTGACAGTCGTTACAGGTAGTCAGTGGCCCGAAAGTCTGACAACCAGTCTAACCAAGGGGTACCGTATTGCTCGGTACTAACAGCGTTGCGGAGGTCAGATAGGCAGTCGCTCCATGTAAAATACTGGTATTCAGCTGCATTCGGTTAGACTGGAAGCCGACCTCAACATAGTTGGGAAAAGGCTAGGCAGATGATGATCAGCCTACAACAGTCCACTGTTGGACATAGGCTTCCCCAATCGACACCCGCTGCTGAAGCTGACCCCATCACAGTTTGGAAAAGGCTAGGCAGATGATTATAGTAACACCCATATGGTGGGCTACCATGACGTCTTAAAGCAGGAGTAATTCCAGTGTGGGAAAAAGATGGCGCAGGACGACCTGTATAGCTCTGTCTCTTCCCCACACTGGAATGACTCCCCTGACCACCACAATCTAATAACGACGCCATTCCCGTGTATTATCAAGACAAATGCGTTAATCAATTAGAAGAACAATTAAGAATTAGACTCACGCCACAAATTACATAAACGATAATAAATCCAAGATATCGATTTAGGTACAGGTCAGGACAAAACGTTTAATTATAAAACAGCTTCATTGAAAATCGAGAGTAAAATGTAAACAATCTATGTATTGTGGAAATGTGTAGTAAACAGAAAATTGTAAACAGGCTATTGATAATGGAATAAACCAAGATTTACATCATATGCGTAGAATTGTCGCACTGTTGGTCATTATTACACCGATATTACGCATTAAATATGATATCAGTCTTCTTGTTAAGGATAAGTAAAACTTGCCGTGGTCGGTCCGTGGAGGGGTTGACCGTTCATTCAAACTTACAGCATTTATTTCAATTAGACCACACAGGCACTTTTAAATATCAAAAAAAACAAAAAAAAAGCAAAGCTACAGTCACAAACACAAGGCATAATAAATAGAGAAAGTACTGTAGTTGCACATTCCAAAGCGTAGATCTCTATGGAGAAGACTGGGCAAGAAACTCCATGGACAGTCTTTTAAATCAAAATATTGTTACAAAATCTTGGTTACATCATTCATGTTGAGACTATACATGTAATTATGTGAGAACGATGTAGAAAGACGTGCACATTAAGAGCGAGCACATTCATCACGCCACCTCTCCCTTCGTGCCTCGGAAAGTGGTAAACCGTTAGCCCCGAACCCGAAAGTTTGACAATCAGTCTTACCAAAGGGTGTGCAGGTCAGATAGGCAGTCGCTTAAGGGCATTACATTGCTCGATGACCTTGATGATTTGATCCCTGTACTGGTTTTTGTTGACTTGCCCCGCACATTTCGCAAAATTTCGGTTTTTATTTATTATTTAAAAATATTAAAAGAAATAACAGAAAAAAACAATACAGATTGTTAAGTATATCATTACGTATTTGTTGTTACAAATTCATGCTGATCTATTCAGCCGTTTCAGAGATAATTTACAATTAAGGTTGAAAAAAGACCTATTTTCTACGATTAACCAAAAAAAATTGAGAAGGTTTATTAAAATTTTAAACATTACAATTTATTTGTGATGAACTTAACTATAACATACTTTTTTTTACACGGAAAACGCACGAAGGGATTCATCAACAAATTTCTTTGAACATACGCTGTTTTTGGGATTTGAGCCATGTAATGCCCTTAATGTAAAACACTGGTATTCAGCTGCATCCAGTTAGATTAGAAGCCGGCCCCAACGTGAGGAAAAGGAAATGAGAAAGAACATGATGATGGCTCTTTGGAAATATGCTGTTGACACTGAGTTCGTTCAGAAACATTAATACCACGATCTAAAAATCTGGTGATAGTCGTAGCTCTAATAGTACACCTACAATTTACCCAGTTCTATAAGTCGCATGTAATAGGCCTATTGACATCAACGGGACACAAATCCAGACTGCGCAAAACTGAGAAATTCATTTCATTTATTCAATAAACAATTTTATCTTGTGTCTGAATGTGTTACATAAAAAAAAAGTTAAATAAACATAAAAAACATAACTCGATAAAAAATAATCTACATTAAAATTCATTGAAATATTTAATCATGTCAAACAAAAAATATTATTTCGTTTATTTATTTTCTTACATACTAATTACATTTTTAAATATTTCTTAAAAAAAAAACATAAAAATATATATTATTATGATCCTTATAGTTTCTATAAAAAAAAACGTTCATATATTAATAATATAATAAATTGCTTGACTAAACTCTGGACCTCACACTCAGCAGTCGCCTGTGACCACGAGACCAAAGAGGCAGACTCAAATCCAGGGCAAAAATCTACCAGTCTTTCGACTCATCTTACTTCTGCCAGGCGGAAGAATTTTCCAGTGGAAAAACGACCTATGTAGGAAGCAACAAGTACCTATGTGCTGTACACAATGATTGCAGTATTAGATCAGACTTCAGTCGCCAATTATTATCGTCTTTAGTATTGCGTAATGATATTCCATGGAAAACCTATCAAGTATGGTTCGATTACTGGAAAATTATTTTAGCGAGTACAAAGTTAAAGAACACTTGGTACCTACTTAATAATTATTTGCATGCATACTCAGTGTGCACATTATACGTAGATACTACCAAATATCTACGTATAACGTGCGCACCAATACATGACATTTTTATTTTTTTATATTTTACGTACCATGCTGAGATAGAGGCCTTTTGGCCTCGTACAGGAGCAATTTAGCTTAAGGAGTCTATGTCTTATATTTTAATAATTTTTTGTTGTTTTTTTTTTATCCTGGAGTCAAATAAATACTTCATCTTTTTATACTTGTAATTAATAGATCCGGTGGATTAAGTTTATACAGAAAGCGGGCAACGTCGCAAATAGCTGTCAAATATTTCACTGTTTTGATTAATTTGGCAATATTACTTGTATGGAAATAAGAAATACGGCTAACTAGTAAACTAAAATATTGATTATGAAATTCAATAATTAATATCGTAACAAATATTTAGTTGTACATGTAAAAAAGTATTTGGAAACTTTCCAAATGCCTTTTTTACACCTTACACGGTTCCAACATCAAATTCAGTTTTTTAATTGCAATTCAATAAGTTCACTAGTTAGACATATTTCTTATTCCCATACAGTAATATTACCAAATTAATTAAAACAGGTAAATATTTGACAGCTATTTGCGACGTTGCCAACTTTTTGGATGAACGCATAAAATGACTTTACTTTTAAGACTGAAAAGGCAAAAGCATGAGCAAAAACATTTTGCAATTGCTGTCGGGCAGCAGGATAACCACTTTCCATTGTGCTTATTGGCCAAGCTCTGGTGGCCTACCATGACGTCTTAAAGCAGGAGTAATTCCAGTGTGGGAAAGAGATAGCGCTAGGCGACGTTTATAGCTCTGTCTCTTTCCCACACTTGAATGATTCCTGCTTTAAGACGTCATAGTAAACTCCCTGTTCCTTCTTTTACTTAACGTGAAAGCGCCAGGGTAGTCCGCGAAATTCAAATTTTCTACGTTTTTTGCAATTTGCAGGCCAGTGTCAGGTTGTATGTTGATAAAAATATGATTCGCGCCCATAACAAATATGGCTTTACAGAGTTATAGTCATTAAAATCACAAATACAACCCTCATTTTTTTTTTTTGATCCCATTGAAAACTAGTGTTACGGTGTTATTTAAATAATTTTAGAAGATAACTTTTTGACCTTGTTTATCTTTTATTCGACCAAATTACGTACATAATGTGTTCCGAGACATAATGATCAATATTGAGCGTTTCCGTCCATTGACATCGAAACCACGACCAGCTGTGATGTGATAATGACTAATGAGTAATGACTATTACAAAATATTGATTTACTCGTACGAAATAACGTGGTACGCATCTGTCCCGTCCATATTGTTGTTTAATGACTTGTAATGTAAGCAATATTTACTTTAGCAGTTATAATATGAAGCGGCTTTGTTAAAATTGTGTATTACGTTAACTTGACCTATTGCGACGTTTAATCCTTAAAAAGTTACTTTTACACCCGTATCTATAAACAAGTCAAAGTGATTACTTCAGTAAACGTCATTATTTATGAAATGATTTGTATTCTGTAGTTTAGTAATTGCTTGAAGTTAGAACTGTCAAAAGTTTGAATTCTTAGCTTTGCTTTCTTTGACGGTTCTTACTTCGTTCAAATTCTTGTCTATTGCATAAACTTGGTTGTATAAGTTATTACTTAAACTCAAGTTATTACTTTAACTTGACTATAAAGGGTGTATCAAGACCCTTAACAAAGCCGTAAGGCACTTGTCCTCCCCGTCATTGCGATCATTTTTTTGTTCTAGACTATACCTGGGAACCTTCTAGTTTCGGAGATATTAGGGGGTCAAAGTTCCAACTTTTTCATAAGTTTTTTTTAAATACATGTTGTTAATGTAAGATTTTTACTGTAAACACCTCCACGACCCCCGTACTATTCAATCCATCCATCATCACAATGTTTTGAGTGCCTTACATTGAGTCCTACCGTAAAACGTGATTTTTTCACCCAAAAAAAAAAAATAGTTTCCCATCAATAATTTTTGCGTAAAGTTACTTAGTTTGATGTACAGAATGCTTGGTTGACGGCTTCGTAAAGGGTCCGTTTACACCCTGTATAACTCTGAACGCATTCTATCTGACCGCATTCAATCGTATCTTTTTTCATCAATTAATCGTCATCCACAGACATATTTTCTTCCTATTGCTGGTTATACTCCTCTCTTGAATCATCTCATTGTCTTCATCGTCTACCATCTCTTTGGTTAGTCAGGTCAGGTCGGGTCAGGCAATACCTGGCACTGTCTTTACCTGCCACACCTATTACAGAACTCTTTAATTCAACCAGCCCGAAACCTCAATCTATACTGTTAGAGAATCTTTCACGAAACTTTCTACTTTTTACTAGCTTTGAACATTACATTTCGCTAAATTTCTTAACAGACTTTTCCATCAATTCGAAGAATTATGAAGGAAATTCGTAACACATACATTGACTCATAATTATTTCATGTGAAGCGGAGAAATAGGGTTAATATCGTGAGGAAAGTTTTGGTATAAGAGTAGAGGAAGACCAAAGAAACGATGGACGGACTGTGTGTAGGATGATATGGCTAGAAAGGAGGTGACTGCTGAGATGACGAGTAATAGAGTAGAGTCGTGGTATAGGCATGTGATGCGGAGGAATGAGGATAATGTCGTGAGTAAAGTTTTGAGTATGAATGTGGATGGGTATATGAGTAGAGGAAGACCAAACATACGATAGATGTACTGTGTGAAGGATTATAGGGCTAGAAAAGAGGTGACTGCAGAGATGACGAGTAATAGAGTAGTATCGAAACCGACCCCAAATGAATTGGGATAAGGGCAAGAGAATGATGATGATGATGACATTGCTTCATAATTATTTTCAACGTAAATTACTCGGTGAACGTTCTAGAATAGTCAAAATGAATAGCATTGGGAATGCGAGTGTGTTGCGCAGTTACCCCGTAGAATCGAAACTCATAAAACTAAGTTTATATGATGATGTTTATGTTGTCAAGACGACATCACATAATACGCGCAATAGTTGCTCATGCTAAACGTGTTTACTTGCGTTGTTATGATGCTCAGCTTTATAAGTGACAGCTCATACATACAGACAGACACGTGAGTGAAAATATGTCTTCTTCAAGGATGCCGGTTACCTTAGGAAAAAAAAATGTATTTAAAAGATATTCATCCCAATTTATTTATGGTTGGTGCAGCATGTCTTCTTCTGCCATACTTCTCTGTTACTCGTCATCTCAGCAGTCACCTCCTTTCTAGCTATTTCAGTGTATTTAAAACATATTGTAAAACTGCGAAAGGCGGGTTTTTGATCAGCACTTTTTGAACGTCAATTACACAAGATAGTCCCCATCATGTGTAATTGATAAAAGACTTTTGATTTTCACTAAATATGATTTAGTTTTAGCTACAAGCAGACTGACGTAATGGACACTGATAAAAAATCATAACGTCTATGAAAGGCGGCATGATTTGGTAGAAGTTTATCTAGCTGTCAAAGGTTAGACTGTGAGTGACAACTGCGATAACGACTAATAGACAAGCATTGAAGAAGAGGACACCGCACCGATCTCAAAATAAATTGATCTTCTTCTTAACGTGTCGATGATAATCTAAATTGTGTCAGCCCAGAACTGAGCTACTAGTTTGGCACTTTCGGTAGCGTCCATCAGTTCCTGTAGTGAACAAACAACAGGAGACGCAGGACACGATAATAAATGCCCCATCGTTTGTAGAACAGCACAAAATAAATTGATGAAGAATATTAAAAGCGGACGTTGAATGTTCCAAATTGTAATTAAGCGTCTGTGTCCGATCAGAAAATTTCTGGAGGTTTCAACCGATCTGTTTTGATAAACAAATAAAGGAACACCAAATCCTTACACTCTAATTTAGGAAATAGCCCTTCTAACACTATTTTAAGCTTTCACGGTTTACAAATAAACACTGTGAGTGTGTTTTGCCGTGACTTAGTGTTGAGTTCCAGTAGTGCGCGTAGCAAAAGACAAAGAAAGAGGGTAGATAGATTTGTCTGCTCTTAACAATTTATTTTACATCCACCCGCATTCTTCAGTCAACTCGCGATCATGGCGCTTGCAACAGCGCCATGATCGGGAGCTCAAAATAATGAACAATCACGGAAGATATCCCGTCAGTGACAGTATAAGTTTAATAGCTGTTTTTTCGAAAGTACGTAGCATATCTAGGAAGGCTAGGAATAGGGCAGACTGCAAAAAGGACGTTTTATCTGGAAGTATCATTTATGTACAATTTAGCAGTGATACCAAATGATGGTTGTCTTACTTGTATGGTGTACATAATAAAGAATATTCTATTCTATTCTATTTTAAGTTTTTAAACTATCATGGTCACTAACATTATCATTCTTTAATTCATCATTTTTTCATTCTATGTTATTCTAAATATCATCACGGATTGAGTCTCTGCTTCAACTGTTTTAAAGGACACTCAGCTTATTCAGCGGCAGCGATTATACACTGGCCAATAAGAACAAGGTCACCTTAAGTTCTGTCTACCCTGAACTGATCCCAAACTGCTACAAATCTTCCA
Source organism: Noctua fimbriata (assembly GCA_905163415.1). Taxonomy (NCBI): domain Eukaryota; kingdom Metazoa; phylum Arthropoda; class Insecta; order Lepidoptera; family Noctuidae; genus Noctua; species Noctua fimbriata. Next base: position 7,055,681 of record LR990934.1, on the reverse strand, counting down.
CTAACAAATTCCCCCAGTATGATTTCAATGTAGTTCCCATTTATTAACCCACTAAGATAACCCGCGTGACCTCTGCCGGTCCCTCTGGGGAGCGGGGAGTTGATACTTCACATAAATAGACCAGTGACGTATTTATATAACGAGATTTATTTATTATATGACATTAATTGCCTGATCCCTTAAGAGAATGGTAGGCAGAAACTACCCAGGCTGGATTTGACCCTGGACTTCTGTAAGGTCACTAAGAAGATCCTCAGAAGGTAGGTTTGTACCGCCACTTCTTCATATCTAAAACACTAGGAAGTGAAGTGGCCAAGGACTGGCGTTTTGGAGAATTATCTTAATGTAATTTTACGATAAAAAAGTGTTAATTCACAGCGTTATTTGAATGATTTTTTCTTTTAGATTTATATTATTTTCTATGATTTATATTGTTTTCTTTTTTTAGACTATATTGCTGGGTAGGTGGGATTGGGTGGGCCATGTCTGTAGAATGCATCAGGACCGATGCCCCAGACTCGTGACTCAGTTGGTGCCAGAGGACGGGCATCATCGCCGAGGGAGGCCTAGAAAACGCTGGCGTGACGACTTAGAGGCGTTTGTGAGAGATTGGTCAGAGAAAGCCCCACGAGGCATCTTGAATTACGATTGATTAATCATAATTTGACAGCGAGGAAGACTGTATGAGACTCGCACGTACCAGGGTACCATAACACGTAAGGTACGAGGCTGATACTCAATAATCTACCTAAATAGAGATTTAAAAATAGAAGGCAATAAAAAAGAGACCACAAAAAATAAATAAAGGGGCGTTGTTGGAAAAAGATAACAAATAATAGCTTTGTCTCGTTCACTCTTGAGATATAACAACAACATTGCAATTTGTTTAACTTGGCGCTTCACTAATACTGATAATGATTTGAACTTTGAACTGAAAAGAGGCGTATGATGTTGAGAGAAGGAGACACCTCTAAATATATAGTTATTAATAGTTCAGTAAGTACCTATAGGTACTTACTTGACCTAATTAGAGTCTGTCTCGTTGGTCGAGTGGTCGCAAGTTCGCAAGCGCGGCAGCTGAACATGAGTGATGCAAAGCGTTGTTGTGTTTTTCCAACAGGATTTTCTCAGCAGCAGCCACGGGGCCTGGATTTGTGCCCGGTTGATGGCATTAGGCTCTCCCCCTATATATGCGAAATGTGGGTGAACTATTAGGTACACCTCTGCCTAACCCTACGGGGATTACAGGCGTGATGGTATGTATGCTCAAACACAGGTGGACTTCCTTTCATCACGATCGTGAAAAGATCAGGCGCAGGATCAATAACTTGACCTGCTTTCCGAGGAGGAGGTGCCGTACCACCGATATCTAAACTCCGAGTTACTACCAGGATTCCAGGCTTCGAACGTAGTGTCTATCAGCAAGATGTCACACAAGACAGATAAGAAATAGTTCACGGTCATATATCTTTCATTCTTACCAAAGAGGAATTGTAAGTACAGTACTTAACTATACGATAAGACCCACCTTATCAACGACCATGCGTGCATTACTCTAAGCCAGTTATTTTTAACAGTACTGAGTCAATTCAATGCCTCTATCAGTATAAAAATAACCTCACGCCGACTAAAACATCTCTAAGTATAAATAGCACGACAAATGTACAAATAGTATGATTTCCTTATCATTGGTTTCTTTCCTCTACTGATAAATACATAGTCATAGTAATATTTATATTCATTGCATCAGAATTTATTGGGTGGTTCCCGCCAGTCTTTAGTGACCTGGCGTTGTATGGGGTTTCAATAGAATAAAAGGCCAGCTGGCATCTTTTATCATCATCTTCCTACCCTTGTCCCATTCTACTTGGGGTCGGCGCAACACGTTTTCTTCTGCCATTCTCCGCTGTCAGACGTCACGGCATCATTTACTCCTTTCTCTTTCATATCAGTCTTCAAACTATTAGGGCCACTGACTACCTGTAACGACTGTCAAAGATCTACAAATGACAGCCGGGACCAAAGGCTTAACGTGCTTTCCGAGGCACGGAGGAAACTCAGTCTGTAGCGGCCTTACAACCAGATCAACTACCATGGCGCTGTAGTACTTTTTGTTCTATGTTGCTTAGTACTCTTTGTAGTGCCACTACAGGTATATAATGGGTGGTCACCCATCTACAGACCAACCTGGGCAAGCACCGATCTGAGCGGCTGTTATTATTTAGCCACGAACTCCTCTAGTTAAACCTTCCTAATTAATATATGACCAAAATTCCAATGACTGACGGCTTCTTCAAAATCTCAAACCTCACACTTAAGTTTAACACTTCGTGATTAATATATAAGCGTTAATTTACTGTGTCATACATACGTACATGAGTACATGTGTACCGATAAGCGGGGGGCTTGGCTCTACGTCACGCCATTCATGAGATAACAGAGTAGGTAGCTACGCAGCTTCGTAGTGAGATATGGAATTGTTGACATGCTGTGGGAAGTGTTTTGTTGCTCAGTTTATGTATTGTGCTTCGTATTATATACACTGTATATTTTGGCTAGCCTAGACTGTCCCAATGCTGGGTAAAGGCCTCCCTTCGTTCACTTATCATCATCTGCCTAGCCTTTTGATGGCTAAAACAAAGGTTTAAATAAACCTAGATCGGGCAGGTCGCTACCTAACATCTAAATTTTAGTTATAGTTTACTTATAAGTACTAATTATACCCTTGTATAAGAAATAATACTACTGCGCCTAAATGTACACTTTTTGTAATACTTTTTAAATAAATTATTCTTATTCATCTTATTCTTTTCTTAACTATATTGGAGTTGGCTTCCAGTCTAACCGTATGCAGCTGAAATACCAGTATTTTACTAAAGCGACTGAATATCTGACCTTCACAATCCAGTTAGTACTGGGTAATATGATATCTCTTGGTAAGACTGGCTGTCAGACTTTCGCGCCACTGACTACCACCATCCACAGACCAACCTAGGCAAACGTGGCCTGACTTGAAGACTGATCCGAGCGGCTGTTATTATTGGCTTGTAATTTAGCCCTCATTTTCTATTGGTACCAGGACCACATAAAATTTAAGAGTCACTATTACCATTTTGTTTACATGTTTATGTTTTTATTGCATAGAGGTTACTTTCTCCAGCTTTGCTTGATTGGAATTTCTTTCAATGATTGGATTTTATTTTAGAATGATCATAACCTCCTTAGAGAGGTTTTGATAGAAAAACGTTGTTTTTTACACTCAATTGGCTTGCGTTTGGCCGCAACTCGCCTGATGTGAAGCAATGATACGGACTGGGGTGGAGCACGCTTGCCTAGAAGAAACTGATTCATTCGAACTTTGAAAAGATCCATATTATAATGATTGGGAAACAGAGAAGCCGGCATTGAATTCCACAGACTGGTATTTCGCGCATAAATGTCCAAGGAAAGCGCTTTGTTCGGATCCGTGAGACTGAACCATATCACGGAAAAAATTATACTTTTTCGGTACTAAATGTACTGCATATTTCTTGAGAATTTTCCAGAAGACCTGTGAAAGAAAAAAGGGGTATTCCTCTAAGCGCGACTATTTTTAAGCGCAACCAACTAAGCGCAGAATTGAAAAAAAAAATGTATCCATCATATCTCTCTATTTTTCATCATGGTTGCGCTTTGAGGAATAAACATATTAAAGTTTTAATTCGAATTTGTGAGCGCAACTAATGGTTGCACTTCGAGGAATAATTTAGTTGCTCTTAGTTGGTTGCGCTTAAAAATAGTTGCGCTTTGAGGAATACCCCGAAAAAACGGTTAATAGTGTATTTGGTGATTATTACAGGCTGATATTATTACCGGCCTTAATGTGGAATATTCATAAATTAATATGACCTAGCGGTCTTAAACGTGACTGCTGAGCATGAGGTCCTGGATTCGATTCCCAGGTTAGTCAAAGTGTTATGGAGTTTTTTCAACATGAATTTCTCAGTAGCAGGCAGGGAGTCTAGATTTTGGAGGGATCCGTGGCAAGGGGCGAGGCCTCTCTGCCACCGAGAGGTCGGCGCGGCTTGCCGAGGAGGGGCGCCACCCGGGGGTGGCCGGTCGCGGGGAGGCCCGTTCGGGCTCCTCTGGCGACGAGGCTGGCGCAGACGGCGGCTCCGATGCGGAGCGTAAGGCCGGTTTCGCGAAGGAGGTGGAGGCGGCGCTGAGGGCTGTCTCATACAAACAGAAGCCCTCCACCAGGTATAAGGCCATGCCCGCAGCAATCGCTTCCATCGTGGCGTCAGCGGAGGCCAGATACCCCCAGAGGCCCCCGTCAGACGAAGTGGCCAAACTGCGGGCGGAGGTCGCTCGCCTGACGGCCGCCACAGAGCTTCTCCAAGAGGAGAACCGCAAGCTCCGAGCAGACTTGGCCGGTCTGCGCGAGTCCGCGCCCCAAAATGGGGGCCAGCAGCAACTAAGCCAGCCCGTGCCGGTTGAGAACCAGGTCTTGAACCTGGTTCGGCAGGAGCTGGCTGCCTTCCAGGCGCAGTTCTCCGTCCTGGAGGGCATTGTACTGCGCCCCCCCCCTGGCGGCAAACAGGGCGCCCCCGGGACCGAGGGCGGCCACATATGCGGCTGCTGCGGCCTCCGCACCGGGGCCGGCTGGCCGGCCCTCCGGCAGGGTTGCGTCGGCCCCCGAAGGGCCGGCTCCGGCGAAACCGGCTCCGGCCAAGAAGGCGGCGGCCCTGAGGCAGGGCAAGGCGGCGGCGCAAAAGAAGGGCAAGGTGGCGACTGTGCCAGCGCCACCCGCGAGACAGCCGCCACCACCGCCCCCCCCGCCCCCTAAGCCTTCCGCGGCCGAGAGCGGATGGCAGGTGGCTGGAGAAAGGACAAGGGAGCGGAAGGCGGCCAAAAAAGCCCGGAAGCTGGAGCGGAAGCGCTGACAAAAGGAGCGGAGCGTCGCGGCTAGGCTCAGCGCCCCGAAGACCGCAGCTGTAGTGATTACACTACAGCCGGACGCGGAAAAAAGGGGCGTGAGATACCGCGACGTGCTCGCTAAGGCGAGGGCGACGGTGGATCTGGGGGAGCTCGGGATCACCGGGGGCCTCCGCCTCAGAGTCACCGCGACAGGGGCTCGAGTGCTGGAGATCCCCGGCGAAACCCGTGGCTCGTCCGCGGACGCTCTAGCTGAAAAGCTTAGAGCGTCCCTAAATGCGGACGAGGCCCGAGTGTCCAGGCCCGTCAAATGCGCAGACCTGCGCATCCTGGGTCTGGACGACTCGGTGACCGAGGAGGAGGTGGTGGCCGCCGTCACCAGGACCGGTGGGTGCCCTGCTGAGCAGGTCAAGGCAGGCACCTTACGTCCGGACCTGTCGGGCATGCGAACCGTAACGGTAAGCTGTCCTGTGACGGCGGCGAAAGCCATTTTGGAGGGCCGAAGGCTCTTGGTGGGCTGGGTTTCGGCGCAGGTTAAGCTGCTTGAACCCAGACCTCTGAGGTGCTTCCGCTGCCATGTGGGGAACCACGTGTCGGTTCGGTGCACCTCGGAGGTGGACCGCAGTGGCCTATGCTTCCGCTGCGGCCAGCCCGGTCACATGGCCGCGGCTTGCTCCGCCGCGCCGCACTGCGCCGCATGTGCGGCATCTGGCAAGCCGGCCGATCACCGGGCAGGGAGCAAGGCCTGCGGTACACCCACCAAGGCCAGGGGCAACGGAAGGCCCTCCGTAACCACCTCCAAAACCCCCACCGTCGTCGCCACCGCCGCAGCCGCCGCCACTGTCGCCGCCACTGCCGCCACTGCTGCAACTACTGCAGCGGTGCCCTCGCAGGAGGCCCGGGAGGGGGCTGAAATGGAGTGCCAGTAACGGCCCCATTACGCCTTCTCCAGGCGAACATCAACCACTGCGCCTGCGCTCAGGATCTGTTGATCCAGAGCATGGCGCAGTGGTCGATTAACATCGCCGTGGTCGCTGAGCCGTACTTTGTCCCGCCCAGGGATGACTGGGTGGAGGACCTTAGCGGCTCAGTGACCATAATTGCGTCGGCCGCCGCCGGTACCCCGACCCTTGAGAGTGTCAGGAAGGGTCAGGGGTGCGTAGCAGCATGTTTCGGGGAGATAGTTGTAGTGGGAGTCTACTTCTCCCCGAACCGAACTCTCGCCGAGTTCCTCAACTCCCTCAGGGAGTTGAGTGCCGTCATCGGGAGCCATTCTCTCCCCGTACTTGTGCTCGGGGACTTCAATGCCAAGAACTTGGCTTGGGGTTCTCGTTACACGGATGTGCGGGGTAGAATGGTGGAGGACTGGGCTCTAGAGACAGGCCTGGTCGTCCTAAATCGGGGTTCTGTCCCCACGTGCGTGTGGATGCGGGGCGAGTCGGTGGTGGACATATCGTTCGCTAGCCCCGCTCTGTCGCCGCGTGTCGTTGACTGGCGCGTCATGGAGGGGGTGGAGACCTATTCCGACCACCGGTACATCCGGTTCGACGTCTCCACCCAGACCTCAAGCGCGCCGGTCCTACAGGCCCCGAGTGGTCCGCGATGGGCGCTGAAGCAGCTGGACCGGGAGCTCCTCCTGGAAGCCTCGATCGTGCAGGCCTGGGTGTCATCACCAGCCAGGCCTGCCGACATCAACAACGAGGCGGGTTGGTTCCAGGAGGCCATGTCCGAGATTTGCGACGTGGCAATGCCCCGAGTTCGGCCAGGAAGCGCCCGACGTCAGGTGTACTGGTGGTCGCGAGAGCTGACGTCGACCTGAGAGTGGCGGTACGCAGGCTGAAGGCCAGAAATACCGCCCCCGGACCTGATGGCTTGCCTGGCAAAGCCTGGGTCCTGGCCTCTGAGGCTCTCGGGCCTCGACTGGAAGGGCTCCTAAGCGCATGCTTGGAGAGAGGCCAGTTCCCGCTTCGTTGGAAGACGGGGAAGCTGGTCCTCATCCGGAAGCCAGGGCGCCCTGCGGACTCTCCGTCCGCATACCGGCCCATCGTGTTGCTCGACGAGGTGGGCAAGCTCTTTGAAAGAGTTATTGCTAACCGCCTCGCCGGGCACCTTGCGGGGATGGGGCCGGATCTTGCGGAACACCAGTTTGGTTTCCGCAAGGGGCGCTCGACGGTGGACGCCATCATGCGCGTGAGAGCCCTCACGACGGGGGATGCGGTTTCCCGGGGCGGGGTCGTATTGGCGGTGTCTCTTGACATCGCCAACGCCTTCAACTCCATGCCCTGGAGCTGCATTGGGGAGGCACTCCGGTATCACCGGGTGCCGACCTACCTTCGTCGTGTGGTCGGGGACTACCTGACGGATAGGGCCGTCATCTACCCCGGTCAGAGCGGAGAATGGAACCGGCGAGAGATGTCGTGCGGTGTTCCACAGTGATCGGTTCTGGGGCCGGCCTTGTGGAACATCGGTTACGACTGGGTGCTGCGCGCCGACTTCCCTAGCGGCGTCAGCGTAGTCTGCTACGCTGACAACACGCTGGTACTGGCACAAGGGGGGTCGCACGAGGCGGCGGCCGAAAACATGACACGCGGGGTTGCGATAGTCGTGGAGAGGATCCAATTGGGTCTCGAGGTGGCATTGCACAAGTCCGAGGCCATGTGTTTTCATGGGCCTCGGAATGCGCCACCGTCGGGATCCCTACTGACGGTGGGAGGGGTTTCCATCGGCGTCGGGTCGACGCTGAACTACCTGGGACTCGTCCTCGACAGCCGGTGGAACTTCGTGGAGCATTTCCGACGTTTGGCCCCCAAACTGGAACGGACCGGGGCTGCCTTCAAGCGGCTCCTGCCCAACCTGGGGGGTCCAAACGCCTCCTGCCGGAGGCTCTACGCGGGGGTCGTGCGGTCCATGGCCCTTTACGGGGCCCCAGTGTGGGCGCGTTCTCTGAGGCGGCAAGCCGCCCGCTACCTGAACGCGCCCCAAAAGGGGATAGCCCTAAGGCTAGTCCGGGGGTACCGCACGATCTCCGGTGAGGCGGCTAGCCTCCTTGCCGGATTGCCGCCATGGGATCTGGAGGCGATAGTCCTCGCGCGCCTTCACGAATGGCGCGCGGAGGCACTACGTCGGGGGGAAACTCCGCTGCCGCGGCAAATCGCCGCTCAGCGGACAGACCTCCGGCGCGATCTCATGGTGACATGGAGAGAGCGACTGTCGCAACCCCGTGCAGGGCACGCCACCATCGTGGCGATAAGTCCCCTCTTTGAGGAGTGGCTAGAGAGGCGCCACGGCGCCCTCACCTTCCGCCTGACGCAGGTCCTCACCGGACACGGTTGTTTCGGGAGGTTCCTGCACCGAATCGGGCGGGAGGAAACGCCCGGGTGTTTCCATTGTGAGGATCGTCCGGAGGACACGGTGCAGCACACTGTGGAGGCCTGCCCCGCTTGGGCGGAGCAGCGCCGTGTCCTCGTAGAGGCGATTGGCGGCGGCGACCTCTCGCGTCCGGCCCTGGTTCAAGCCATGGTCCGGGGCGAGAGGGAATGGGAAGCCGTCACCTCCTTCTGCGAAGCAGTCATGCTAGTGAAGGAGGTGGCGGAACGTGAGAGGGAAAGAGCCTCACGTCCCAGCCGCCGCGGGAGACGCCCTGGGCGTCGGGGGTCACGTGGTGGCCCCCGGCCACCGTAGGCGCGGGCCCTGTGGACGGCGAGTCATGGGCTAGCTCGCCGTCCGGCCGTCTTATGACGACAGGCCGTGTCGACGGCGCGTTCGTGTTCCACGCGCGCCTCAAAGAGATGTCAGCAACCACGCAGAGGTCCGCACGGGCCGATGCCTGCCAGGGCTGCGGGACTGTTCGAAAGAGATACCGCGGCCCTGGAACACAAAGGGCAAAGAAGGAACATGGATGGGTTTTAGTCAGTACAAGTCTGACACTCCCTTCCGCTCCGCCCAGAGCGGGGGGGGTCATTTGATGATTTCCCATCCTAAAAAAAAAAAAAAAAAAGGGAGTCTAGATTTGCGGGTTGATGACAATGGGCTCGCTCCCTATTAGGTACTTAAGTAATATCACGTAAACGGCACGGTTGGCGCAGTGGGTGAGCGATTGACTGCTGCTCTGCGTGTCGCGGGTTCGATTCCCGCACGGAACAGATATTTATATAGCCTACATAATAATTGTGACGGTTGATTATAAAGCCTTTGAAAAAGGTCAAATAAGAGTAAGATAGTGACTGAAGTAAGTACCTTTTGAAACGATTATAAAGTAGGTCAGTGTTTGTCTGCACATTTTATAACAATTGATAGTTTCATACTTACATTGCATGTTTTTGGGTATTCCCTTTTTGTATTCAAAACAAAACAAAGAATGACTCAATGTTACTACGTTGTTGCAGTTTCTAGCTACCATTATTCAGTAATTAACTAATTACTTTTGGCAAAAGGATTACCTGCACGATAATTTGTCAGTTAATCGAACATTCTGGAAGATCTGCCGGAAAGCGGTGAGAGATATGATCAAATTTACAACGTGGCAGAAATAAACGTTAAAACAGCTGTACCTATCTCTGTGGACATTTTAATTAATTATGACTGCATAATTTATTGTATACTGCATATTAATCAGGACGGCACGGTTAGTGCAGTGGCTGGTGCGCTGGTAGCTGCGCTGCGTGTCGCGGGTTCGATCCCCGCATGTGCTGTTTTCTGAAAACAGCAGAACGGAATGGACGTTTTGAATCTATTTTGTACTTTAACAATTGCATTTAAATAACGTAATAGGGAAAACTTGGCTCTCACACATTGTTTTATTCTCGAGATATTATGCAAGTCAGATTGGATATTATTTATTTGTTGCGCATATTTGTAAGACTTACTATTCAGACATTAAATGCTGAGAATATCCACTAAGTCTCCAATACCACATCTGGAATACACAGCTACCACTACTGTAATCTGGAGCCCTGGTACAATTAAACGAAGTAAAATATCATGTGAAGATATGAACGTCGTTAAGTACTCTATTAGGTAGCCCCACTACCTCGAAGAAACAGCAGTGGGTGTAGCTTAGGACCTGTGTCACAAACTATGCTCCATTTCCTATCCTGGCCTCTGACCCCCAAAATATGCTGCTTCAATGACCTCTGCGCTGTCACGGAGGACGCCCAGGTTGTGGCGGAGTTTTGGGGCAACAAAATAAGGTATACTGTCACGCCAGCGAGCGGCACAAAGAAAATTTAATAAATGCTGGTGGTACGTTTTCTGTATAAATAAATGCTGGTGGTACGTTTTCTGTATAAAATGGACATCCTAACAGCCCTCTACGTTTTCTATCTAAATATTCCTGATTGAATGATTCATGATTACATTGCGGTTTGGGATTGACTGAGTTGTAGAGGAGTGACCAACCTTTTGTAATTTTCTTGCCTGTTTTAATAAAAAAACTTGTTTATGTTATCATCATCATCATCATTTCAGCCGAAAGACGTCCATTGCCGGACATAGGCCCCAAGTGTTGCCACATTGACCGGTCCCGTGCGTCTCGCATCCCCGCAACCTTCACCAGGTCATCGGTCCATCTAGTGGAAGGCCTTCCAACGCAACGTCTTCCGTTTCGCGGTCGCCACACCATCAGCCAGTCAGTCAGCCAGTCTTTTCAGCCCCATCGGCCATCCGTTCTGCGAGCAATGTGCGCTGCCCACTGCCACTTAAGTTTGGCAATTCTTCTTGTTTATGTAAGACAAACTAAAGTCTACCAAGTTCACAAAAATATGCTAAATCTACCAAATAATAAAATATAAGTAAAATAGTAAGTTTTGTAAGCCTATTAAATCCTTTCTCCTTCCAAACTTGTCTATATCGTGCATTCTCTGGCCACTTTGCCTCGTAAATAAGATTATATCGTCACACCACCATCGCCGCAGTCTATCTCGACGCTGATTTCTTCCATCAAGCGTCTAGTGAGTCGTCCATCTTTGCCACCTCTTCGAATGCATTCGTACTACGTAGCCAACTGTAACATATTTTTTTTATTTTTGTTAGAAATAGTAAGACCGTCCTTTTATACAGCGTGTGACAGAAAGTCAAATGCGAAAAACTTATCAGCTGTCCCATACATTTGGGTCGAGTAGATATTGAAATTTAGTATGGGACAGCTGATAATTTCTTCTTTTCCATGAAGGAAGTTGTTCAGTTTGATGTACTGCAGCATATCCTTTCCCTTTCTGTTACACCCGGTATAGTTACTGTTGGCCACTTGGTTATGCTGGGGTTGCCTACATTCTCAAGTCTATAATATCTAGCAGTACCTGTCTGCTTGCGCATCCCAAATGCTCACAGTCTCTGACATAGACTTGTACCAGCTGCTTTTACTCTAAAAAACACTAAAAGTCGGTAAAAGTGGCTATAGGTAAAAATAAGCCAGTTTTACTACTTACTAACAGGTGTAGTAGTTCAATTAGTTTCAATTAATTACTTCGTTTATTTTGAAGATAGTACATGAACTATTTTTATATCGTACGCAAAAAAACTGTTAGTACATACGATGACTGGTCGACTTTATTGCTTCCTCAATTATGAGTTTTTAAAGCTCCATCGCTAAATAAGGGCTTTCCATGGACTGTCTAATATTGTTTGGGGCATTTCCACAATCACCATGCCCTTTTAAGATTGCTGATAAATTGAGTTTTTGTTCAAGTACCCAATTGTAATAAAAACCGGCCAAGTACGAGTCGGACACGCGCATGAATGGTTCCGCACCATCGTTGTGGGGGCGCCCCCCTTTAATTTTGAAGTTCATTTTATTATGTTTTGTTATAACGGTATTAGAAATACACATTCTGTGAAAATTTCAACTGTCTACCTATTATGGTTCATGAGATACAGCCCGCTGACACACAGACGGACAGCGGAGGTTTAGTAATAGGGTTCCGTCGGGTAGGGAACCCTAGAAAGTATCTTACTCTAAAACATGTGCGCTAGAAAGAACATGTTGAAATAATTGTATAACAGACGCTAACATTCTGAGAGGAACTCGTGGATAAATAATAACAGCCGCTCTGATCTATCTTTAGGTTAAGCCGTGCTTGCCTAGGTTGGTCTGTGGATGGGTGACCACCCATCACATACCGAGTTTTCTCCGTGCCTCAGAAAGCACGTTAAGCCGTTAGTCGCAGCTGTCATTTGTAGATTTTTGACAGTAGTTACAGCTTGTCAGTGGCTCAAAAAGTCTGACAACCAGTCTTACCAAGGGGTATCGTATTACCCAGTACTAACTGGTTTGTGGAGGTCAGATAGGCAGTCGCTCCATGTAAAATATGGGTATTCAGCTGCATCTGGTTTGACTGGAAGCCGACCCCAGCATAGTTGGGAAAGGCTAACCAGATGATGAGTCGCTAATATTCTAAGGGTAACTTAATTCTAGATTAATTTCTCTTTATGTTAACGTAACCACGACCACGATATAATAATTGGGTCAATTTTTCACCATAGAATGGAGAAAAGAATATAATATTCTTATGTTCCTGTACCATACAAATAAAATGTAAGAAATAAAACATTTCACATAGGTTGACACAATGGGCGGTCTTGTCGCTAAAAGCGATCTTTTCAAGACAAGCTTTGGAAGGTTTACAGGAAGACGGAGACAGTACTGCAGGTCTGTGGTGTACCAATTACCTAATAATATACATACCACTGGCGAAGGTTCCATACAACTCGATTCCTACCTGATTCTCTTTGAAAAATATCACAGTCAGTATTCTATAGACAAATAATATAATCAAATTCAAAACTAAGTGTACAATGTGGTAATCACATTAAATATATGTAGTCCGGCTTACCTCTTACAAAAATTGACCCTTCACTATTGATAAAGCATTATGTAGAAATCTACAACATTAGTTTTAGTATATGCGAAACCTGATACACATGTCTAGTAAAGAATCTATGTACAAAATTTCAAAACTGTATCATAAAAAATCTCAAAGTTATAAGCTTGTTCTGTTACCTAGTTGTCCGCACAAAAATGTTGTCACCACGCAGCGCGCGCCTCCAACGTCGTCTTGAGCTCATTAATAATAATACGGCAGTAGGTACCTAAATTAGTGCGATAGGTACTCAAAGTCGTTCGGTGTCCAACTTTTAACTTTTTTAAATATTTTTGGGAAAAAATATAACATGGTTTAAAAAATATTGGAATCGATTCACTTACTTATTCTGAACAAACTATATTCAGGTTTCGCATATACTAAAAATAATGTTGTATATTAATAAAATAATAATCATGTAACAATTAAGGGCAGATAACCATGTATAGTTATGTTTAAAGAGGACCATCATCAGCCAATAGCTCATACCACAGCGTCCAGCTGTATATATATAGGCTTCTCAAATTGTACTGAACTCGGCTTGCTTCTCGTCAAACCTTCTCCAGCTACTACCAGTCACCCACATTCATAAATTATAAAACATATTTTTTTCTGTAAATTGGTTTTACAAAACACTTTTACATCATGTTATGTTTTAAAACTAGATGGGGCCGGTGTTTCGTACCTGACTACTCTAAGAAGAAACATCCGAAACAAACTCAGAGGTAACGCCTATTTTAAAGTCCAGACATTGGTCAAGTCATATGAGGACTACGCATGAGATGGTCTTTTGAAGAAATAACCACACAGAATTGAGTGGACCTGATTGAGTGATCGTGTAGTTGTACTCATAATACAAGGAGCTCAACGACACGACGAACAATACCAAAGAAAGGACATTTGGTTAGGCTGCGTAAAGTACTCCCTCCACCCAACCTGATGGCATTGTTAAGCTTGCGGCATCATTTCAAACTTTTCCTTGCCTTTCAAATGTCCTAAAATAGTACAGCACATCAAGCTACCCGAAACTGTCAAAATTTCCCAATTAACCTTGAACCTAATGCTTCAGCGATAAAGTTGAAAATGTATTAAAGAAATTTGACAGATTGTAGTAGTAGTTGATGTGCTGGCATCTGTACATAACGGAAAACAGAATAGGAAATGCACAGTTCCGCTAATCATTCCATGATATCACACTGCAAATATTTTATCACCCATTAGTCTTGGTCATTGTGTCTTGGCAAAGCATATTCTCCGAAATACAATGACCAAGACTAAATAAATTAATATTATGTCCATGAGGTCACTTTGTACTGTGTTATAACGATGCAATTCTGACGCAAAATCTTCCACTAACTAGTTAATTATAAGTGCATACAATAGCTATTTATATCTGCCATGTTGGATTTGAACTAGGAGAACCCTGGTACATAGGTCATCGTCCCTTAGAAGTTACTAATACTAGCTCCACTCAGTGTTTTCTGCACGCTTAGAATGAATACCGTAGAAATTAGTTTTGTCGACGGAAGAATCGACAAAACGGACGGACGGATTTTTTTCTGGTCTATCATTTTGTCGATTCTGCATTTTGTTGTATGCGTGCTGGGAGAGTCGGGTTAGTTCAAAATAAAACGATGGTCATCATCATCTGCCTAACCTTTTCCTAACTATGTTGGGGTCTCAGTATTTTACATGGAGCGACTGCATATCTGACCTCCACAACCTGGTTAGTACTGGATTATAGGGTACCCCTTGGTAAGACTGATTGTCAGACTTTCGGGCCACTGACTACTTAACGAAGTCAACGATCTACAAATGACAGCCGGGACCAACGGCTTAACGTGCTTTCCGAGGCACGGAGGAAACTCGGTATGTAATGGGTGGTTACCCACCCATCCGTGGACCCGACCCGAGCGACATAGATATCTTTATTCAAAAAAAAAGTTGACCCAGTTGTCCCCACCCTCTACTTAACCTTCCAACACTTAGGAGTCCAGGGAGATAAATATCCACCATAATTGTTTTTTTTTTATAGCGTTATTTAGCCCACCACACTAGAAATTTCTTCTGTATAGTGGGTGCATTTACAAACATTTAAACTCACATACACAAACAGCCAGACCTGGAATAACTACCTGTAGGCCATACAAATATTTGTTCCGTGCGGGAGTCGATCCCGCGACACGCAGCGCAGCAGTCAATCGCTCAGCCACTGTGCCAACCGCGCCGTCAGTTAAATACCTCACATGTTACATTTTATGCAGATTCATCCTACCCCAGCAAGAATAAGGACGATCCTCAGTCTTTACGTAACAATTAATAAACATGGTAATTATTTTACTGTTTTATTAGTGTTTATTCACGTGAGCAATGCGTTATATAATTACTTGTCAATTATCATGAATTTCCATGTAGTTATAACACGTACATATGTAAAATGATGAAGACTTATGTTTGTGGACAGAATAGGGATTTTCTTTCACCTGATAGCCATTCATCATCTGCCTAGCCGGGGCAGGCTTGGGGTCGGGTTTCAGTCGAACCGGATGTAGCGAATACCAGTATTTTACATGAAGCGACTGCCTATCAGACCTCCACAACCCAGTTAGTACTGGGTAATACGATATCCCTTGGTAAGACTGGTTGTCAGACTTTCGGGCCACTGACTACCTGTCGATTATTGTGATAAAAATGACTGAGAGAGAAAAAAAATGTTTCTTGGGGAAAGTTGTTTGTATAAGTATCGGTCACTAATTACCAGTCACCCTAAGCAGCCTCTGCTAGATCTTTAGTCATTACGCAATCATCATCGGTAGCACTGTATGTAAGAATAATTATCGTCCTAATTATACATATTAACTACTATACAATGAGCACGTGACTAATTCTATCATCAACATTAAATTACTGCCAATCAAGATAAGAACTTGCTAGATTTCTTATCTCTGACATCTTGTGTGTACCTAGGTTTTTTTAATATTAAAAGTCTAGTTAAAACAGATTGTGAGCTTAATTTTAGAGCTTTGTCTAGTGGTAACTATTCCTACTTAATTGGACTATAAAGTTCGTAACAAGACCCTTAACGAAGCCGAAAGGCACGTTGTTCTCCCCGTCATTGCGATCATTTTTTTGTTCTAGACCATACTTGGGACCATAGACCATAATTATGAACACCACAAAAGTAGCAGATGTTAAAGTAAAAACACGAACCCTAAAATGGAAATGGACAGGTCACATGATGAGGACACAAATAGAAAAGTGGACCAAAAAAGTTACTGAGTGTCCAAGGGACGGAAAACGACGCAGAGGAAAGCAGATAAAATCTGCCTAAGGGATGGAGAAATATTGCGAGGGTTCTACAAATAAAGAGGGAACTTGAGAAGGCCTATGTCGCAAGACAGCCTGACCTGGAAGCTGATAAAATGAATAAATAAAAGGAAATATGTATAATCTAAGGTTAGTTAAGTTATAATTTAAGTTTAGATGTAGAAAACAATAAGTGTAGTTCATATTTTGTTTTTCAAAATTACTATATATTGTGTATACGAAGGTCAGAGTAAATAAAGGCTATTTTTATTTATTTATTTATACTTGGGACCTTCTAGTTACGGAGATATTGGGGGTCAAAGTTCCAACCTTTTCACAAGTTTCTGAAATAATTATAACATCAGCTATCTGCTACGAAAAGTCCCGTCAAAATCGGTCCCGCCGTTTCGGAGATTAGCCGGAACAAACCGACAGACAGAAAAAAAAAAAAAAAAAATGTTATAAGTACCATATAATTATTATACATTCATATGCATTCAGTAAAAAGCTGTTATTTTGAAATTAACGAAATATATAATTACGAAATAAATTAAACAGACACTTCAATATAATTTATTTATAATAATAAATAAATTATATTGAAGTGTAGTGAACAATTCAATATAATTTATTTGTAATAATAAATAAATTATATTGAAGTGTCTGTTTAATATATTTCGTAATGATGTGTATAAATTGCATAGATAACTCATTCAATGAGAGCAGCGATGATCTCCCAATGGTGAAGGAAAACACCAGACACCAACAGCAGGCAGAGGGTGTCCCCTCTCGCGCCCGGCCCTGGTTCAAGCCATGGTCCGGAGCGAGAGGGAATGGGAAGCCGTCACCTCCTTCTGCGAAGCAGTCATGCTAGTGAAGGAGGTGGCGGAACGTGAGAGGGAAAGAGCCTCACGTCCCAGCCGCCGCGGGAGACGCCCTAGGCGTCGGGGGTCACGTGGTGGCCCCCGGCCACCGTAGGCGCGGTCCTGTGGACGGCGAGTTATGGGCTAGCTCGCCGTCCGGCCATCTTATGACGACACGCCGTGTCGAAACGCGTTCGTGTTCCACGCGCGCCTCAAAGAGATGTCAGCAACCACGTAGGGGTCCGCACGGGCCGATGCCTGCCAGGGCTGCGGGACTGTTCGAAAGAGATACCGCGGCCCTGGAACATAAAGGGCAAAGAAGGAACATGGATGGGTTTTAGTCAGTACAAGTCTGACACTCCCTTCCGCTCCGCCCAGAGCGGGGGGGTCATTTGATGATTTCCCATCATAAAAACAAAAAAACAAAAAAAAAAAGGCAGAGGGTGTCCAAGAACCATAGATTCAAAGACATACATACATAAATATTATCTGCAAACCCACATGTTGAATTACTATACTTTCCAGAAGTAAGAAAGTTATAATTTGATTAATCATTATGTACCAGTGTCTATATCTAAATATTTTAAACGTAGGTACACTTAGCTATTCGATTTCGTTGATTTACACGGTGTAACAGAAAGGGTATAGTCATATAAAAGGACATGCTGCAGACCATCACACTGAACAACTTTCTCCTTGGGTCCAAAATTGTAAATGCGAAAAAAATATCAGCTTTCCCATACATTTGGGTCGAGTAGGTATTGAAATTTAGTATGGGACAGCTGATAATTTACGATATTGGAACCATGGAGAAAGTTGTTCAGTTTGATGGTCTGCAGCATATCCTTTCATATGACTATACACTTTCTGTTACACCCTGTATAGGGGAAGGAATCATAAAATAACCAAAATTAAAGATTGAAATGTTTCGTAATCTGTATGAAATGAAAACATTATCTTGCATAAGGATATTTATCATACTAACCAATTAAATACAAAGAGATCTTCATAATATAATATGTTGTATATTATTCTATTCTATTTTATGTTTAGCCTGGGTAACTATAACTACTAAATTAATTAAACTTAATCAATCGATTAGCGATTGGGATGAAAAATTTATGAATATGACATTTTCAATGTTGATTTAAATCTCTACATATGATTTTGATGCATGTGCATATTTATCTAATTAGCTTTCTAAATTATCTATTTAAAATGTTGGGCTCCAAAATAAAGACAAACTAAAGGTAAGACCAAACGACGACGACGATGACTTTAGTATGAAACCGAATGCAGCGTAAATTTCGCGACTCATTTTACGCGACTCAAATTAAAAAAAAATTACGCTCATTTTTCCTCAGCCTAAGGGCGATTTGAATTGATGGAATTGAACGCGAGCAACACCATGTAAACTGCGTTCAAAAGCTATCAGCGTCATAATTGTTATGGAATATTGACACTGATTAGATCGCGTTCAGATTCGTCGGTAAAATTCGGATTCTTTTTTTATGATAATACACAAATAAAACCACACTCACGTTGCAATCTAACTATTTACTCCAGGGTAACTAACTACTGAAACCAAATCGTTACACTAACACACTACTGATATTTCAGCGTCGGCCTACGCATTACTGCAATTTCGGCTTCGGCCTAGGCGTCAGTTGAAGGCGGCACGGTTACTGTGGGTGCCTCCTCTGCTGGCTGCTGACGAAACTCCCTGATTGCGTTCATAGCCACCTCCCGAGGAATCAGCCTAGCCATAGCAAGCTGTGCCTCGCGCATCGTGATCCTCCTATGACGACGAGCCACCATCTCGCAAGCCATCTTCACCATCCTGCGGTACGTCTTGTAAATTAGATGCACCGAGTCATTTGAGTTAGCCCTCCTCTTCAACACTTTCTTAACCAATTTGTTGATGTAGGCTCGGGAGAATTGTTTGTCTCCCTTTTTCGGTTTCTTTGTTTTTGCTATCTTGTTGTCACTGGGTTTTTTCATTGATTTCACACGCCTCTTCGGCTCATTAACAGGAGCCATTGTAATATTCACTCCAAACTTATCTGGTGGTAAATTTATCGTAACACCGATAATAATTTTCTCCTTCGTCGTATGACTCAACACAAATGCACTTTTGACGGTTTAGCGCATGCGCCAAACGTTGTCCTTTTCACCCCTATAACTCTACCCCTTATCCGCGTTGCGTTCCGTTTTGCCCAAATTCATATTTTTGATGTCCGGCAAGCTTTTAACAATTAAATAAAGAGTTCTAAACTTACCAGAATAAAATAATTTAATTGAATTTATGTATAGTGAATCTTAATCCTTGGTTAAATAAAGAAGCCGAATGAAACAGGAATGTTTTTGTTTTTGACACTTGTTGAATGTTTTTCCTTTACGAACAGCACAGCGGTTCTACGGATCGATAGTACTAGGCGGGCATAGGCGTGAGAAAGTGACGCAAACAGACGCTTCCCCATACCAGCAGCGCCTCTGTGGACTGACGGGAAATACTCTACGCGCTGTCGGTACCAGGTTCGCATAGATGTGAGAAATTATCGCACAGAGAAGTTTCGCCATCAGTACCTCTGTGAACTGGAGAAGGATACTAAACGTGATGTATCTACTAGGCGAGCATAAATGTAATGAAGTAAATTCGAAATGTTGGATAGCGCTGAAACTTCTCAAACTTATATTTATGTGGTCCGGAATGTTATGCTAGGTAACTTAATTGTGATCCCTTCAAAGGAAAATAAGACGTAAAGCGTCCTTGTAAGGTATCTATTAATTGTTATATAACAATTAACACACCGCGGTGGTAATTGAATACTTACGTGATAGGCCACAGGGACCAACCACGATGACTCCTTGAAAGGCATCAGTTACAAAACGATTGTCAGGTCGATTACTATTGCGTGTATCACCTTTAAGGTTTTGCTCCGATTTCAGGTGACCACTTTCGTCTTCTGACAAACGGTGTAAGTAGTTCAGTCGTTCTCAGACACGAAATAGTATCTATTACGAATTGTGAACCAAAATCAAAACACTTATTTCAAGTAGGCCAGTTACAGGCACTTTTGTACTGTCGAAACAAAGACAACAATGAAATGTAGCTATGGGACTGTAGCTACATTCGTATACGTTTTCGTATTCGGCATAAAAACTGTGAAAGTACTGTAGTTGGCCTTTCCATAGCGTAGATCTCTATGGAGAAGAACGGGCAAGAAACAAAGAAGCAAAAAAAAACAATTCAAAAACAAAATAATTAATTGAAATAAGTCGTGGCAACCAAGAGATAACCAGTCACAACTGACAGCACCCGTTCACGAACATGACGCATGTATCAGCACCATTGAACTCAATCATTTTGAAGGGAACTAAATGATCCTACACACGCGCCACCATCAGCGAGACATTTGAGTGAGCATGACATACTCTTAACCGCCAGGGCACGTTCATGACTGCTTTCTAGTACAGAGTACTCACACAATATGGGCTATGCGGTTATATAATACTAAAGAGATTGAATTTATAGAATGCAAATATAGTTGTACAATCTTCAGCAGCTCCAACATACTATTTAATGCTATCTATTTATGCGCCCCTGTCCTTGTGGAGCAGGAGCCGCATTGAGCCAAGCATTTTTATCAGCAATAACTTGTAATATGCTTGCTAACATAGTGTGCGTATAATGCATGTTTTAATGATCGACAAAAAAATGCTTAATTTCTGTTTACAAGCTGGTGAAGGTACACAGAAGGTATGGTATATAGAAACTCACGCATGTTTCATATGGTGGTAGGCAGAAACTACAGAATGCCAACTGCTCTGAATTGGAAATAGTATATTTTTTCTAAATGCCGGACTTGAACCACTGTGGATCTCAATTTTACCGGTGGAAGCGCCAAGGTAGCTTACTATTTCATAAAAAAGTCACTCAAAGGGGTGAAATGAACTTAAGAGGGTTGTATTGATGATTTTAATGATTATAGTTCTGTAACTACATACGTGTTACTTGCGCGACTCATTTCACATCAACATACAACCTGACACTGACCTGTCCTGACCTGATCGTCTAGCGCCATCTCATTCGCACACTGAAATTACTCCTGCTTTAAGACGTCATAGTAACCCCCCTGCAAATTGCAAAAAATAGTAAGAAAACTTGATTTTCGCAGGATACCCTGGCTCTTCCACCTTCAGCTTTTTCTTAAAGGATCTTTGGTACTACCAAAGAACTTTTAAGAAAGAACTTGAGACTGTACAAGACTTGTAGTTACATTGAGGCTGCTTCGAGTGGTCGAAAGCGCGACTGCTGAGCATGAGGTCCTGAGTTCGATTCCCGGGTCGGGCAAAGTTATTGGGTTTTCCATCAGGAATTTCTCAGTAGCAGCTACGCAGTCTAGGTTTGTGCCCGATTGATGGCAATAGGCTCGCCCTCTGTTACATGGGACTTGAACGTAACTGGCGAAATGTGGGTGTACTATTAGGTACTCCTATGCCTCCTGCCCTTCGGGGATTAGGTGCAGGCGTGATGTTTCATGTTTTGACATTGTATTTAAAAGAAACAACACCTAAAATATAAATAATTATATTATCAGCCTAATAAAATAAAAACTAATAAAATTGTAACAGGCCGATGTCTGTACACTGAAGATATTGAAAAAAAAAAAGTATGGGGTATATATATCCTTATTACAGCAACAGAAGCCAAAACACCAGATTTTAGAATTTTTATCTGTCTGTCTGTATGTTTGTACGCGCATCACGCAAAAACTACTGCATGGATTTGAACGCAGCTTTCACCGCTCTACTGTGAGATGCTTAACTTAAAATATAGGCTACATTTGATATAGTTTTGGACCCGATAGGTGGCGCTGTGCGAAGCAAGGGCGGGTTGCCAGTTACAAATAAACAAATGACGAATTACCATCTCCACTTATCATAATCAGGACCATACATATCAACAAGTTGACAATTAATTTGTCAATACCACGTCAATCACTTATATAGCTCGTATCATGCCACCTGTCACCACATATATGGTTTATTTTGCTTAAGAAACATTGCTAATTAGCTTATTCATGCAGTTAATTTGCACACAATCATCCTTCGACTTCCCGCAGTTGAATGCAACTTGTGTTTAGTTAGAAAAGTATGACTGACAAAGAGAATCGTTTGATAGGTCCTACCGATTCCACGGTCTACCTCTTTTCACCTTTAATCCTAAGTAATAAAGTTGAAATTAAAATTAAGGTCATTACAAGGAGCTGCAGAAGCGTGGCTTAAAAATAAGCGACCGCATAAAGAGCAGGGACATCAGAGCGAAGACCAAAGTCACAAGAAACAGAAGTGGAATTGGGCAGTCCACATTGCGAGGACCACAGACAACGCGTCCTGCACTGGTATCCACGAAACGGAAACAGACGCCACGGCAGACCATTGCAATGGTGGCGACACGAGATCGTCGCAGTAGCAGGGATAGAATGGACCAGAACGGCCCAAGATAGGTGTAGATGGAAGCACATGGAGGAGGCCTTCATCCAGAGATGGATGACCCCTTAATAGGTTGTGTTTAAAAAAATATGTAATTGTAAATCATAGGGAATAAAGGCTATTTTATTTTTTTATTTTATTTTACTAAGGTTGAAAAGTGATCTCAAAAAAAACATGCTGTATACAAATACGGCGTGTTATTTTTCAAAAAAAAAATTCTCGGATACCAGTTAACTTGGGGAAAGAAAAACAAAAAAAAATGTAGACGCGGAGATGCACAGTTGGACGTCCGTAGAAGCGCAAATAGAAGTGGAAAAGTAAGAGTAAACAAACAGCTTTATTATAAGGGAGGAAAATTAGTTGTGTATATTTCAAAATAAAAAAAAATGTTTCGCGATTTTGTTGCCCTCTTGAAGATTTCTTTGTGGTTCATTATTGTTACGAGCTACTCACTTGGTACTGTAACTGGTGGTGGCATTTATATGAGAATGAAACGAAACTTTGAGTAATGCCTCCGCCACATTTTTTGTTAGTCCTACACCAATGCTCCATTACCCTATAAGTACGGTGGCCAGATCTGATTTCCTGTTTTACGGGATAACGGTATTGAAAATACGGGATTCGAGGTTAAAATACGGGACAGGCCATTTTTGTAAATTAAAAATTAACATTTATTTTTTTTGTTACTAAAATTTGCCATACTTAATCAATTAAATAACCTATACAACTGCTAAATTTCTTAATGAAAGACTTAAAAAAACAATATTAAATATTTAAAAACACAACAATTTTTATATTATCTGGAAAGTAAAATGTGAAATAATCAACTAAATAACCTATACATACAAACTTTGATTTTCTTTATGAATTACCCTTAAAACAATCATAAATCCACAATTTATTAATTATTTCGATAAGAAAATGTGGATTCATCAACTAAATTAAATGCCATTGAATCATAAAATTACGGAACAATGTACCGTCCTGTATTAGTTTCGCCAAATTACGGGACAATGAAAAATTCGTCCCTGAAATACGGGACATCTGGTCACCCTACTTAGAAGTCCCTAGTATCTCCCTTTCCAGCAAAGTATCTTATGTTCAGACGTCAGCCACTTACGTTGCTGATCGCACACACAGTCCCTTTACAAGGTTGCCATCGAGGTTGACGACCGTAGTCATC
This sequence comes from Noctua fimbriata, assembly GCA_905163415.1. Taxonomy (NCBI): domain Eukaryota; kingdom Metazoa; phylum Arthropoda; class Insecta; order Lepidoptera; family Noctuidae; genus Noctua; species Noctua fimbriata. Next base: position 7,032,063 of record LR990934.1, on the reverse strand, counting down.
GATGACGACAAATGAGGGTTTTACGATAGCGGCACATGTAAACAAATGATTTCGTCATTGGAGATTTCTGATCAATTTCCATCCGTAATCGTTTCCATTTCTGAACAGTATCTGAGTTCCGATTATAAGGCAGGTAACAATTAAATTTCATATTATTGAGTCATTTACAATAGTTTTAATTGCCTCATTGGTTTAGTGGTCGCAAGCGCGACTACTGAGCACGAGGTCCTGGGTTCGATTCCCGCGGGTCGGGCAAAGTGTCCATCAGGAATTTCTCAGTAGCAGCCACGGAGTCTAGATTTGTGCCCGATTGATAGCAATAGGCTCGCCTCCTATTACATGGGACTTAAACGTAACTGGTGAAATGTAGGTGTACTATTAGGTACACCTCTGCCTAACTCTTCAGGGATTACAGGCATGATGTTATGTTATAAGGTCGGCAAAGTATCCTATTTCGCCTAACGCCTTTGTGCAGTATAGACATCATTTTTCGATGGCTTATGTCAATCAATACATTTTTCGATGGCTTATGTCAATCAATCCAATTTTCGATGGCTTATGTCAATCAATCCAAAGGTACTTTTTTTGGTTTTCTGGCTTCTCACGGTTTCTACATTGAGCCAATGTCTATCCATTATCATTACAAGCTTGCCATCATCGCTAGTAGAATGCCATCTTGTGTGGGCGCTCTGGAGATAGAGGTATGACCTCTTTGTGAATCTGCAGTTCTTAAAAATCTATAGCGTCACCCGATTGCACTTGACTCTTAGCCCTTTAAAAGGCTACCAACAACAAGATACGAAGGCATCGAACTATATCATCCCGTCAACGTAAAATCATTTGTGATTTAGAACCTTCTCAGGGTGACCGTTGACGTCACAAAAAACCGGTCTTTCGGACCACACTCGCCAAATCCGCAGTAAGGCGAATCACCCAAGGTTATTTTAAAAGAAATGCTTAAAAATAAACAATTTGAAAATTTCTCCAAACGGATTTATTGAGTGGGGAACTTTATCGTACCAAAACAACATATGTGACTCATATAAATAACTTAAAGTTATGCAAATTATAGGAGAAAGGTATTTAGTACATAATAATGGGGGATTTGTGTTTTCCCACGGATATCAAGGTCATTTTGGTGAATTAAAACAATATTAATTTTATATCTATTTATTCTATTTCTGGGTTATGCATGTAAATGTTGATGGATGGAGAGGGAGACGAAGACCAAAGAAACGATAGATGGAATGTGTGAGGAGAGAAATTATATGAGGAATGATATGAAAGAAAAAGGAGTAAATGATAGCGTGACAGTTGACAGAGGAGAATGGAAGAAAAAATCGTGCTGCGGCGACCCCATTAACGTGGGACAAGGGCAAGTAGATGATTATCAGTAGCGGAGGGTCAATTATTGTAAGAGGTAAGCCGGAGTACATATCTTTAATGTCATGTGTGTGTGTTTTTGTGTGTGTTGTTATATTATTTGTCAATAGAATACACGGTGGCAGAGAACGGTGGCATTTTGCAAAGGGAAGCCGATAGGAATCGAGTTCTATGGAACCTTCGCCACTGATGATGATGTTTCTATTTGCAGGTTCTCATGCGACTGACAGAATGAAACAGTTTTGCAGGGTACCCATTTTTCAACAGATTCAGACCAGAGATTCGGTGACTATCTTAAGCTCATCAAGAATCAATGATCTCCGGAAGAAATCAGCAGCCATCTTCCTGGATAAGTTCTTGTATATTCGTTCTGAGTTGGTAGTCCTGGACTTCAAAGACGATTCTTAATTAAAGATTAGGTAAAATCATCTTCTGCAGTCTAGATATTAATTACAGAATAGACACTTCAAAAGATACGAAATTGACCCCTTAGTGTGGGAAAAGCAGGCACAAAATCGGCCTGAGTGGAGACGTCGTGTGCATCGGCAGGTCAACGCCTTCGAAGAGAGAAGAAGGTCGCAGCTAGACTTAAAGCTCGATAACTTAAAAAACTAGGTCACCTGCAGCTATACCCTACAACATATCCGCTTTGTGCTCGGAGTTTTTCGGCCATAGTTGGGTATGCTAGCCACTTGAGAGCACATGATAGAGCAGCACACCAAAGCTCTCGACAACCTCCCTGGAAAGCCATCGAATGCAGTCGCTGTGGCCGAAATCGGTTGCGAGGAGTAAGTATCGTAAAAAAATCGCGTGTCTTTGTTCATCAACAATTGGTTATTAATATGGCAGTGTTCAGAATGTAGTTTCTATCAGCCTATCAACCTAGCCTTTTCCCAACTATGTCGGGGTCGGCTTCCAGTCAAACCGGATGCAGCTGAATACCAGTATTTTATATGAAGCGACCGCTTATCTGACCTGCACAACCTAGTTAGTACTGGGTAATACGATACCCTTTTGTAAGACTGGTTATCAGATTTTCGGGCCACTGACTACCTGTAATGACTGTCAAAAATCGGCAAAACGGCTTAACGTGCTTTCCGAGGCACGGAGCAAAGTTGCCAGGTAATGGATACAATGTAACTTCTATAATATCGTATGATTTTGACCCGGTGAGACACAACTCATGTAACTTTTACGATTGTCTTTCTGTAACTGGTACGGAATTTTCCTTCAGATTTTAAAAGTGGTATGCAACGATGCTTACATTGACCATTCGATTGTCTTTGTGTATTAGAATTGAGAACATGGTTGAATTATTCTTCGGGAGTCAAATGATTTGTTGAAATAGATTTACAATTTCATGGTATAGCTTCGTTGATCTAGTGCTCGTAAGCGAGTATGAGATCCTAGGTTCTATTCAGGTCAGGTATAGGGCATGGGGAACCCGGTTTCGGTCCCATAGACCCGGTAAAACCGGGATTTCCCGGGTTTTACTATGGGACCTTAACCAGGTACCGCATGCCCTAGTCAGGTAAAGTGTAATTGGGTTTTTGCCATCAGGAATTTCTCAGTTGCAGCTACGGAGTAGAAATTTGTGAGCGGTTGATGACAATAGTTTCTTCCGATCGTGTAAACATTAGTCAAATACGGGTTTAGTCGCCATTAAGGACACTACCGGGGAGGAACTTGACTCTTGTCTGCCGAAGACAAAACTAAACTAATTTTTAATAACATCCAGTTACTCACAACCTATTAATACAACATTAATTATCATCTTGGAACACTTCCACATCAGCGAAAGTGTCCAAACTCATTGACATGTGTGACGTCAGAGCTATTCATATACATCCAAATATAAACATGATTGTCATCGATATAGTAATTCCCGATGGCGGACAGACAGACGGGCAAAAAGTTAATATCATCATCATATCACCTACTTCTGAAGTCGTTGACCCGACAGGTGAGTCGATGAATGTGGGCGGGGCCAATCTGCAAGTTCGTGAAGTATGGTTGCCTGGTCATGTTTTATGCCTAAATGTTAGGTAGTCTGCAGTTTAGGTATTTTTATCCGTTAGGCCACTACCTGTGGTATCTTTTTGTATAGTCAGAATTTAAAAGGGCTATTTATAAAGAGGTTTGCGGTTTTGCTCTTAAAATAGCCCATCCAGCCAGATTATCATAATGTTATTTATAACGATCTGCTGGTTGGTTTTACCAGACTCCCAAAATGGAAAAATAACAACGTATCTTAAAAGCCAAATAAAAAAGGCGATAAGCAGAACTGGTCATCAAACAAATCGGCCTGATCCACTTTTAAATTAGCTGTGTGACTGTGTCACACGTTTTTTTTTAAGGGTTGGGTGAGATATTTGGCATCCAGTTGCTCGTAAATCTTATTCATGCTCTTGAAGGGTACTTACTACTTGACAAAATTTTTATACAGGGTGGAACGGATACTGACGCTCAAACGCTTACCACGTACTCAGTATATCATCATTCCGAACCCCTCACTTATACATTTTCATCGGTTATTTAAAAAATAATCTGCTATTTTCTACAAAATTGCAATACCTACACGGTCAAAATTAACGTATGGAACGGCTGATTAAAAAAATTATAAAAAAATCTTTGGGGGTGGAGAATGATGTACTGAATACGTGCAGGTAAGCGTCTCTGCATCGATGTCCGTTCCACCTGTGTATAGAAATAAGATGCTAAGTGCTGATTTAATGGTTGTAGCACAGATATAGATTAGATAGACCTAGATAACGCAAGTATCACGATCTGTATGAAAACCTAGCGTGCCATTTTTTGACTACCTATTATGACGTCACAAGCACTATTTAGTGATGGGAAAATCAAACCGATCCAAAGACGCCGCCGCGGACGGCGCCCCCCTCGTCCTACCCCCGCCATGACGCCCACTGACGTCCGACTAGCGCTATGCTCCGATGCAGACTGAGCGCGAAATTGGCCACTTACGATTTTTGTACGTAAGCTAGGCACGCGAAGTAGTTGCTCTCGCGTTATCTAGGTCTATCTATATCTGTGGGTTGTAGAGAGACGTCTTCAGATTCCTTTTATTCTCTGTTTATTCTCTTAGTTAAGCATTTAACACACAATCAGTATTTTGAGCTTATTCACTCTATTATTATTATATTATTGCAACCTCGTATAGTCTTATACAGTCCCGCTCGGGTCCATATTCAGGTTAAGTCGCGCTTGCCTAGGTTGGTCTGTGGATGGGTGACCACCCCTTCCATACCGAGTTTCCTCCGTGCCTGTTTCTGTCCCGACTGTCAAATGTAGATCTTTGACAGTCCGAAAATCTGACAACCAGTCTTACCAAGGGATATCGTATTACTCAGTACTAACTGGGTTGTAGAGGTCAGATAGGCAGTCGCTCCATGTAAAATACTGGTATTCAGCTGTATCCGGTTAGAGTGGAAGCCGACCCCAATGTAGTTGGGAAAAGGCTAGGCAGATGATGATACTTCGCATAGTCTTATTGCTGGGCAAAGCCCTGCCTGTATGCCTTCCAATGGTCACCATTCTGTGCTACTTCATTCCAATTCTCAAGGAAGATATCCAGGTCATCCTGCCGCGGCCACGTATCTCTGTTTCAGGGCACCAAACCTAAAACATAACAACCGACTTCAGCCATTCGTCCCCTCTGCCCGATTAACGGTGAAAGCACTTAATCTTTGCGCAACGTGATTTGTCTGCAGTCTACCTGCGCCTGACCTTGGTTAGTGCAACGCACGCGAAAGAAACGGGGCTCTGTGATTGGCTGCTTCTTAACTCTCAGTGAGAACGCCTTTTTATTGCGATAGGTCTTTTGATGACTTTGGGGGGTAAAATGTCATAGCTAAGCTAAGTCACATTGGATCTGTATGGCCGGCCACAACGCATCGCGTTGTTTATATAATAAAATAGAAGTTTTTATTTTATTTTAATGGATAAATTCAGATTTACAATTCGTAAAGTGGTCACAACGAGACAATTCATAACATTAACTACGTCTATGACCATATTAAGAATTTTAACATGATTCATATTATTATCCTTTTGTGATTCTGCTAAAGCGACCATTTTAGGCCCCCAGGAGTGATGACTTTGTTCTCGTTAAACTTATCGAGATGACGGACTGTGGGCAGTCAGCTACATTCGACTTTTTATTGCACAGATAGATAGATGTAATATAAAGTTTATTGTACACCAAAATTGCTAAATAGATCTCTTATACAACATTGCCAATTCTGTGGTTACAAATGGCGGCGTTTCCACTCCAGGCAACCTCCAGGTATCTTCTAAGTATGACATGACATATTGTCTTGCTCCTGCTGTTGTTACAAGTAATCGTGGATGAGAATTTCACAATTCTCCCAGAAACAGACGGATATCATGGACTCTCCCAATGATGTGCTTACCTGTAAGAGGTTGATACTCTTGTCTGTGACTCTATTGAATGTATCTCATATGTTTGAAGCAGTGTATTCAATTGTTGGTGAGCCAAATAAATAAATAAATAACGGAATTTAAGAAGAAGCACTCATCGTCATACTCATAATAATTATAGCTGTCCACACGTCCAAGTTATGGCTTTTCCCCAAAAAGATGGCGTTGCCCTGATTCACGAGTGGGTAGGCAGGTGGGTGACCTCTAAATCCTCTCACAGCAACAAAAAGGCTACTGTTCAAACCGGAATAAGTAATGGAAACCAGCGTCATTAATTATTTTCCAAAATATTTTGAGGATGACTCACATCAATCTCAGAAGAGCCTAATTGAAATAAATGCTTTGATTTCCTTATGCTGGGTGATGGCCGGTTTGCGTGTATGTCACGTGTACAGTCCCCCCTACCAGTAGCGAAGGCTCAATTTTTGTAAGAGGTAAGCCGGAGTACATATCTTTGATGTGATTATATTATTTGTCTATAGAATAATGACTGTGCCATTTTTCAAAGGGAAGCCGGTAGGGATCGAGTTCTATGGAACCTTCGCCACTGCCCCCTACTTATTATTCTTTGTACTTTTCTTATGTTATAGACAGTTTGTCCCAGTCAACCTTTGGGTGATACAGAGACAATTAGTGGTAGATGTACCTAAATCTGAAAATTGAGAAATTATTTAAGCTATTCAATGTTTATCAGATGCTCGTGGTTAAATAATGACAGCCGTTCAGGTCGATCTTGAGGTTAAACCGTACTTGTCCAGCTTTATCTGTGGATGGTGTATCACACATTACATACCGAGTTTCCTCCGTGCCCCGGAAATCACGTTAAGCAGTTGGTCCCAGCTGTCATTTGTGAATTTTTGACAGTCGTTACAGGTAGTCAGTGGCCCAAAAGTGACAACCAGTCTTAACAAAGGGTATCGTATTACCCAGTACCTAGTAACTGGATTGTGGAAGTCAGATAGGCCGTCTCTCCATGTAAAATACTGGTTTCTTACATCTTAACTTTTTACTTTCAGTTCCTGACAGTACTCCGCGAGCGCCTGGAGAAGCGTGAGGCGGAGAAGCTGGTGAAGCATGTGATCAAGTCAGCGGTCAAACTGGGCGTGCTTCGTCGGCACGGTCAGCTGTCGGCGGCCGATGAGCGAGCGCTGGCGGCGTTTCGCTCTAAGTTCCATGTGAGTTCCGATAGCGAAGTTCGTAATGGATGATAATCATCAGAAGGTAGGTACTAGTCACTCGAGAAGGTGAGTATTGGAATAGTGGAGTGGCTGCAGCCCAGTAAACTTTCAACCAAAACCCTATTCTGAAGCCTATGTTTTCAGCCTTTTGCCACTTACAGGAAATGCAGTGTTTATAGTTTTATTGCAACCTAGAATTGTGTGTCTGTGTGTTTTTTTCTTGCCATGAGCTTTCTACCACATGGAAATTTGTCATCGGTTATATCACCTGCATCCGGTGAGACTGGATACCGACCCCAACATAGCAGGGAAATGGCTAGGTAGATGATGACGTTGACTCTTAGTATTGGCCAGCTGTGGAATGATGCAGGCAGTTCCCAGAAACCAAGCGGGAAGCCTACCTCAACATATTTCCTAAAAACCGATGCGGAAGTTTATGGTTATTTTAAAAATAACCACTTGCGCTTACGCACGTTTAAGAGTGATTCGAATTAATTAATTTTCGACCAGTACTGATCTTACAAGATTGCGTCATGATGTTGTTTTTTTACGCAAAATGGATCTTAGAAATTTATGAGCCTGATGTGTCCCACTGCAGGGCAAAGGCCTCCCTTCCCTCTTTCCATTTATCTCTGTCTTTGGCTATTTGGGCCCAATCCTTTTGACAAGAGTCCAGCTCGTCACGCCATCTCCTTCTGGGCCTACCACGTCGCCGGGTACTGTTGTTCGGAACCCAATCTGTTGCCACTTTGGCCCAATTTTGATGCGACATCTTAGAAATAGGCAAAATAATTACGACAGAGAATTACTTGCATTTTTTAAATAAGCTTGTTAATCTCCTTCATTCTATAGAAAAAAATAACAATACAAAGGAAAAATACAAGGAAATCGACAGGTACTTAAGGAAAAATCATAATTTATTCGCTTTTATTTTATTTTCTAGACGAAATTGTATCGTGACATTTCCTTTGATGACTCAAGCTTTTCATTTTAGCGAAAAGTAGCATGAACACCGTAGACAAGGATTTCTTTGACGGAAGAATCGATAAAATGACAGATAGTGCAAAGAAATCTGTCATTGTGTCGACACAATCTGTCATTTTGTCGATTCTTCCGTCAAAGAAATCCTTGTCTACGGTGGTCATGCCACGGGGGGCAGGTGTTGAGCCCATAATAGACCAGGTACGTTATTACTTTTAATATTTTTATTTGAAACTGATTGACACGTATTGTTGCAGAATATTTTTGGCTTACCTCCTAGGCTGAATGCCAAAATGCCTGGATCTATTGTTATTATTTTTAACAAGATGTTGACAGATCGTTTACGTAGTTTTAAATATAGAAGTTCTGTTGCCTTCGCCATTTTTACACTAAGAAGTTTTTTGTGACCATTGGCCAATAGCAACCTATCCCGCTTTACCTATAGGCCTATGAGTGTTCAAAATAGGCCGATATAATCAGCACTTTTAAGGGATCCTTAGCCGAATGGCAAAAAATAGAACCCATATGGATTCGACATGTCTGTCTGTCTGTCCGTATGTCACAGCCACTTGAAATTAGGACTACACACAGTGAAACTTGGTAGATAGATGTATTCTGTGAACCGCTTTGCGATTTTTATACAAAAATAAAAAAATAAAAGATTAAGGGGGCTCCCCATACATGGAACTGAAACTATTTTTTTTAAATATTTTTTTATAAATAGGTCTTTAAAAATGACACAGAGGTTCCTAAAGCCATTTTTTCTCAAAGTCAATCGTTTGAAAGATAAAATGTGCTAAAATGTGTGTGTGTGCCTCTAATTTCTAAAGTAGAGAAGGAAAATTCAGAAAAAATGTAGGAACCGTGCATCTAGCCTTGGCTCCCTCTCCGTCAGAGTTCCAGCACCAAAATTATAACTGACAATACATAAGAGCAATAAATTATACAAGCCTACGTACGATATACTAATACAGTAATATTATCCATGCTCAAGTGACGTCACACACACGGATTGGCGATACTTAATCAATGAGTGTAAAACAATTGACGTAAGAATAGAAAAAAGCTAATCATTCAAAAATACGTCACTTCTTTTATAGCATGCACAGACGCCGCCAGCACATCAAGTTACCACAAACTGGAAAATTTCTCCAAATTATTTTAAACCATAAAATGTTGAAGGTTAAGTTCAAAATACAATGAAACAATTTGACAGTTTGTAGTACACTTGATGCGCTAGCGACTGTACAAAAAAAATGTAAATATTAGATCCGTCAATAGATTGATGAATAGGCTAACATGACGATGCAGAGATTCTATTTAACTTGGTGTATTTTTTGTGGTGTATGGAAATAGACTTGTCATATCGGTATTGTAAATATAGGGTCTTGTCTTGCTTGGTTGTCGGATAAAAACATAGGCATACCTCCTTCACGTGATTACAAGAACTACGTAATAGATTTGCAAAAATAATGCCGCTTTAGATACACAAAATGATGAATGACTTGTGACTAAATAATAACAGCCGCTCGGATCCATCTTTAGGTTAAGCTGCTCTTTCCTCGGTTGGTCTGTGGATGGGTGACCACCCATTACATACCAAGTTTCCACCGTGCTTAAGCTGTTGGTCCTGGCTGTCATTTGTAGATCTTTGTGGCCAAAAAAGTCTGACAACCAGTCAATGTATCGTATTACTCAGTACCAACTGGGTTGTGTTGGTCAGATAGGCAGTCGCTCCATGTAAAATACTGGTATTTAGCTGCGTCCTGGACTAGAAGCCGACCCCAACATAGCTGGGAAAAGGCTAGGCAGGTGATGAGTTAATCGGTAGTCTCATTGCGAACACTTGCACTGACAATGTCTTTTTTTAATTTTGACAAATCAAAAATATACATTGCGTTATTTACATTTTCCAGCTGATGAGTTTTTCAAACAAATGAAGCAGTGGAATATGAATATCTTCAAAATCCTTTGCATTGTGATTTCATGTGACTTCCGAGTTTTGGCAAATCATCATCATCATCATTTCAGCCGAAAGACGTCCACTGCTGGACATAGGCCTCCCCCAAGTGTCGCCACATTGACCAGTCCCAAGCGACTCGCATCCAGCGGATCCCTGCAACCTTCACCAGGTCCACCTAGTGGGAGGTCTTCTAACGCAACGTCTTCCGGTTCGCGGTCGCCACTCCAGAACTTTTCGGCCCCATCGGCCATCCGTTCTGCGAGCAATGTGCCCTGCCCACTGCCACTTAAGTTTGGCTATTCTTCGTCTGGCAAATACTTACTTTAAATTATATCATCGCGTGATCCTTCCTAAAGGAGTAATCGAGAGACTATTGACAATTTCTCCAAAACAGCTACAACGATTTCGATATAGCTTTTTGCTCATGTTACCCTAATTTCAATTTGGTTTTGAAACTTACAATTGCGAAGGTTAATGCGTGATCTTTCACTAAGGAATCCAAGAAGAAGAATAACAAAGTATGACGTGAAGGATTGAACGAGTGAATGAATGATTGATTCAACCTTGACTTAAGACTTGACCGAGAGCTGTTGACCGATATTCGCGCGCAATCTTGAATGGTGAATACAATAGATTGTCGTACTGGAGTGAAGGTCCGAGGAATAGTTAGTAGGTAAAAGAAAAAGTATTTTTTTGTCATACGAATAGGTACTAATTTTCTTTCTGATTTTTGTTATATTTTTTGCTAGCTTTTGCCCGCGGTCTCGCTCGCGTTAATTTAGAATTTGACAATCAATTCGGATTTTAATATAATTCGAAAGACACGTGGCGCCATCTACTATCATAAGAACGTTTTTATTGTTGTTTACCTCGGGAACAGTACTTTTTTCAGGATGGAAGGTGCCCTATGTCCGTTTCAGTACACCTAACAATGTATATGCAAAATTGCCTGCTAGATAGATTTATCTGCTCTTAACAATTTATTTTCCATCCACCCGTATTCTCCAGTCAACCCGCGATCATGGCGCTTGCAATAGCGCCGAAATATCCGGGAGCTCAAAATAATGAACAATCACGGAAGATATCCCGTAAGTGACAGTACAAGTTTAGTATGTTTTCTTCTTCCATACTTCTCTATAACTCGTAATTTCAGTAGTCAGCCCTTTTTCTAGCCATATCATCAGGTACCCATTCCAGAACGTTAGCTACGTCATGTTTAAAACCACACAGAGCTTTCCTTGTCACTTACTACAGGGTGTAAACAGACCCTTCACGAAGCCGCCAACCAAACATTCTGTACATCAAACTAAGCAACTTTACCCAAAAAACTATTGCTGGGAAATGACTTTTTTTTTGGGTGTAAAATCACGTTTTGCGGTAGGACAGGTAAAAAACTTACATTAAAAACAAGTATTTTAAAAAAAACTTGTGAAAATGTTGGAACTTGACTCCCAACATCTCCGTAACTAGAAGGTATGGTCTAGAATAAAAAAATGATCGCAAAGACGGGGAGAACAAGTGCCTTTCAGCTACGTTAAGGGTCTATTTCCCTTTATACTGTCCAACCCTGTAAACACACACCGTGATGCCCACAACAACATCGCCTCACATTCCCGGACACTGGAAATATACTTAAAACTGACACTATCAATAAAGTCATTGTCATTGTGACAATGGTCTGTTTCCACAAATACACTACCGTTCAATTGTTTGTGTCCATGTCAAATCCAGAAAATATTCCATGAGCCTATTCGTTGATAGGAGATTACTTTGATAGCCTTTTTATTGCCACTGGATGGCCTAGATAATGTGATGGTTTAACGTTATGTAATCTAGGATTAGAGAAATGATGGATGTGATTTATTTATGGTATGGGAACGCAGGTTAGTTGCTGTGTTGATAGTGAGCACTAATTCTGTTGCTAAAAATAGATTGGATGTGATCGGGTTTTATTTTGTTTTCCATAATATGACCAGCCCCCGTAGCATGACCACCGTAAACAAGGATTTCTTTGACGGAAGAATCGACAAAATGACAGATAGTGCAAAGAAATCTGTCATTGTGTCGACACAATCTGTCATTTTGTCGATTCTTCCGTCAAATAAATCCTTGTCTACGGTGGTCATGCTACGGGGGTAGATATAAAATACCTAGGTATCTCTCTTCCATATTTCCAATTTTTTTTTCCAATCTGTACGAGTACATCCATACAAATAAATAAAATTAAACTGTCTGTTTGTAATTTCCAAATAACATTTTTTTACTGAATTTGAATTTTTGTCTCTCTGTTTTTTTCAGCTAATCTCCGAAAAAGCTGAACCGATTTTGACGAGACTTTTACTGGCAGATAGCTGATGTTATAAGGAGTAACTTAGCTACTATATTATTGTATGAAAATGATTATGATTCTGTTAAAAAAAATGCCCTTGACACGTTGTCGCGGCCAACAGCTAGAATTATGTCCTCCTTGGTCAGGATATTTTGCTCTGTGTTATCCAGGAGTTATTTCTTGTCATCTTTTCCTTGCACTTTGAAGAATAAGAAGCAGTGATAATGTTAGTGTTTTAGAGTGTTGTCTCAATCTTGTCAACATTGAAAAGTTACTTCATGAGTGATTTGAAAGTAGTAAATATAAAAAAAAACTTAGCACATCGGGGCAAAGAATGACATGTATGTTCCTACGGCATATCACTTTAGTTTCTTAGATCTAAGCGACCAACGGTTTGGAAGTAGTAACGTGTTATTTAAGGCCTGTAATGAATAATATTGATGTCTTTATCAGAATTATGTCACCCGTAAGGCCATTGTCGGTGCACCGTTAAGTTGAGTCATTTTGTTATAACAATGAACACTGTTATTAATCTAAGATATATGTAATATTGTATCGATTTTTAATGGAAAATATAGAGTTAAATAACAGAATGATTCATCAAAATGTCACTGCTTTCGTTCATAAAAAAAATCATAGTAAATCAATTAAAAAACGATGTTATATTAGGTACTCACAAGTGAAAAGTGTTTCCGTGAGACTGTTTATGTGATTTGCTATTGTTTTTACAAGTGTTCACTGCACACTGGCACAATATTTTTTTTTTATCCATGTTAACTAGACGACGACTCGTGACGTACTAGGAGCGATGAGCATGGTTTTAGTGTAGGTGTGTGCGTGAGCGTCTATATTTACTTGTAGGAGCACGGTTTTTGTGGCTTCACTTTTGATGGTCGTGGCGCGCCGTCTTCCTTTTTCTGTTGGTCTGAGAACCATGAAGTATGGTAAGATTTCATTTATTTTCCCTAGTCGTACCTATACAACATTATTTTTAGTATATGCGAAACCACGTGTCTAGTATTTTTATGTAAAGAATCTATGTACAAAATTTCAAAACTGTATCATGAAAAATCACAAAGTTATAAGCTTGTTCTGTTACCTAGTTGTCCGCATAAAAACGCGGTCACCACGCAGCGCGCGCCTCTAGCGTCGTCTTGAGCTCATTGATAATAACAATTTGGCAGTAGGTACCTAAATTATTGCGATAGGTACTCAAAGTCGCTCGATATCCAACTTTTAACTTTTTTTAATATTTTTGGGAAAAAATATAACATGGTTTAAAAATTATTGGAATCGATTCAGTTACTTATTCTGAACAAACTATTTTCAGGTTTCGCTTAAACTAAAAATAATGTTGTATAAAAATGTACAAAGATTAAAATATTATTATACAAGTTCATATTTAAAGTCCTATTGAATCTCTAAAAACTAACAAAGCGGTTTAAAAAAAACAATGTACTAAATATATACAAAAGCAGTTTATAGCGAATGTAGCTAAAGAGATCTGCCTACCCTTTTCCCAACTATATTGGAGTCGGCTTCCAGTCTCAACGGATTTAGCTGCATACCAGTATTTTACATGGAGCGACTGCTTATCCGACATCCACAACCCAGTCAGGACTGGGCAATAAGATACCCCTTGCTAAAACTGGTTGTTAGACTGTCGGGCCACTGACCACCTGTATCGACTGTCAAAGGTCAACAAATGAAAGTCGGGATCATCGGCTTAACGTGATTTCCGAGGCACGGAGGAAACTCGGGATGTAATGGGCGGCTGCATCCATGGACCAATCTATAAACCTAAAGAGTGACCCAACCTGCTTAATTTTGTATGCCATATATTGATAAAACATAGTGCACATATTTTAGACAATATACTATCCGTAACCATAATGTTCAACAAAATAAATGATTGATTTATTGTTATTTAGCAATTTAGTTGAGTTATTACGAATAACAATAACCATCCGATTTTATCTATTTTTTTGTCGTCAACACGCTTGCACATTATAAAGCACAGTCAAATAAAAACGGATTGAAACCAGTAACTATAAATAACTAGCTATTTGCCAGCGCGAGTTTCACACTCGTCAGTTGACGAATATTGGTAAATTAGTTAAAGCGCCTGATGCAGCAAAAATATCAATATAATCATAGAGCTGAGCCCGTCCAATGATCACCGTGAAATATCATGGGATATCAATTCCATTATAATTCAAATAAAATCGTTTATTTTGATTTATTTGGTAAAAATATGGTTTTTAAATATCACGGGTCGCTATGTTCGTACACGCTAATCTCCGGACCACCTGACCGACTTCAATGAAATTTTGTGAATGTGTATGGCTAATACCAGCTTGAAAGATAGGACAGTTTTGGTCCTGATAGATGGAACCGTGCAAACCAGGGGCAGGTCGCTAGTTTACTAATAAAATTATGATACAAAGTTTCCATAAGTTTTTTTTGTCATCGTTTTTCAACCTTTTTCCTAGAACTAGGTATGTAGTTATATGCACATAATTTGAAGGCAACGTGACAGACCGACTTCTTTAAAGGTTAACGCATACTTATTATTACTACTGTACGTATGTCTAGTGGTCGCAAGCTCGACTGCTGAGCAGAGCCGGTAGCAGGTCCTGGATTCGATCCTCAGATCGGGTAAAGTGTTGTTGGGTTTTTTCATCAGGAATTTCACACGCCACGCAATCTGGATTTGTGCCTGGTTGATGGCAATAAGCTCGCCCCCGAGTAAGCCGATGTCGTTACCATGATAAAAAATCAAAAATCAAAATCAAAATATTTTATTTTACATAGGCCTAGATGGGCACTTACAAAACGTCGAAAAAAAGGTGCACGGTTCGGGTTGGTCGTTTCCTATGGAGAAGAACCGGCAAGAAACTCCATGGTTACTCTTTTCAAATCATTTGGTGTTACATTAATATCATGGATACAGCATTTGTACTTAAGTATGGGGGGACAGCGTAGGCCCGACAATAAGTCGTTGCTTACTACACAAAAAATGGAGAACAAATTAAAAAGTTAACAAGCAGCTGGGAATCTACAAAGCCTACAATGTTCACACATTTACAAACAATTGATAAAAAATAATCTATACAAAGGTAAAAAAAAAGAATTGTAAAGTACTAAATTAAACAAGTGACACAAATATTGTTATCAATGCTGTAACTATTCTGAGCAAAAGATATAAATGATTTGAAAACTATTGTGAAAATCTGATTCGAAAGAGTAGAAAAAATGAGATTGAGAATAGTTAGAGACATCCACATATTTGTGCCGTTTATGAGCTACCAGGGAAGCCGCATGCGCAGAAGGAACTAAAGCCAAACTTCTTTATCTTCAACGTAGTCCTTGATTTTGTAATATGCTTTTTTAATAAGGACACGTTTGATGTAGTTTTTGAATTTTCCATCGGTCAGTTCTATAACTGACTTTGGCAACCTGTTATAAAAGCGTATACTGTTTATATGAAAAGACTTGCTAGTTTTTGTTAATCTGAACTTAGATATTACAATTTCGTGTTTACTGCGTGTATTTATATTATGAAAATCGCTTCTTATTTTGAAAAGCCCTCGATTTTTACGGACATATAAAATACATTCTATGATATAAAGTGAAGGCATGGTTAGTTTACCAATCTCTTTAAATTTTTCTCTAAGGGACTCGCGAGGACCCATTTTATATATCGCGCGGACTGCCCTCTTTTGAAGAATGAAAATTGAGTCAACGTCTGCTGCTGATCCCCACAGCAGAATTCCATAAGACATAATACTGTGGAAATAAGCATAGTACACTAGCCTAGCTGCAGCCACATCAGTTAACTGCCTTATTTTCCTTACTGCATATGCAGCTGAGCTTAGCCTACCCGAAAGAGTTCTAATGTGTGCGCCTCACTGCAATTTTGAATCGATAGTAATTCCTAAGAATACAGTTTCCGCTATAACATCAAGTTTTTTGCCGTCAAGATTCAAATCCAGATCCCGTTATGGTACATTCGGTAAAGAGAACTTCAGACATTTTGTTTTGTTCGCATTCAGTAAAAGATTGTTCTGTATGGTGTCCGGACGTAAAGAATAGCACCATCCCATATCTTCCCGTGGGTGTCGTAAGAGGCGACTAAGGGACTTACCAGAGAATGGGCAGCAGCGTTCTCTGATTCTACAACAACCATACTGCGATCGCCAACCCGCCTGCCAAGCGTGGCGATTATGGCAGAACCCCCCTTCTTGGGGGAGGCCTATGTCCAGCAGTGGACTTTGCGGCTGAAATAATGAGTAAAAGATTGTTAGCTGCGAACCATTTAGAGAGTACGGTTAGACTTTCGTTGACATGTAAGACATTCGTATCTTTTCTATCTATTTTAAAAATTAGCGAAGTGTCATCAGCAAATAGAATTATATCCGATATGGTTCGGAACGCGAAGAGCATCGCATTTGCGGCGGTGTCCGGATACTCTCTGAGGATCCAAAATTCAGGTGAGGGATGTACGTGGAGATGTCACGCCTGCTCGTATCCATATCCGCAGCAGGTCTCCAAAGTGAAGAGCCTGAGAGTGAGAGAGAGTGTGCGTTGCAGTATGGAGTTTGATAGAAGAAATAATCCTGAACGGCTCGAGTAGACGTGCCTAATGCTAATCCCGTGCAAAGCTTTTAATGGAATCATCCTATAGCCGTGACAGCCTGGTGGTGTGACTGTCGGACTGCCAAGTCATAGGTCTCGAGTTCGCACCCAAGACACGCACCTCTGATTTTTTGGATTCATGTGCATATCGTATTAACTATTTCGGTGAAGGAAAACATCGTGAGGAAATCAGCATGCCTGAGAGATATTTCTCGACAGCATGTAAAACCAAGTCAGAGGCCCATGGGCAGCATAAAAACTCTGACTCCTACTAACCACGCGAAAAGTAAAAGAAGAATCATCCTATAATGACCACAAAGATCTTTTTATGCGAGGGTATAGAGTGCAATCCACCACGCGGGCCCAGTCCGGCATTTAATGTGCGCTAACCTTAAATCCACAACGTGATTTTCAGTTTATTATTATTTGTTTATTTAAATTTTTATTCAATAAACAATTTTGTTATTTATTTTATGCCAAATTGTACTTATTGCCTTGACTTATACTTTTCATGTTTTGAAAGTGAAAACCAATGGGTGTTTAATATTTATTACTTTTGAAAACCAAAATGGCGGATGAGCTAATGTGACGTCTGGCTATTGTCAAATAAAAACACAAACGTTGAAAAATTCATAGTCCGGACTCCCTCTGAAACAACTTTGCTTGCCGAAACATATTAAGTAGGAATCTAACACTATAAAATAATATAAATATAACTAGCTGTGCCCCGTGACCTTTGTCCGCGTGCAATTAGCGGTGTGAAATATACTTTACGACCATACATAAAAGATTTCATAAAAATCAGTCGAGCCGTTTCGGAGGAGTGCGATCACAAACACCGTGACATAAGATTTTTATATATAAGACATATTATTATTAGATTTGCGAATCTAGTGACTAATTTGGACCACAATAAATGAAATGAGGACCTGCGGTTCATGTTGACAGTTCAACAAAATTTATTATGATATTAACGTTGTTGAATAGATGGTTTTTCCAAGCATAAGAAGCAATGGATAAGATATTATTTTCTTCAAAATCCTTCGGAATATGATTGAAAAGTGCATTACAACAGCTCCGCGACAGTTTAATCTTAGTATTTTTTCTTTGTTCATTACTTTTTCACAACATCATGAGCTAGTCTCGTGTAGCTCCGGCATTGAGAATGAATAAAAAGATAATGCTAAAAATCTTAAAACTATTGTTCTTTTAATCGCCGGCAGAATTCACGAAATGCCTGCGGTAAGTGTAATTAACAATACAAGATTATTTCTGGCAGTAATGGCACCGATCGGTCTCGTGAAATCGTTTAAAGACTCACAGCTGTTCGAATTGAATGAAAAAAAAAGCAAACAATTCGTGCATTTGTTTTGTGACATCATCTTCCTGCCCTTGTACCATGTTACTTGGGGCCGGCGGCACAATAAGATTTTTTTCTGTCAATATACTCTGTAGATCGTCACGCTATCATTTACTCTCTTCTTTTTTCGTATCTTTTCTTATATAATCCTTCCATCTTTTTTTTCGACACGGCATCTCGCAGGTTAACCTATGAGACTGGCTTCTGCTTAACCGGACTATCCTGTGGATGTCTTGACAGTAAGGCCTCCGCCAGGCGCATAAGACTTATTAAACTAAGCGACCGCTATGGGCACCCCCTTTGGGGTACGAGCCTCGACTTAGGGTGTCGTTGGAGAGAGCAGCAAGGGGACAGGCTGGATCTGCTTGAGAATATTTAGGGGCTGGTTTAAAATTGCTGTCTCAGCATCGCAGGCTGGCACGAGCAAAGGTCTGGGGGGCGTGAACGGGGACGTCGCGTCGGACCTCGACGGTGAGGTCGGAATGACGGCGGTCTGTGTTTCTTTAAGGTACTGGTTTTTCTATTGCTGTCCTGGAGAAAGGTGATTAGGTCATCGGGAGTGATCCATCAACAGCTAGACTCATCATCTTTTAGTCACACCTCATCACCATGCCTGTAATAAGACAAACGATTCGCTTACAACTATTTGTAAGAGGTGCCACGTCCAATGCTGCACTAGTGTAAGTGCAGGTCGCTGCGGACGACGGCTGGGAAATAAGAGGATTGTCGGTTTCCCGGACCGCTATACCACATATACACATCACTAGCCACGCGTCATATACCTATTTAGCTGAACCTAGCCCCTTAGAAGTTTTAGTAGCATTTCTGAGAAGCTCTTTGGCTAATTCTCCCCTAGTTTAAGTTTTCACTCATTTTTTACATTATCTGTTCTTGTCACTCCACACACCCATCTCAACATTCTCACCTCCGCTACATATGCATTATTTTCATCCGTTTTCTTCGCAGCCCAGAATTCATTTCTTTTTAATGACATCATCGCCTAAAAAGCCGATTGTTTAGAAAACTTAACAAAATCGTTCACAAAAGTGTTGCGCCATCGAAACGTACATAAAATAAATCTCTTTTACTATCATAATAAAAGTCTTTTTAGTGGAATTACGTTGAATTACAACAAAAATAGTGCGCGTATTTTTCATTCAAGACTTTGCCAAGTTATTTAGAAAAGAGAAAATGACGTCATCATCGTAATCATCGTCCAGTAGAATTCCACTGAGTCTGCTGGACACCGCGCGGCTTCCCCAATCACACGCCATTCAAATCGACCATCAGGAATTCTCATACAGCTGGTCATCACCTTTTCCCAGATATTGTTGGAGTCAACTTCTAGTCTAACCATCAGATGCAGCTGGATTCTCAACCAGCTGTTGACAAGGTCTCTAAATACAACCTTGATCTGATTCTGTAATTATCATTTCACTGTGAATTCAATTACTATATAACTCACATCAAAAGAAACCATTGTTTATCATCCGGATTTTTCTGGATCAGAATTTGACATTCGAAATTCGAAAAAAGAAAAATGTATTGTAATAATTATTTTTGAGGAAATTTGATTGGCATGAAAGACTTTGATCTGGTTTCACTATTTCATGTTTAGACTTAGCAGATTCCGTTCCATCCAACGGATGTACGGGCCTATTTTGACTGATCAGCATCGCTGTTGGATTTCGATGTGAAGAGTACGTTGATGTAATAACAGGCACATTGGGTGAGATATTTGATCTTGGTCTCCAGATTTGCTAACCCATAAAAACAGCTCACATACAGGGTGAAATCGATGCGCCAACGGTTACCACCTATTCAGTACATCATTAGAAATTATAGGGTAGTTGACAAACCAATCAATTGACATACTTTTTTAGAGCTGTCAAAACGTGATTCCCCCTTTTATTTTGAATGGCAATAGCACGCTATGACGTCACTATTTAATCTAATCAACTCAAAGACTCAACTATTTATTGATTTCAAAGCAACTAAAAATCGAATTTTGCAATTAATTGAAAATTAATCGGGTTTTTAGGTCTAAAATGAATTCATTTTTTAGAGAAGTTGTGTCTTGGAATTATTGTTTAATGGTGTCAACTACCCAATTATGTATTCTTTATCGTGTGGTTAGTACCTAACCTGGTGTCAGAGTTTTTATGCTGCCCATGGGCCTCTGAGTTGGCCTAACATGTCGTCAAGAAATATCTCTCAGGCATGCTGGTTTCCTCACGATGTTTTCCTTCACCGAAGCAACTGATATTATTATACAATACGCACAATCGAATCCGAAAAATCAGAGGTGCGTGCCTTGGGTTCGAACTCGAGACCTATGACTTGAATTTGAACTGAAAACGTGTTATGTTTGTTTAAGTCTCATGCGAACAATATATATATTTTTTTTTTTTGACACCACGTTTTACTCAGCAGCTGCCCACGATAAAATATTGTTTTATTATTTATTTTATTATATTTATTTATTTATTTAAAATAGGTACGCCAACAGTACATACATTTTACATTTAACAATTATATGTCTATACATATAATTTTTGAACTGACTAATTATAGACTAACATAATAAAAATATCACACCTCCGTCCTGTTTACTAATTCAAGCCTGTTTTTGCTAATGATCACTAGTTCAAGCCATAAATTAAAGATAAATCAGTAAAGCTGTTCTTAAGGGACTAAGCAGGAAGCAATAGAGAGACCGGTTCTTATAACTTATCAGTTGAGGAGCTGTCCTAAAACTTGATATCTTGAAAAAGTAAAAATATTAGCAACAGAAGTCCTAGACTTGTTTTATTTTTGTCACAATACACCACCATAGAAATGTATTTAAAAAATGCACTGTAATTTAGGAATGGTTGATTTTATTTATTCTTAAGTAGACAACACAGAAAAATAACATATTATATGTCAGATATGTCAGGATTTATTCCGTTAGGGTCATACATCATGTGGGCAGACGATGGGTTTCGTGCTATGAAAACACACTGGGTGCGAAACACTGTTTCTAGCAATCAGACATTGAATGTCGCCCTCGCCTCGAGCTGAACATCAGGGCTTTGTAGAAAAAATAATGAGTCTATTAAAAATTACTGTTCTAGTAATGCTCAGTGAGCATTCTTTCGTAATGGATTCAAAGTCACTTTGAAAGACAAAGTCATTTAGTCTTTGACTTATAATCCTACTAATATTATAGGTGCATGCGAAAGTTTGTGAGCATGTTTGTTTCTCTTTCACGCAAAAACCACTGAACGGATTTGGATGAAATTTAGCACACAGATAGTTTGTAACATGGATCCATGGACTGTTTGAAATAAATACTGAAAAATTTAACACCACTTGAGCGCCAATTCTTTTCATGAATTGAAAAGAATGGTCCTTCCGTACATACCTACATAATTACAAAGTTTTACTACTAATGTAATTTGCAGACGCAATTATTCTAGAAGCTTTTTAAAAGTCATTCATATTTGTGAGTTTGCCAGCAAATATTTTAAAATACCGACTTTGTAACTCGATCGTGACGTGCCAGCATTGTCTTTTGGCAAACATTCTTTTTTAAATAAACAAAGGACATTCCACCTTATTGTCAGAACATAAAGCCCATCGTATATTTTGAAAGAGTACACGGAAATGAACTGATGAATTTGCTTTTTAATTTTATGTTTTCATTTATTTTTTTACCACCTACTGAAAAATGGTCCTATTAGGCGAATAGTAAATTCTATTATTGTTATTATTGTCTCATCGTTTCTCCCACCAGGTGGCCTACCATGACGTCTTAAAGCAGGAGTCATTCCAGTGTGGGAAAGAGATGGCGCTAGACGACCTGTATAGCTCTGTCTCTTTCCCACACTGGAATTACTCCTGCTTTAAGACGTCATAGTAACCGTCATAGTAAAAAGTAGTGGTGTGATTTATCCCGGCTAATGCCAGACCGAGTTCCGGTTCTTTAATTACTAAGCCTTAAATAACAATAGAAATATAAGAACAGCAGCCGCTCCAAAAACTTGCCGTATAAGGAACACAATGAGAACGTGCGCAGAATATTAAAAATAATATCATTAGTGGCTAAATCATAGTTAGTTTAAGATTCAGTAGGCGTAAGCAGCTGACTCCGTGAGAGAATTTTTTTGTTGTATTTTCTTAAATTCAGCTGGTCTCCACCAATTATATTTAAAATAAATAAAAGACAAGCCGCAATTTCGCACGCGTAATCGGTAAGAATCTTACGGGAACATTTAGTAGGCATCCTATCTCCTAACCCAGGTCATGGTCTATATGATTACCAATTTTCATTGGAAAATGTTCAGCCATTAAGGAGTAAAAAGGTACACACGGCGGCACATGAATCTGTATATTTCCAGTATAACTTGGCCTTGCTTAGTATAGATTTTCTATACAATAAGATATCTTCCCATATCTTCTCGTGGGTGTCGTAAGAGGCGACTAAGGGACTTACCAGAGAATGGGCAGCAGCGTTCTCTGTGATTTTTATAACAAACATACTGCGATCGCCAACCCGCCTGCCAAGCGTGGCGATTATGGCAAAACCCCCCTTGGGGAGGCCTATGTCCAGCAGTGGACGTCTTTCGGCTGAAATGATGATGATGATACAATAAGAGATCCGCATAAACTGGTTTTGTATAGCTTGATAGGCCGTCGTGCGTACCCAACAAACAGACAAAGTTAGGTACCTACTTTCGCATTTAAAATATTATAGACCGACCGCTTTAATGAGTCCTCCGCCTTGCCCCATCAAAAGCACATTAAGCGTCCACAAAGTCCTAAAAATATCCCATAGGTTATTTGCTTTAAAATTACAATAATCCACGTATGTATTACGTTACTAATTGAACCAATACGTGATCAACCTTCAGAATATTCCATTTAAATTGATACCTTCGCGAGTACTCATTAAAGCGGTCGGTCAGTAGTATGGAGTATGAATTCTCGTTTTCATGCATCACCTGTGAACAACACATATTTCCTTTACTCAAAGGGCTCTCCAAAAACAGATGACGGAAACGCCAATTATTATTCATTATACTTCGAAACGTCTTTTACACAAAAGCGTCACAATTTATTTAAAAACGGAATTCGACGCGGCCATATTGTGAAAGATGACGCAACAAACGCAACTGTTACGTCACACTGGCCCTGACATCTGTCAAAATCGTAAGTCAATGTCAGAAGAACATCTGTTGACGTTGGTCGGTCAAGGTGCTGTGGAGGCAAGCTGAGGCCAATGACCTGTGGGTTAGTTTGAAGATGAAAAACCGTATACTAGGCTATACGAAGTCACCCCTTTTTTAAAAGACTGGACCTTACTGATAGCTTCGAGGCCTGTACAATATATTTAAGCTTGTCGATAGCTCATGCCAATATAGTTGATGTTTGACATTTCATCATCGCTGTCACTGATATCTATTATATATTTGTTTATATACCAATTTTAGTTGAAAGTTCTTTTTACGTTCTAGAAACCCTTACTTTAAAAATTAGTGGGCATAATTTTTACGGCATTACAAGCAAATACAGAGGAGATGAGAATGTCAAGGGGAATGTGTGGTGTTACGCGAATGGATAAAATAAGGAATAAGAATATAAGAGGAAGTCTGAAAGTGGCGCCGGTGACTGAAACGTTGTGTGGTAATCGGTTGTCGTGGTACGGGCATGTGATGCGGAGGAATGAGGAAAATGTTGTGAGGAAAGTTTTGAGTATGAATGTGGATGGGTATATCAGTAGAGGAAGACCAAAGAAACGATGGATGGACTGTATAAAGAATGATATGGCAAGAAAGGAGGTGTCTGATGAGATGACGACTAATAGAGAAGTATGGAAGAAGAAGACATGCTACGCCGACCCCAAATGAATTAAGATAAGGGCAAGAGAATGATGATGATACAAGCAAATACGTATGTCATCAACCATTTTCTTAAGAAAAAAAGTATTTGAGGAACTTCGATATCATTTTAAGAGCTGTCGATAGACACCCCACACAGTTGTACATACGTAGAAAAAAAATCAACCTTCAGTTACATGTACGGAGGGCCACGCCAATATTTTTGGTTATTAGTAATTTCACTTGACTTTTGTGTAGCGGTTCATAGAAGATACCTGCTCTCCAAATTTCAACTGTGTGGTACCAACAGTCTCGGAATAAGTGGCTGTGACATACGGACAAACACACAGACTAATAAACGCAGAGGACGAATCTATAATCGATCTGTTTTTGACCATTTGGCAAAGGAACTAGCCTAATAAGTGATTATAAAACATCATTTTCTTGTGTACATTGCAGATTTTAAAATAGAAATAAAATTATGTCTGACTTCAAAATTCTACTCCGAAATTCTCTTGAAATCTCAAAACAAATTAACCGTTACATATTAATTACTTCATAAAATTACTAATATAAACCGAGCTAGGGATAATATTACGCAAAAATTATTTCACTAAGGTTATTTACTCTATATTAATTACAAGTAATTATGTAAATCTCGTGGTTAGATCTATGTAATTATTCATAATAAAATAATTAATTATGAGTTGGAAGCAAGGCCGGGTTATTATTTAGAATTTCATCCCTAATATTTATAAATAGTCCCAGGGTCTAGCTAGATACTCTAGATTATTAGATCATCGATTGTGTTATAAATTAGCGGATAGAACGTCACAATTTGTTCTTGAGATGCAACCTAAAGTCTCTCTTTCTTTAGAGGTAATAATTATACTAGACGACACGCACCAGTTTCGCCTGGTGACGGATTTTGATACAAACTTTCAATCCTAGTTTCACCCGCGTAGAGGTTTTTTTTTTTTTTGTTTGTCTCGTATTGCCCACTGCTGGGCAAAGCTCTCCTATATCCATCCAGGTACTCTTCTCCTGCGCCACCTCGAACCAGCCTTCGTGATGCGCGTCTAAGGGGTTGAATTTACCTAAATTCTTGCTTAGTGGATTCCAATGTCATAATAGATATCTAAGTATATGCAAAATTTCAACCCGATCGGTCCAGTGGAAGAGCGGTGGCAGGAGCAGCAGTGGCCCAGTGGTGGCGGCCCCGACTTACGAGCAGTAAGTCGTGGGTTCGAACCCAGGCAGGTGCATTACTTTGTGTAATTTATTTCATCAGCACTGATCTCAAAACGGTGAAGGAAAACATCGTGAGGAAACCGGCATGTCTTTGAACTAAAAATTGACACACGAAGACATGTGACATCTACCGACTCGTACTGGCCCCGCGTGGTGGATTATAGCCCATTCCCTCTCATAGAGAAGAGGCCTGTTTGTGAGTTGACAGCCAGTCAGGACAAACGATTTTATAATTAGAGGAGCTCGTGGCTACATAATGACAGCCGCTCGCGTCAATCTTTAGGTTAAGCCGTGCTTGCCTAGGTTGGTCTGTGGATAGGTGACCACCCATTACATACCGAGTTTCCTCCGTACCTCGGAAAGCACGTTAAGCCGTTGGTCCCGGCTGTCATTTGTAGATCTTTGACAGTTGTTACAGGTAGTCAGTGGCCCAAAAAGTCTGACAACCAGTCTTACCAAGGTTTATCGTATTACCCAATACTAACTGGGTTGTGGAGGTTAGATAGGCAGTCGCTCCATGTAAAATACTTGTATTTAGCTGCATCCGAACCGACATAGTTGGGAAAAAGGCTAGGCAGATGATGATGTATAGACAGATAGAAGATTTGAACAATTTGTTGAAAGATTAAAAAAAGACTGCGGATTATGACTGCCAGTGGTATATCCTTGACCTATCCAACAACGTCTGTCACTAAGTGACGATAAAAAAATAACATTTAATAATTAAGACACAGAATTTGTTTTCGAGTCATGTAACTGACACATGTATGTAAAGCTAAATAACAGCTATCATAATTCAAGACCACATTGATCGTGGATACGACACTTTGATATTGTGTTTCTGTGAGACTTACCTCCTCAAGGTTAGATTGTTTCTTGTGAATTATGAATACTTATTCATTTCTTGTAATTCATTTTGTTGACATTTTGTCCACCATAGTCACATATACATGGCAAACAAGCGCGTGCCCTGTACGCCAATCGACACAAATATGTGACAAAATGGTAGTGAAATTGTGGCTTGGCGTGGAAGGCACGCGCGTGCGTGACGTGACGGTTTTGCTGCAAGCATTCGGGCCCCACGGCCCGCGGTTTCAACCCCAAACGGCTCGAAAATATAATTACCCGTACTATACAACATTACTTTTAGTATATGCGAAACCTGAAACACGTGTCTAGTATGTTTATGTAAAGAATCTATGTACAAAATTTCAAAACTGTATCATGAAAAATCACAAAGTTATAAGCTTGTTCTGTTACCTGGTTGTCTGCACAAAAACGAGGTCAGCGCGCCGAGCGTCGTCTTGAGCTCATTGATAATAATAATTTGGTAGTAGGTACCTAAATGATTGCGATGGGTACTTAGTATCGCTCGGTGTCCAACTTGTAACCTTTTTAAAATATTTTTGGGACAAAATATAACATGGTTTAAAAATGATTGGAATCGATTCAGTTACTTATTCTGAACAAACTATATTCAGGTTTCGCATATACTAAAAATAATGTTGTATAACCCACCCACATCGAAATCAGCTGTTTCCTACAAAAGTGCAATCCACGGTCAAAATGTACGGAACAGCTCTTTTTTTTTAAATTACTGATGAAAGTAGTCGTTGTGCTGGTTCAGAATGATTTACTAAATACGTAGTAATCGTTGGCACGTCGGTGTCTCTTCCACGATGTATTTAGGCTGCTTGATTTTCGCAGCCGCAGCGGCAGCACCAGCAGAACACGCTTTTGTTTCTTCTTTTTTTTTTTTAGGTTGGGATATCATCAAATGACCGCCCCCGCTCTGGGCGGAGCGAAAGGGAGTGTTAGACTTCTACTGACTAAAACCCATCCATGTTCCTTCTTTGCCCTTTGTGTTCCAGGCCCGCGGTATCTCTTTCGAACAGTCCCGCAGCCCTGGCAGGCATCGGCACATGCGGACCCATACGTGGTTGCTGACATCTCTTTGAGGTTCGCGTCATAAGACGGCCGGACGGCGAGCTAGCCCATAACTCGCCGTAGCAGAACACGCTGAGCTAGGAAGATGAGATGGCGCAAGAATACCGACACATGTTGCGTCCCATACTAAAATAACGTTGAAAATGAAATAAATTAACTATTGGTAATTTAATGAGGATTCTGGGTCACTGGTAGACATATTGTAATCGTTTACTAGTATGTACTACTTAGTTTTGTTTAATTATAGTCTTTATACAAGACACGGAACTGCTATTTACTTCGAGCCGTAAATCTTTTGGAAACGTACGCACGACGGCTAATGAAGCTTTTCAAAACCAGTTTATGCGGATCTCTGTATAGGAAATCTACAACATTAGTTTTAGAATATGCGAAACCTGAAACACATGTCTAGTATTTTTATGTAAAGAATCTATGTACAAAATTTCAAAACTGTATCATGAAAAATCACAAAGTTATTAGCTTGTTCTGTTACCTGGTTGTCCGCACAAAAACGCGCGCCTCTTGCGTCGTCTTGAGCTCATTGATAATAATAATTTGGTATTAGGTACCTAAATTATTGCGAAAGGTACTTAGTGTGGCTCGGTGTCCAACTTGTAACTTTTTTTTTTAATTTTTGGGACAAAATACAACATGGTTTAAAAATTATTGGAATCGACTCAGTTACTTATTCTGAACACTCTATATTCAGGTTTCGCATATACTAAAAATAATGTTGTATATAAAGCGAGGCCAAGTTATACTAGAAATATACAGCTTCATGTGCCGCCGTGTGTACGTGTTTCCAATAATTATTTAATTACTAATCGAGGAATCAATAAGTTCTCTCATGAAAGTACGTACCGTCTTTGATGTTTTTCTGTTCAGTTTTTATGGCTTTCAAGATAAGTTAAATTGTTGTTTATTTAGTAATGGTAGCAGAGGATTATCCTATCAGCTATGATGACTTAAGGTGGAAGCGCCAGGGTACCCCGCGAAATTCAAATATTCTCACGTTTTTTGCAATTTGTAGGTCAGTGTCAGATTGTATGTTGATGAAAATATGAATCGTGCTAGTAACACGTATAATACACATATATAATTAAGAAAAATTAAATGAAACTATAAAGATTTGGCATAAATATGTTCATCCTGACAGCTGTCATTTTCATCAAGTCATCAAGTTAAACTATAATGGCTCAGTCAAAAATGTTTGGGATGACAAGGTAAAACAGAAAAAAAACTTATTTCAATCTCTGTTTTAAGCTTTCAAGGTTTACGACTAAACTTATGCTGTCACTTACGGGATATCTTCCGTGATTGTTCAATCACGGAAGATATCCCGTAAGTGACAGTATAAGTTTATGTCAATTTGTTTGAAAGTCACTGTCAAAATGCGAAACGCTTTGTTAGCCTTTCTCACTTGCCTGGGTCTACAGGTTGATGTTCAGGGTCGTTCATCATTTTAACAGTAAATTATCCCATTTCTTAGATTTTTTATAACTAGTTGGATTTACGGGAATGCTGGTAGACTACGACTTACATGGTTGATTAGTGTTTCCATATACTTCTCACAAAGTATGTTCCATATTGATAGATAAGAGAGGGTAACGCCACGAGCATAATGCGGGTGGGGTTTTGACCTTTCTGCCCAACAATTAACAAATTTTGATAGAAATAACTTATTCTTAGACAAAGAGATAAATCGGAAACAAAGAACCGATTCTGCATCTATGGTACAAGAGCCCACGACCAAAACCATTTCGCATCGTTTTACAAAAACTGTTAAAACCATAAAGTAATATTAGACGCCCGTTGTGAGACGGTTTTATAACCAGTCTTATCATGGTATATCTGTTTACTTAATATTAACTGGGTTGTGGAGGTCAGATAGGCTTATGAAGTCGCTCCATGTAAATTACTACTATTCAGCTGCCTCCGGTTAGACTGGAAGCCGACCGTAATATTAGTTGGGAAAAGGATAGATGTTAATTTGTCAGACGGTTTTATCACAATACAGGGTGTAAGGGACAGCCCTCTACAAACTGACAGGGTGCGTTCAGTTGCTTAATCTGAATTACATTCCACCGGAAATTTTGTCCGGAAAATTTTTATTTTTTAAATTTTGTTTTCAGTTACTATTCCTTTATTTCAATGTAAAATTACATTCCCTGTACGCAGCACTCCATTTACGTAAATAATGCGGCTAAAATTAAAAATCTAACGATAGATGTTGAAATACTCCTACGAACGACGCGTGAAATCAGCTGTTCACTTCCTGCCTAGCAAGATTTCATCGAACTAGTCGTCGCGCTTGCCGTTCGCTACGTGCGTTTTGCTACGGTAACGTTACATTGCGTATGAGGAAATAAAACAAATCAAATTTATTGAATTCCCATAACATTCCTGAAATAATTTCTAGTAATAGATGAATAATTTCTTGTAAATATGATTTCATACGGTTTTGGTCGTAAAACAATGAGGTAAAAATGTTGGTCACGAGCTCTCGTACTTCCACAATCATCGACCAATCATCACATTACATTTCACAATCTTTTAAACTACACTATGACTACACTATGATTTAACGATGCATTGTAACGCGATATCCGGTTAATTAACATGACTTCCGGTGTCATGAGAGAACGGTTTTTATTTTAATTGTTACGATTATCTTCAAGGTTTCTTTCAGAGGTAAACGGTGCATGAAGATAAGCAAATTTTTTAATTGTATTTTGTTTTCAATTAGTGACTGTATGCCTGTGATGTTGGATTGGGCTCAAAACATGTTGAAAGAAAAAAATATAAAGGATCTATACAGGGTGTAACAGAAAGGGTATAGTCATACAAAATTTCAATACCTACTCGATCCAAATGTATGGGACAGCTGATATTTTTTTCGCATTTACGATATTGGACCCAAGGAGAAAGTTGACGAGTTTGATGGACTGCAGCATATCCTTTCATATGACTATACCCTTTCTGTTACACCCTGTATAATATGTCTATAGATCTGTGTGATAAGTTCATTTTTTCTCTGAAACGCTGAGACATTAAATATAAGAGTAACTTGTAACTATGTTATGAAAAGCTTGAGTTGTTTTTGTTTTCCGATGGCAATCATGATGTCGGCTCATCTGATGGTAAGTGATCAAGACCGCATTTCTGCTTCTTCTTTCATAAGAATCACACAATATTCATCTAGACTTCTTCGTGTCGTTGGCACGACAGCAACTATCCTTTTTTTGAGTTGGAAAAACCTCTTAGATACCCTCCGTCTATGGCGAGCGGAGGGTTATGTCGGACTCTAACCGACCGACTGTTCCTACTACCATGTGTCGGGGGCTCGGGAGATAGATACAAGTACATTCGGGCTCACCCCCGACCGGTACCAGACCCCGTTCCCGATAAGCCCCATCACCAAGTGCGGCCTGTTCAGCGACCATACGTTCTCCATGAAGGCGCGCAGGAACCACTGCACTCCACCTCTCTGGGCCTCGCTCGTCGGGTGACGACTCAGCCCTAAGTTCGCCGCTCGCAGGCCCTTCTTCATGGTGGCCAGAGATCGTGGAGAGAGCACCTTATTTATTGCATCATCACTGATATCAAAACGGTGAAAACATCGTGAAGTCACCGAGAAGACATGATTGTGATATCTACCAACCTGTACCGGGTTCCCGTGGTGGACTACAGCTGACTCAGCTCGCATAGATATAGAGAAGGCTGGTGGTCCAGCGGTGGGAACAACATAGGCTGATTTTGTTTATTATGTAAAAAAGGTGTAACAAGACCCTTAACGAAGCCGAAAGGCACTTATTCTCCCAGTCATCGTAATTGCGATCATTTGTTTTTGTTCTAGGCCATACCTGGGAACCTTCTAGTTACGGAGATATTGGGGGTCAAAGTTTCAAGATTTTCACAAGTTTTTTTTTTTATATACATGTTTTTAATTTAAGATTTTTACTTTAAACACCTCCATGACCACCGTACTATTCAATCCATCCATCATCACAATGTTTTGAGAGCGTTACATTGAGTCCTACCGTAAAACGTAATTTTTGACCCCAAAAACAAAACTAGCTTCCCAGCAATAATTTTTGCGTAAAGTTAGTTAAAGTTAGTCTTGTGACACCCTGTAGATTGGTTATCTATAGCTTGTCATAAAACTATGGATAAGAACCAATTCTATAAGTATATATAAGGTCTAACTATTTATACACGAAATATTTTTAGAGAATCATGTAACGGCTATAACGAAGCCATTTCAAGGGATTTTTTTTTTATCTGAATATATTATTTTATAAAAAATAAATAATTTAAAATTACCCACAAAATAAATACTGGCTCCTTATTTTTAAACATCCATTACGCTATTTTACTATGACGTATTTACCTACTGTCATTGTTAGAATATAAAGGTTTTATGCAAAACGTCTCAAAAAATTTTAGAATTATAATAATTTCGTAAAAAAAAAAAACACTCAAATATTTTTTTTTTCGTTGCTATGGCGACTTTACGACTTATAGAAGTTACTCTTAAAATATTTCGTGTATGAAAAGGTAGACCTTATGTATACAACGTGTAACAGATTAATCGCAATACCTCAGACACCCCAATTAGAATATTAAATTATAAGTCTAAAACAACATCCGTAATTAAATAAATTTAAACCAAACGTAGACTTTTTTTATAAAATAGTTATCCTTACTAAACGCAAAACGTATGTGCAACAACATCCCTGCACACACACTCATGCAATGTTAGCGGCCGACGCGAGCGCCCGCCAGCTGGCCATAGCTGTAGGTATTAGATGTGCGTCAGTTCAATGAACGAATTTTACGTACCTTAAATATCACAGACTGATATTATGAATAACTTTTGATACTTCATTGAGTTTACCGTGTACCTAATAATAATAATAATTTTCTAGTAAGTGAAAGTATCAACACGAATCTAAGACTTTAGGCAAAGTTACGGGGATGCATTTAAAACAGCGATATTCAAAGATTTGAATCATAATATTTACAGTGATAATAATACAATCGTATTGATAGGAAGGAGTAGGTACTTACAGAACTGGATTATTTACACTTTACACTTAGGTTATTAATTTGCACTATTTCTGCGATCCACTTTCATTAAAGTTAGTTAGCGAATACGCTCTTGCAGACGAGTAGTCCGCACATTCGTCCCTCTGTCCAAAGCCATATTAGGAAGGAACGTCCCAGAGTCCTTCAGTCGCTGAGTTGCAGCCAGCATCGTCCTGGCGCTCACACTGCAGCCAAAACGGTCATTGAACTCCCGACAAGCTAACGCGACATTATCAAGACAGCGAGCCAGGGTCCTAACCATCTCCGTGTATTGTATGTTGGTATACCGGAAAGCCATCGCGCGCGGAAACAAAAATGTCACGGAAGGAAATAAAAGGACAACTACACTACGTCACTACCGGTGGATGAATAGGTTTTAATGTTAGGTACTCATGTTATTCGGCGGTAGCGGCGGCGTGTGTGTTGGCATTTCGCATTTCAAAGAAGTTGCCGACAAATGCTTTATCTCTTTGCAATAAGTTCTAAATTTCTTCACATTAAATAATTTTATTGTGTGTAGGGCTACTCTTTTTTTTTTTTTTTTTTTTTGGGATGGGAAATCATCAAATGACCCCCCCCGCTCTGGGCAGAGCGGAAGGGAGTGTCAGACTTGTACTGACTAAAACCCATCCATGTTCCTTCTTTGCCCTTTGTGTTCCAGGGCCGCGGTATCTCTTTCGAACAGTCCCGCAGCCCTGGCAGGCATCGGCCCGTGCGGACCCCTACGTGGTTGCTGACATCTCTTTGAGGCGCGCGTGGAACACGAACGCGCCGTCGACACGGCCTGTCGTCATAAGACGGCTGGACGGCGAGCTAGCCCATAACTCGCCATCCACATTTTTAGGCATTTTGTAAAAATGCCTAAAAATTGTTTGTTAGTGTGTAGGGCTACTCTGATGACCAACTAAGTTTGGTCGTGCATTCAAATAAGCCTTACTCATTGGACATAAAGTTGGAATTTCTTTAAATTACCTATTTATTTGACGCACACTACTTTTAATGTAAAATGCATTGATATTATTTACGTGTGTGTATTACGAGCTATGAGCTTACTACAAATAATGTCGTGCGTTTTAGTAGCCTTTATTGCTCTGAGTTAAGGTTTCGATTTCCTTGAATTAAGGATTATATTAATTTGTCATGATACTGTGTTTCTAAATTAAGTTATTTAAAAGATTTTTCCGTCAAAATTTAACACCTATTTTTTATGACGGAAATCGATTCAGAAGCTGATTCTGAACCATTTAATTTCAGGAATTGCTTTTATTCTGTTCCACGTTGTATACTTTATAATTGTATAGAATTACACCAACATGCGTAACAGGGCATCAACCTTCAACATTTTATTTTATAGGTGTCTATAAATAACACCTCATTCAAAATACTTACGTATTCTGTGTCTTGTAGATACATTTGAAGCTATGTAATTACGGTTTCCACGTGTTCACGTTTTGTACAAATCACACGAAACAAAATGTATTGGAATCTGTTTTTAGACCAGGAGTCGTGACTCTATTAAATATTAAGTTGTCGCCGTTTAAGTATTTTGTGAAAGTAGTTTTCATCATCATCATCATCATCATCATTTCAGCCGAAAGACGTCCACTGCTGGACATAGGCCTCCCCCAAGTGTCGCCACATTGACCGGTCCCGTGCGACTCGCATCCAGCGGAACCCTGCAACCTTCACCAGGTCATCGGTCCACCTAGTGGGAGGCCTTCCAACGCAAGTAGTTTTAAAGTGTTTATTTTCTTACTATGTAATGTTTACTTTAGGCATTAACAACAAATTAATTTAAGAATGAAAACAAGGAAATTTTTTGCTGTGGACATCCTTATTTTATGTCCTCCCATTTTATAAAGGGAAGTGTCACAATTCTGTTTATTATTTGAAAGAATAATCTCATTTGAGAACTTAATTTTGTTAATAAAAAATGGGTCATCTCAAATTTTTACAGACTTTATTTTGCATAGAAAAGTACCGTAAATTATTTTCTTGTTTGTCTACAAACGTCTCCGGACACAAGAAAAAAAAACAAAAAATGTATTACTTCATTGACAATTCGTTTATCCGAACACAATCATCATAAAATGTCAAGTGTTTGGCGCCATAACTCGCACTGGGTTAAGTGTCTCTTTCCTACTTATTTCTACTTTCCTGGTTAGTCAGGCACTTGAACAGCAACTACTTAGCTACTTGCCTACATAGACCCGTGTTGGTAGAAGAAGTATCTATTAAAAAACGACTAAGAATGAAAACTTCTGCACGAAGAGACCTATGACTAATGATCATTGGTCTCTTCGCGCAGAAGTTTTCATTTGATGATCTAAATGATTACTGTCAATTAGTGATAAAGACAGTGCAAATGGTGAGTAGAGATCGCGAATCGGCAAGCGTAAGGTGGGACGCCCTTAGGCTAGATGGAGTGACGATCTCCGCAGGGTGGCTGGTAGGTGTGATTGGAGAGACCTATATCCAGCACTGAACTGCTGTAGGCTGATGATGATGAAAACATCTTTATTTTATTTTATTTATTTTTTACATTTTAGGAAATCTTAAAGACTAATAACATTATAATAACAAAATTTATATCTAAATTGCTAATAACAAGCCTTCACAGATAAATACAGAAAATATTAGTTCCTTATTGCAAAAGTTACTTTACAAACCAAAATCTAACACTATATAAGTAGGTACTCTCAAATTATTGACTAATTAATGAATCTTATTAGATAGTAGTGTCGCGGACCGTACAAAAATTAGTACAGCGCCATCTATGCTACAGAAAAAGAACTAAAATCAAAGAGTTTCTTCGTTCTATAATTCGATTCGAAAGATGAGTCGCAATTATTTTTCAAATAGATGTAAATTTCTTCATTTTATGGATGTAGAAGTTGACATAATCAGCATTACATTTACATCTGTAATGAATAGCTCGTTTATTCACTAAACCATTGTTTATCTTGTCAGTTCAGACTTCTTCTGATTTATTTGTTCCGGTTTAATAATAATTTATTGTAAACCTATAAATCGTTGTAATTTATTGATTTACATTTACGAACCAAAAAGAGTTTGAACATTGACCTACATTTTTGTTACGTAGGTAGAAATTACTGTTATTATAAAATCATGCACTCAACATAGTTTAGAATACCTATCTTTCTGAGTGAGGTAATCTTGATAACGATTTGATTTGAGCGAAATTATATTTTTCTTGTTTTGAAGTAATAATATTATCTGAATGTTCTACTTTGTATTGTAGAAAAAATGCTTAGGATCATAATAGGGATTATAACGGTTTTTTTTACTTATTTATTTATGTACGACACAAAACACTTGACAAGACATTACATTAATTTATTTGCATAAGACACAACGATTCATAATTTAGTTAGTAGGTACAGTTAAAAATAATGTTAGTTGGTAATCAAATAATCAGAGACAAATACACCACACAATACTAGAGATATAAGATACAAGATTTACACAAATAAAATTTCAATAAAATTAATACAATCTTTTTTTGTCAAATAAAAATTTCCATAATCAAATTTAAAAATTAAATTAGTTAAATTCAATTAAGGTATAAGAAAGAGCACAAAGGTACTGCCATTCCGTTTTCACTGCTGTCCTATTTGACCCAAAGGTTGACTGGTAGAGAATGCCTTGTGGCATTAAGTCCGCCTATGTACCACTCTTGTACATGAAGTTTAAATAAATAAGAACAACAGCAGATGTATGTGACAGGCAACAACTACCTACTTACTGCAAAAGCCTCTTCAAATAAAGCATGAAGACGTCTCCTTGTCTATAAGAATCATCATCATCATCATTTCAGCCGAAAGACGTCCACTGCTGGACATAGGCCTCCCCCAAGTGTCACCACATTGACCGGTCCCGTGCGACTCGCATCCAGCGGATCCCTGCAACCTTCACCAGGTCATCGGTCCACCTAGTGGGAGGCCTTCCAACGCAGCGTCTTCCGGTTCGCGGTCGCCACTCCAGAACTTTTCGGCCCCATCGGCCATCCGTTCTGCGCAATGTGCCCTGCCCACTGCCACTTAAGTTTGGCTATTCTTCGGGCTACGTCGGTAAACTTAGTTCTCTTGCGGATGTCCTCATTTCTGATTTGATCACGCAAGGAAACTCCGAGCATAGCCATTGCGGTTTGGGTGACTTTAAGCCTTCTGATGAGGCCTATTGTGAACGACCACGTTTCGGTCCCGTATGTAATCACTGGCAACAAACACTGGTCATAGACCTTCGTCTTGAGACACTGCGGTAAGTTGGACGAGAACATATCACGCAACTTCCCGAATGCTGCCCAGCCGAGTCGGATTCGACGATTGACCTCTTAGTCTATAAGAATGCCGAGAGTTAAAAAACCTTTAATCCATAGTGTGCAAAACGTGTTTGCAGTTTAAGTGTCTTAGGACGTTACGTGTGCGAAGTCCGACTTCAGCGATTTTTATTCAACGTATTTACGTCGTACGTTGAACGTCTGTAAACAGGAATAAATTGTATGTGCCTATCCGAGTCTGCTAGTACGCTCATAATTTGCTCGTCCATTATTTATGCGAAGACACTGCCTCCTAAGATACAGAATCTACCTGGTTTAGGAGTCAGAGCTCAAATTTTGTATTGACTGTAGTTTACCCATCGCTCGTACACTATTTCTGAGCCACGAGGTCCTCATGTACTGTTGTGATTAATGAGCCACGAGTTCCTCAAGTATTCTTGTTTCAATTTCAACAAAATTCTATCTTTATACTATTAACCCTAAGTATGACTGTTTCATCGGAATCAACATTAGCACGTGGCTATAAAAGCCATGCGCCGCTATCATGTACCTAAGTACTACTAGTGTCAGATCAGTTCAATGTCATAATGGAAGTGAGCACACTGACACTAATCTAGGTAATAGGTCATCTACTGAATGGACTGTTCTGTTTGCGTATGCAAAAATCACAAAAGGTCCTAGAAAAAGTGACATTCTTTCTTTCTTTCTATCAGCGTTATCGATGGAGGATGTCAAAAATTGGTATGACATAAGCTAACGAAAACATTATATCAATCCTGTTGACAGTTGTTGTAGAAATAGCAATCATATTTAAAACAGCTAGTTGCCCGCGGGCTTCGTCTGCGTGAAATTAATATAAAAATCTTAGGTACTTCAAAATTTCAATCGGATTTTGATAACATTTTCAAGGGTTTTTTTTGCATGGAACCCTGATCCTTTTTCTAAAATAAAAGTACCCTAAGTTACTCATTAGAACATCAGCTACGTCCCGTTAAAATCGGTCCAGCCATTTCGGAGATAAGCCGGAACAAACAGACAGACAAACAAAAAATAAAAATGTTATATGTGCCGTATGGACTTTCATAAAGCATTCAGTAAAAAGCTATTATTTTGA
The DNA here is from genome assembly GCA_905163415.1 of Noctua fimbriata. Lineage (NCBI taxonomy): Eukaryota > Metazoa > Arthropoda > Insecta > Lepidoptera > Noctuidae > Noctua > Noctua fimbriata. The sequence continues at coordinate 6,994,209 of LR990934.1, read as the reverse complement.
AATTACAAACAGTCACTTGAATTTTATTTATATCTACCTACATAACGACCCTTTCATCATTAATCAAGACATGCTACAACATGTACTTTTACAATTAAATACAATTTCCGGATTTACAAACTCAGATCAACCTTAAACCAAGCTCGTGTAACCTAGAAATTAAATATATTTAGAAATATTCGTTATAATTATTGCCATTACGCCATTCGTTGCAAATGGTCGGATATCTGCAGATGATGTGCACGATAATGATATTCGATACAACGCATCGAGTATCGATCATCCATGTATAAAGAGGCTGTTTCACTTGTCTGAATTTAGTTTTTTTTTTTTTGTTTTAATTAAAAAACCTTGCCTCGCAGTAGGACTACGATATTTCTCCTGTACCGAGGTGGGTTTACAAACTCACACAGCCAGACCCGGAACAACTACTTGCAGACCATTCAAATATTTGTTCTGTGCGGGAATCGACACGCAGCGCAGCAGCCAATTGCTCAGCCACTGCGCCAACCATGCCGTCCAGTCGTCTAGAACACGCTGGTTCCACAGAGCACTAAATCTGTTTAGTGCTTAATACTTAGAACATCTGTTTGTCTCTTTTAAGGCTTCAAAATGATTGACGAGAACAGAACGATATTTTTTTGATTAGTGAGCTTAAGTGACTCTAATAGAAGGTGATTTATTTTACATCAAAACATTAACACAACTACTATACAATATTACTAATAGTATGGGTGTACTTGCCTTCAGCATGTTAGCCTTCTAAAAAGTAACCTGATTTAAATAAGAAATGCCGCGGTGCGTCTTTATCTGTCTGATCTGTCTCAATCTTACCTGCAATTGTATTTATAACTAATTCTATGCAATGTGCTGTACGTACAGACTACGTACGTCAAGCTACCCGAAACTGTCAAATGTTGAACATAATGCTTTAGCTATAAAGTTGAAAATCTATTAAAGAAAATTGACAGATTGTAGTAGCTTGATGTGCTGGCAGTCTGTATATGCTAAAAAAGCTTTTCACAAAATTCAAAATTTTAATAAAATTTGCTGTATCAATTATTTTTTAATTATCCCAAAAAGACGACTAAATTCAGTCAAGTGAAGTAGGCTCTTTATACTCAATCGATACTGCACGTGAACTCGCATGCGCTTCTGTCACGAGGCAGCGCTTGCGCATAAAATGTGGGAAACTTGAATGTATATTGTGTTGGAATTTAGTAATTGGAGCTTAGGTGTTTTTATATGTTGCCGAGATTGGATTTATAATATAATCGGGTTTTTGTTTCATTTTTTGTAGGTATATTGGTTATGTCTAGACATACCGTCTATACTATACATGGTATGGAGAAATGAGGGGCCCGTGGGTAAATACTAACTGCTGCACGTTTCGATCTCCAAAGTTAAGCAACGTGTGCTGGAGATAGACCGTGGATGGTGGTAGCCATCTACTATGTACCGATATCCATCCCTGCCTCGGAAATGACGTTAAGCAGTTGCGTTTTTATATATGTAATCGGTTAGGTTTCACCTAGTGTAACGAGAAAACGTACATAAAAAAACCTAATGCGACTGCTGAGCATCGGGTCCTGGGTTCGATTCCCGGGTCGCGCTACGTGATATTGGGTTTTTCCATGAGGAATTTCTCAAAAGACAGCCGCTGAGTCTGGATTTGTGCCTTCTGATTGTGTTTATTACATAAGGCTTTCTACGACTACTAAGGTTCACCTCTGCATAACCCTTCGGGTATTATAGGCGTGATGATGTTATGTTAAAGAAAGAGAAAGAAATTTGTTAGAAAAAACGAGAATCAAAAAGTCTAGTAAAGAAAAAAACACCAAACCTTTTAATAATATAATGTTATTGTAATAAACCTCACATTAATGAAATTAATTACCCAACGACCCTTGTAAGACTAAACAAAGTGATTTAAACCAAATGGTTTGTATTTACAGAAGGAGCTGCGTCGTCTGAGTCATCTCTTCTAGAGTTGAACCAAGATTGAATTGCGGCCGAAGCTAAGATTGGTATAACTTTTGATAAATAGAATAAGACATTTTTTCACAACACTTCAAAAATTCAAGCGCCAAGTCCATCAAAACTAACCACTATATTGTCTTTTTTCTTTTCTTTTCTGTCATCTTTGTATTTACTGTATTTCTAAAACGACCCACTGTTGTTGAAAGCGTTATTTTTTGCATGCTGTGTCTATCGCATCATATTGTACACTATGCTTGTGACCATATTGCTTGTATTATTAGGATAAAGAGTGTAACAATTGTAGATAGGCCAATAAATAAATAAAAGGCATGATCAATATTTTGAAGGGTAGTTACATGATTTTTACGGCTTAGTGATGACTGCACCATCTTGCGTGCTGATCGAGGACGAGGCCTTGAACTCAAACAAAACATTTGTATTGTGTAAAGGATTCCTTCGTGATGCGCGTCCAGATCATCTCGCCACCTCTTTGGCCGGCCTCGGCGGTGCCTTCCATCCGGGTTCGAGGTGGCGGAGGAGAAGAATACCTGGAAGGATATGGGGGAGCCCTGTACCCATCAATGGGACATACAAGGCTACTAAAAAAGTAAATACAGGGTGTCACAGACAGGGTATAGTCATATGATAGGATATGCTGCAGACCATCAAACTGAACAACTTCCTCGAGTCCAAAATCGTAAATGCGAAAAAATTATCAGCTATCCCATACTAAATTTCAATACCTACTCGAGAAATGTATGGGACATCTGATTTTTTTTTCGCATTTACGATATTGGACCCATGGAGGAAGTTGTTCAGTTTGATGGTCTGCAGCATATCCTTTCATATGACTACACCCTTTCTGTTACACCTTGTATAATTTCATCACCACTGCTTTAAAAATGGTGAAGGAAATATTGTGAGGAAATCGAAATGACCTACAAAATATTTGAGGACATGTGACATCCACCGATTCACGAGCCCTCAGCTGATTGGACCACTTATTCTTAAAGAGAGGTCTGTGGGAAAGTAGCAAGCTGATAAAGTTATGCTACATAAATCGGTAATTTTCGAAAACTTTCGGCAATCAACGAAGTTCAAGGCCGTAGTTTCTAGGTGACCTCCTTTTTGATGCTACACCATTACGACGTGATCTGCTAAATGTTACCACTTGATATCCTAATGGACCGTTAATGTCTTGCTACATATTATCATTTGACCTCCAATTGAGCCATTCACTCTGTTTTCTTTTAGGTTATGAGTTAAAGAGGCGGATAATACAATACAGGGTGTAAGGTACATTGTCTTCTTTTTTCTTTATCGTGTAGTTAGTGCCGAATCTGCACGAGTAGCATGACCGCCGTAGAAACGGGTTGTGTCGACGGAAGAATCGAGAAAATGACAGATCAACAAAAGAAATCTGTCTTCTACGGTGATCATGCTACGCGTGTCAGAATTTTTTTATGCCGCCCGTGGCCTCTGACTTGGCTTCACATGCCGTCGAGAAATATCTTTTATCAAGAATTCATTACCTATGTTTCTGGACCTCACTGAATTGTTTTTCTGCACGGTCTACACGGATTACAGAAGTACTATACTTACACGGTCAAAATGCATGGAACGACTGACGAAAAAATTTACTGGTAACTCTAGAATCCGATATTAGATCCATAATATTTGTATTTTGCAACACACGACAGATTATGTTACTAACGAGACAGTTTCTTAATGGGTGATGGTTTGTAGTCCGATAAAAAAAAAAAACCGTCCAAGATCCGCCGCCATTTTATCGCAAAAGCCGAAAACAACCGAATCTTACCGAAAGAAAGACGAAGTACAGTTCTCCCCTCTACCGTTATTCAAGCAAAACATAATCTTTAATTAATCAATAAACAATGTGATCGGGGATGTATTGTTAAACTCATTACCCGCCTCCTTTGAAGTCGGGATGCAGTACACAATGTTGTATTTTTAGAACGTGGAGATTTTAATGTGCGGTCGCGTTTAAAACGTTTTATTGGGCTCAAACAAAAAGTTGTTTTTAATTATTTTTGAAAAAGGATAAAAGTCTTTGTGTTTGTGGTTATTAGTTTCTTTTGGAATCATTATTGTTACTTGCTGATGTACACACGGCGGCAGATGAAGCTGTACATTTAGTATAACTTGGCCTCGCTTTGTATAGATTTTCTATACAATGCGAGATCAGCATAAACTGGTTTTGTAAAGCTTGATTGGCCGTCGTGCGTACTAATTTATTTCATTAGCACTGTTGTCAAAACGGTGAACGAAAACATTGGGAAGAAACCAGCATGTCTTAGAACCAAAAAAATCGAAGACTTGCGACATCAACCAACCCGCAGTAGACCTTCGTGGTGGATTACAGCCCATTCCGTCTCATGGAGTGAAGTGAGCCAAGAGTTATTGGGTTTTTCCATCAGTAATTTCTCATTTCTTGTTGGCAATAGGCTCGCCCCGTATTACATGGGACTTAAGCATAACTGGCGAAATGTGGGTGTAGTTTTAGGTACACCTCTGTCTAACCCTTTTGGGATTACAGGCGTGATGTTATGATATGTCGTTCTCATACAGGGGGGGAATGTATCCCAGCAGTGGGAACATTGGCTTATTATGCTTCATGATGAACGTTAATCACCCTGACGAAACTACGTTTTAAGCGAGAATTTTAAAATCAAATTCACTTGTCTCACACGTGTTGAAGAGTTTTCTTACGATACAGGTTATTAATAATTGTCGTTTTACTTAATCCTAAAAAACCGAAGATAAACTTGCAATATGTTTGCAACATTATGTTAAATTTATGTAACCGCTAATTCAAGTAAACGAAACTGGCAATATAGAATTTGGTAGATCATTTCGGGTGAACGTGACAATTAGAATTTGGTTGATCATTTCGGGTGCCCGCTACAATTAGAATTTGGTTGATCATTTCGGGTGCCCGCTACAATTAGAATTTGGTTGATCATTTCGGGTGCCCGCTACAATTAGAATTTGGTTGATCATTTCGGGTGCCCGCTACAATTAGAATTTGGTTGATCATTTCGGGTGCCCGCTACAATTAGAATTTGGTTGATCATTTCGGGTGCCCGCTACAATTAGAATTTGGTTGATCATTTCGGGTGCCCGCTACAATTAGAATTTGGTTGATCATTTCGGGTGCCCGCTACAATTAGAATTTGGTTGATCATTTCGGGTGCCCGCTACAATTAGAATTTGGTTGATCATTTCGGGTGCCCGCTACAATTAGAATTTGGTTGATCATTTCGGGTGCCCGCTACAATTAGAATTTGGTTGATCATTTCGGGTGCCCGCTACAATTAGAATTTGGTTGATCATTTCGGGTGCCCGCTACAATTAGAATTTGGATGATCATTTCGGGTGCCCGCTACAATTAGAATTTGGATGATCATTTCGGGTGTACGTGACGACTTTTCGGGTGTACCCTTAATTCTTCAACACTAATAATATATATTTTTATGATTATATTTTAAAATTATAAAAAGGCAAAGATAAAGATTATGATAATTTTATTTGTCAAAACATGCAATTTTTGGAACTACTGATCTGATTCCGAAAATTCTTTCAGTAATCGGAAACTATAATATATTATCCGAGAATGTCATAGAGACGTTCCCATGGGATAATCCAATCCCATATGTGAGCGCAGCCGCCGGCAAAAGCTAGTCCACCATAAAGACATCAAGGTTTTATCCTGTACTAGTGGTCCACCATGACGTCTTAAAGCAGGAGTAATTCCAGTGCTGAAAACTAATTTTTTTTCTAAAATATATTATAACATCAGCTATCTTCCAGTTAAAGTCCCTTCAAAATCGGTCCAGCCGTTTTGGAGATTAGCCGGAAGAAACAGTAAAACAACTTTTTTTTTTTATAATTACGTATACACTAAAAACAGAATCGTTCTTAAACATCGCATCTATATACACCAACATCACTCAATGACCCAGTTTCGCAGACCAAGGATGGACCGACCTATTAAAACCCAATACCTGTAACCCGTGTCTTTGAGTGGCTCAACACGTGTTTATTTTAACACCACTTTAAAAGGCACATGCTACGTTTATCTTTTTTAATTATTTTCCACAGTATTTTAGCACGTTTTTAAATATCTGTCTAGCCTTTTACTAATCGTATGTTGGAGTAAGCTTCCAGTCTAACCGGATGCACCTGAACTAGCGACTGCCTATCTGACCTCTATAACCCAGTTACTTGGGTAGTTGGGTATACGATACCTCTAAGGAACACTAAACAGAGGCCCTAGCAAGGGCGCGCGGTATAAACGTAACGTTATTTTTTTTATACAAAACTGGGTGAACTTGGTAAGCTGGGAATTAGCCCTGGCTATTGATCCTTATTAGCGACACTATCGAATGGTGTAATAAAATACAGTGTAGTATTTTTTCCCGAATTCAATGGGTTTGATTCCTGGCTAGGCATATTGATTTTTCAAAAATCTAATGATGCTGTTTTAGTTTTCGTCAAAATCGGGCTCGAGACTTCTTTTGGCATTTTTCGCTATCCCTCATAGTTTCGGAATTGGCCATCCACGCCAACTTGGTGCACCCTGTATATTGTAGCTGTCTGCTGTTCCTCTTGTATAAAAAAATAAAAAATAATAATACGTCGATTTTGTAATCGAGAATAAAATTAACTTTGAGCATTTTGTCTATTTTTTTTACAACAAGCTCAATCAGTATCTTCCTTTTTTAAATTTAAAATCGACGTTTTTACGGTACGATTAAACCACACTCTTGCGCTGGAGCCTCAGGTTGTTAAATTTCACGATTTTAAATATTAAGCACGTGTTTTGGCATGAGCTTTGAATTTGTGTCTCTGCAATGTGTAGAGGTCAATGTTAGATGTTTCAGTGAATAGGTATACGATTAAAAATGAGTAATCAATTGTACGGAGTAACGAAGTTTTATTAAGAATCGATTTAGCTTGAATGTCCTTTATATGTTTTTTTGTAATGTTGCTAGTGCTACCCAGCAGAAAGGTACCTACAGGTATAGATTTTGGAATTAATAAGTAAAAATTTCAAGTTTTTTTTTACAGGCTTTTATTATATTCACCCATAACTACGTAAAAAATCTTTGAAGTTAAATTTGATCCATTTCCCGGTTTTCGATTGAGCTGAAATTTTGCATACATGTTTAGTTTGTATGACAATGTATGTTTAGCTAAAGTAAAAAAAAGTGACGTCATTCTAAATGTAATATGGCGGACTCCCAAAGGCAGCGGAATCCCATAGGCAGCGGACTAGTTATTTTTTAAGCATTCCCATAATATGGATATCAAATGAAACGTCACTTTAAAGTGTATTTTTAGTTAATTATAATTCTCAGGTTTGTTTAGAAGTACCTATCATGAATCAAGCCTCCGTTATTTATAAGAAATAATACTTGAGATACCTTGCTAAACATATTAACACTGGTTCGCAGAACATAAAGTTTCACTGGAAACTAGAGTTGAGCAACTTTTACTTAAGGGCATTACATTGCTCGATGACCTTGATGATTTGATCCCTGTACTGGTTTTTGTTGACTTGCCCCGCACATTTCGCAAAATTTCGGTTTATATTTATTATTTAAAAATATTAAAAGAAATAACAGAAAAAAAACAATACAGATTGTTAAGTATATCATTACGTATTTGTTGTTATAAAATTCATGCCGATCTATTCAGCCGATATAGAGATAATTTACAATTAAGGTTGAAAAAGGACCTATTTTCTACGATTAACCAAAAAAAATTGAGAAGGTTTATTAAAATTTTAAACAATACAATTTATTTGTGATGAACTTAACTATAACATACTTTTTTTACACGGAAAACGCACGAAGGGATTCATCAACAAATTTCTTTGAACATACGCTGTTTTTGGGATTTGAGCCATGTAATGCCCTTAAGATGGAGGCACCAGGGTAGCGCGCGAAATTCCAATTTTCTTACATTTTTTGCAATTTGCAGGTCAGTGTTAGGTTGTATGTTGATTAAAATGTGATTCGCGGCCGTAACTAATGGTTTTACTGAGTTTTAATCATTCAAATCATCTCTCCAACCCTGTAAGTTCGTTTAATCCCATTGAATGACTCATCATCATCTGCCTAGCCTTTTCCCAACTATTTTGGGGTCGGCTTCCAGTCTAACCGGATGCAGCTGAATACCAGTATTTTACATGGAGCGACTGCCTATCTGACCTCCACAACCCAGCTAATACTCGGTAATATGATACCCCTTGGAAAGACTGGTTGTCAGACTTTTCAGGCCACTGACTACCTAACGACTACAAATGACACCCGGGACCAACGGCTTAACGTGCTTTCCGAGGCACGGAGGAAACTCGTTAAGTAATGGTTGGTCACCCATCCACAGACCAACCTAGGCAAGCACGGCTTAACCTAAAGATCGACCCGAGCGGCTGTTATTATTTAGCCACGAGCTCCTCGACTATTTGATGAAAAAGTTATTCAATGGGATTGGATGGGATTTTGATGAACTCAAGAAATAAATAAATATAAATCTGTAAATACATACGTATTATAGCCGCGAATCATATTTTGTTCATCATACAGCTTGAAACTGACTGGAGAACTGCAAAAACGTAAGATAATTTGGTTTTCGCGGGCTACCTTATCGCTTCCACGTATTTATGATACTTACGAGATTGAAACGTTGATTTATTACAATTGTTGCTAACAACTGTTGCCCGCAACACGGTGACATGTGCTGAAATATTGTTGAGGAACTTTTGCTTCTCAAGTATTCGTAATTACAGTGTTTGACATTCAGGCTACATTTTAGGGTTCCGTGTCTCAAAAGGAAAAAGAAACCCTTCTAGGATCACTTTGTTGTCCATCTGTCTGTCAAGACCCTTTCTCTCAAGAACGCGTTGAGGTATCAAATTGAAATAGATATCAAATACTCGGGTCTACGGTCTCTTTCGGCTGTGAAAAAAACAAACTTGTAAGTTAACGCGATGAAAAGATATGACCGTTTATGTCTCATGATTTGACACATTTTGCGATTTTACAAGGGAATCAAAACTATAAGACCCCCGTTGACCTAGAATCATGAAATTTTGCAAGCAATAATGTCTTACAGTACAGTACTTAATATGTACCTAGTTTAATAACAAAAAAACCGGCCTGTATTATGAAGTTTGTACAAAACCCTCGGTGCGCGAGTCCAACTAGCACTTAGCCAGATTTTTTTCTCAATTTAGAAAACCTTAACAAAAACTTTAATTTCTTTATGCTTAAACTTTAAGGGGTTGTAACTTGTACATACCATAAATCACAAGGAAAATCTCTCCACCCAACATTCCATAACAAATAGGAATCATCATATTATGCCTAGCCTTTTCCCATCTATGTCGGGGTCGGCTTCCAGTCTAACCGGATGCAACTAAATATCAGAATTTTACAGTGAGCGATTGCCTATCTGACCTACACAACCCAGTTAGTACTGGGTAAAACGATACCCCTTGGTAAGACTGGTTGTCATACTTTTTTGGCCATTGATTACCTGTAATGACTGTCAAAGATCTACAAATGACAGCCGGGACCAACGCGCAACAGCTTAACGTACTTTCCGAGGCTCGGAGGAAACTCGGTATGTAGTGGGTGGTCACCCATCCACAGACCAACCTAGGCAAGCACGGCTTTACCTAAAGATCGATCCGAGCGGCTGGTATTATTAAGCCACGAGGAAAATAGGAATGCGTATGTTCATATCGGCTCAGCTGTGTTGTACTATTAAAAAAACTAGGTTTCTAGGGCTCGTCAGCCGCACGGTCACAATGAGTTATTGTATAAACTATCTATTCTTCGTCTTGGTAGACATGCGGGAATTTTAGTTAAAAGAAATGTTATTTTAACCGATTTGCTTTGAACTATTTATTGTAGAAATAACGCCGATTTTTTAATAGTTGCTTTTGAAGTGTCTCTGTTAGGTTACAGGTTTGAAACCAGGCAAATAGGTACTAATAAATAACACATAACATAACGCCTGTAATCCCCGAAGGGTTAGGCAGAGGTGTACCTAATAGTACACCCATATTTCGCCAGTTATGTTTAAGTCCCATGTAACAGGGAACGAGCCTATTGCCATCAACCGGACACAAAACCAGACTGCGTGGCTGCTACTGAGAAATTCCTGATGTAAAAACTCAATAACCACTTAGCCTGACCCGGAAATCGAACCCAGGACCTCATGCTCAGCAGTCGCGGTTGCGACTAATGAGGCAGTCTAATAAATAAAAACTTAAGTAATAGGTATCAAAGTGATGCAGGACCGGGTCTATGTTCAAGCATTTTCAGCAGAACAGATGTGTGATGTGTCATAATACCATACATTTTTACGCCGCGTGCAGAAGGATTGTATGAACCATAGCTCACTATAGACGGGTCGCACCGCCCTTTCTAACATTTGCTGGCTAGAGAGAGGCCATATTTTCAGTAACTTTGCTTGAGTATTATGAATTAGTCGCAGTGTCTCAAGACGAAGGTCTATGACCAGTGTGTGTTGCCAGTGATTACATATGGGACCGAAACGTGGTCGCTCACAATGGGCCTTATCAGAAGGCTTAAAGTGACCCAAATGGCAATGGAGAGGGCTATGCTCGGAGTTTCCTTGCGTGATCGAATCAGAAATGAGGACATCCGCAAGAGAACCAAGGTAACCGATGTAGCCCGAAGAATAGCCAAACTGAAGCGGCAGACACATTGCTCGCAGAACGGATGGCCTATGAGGCCGAAAAGTTCTGGAGTGGCGACCGCGAACCGGAAGACGCTGCGTTGGAAGGCCTCCCACTAGGTGGACCGATGACCTGGTGAAGGTTGCAGGGACCCGCTGGATGCGAGGCGCACTGGACCGGTCAATGTGGCGACACTTGGGGGAGGCCTATGTCCAGCAGTGGACGTCTTTCGGCTGAAATGATGATGATGATGATTATGAATTAGCTTCTTTATTTCTTTAATACGTATATTTTCTCTTTTGTCTATGTTGATGATCACATAATCACAAATCGGAAGGAAGCAAAATCGGTGGCACAAAAGTGGATCAAACAAACAAAAGTCACCAACTTCCGAAACTTATTTAAACTCATAATAATTTGTTATTTTCTTCTTTATGTTGTTTTTTAGTATACCTATATACAGGATGTAACAGAAAGGGTATAGTCATATGAAAGGATATGCTGCAGACCATCAAACTGAACCACTTTCTCCTTGGGTCCTATATCGTAAATGCGGAAAAATTATCAGCTGTCCCATACTAAATTTCAATACCTACTTGACCCCAGTTTACATATTACCCTTTATGTTACACCCTGTATATACAACACTAGTTTTAGTATATGCGAAACCTGATACACGTGTCTAGTATTTTTATGTAAAGAATTATGTACAAAATTTCAAAACTGTATCGTGAAAAATTACAAAGTTATAAGCTTGTTCTGTTACCTGGTTGTCCGCACAAAAAAGCGGTCACCACGCAGCGCGCGCCTCCAGCGTCGTCTTGAGCTCATTGATAATAATAATTTGGCAGTAGGTACCTAAATTATTGCGATAGGTACTCAAAGTCGCTCAGTGTCCAACTTTTAACTTTTTAAAATATTTTTGGGAAAAAATATAACGTGGTTTAAAAATTATTGGAATCGATTCAGTTACTTATTCTGAACAAACTATATTCAGGTTTCGCATATACTAAAAATAATGTTGTATACACTTCTCGCCTCCGCTCAGCTTTAGTGGAAACGGTTGAGAAGAGAGGAGCGGAGATGTCTCGTAGTGGTTTAGGCTGTGAGAGCCCGGGCTGTGGGACTGTTCGAAAGAGATACCGCGGCCCTGGAACACAAAGGGCAAAGAAGGAACATGGGTTTTAGTCAGTACAAGTCTGACACTCCCTTCCGCTCCGCTCAGAGCGTAGGGGGTCATTTGATGATTTCCTATCTTAAAAAAAAAAATGGCGTGAGCGGCGTGCGGGGAGCGGCGCGCTGTAAGCGGTGTGCGGTGAGCTGTGTGTTGTGTGCAATGTGCGGTGTGCTGTAAACGACGAGCCGTTAATTTGTACATCTCTCATCTCCGCTTTGAATATCTCCGCGCAGTTTCGGTGGATAAACCCTAGTTTTTACGCATTTCCTCTCCGCTTCGCACGTCTTCATCTCCGCACGGTGGAGTCTGGGCCTTATACATCTGTAATGTTAAGGAAGACATTATCAGCGAAAACATTAGTAGGACTGAAATCCTACACCGGTCTACACGTAGAGAGCAAACGTAATGATGGATGATCGTCCTATATCTCCGTGAGGAAAGAGGTCTTTGCCCTGTAGGGGCAAAATTATAGGGGTATGTTGTTATTGACAGATGTAGACTACGTCACAGTAGTAGGCGTCACTGCTTTGTATCAGAAATACATAAGGACACATTCTTCTTCTTAGCGCGTCGATGAAAATTTTTAGTTAAATATGTTTGGCCCAAAATTCAGCTATGCGAACTCCGCTCGCTGTAGCAGTCATAAGATCGTCAAGTGCGCAGGTGTTAGGGCATGCAGCGCAAGATGGAAGATGGGCCATTGTCTGTGGAGACACGCCGCATACACATTTGAGATCTGAGCCGTCCATGAACCCCCATCTGAAGAGATTATCTTTGCTACGGCCGACCTGGGTTCGGAGTCTATTCAGAGATTTCCAAGTCGGCCACGGCAAATCATGCCCAGGTGGAAGACTTTCAGATGGCTCGATGAAACCGTCAGGGGGCTTAAACAGGCAAATATAAGGACACATTAGGTATATGTCTCGTTGGTCTAGTGGTCGCAAGCGCTTAGTATGAGGTGCTGAGTTCTATTCCCAGGTCGGCCAAAGTGTTATTAGGTTTTTCCATGAGGAATTTATTAGTAGCAGCCACGGAGTCTGGATTTGTGCCCGGTTGATGGCAATAGGCTCGCCCCCTATTACATGGGACTTAAAACATAACTGGTGAAATGTGGATGTACTATTAGATACACCTCTGCCTAACCGGGTATTACAGGCGTGAGGTTATGTTATGTAGCTATTACATAATACTTGACCAGATGTATGAATGTGGACGAAGCAGAACAAATATATAAGTATCGTAATAGGAGGCTGTCTGTAGATGGCCCCCCATGGGGAAGAGGTGTGAGTGTACAGTTCGGAAGGGACACTGACGCACAAACGGTCCCACGTAATCAGTACATCATTCTGAACGTTATATATCTATGTAATATCCACATCGAAATTTTTCACCATGAAGACGCTAATGAAGGGCGATCTGCCGATCTCCTTGAAGCGCAAACTCATCGATATGTGTGTCTTGCCCGTCCTAACCTACGGTGCTCAGACTTGGTCACTCACCTAATCGCAAAAGTTCCACCTTGGGGTCTTCGCAAGAACAATGGAGTGCAGCATTTTGGGTGTAAACAGAACGGATAAAATACGGAACACTACGCTGCGCTCAAAAACAGGGATCACAGACGTAGGCAAAAAGGCTGCCAGGCTGAAATGGAACTGGGTGGGACATGTGAGCCGCATGGAAAACGACCGCTGGGTAAAGATCTCAACACGATGGATGCCTGAGAATGGACGGCTCCGCCGAGGCCCGCCTAGATAGAGGTGGCGACATGACCAGGACGCTCATCACGAAGGCTGGTTCGAGGTGGCGCAGGAGAAATGTAGTGGTACCTGGAAGGTTATGGGGGAGGCCTTTGCCCAGCAGTGGGACATACTAGGCTAAGGAAAACAAGTATATATAAAGCGGTCCAAATGTATACAACATTAGTTTTAGTATATGCGAAACCTGAAACACGTGTCTAGTATTTTTATGTAAAGAATCTATGTACAAAATTTCAAAACTGTATCATGAAAAATCACAAAGTGAGCTTGTCCTGTTACCTGGTTCTCCGCACAAAAACATGGTCACCACGCAATGCGCCCGCGCAAGTGCCTCCAGCGTCCTCTTGAGCTCTTTGATAATAATAATTTGACAGTAGGTACCTAAATGATTGCGTTAGGTACTTAATTTCGCTCGGTGACCAACTTGTAACTTTTTTTTAATTTTTTTGGGACAAAATATAACATGGTTTAAAAATTTTTGTAATCGATTCAGTTACTTATTCTGTACAAACTGTATTCAGAAATATGTATTGAAATACGTGGTAGCCGTTGGTACGTCAGTGTCCCTACCACCCTGTGTGTATGACAGTGTAGTATTTCAGTCTGAAATTAGCAACACACAGTGAGCAAGCCTAGAGTGAGATAAGCCCGTTCCGTATTAGTTGGAAAAGCGGAATCTACCTAGTAGTGGAAGATTTAGAAGCCCGTTCTAATAATGTACATGGAAGTTTTACCAGGTCAATGTCTGCCAGACGGTTGTCACTGGCAGTCTGTGCCGTATCACTACATTATGAGTATTAGGCTTATTCCTAGATAGGAAAATTTTCTCTATCTCTAGTCTAGAATTCAGAGAATAATCTGATTACTAGTTCATCATCGTCATCTGCTCAGCCGCAACTAGGGGCCGGCTTCCAGTCTAACCTAATGTAATTTTTGACGGCACGGTTGGCGGCGTGGCTGAGCGATTGACTGCTGCGCTTCGTGTTGCGGGTTCGATTCGCGCACGGAACAAATATTTGTATGGCCATTTAAATGTTTGTAAACGCACCCACGATACAAAAGAAATTCCTAGTGAGGGCAAAGTTTTTATAGTAAAAAAAGAAAATAAATGCAGCTGAATACAATAGGTACATAAAAAAAATGATGATGAAAAATGATAAGTAATTAATGTTGTTACTCCTGTTTTTAGTATAAACGCCTTAAGACAAGACCTGAGTTACAGTAGCGACGGGTAAATTTTTGTAAGAGGTAAGCCGGTGTACATATCTTTAATGTGATTATGTTATTATTTGTCTATAGAATATTGACTGTGCCATTTTTCAAAGGGAATCCGATAGGAATCGAGTTGTATTCAACCTTCGCCACTGCAATTTAATTTAGAACTATATAAATTCTTGTATTTGTATCGATTTCACGCTTATATTAATCCATCCATCCATCTGTATACGCCCACTAGATTTATGGCGGCGTCAGAGGCCTCATTAATGTCGACAAGGGAGCAGCTGAACGGACATTTGGGACACTCCAACCAGTGGGACATTATCAACTAGTCCATACTTCGGTTTCATTCACGAGAAAGGTAGATAACCTAAGCAGTTAATCCTTACTTCCTAACTAATATAATATATGCGAAAGTAAGTGTTTTTGTTTATTTGTTACCTTTCACGACTAAACCACTGAACCGATCATCTTGAAATTTTGCATATACGTTGTCAGGTGTACAGAAACGGACATAGGGTACCTTTCATCCCGAAAAAAGTACTATTCCCGAGGAAAACCATAATTACGTTCTTAAGATAATAGATGGCGCCACGTGTCTTTCGAATCATATTATTAGTTACAAGCAGAGTACAACGTGTCAAATTCAAAATTAATGCGAGCGAAGGCGCGTGCAAAAGCTAGTGTTTTATAACTTTATCAGTTCTGCAACAGTTAACAAATGAGGCATCTTATCTAATTCCAATATGATTATATTGATTTTTTCGCGGTTAACCTCAAAACCGTAGAGAAAGAGACCATAAACTCTATGGTCGGTTTATGGTTTTGAACTAGAAGTCAAGTAGACCGCTTTGGACTTATCACGTCGTGCCCATTCATAGATTAAAGGTAGGGGTTATAAATTATGGTGAAAAGAGGTTTTGGGTCAAACTCATGGATATTAGACGGTTATCAATGGACTAAAAATAACTTTTGATAGTATAATAAATTTCATTCATATTTTTTTATGAATTGATGGTGAAATGTAGGTGTACTATTTAGTACACATCCGCCTAAATCTTTGGGGGCTATGTCATGCGTGATGTGTCATTCATCCATTATTGTTTCAGGTTAGTAACATATTTTTGAAAAGATGTGGCCATTTTTTAGGGTTCCTTACCCGAAGGTTAACCAACGGGACCCTATTACTAAGCCTCCGCTGTCCGTCCGTATGTCTGTCAGCGGGCTGTATCTCATGATCCGTAATAGGTAGACTGTTGAAATTTTCACAGAATGTGTATTCTGTTGCAGCTATAACAACAAATAATAAAATGAAATTAAAATTAAAGGGGCCTACTTCGATAATACAAAACCCTTCATGCGCGCGACTCGCACTTTGCCGGTTTTTTTCGTTTTCATTTTGTTAGGTATTTGTTAAGTTTTTTAAGGAATATTGCTGTCCCATTTATATCGAGAAATTGTGATCTTGTACAAAAATGTACGTAACATTTCTTGGTACTCACTCCGGATATCGGATCAAGAAATTCAGGGCCGGAATTCCTGACTCGATTGCAGGATATATAAGAAATACTTTTCTTAGAGTTCATCGAACTTTCGATGTTGGTATCAAGATACTTCATTGCTTTTCAATACTTTTATAACCTAGACAGCTAATATATACAGGGTGTAAACAGACCCTTAACATAGCCGTCAACCAAGCATTCTGTACATCAAACTAAGTAACTTTACGCAAAAATTATTGCTGGGAATCTACTTTTTTTTGGGGTAAAAATCACGTTTTACTGTAGGACTCGATGAAAAGAACTCAAAGCGTTGTGCTAATGGATGGATTGAATAGTACGGGGGTCGTGGAGGTCTGTAAAGTAAAAATCTTACATTAAAAACATGTAGGTATTTTAAAAAAAAAACTTGTGAAATAGTTGGAACTTTGACCCCCAATATCTCCGTAACTATAAGGTTCCCAGGTATGGTCTAGAACAAAAAAAATGATGGCAAAGACGGGGAAAACAAGTGTCTTTCTGCTATGTTAAGGGTCTATTTACACCCTTTAAAGGCTGTTAGATTTTACAAAAAAAAATTTTGAAAATCTGACAAAAAATCAGCAGGCCATCTAATTAATGACATGTGTAATAGATGCTTGTAATAGGAGCTCGTGGCTAAATAATAATAGCCCCTTGGGGTCCATGTTCAGGTTAAGTCGCGCTTGTCTAGGTTAGTCCGTGGATGGGTGACCACCCATTACATGTCGAGTTTCCTCCGTGCCTCAGAAAGCACTTTAAGCCTTTGGTCCGGGCTGTCAGACACTCGTTAAGTAGTCAGTGGTTCGAAATTCTGACAACCAGTCTTACCAAGGGGTATCTGTTTACCCAGTCCTAACTGGATTGTGGAGGTTAGACTGGCAGTCGCACCATGTAAAATACTGGTATTCAGCTGCATCCGGTTAGACTGGAAGCCGACCATAACAAAGTTGGGAAAAGGCTAGGCTGATGACGATGTTATAAATACTATTCGGAATGATCTCCATGTTGGTTATCCCAGAGAAAACGCTGAAATACTTCACGTGCAAGCATACGGAAATACAGCAACGCTGCTTGACGGCAATTAGCGTAAAAGTGGAAGCACTTCCCCGGACGAGTTTTACTACTATTATAATAATTAAATATAAGATTTTAAACTGTCATGGTCACTAACATTATCATTAACGCTAGAAACGGGATATTTTTTTTTTCGTGTGTCAGGAACAGAATCGAGTTGCGAGTGACAGCGGTAGCAGTACTGAGTGCAAAAAACGAACAAGAAAGAGGGTAGACCGATTTGTCTGCTCATAAACATCCACCCGCAATAACTTCAGTTTATCCGTGATCATGAGCTTGCAACAGCGCCGAAATATCAGGAACTCAAATTAATCAGTAAACATGATAAATATCCCGTTTCTAGTGTTAATGATAATATTAAAATGTAATTCTTGAGATTAGTAAACTCAGACATTTCATTCAAATTTTTGATCTTTACCTTCTTTTAACAATCATAATAGTTCCTTACAATAGTTTTATAGATAACTAGCTTTTGACAGCGGCTTCGCTCTTGTTAATTTAGAATTTGACAATCAATTCGGGTTGTACTCTGCTTGTAATAATATAATTCAACCATGATTCGAAAGACACGTGGCGCCATCTATTATCATAAGAACGTTATTGTGGTTTTTCTCGTAAACAGTACTTTTTTTCGGGATGAAAGGTACCCTATGTCCGTTTCTGTACTCCTGGCAACGTATATGCAAAATTTCAGAATGATCGGTTCTGTGGTTTAGGCGTGAAAAATTAACAAACAAACAAACTTACTTTCGCATGTATAATATTAGTTAGAAGTTAGGATATTCAGGTTCTTGTAGATTTATTTATTGTCAAAATTAAGAATAGCTTTTGTGATTTACGACCTTGAATATTAATAAATTTCGTATTATTATTATTTTACTTAACACACAGTACGTGACCTCTCAACATAGCTGTTTTACAGAAGTTAGGTTTCTTGTGTTCGAATAGACGGATATTAACAAATAAATCTAAGATTTATTTGTTAAACTACTTAATGGGTATAAGATAGTTTCATTTAAATAGAAGAATAAGACTACTCCATAGGAAATTATTCACACTGCATCCATGTGTGAAACATGTGACAGCGTTGGTAAATGCATTCAGTAATTATAGTAGAATCCGTCTGCACTACCAGGAATGCATAGAATGCAGAGTATTTTGATGTTAATCTCATGTTGTACTATTGCAATGGATCTTATAATTATAAATGGACTTAAGAATATAAGTGAACATATCATTAATAACTTGAGTGATTCTCTTTATTATATTAATTAAAGAATGAGAAAATCAATTGTTTATTACGGTACTATTCTACTGTTTATCATACTATCGGAATAGTACGAAGATATGATAAGAATGTGTATTTCTTATTTTCAATTTATTTAAATTAAAAATGAAACGGGGCTTACTACGATGGTACACACGGCGGCACATGAAGCTGTACATTTCCAGTATAACTTGGCCTCGCTTAGTATAGATTTTCTATACAATGAGAAATCCGCATAAACTGGTTTTGTATTGCTTGATTGGCCGTCGTGCGTACACACGGCGGCACATCAAGCTATACATAACCAGTATAACCTGACTTCGCTTTGTATCAGCTTCCCGTACGATGAGAGATCAGCTTAATTTGGTTTTGCATAGCTTGATTGGCTGCCGTGCGTACATAGCCCTTCATGCACAAATCCGACTCGCTCTTGGCCGGTTTTTTTAAACTTTAACATCTAGGAAGATTTTGGAGCACCAATCTTAACAAAAAAAAAAAAATTAAATTGTTTCTATGTAGGTACAGTGTACAAGTGCCTCCTCAACAAACAAATCTGCATAGTTCCTGCAGTTAGCAATATAGCAGAGTTACAACAATGTGCTTTAGTCAGCAATCAGAAGTCTCGTGTAGCATAGTTACAATCGATATCCGGGTCATTTTGTATATTATGCTGAATAATTTAATTGATAAATTGCATTTTTTTTTCGCTCCGTCATCGATACCTGTATTTGAATTGGTTCCAGATGACAAGAAAAATATGAGAGATTTTTTGCAGTAAACTACTGGTATGCAGCAGCAACCGGTAACAGTTTTGAAGGTTTTTAATTTAATAAAACGTAATTTGAATTTAACTAAGTAGTGTAACTAGGACAGCACAAGTTAGAAATAAATGGTGTGGAAAAATCAATGGTGTGACAAATGAGAAAAAAAGTCCTGTTTGTCAATTTTGTCATATTGGTGTGACTACGAGTCGGCAATGGACTGAAAGCCGAACCCAACATAGATGGGATAGGGCTGCTGGAGGGCTGGAACACAAAGGGCAAAGAAGGAACTTGGATGGGTTTTAGTCAGTACAAGTCTGACAATCACTTCCGCTCCGCCGAGCGGGGGGGGGGGTCATTAGATGATTACCGATCCTAAAAAAATAAAAAACATAGGTCGGATATATGGCTAGGCCCATGGCCTAAGACTACGTCACGATAAGTGTTACCATTGATTGTCCTTTTCAGTAAATTTAGGGACTTTCTCATTAAGTAAACAAAAATAAAATAAATTGCTAACTAGCTTAACAATGTAGTAACTCGTGTGATTCATCTATTTTGTTTTAAATTAATTTACATATTGAATTATTAGTTCATAATTGCTTTGTTAAGTTAAAAAATGCATTTTGCTCGGGTAATTCAATCACACACCGTGGCAACACATCGACCGCATCGCAACTGATGACGTATTCTTTGGCCAATCACGTCACCCAGCTGTCACGGGGAGATATTATCTATTATATTCTGAGATCATCATCTACCTAGCCTTTTGCAAACTATGTTGGGTTGGTTTCCATTTTAGCTGGTTGCAGTTGAATGCCAGTATTGTAGATGTGACTGATATGAGGATAGTCTACGTCATAAAATATTTTGACTCAGGAGCTGGAATACCTAAAAGCATGCTCCGTGTTTGATTTTGAGAAATTTTATCGCCTCTTCATCATTTTAAATAAGCCATCATACTGCTAAACTTAGGTACCTGAGCCTCTTCTGCATTTCATCCACTTCGTTTCTACCAAGTCCTGTGCTAGCATGACCTGTTCAATATCATCATCTGCCTAGCCTTTCCCCAACTATGATAGGGTCGGCTACCAGTCTAACCGGATGCAGCTGAATACCAGTATTTTACATGAAGCGACTGCCTATCCGACCTCCACAACCCAGTTAGTACTAGGTAATACGATACCCCTTGGTAAGACTGGTTGTCAGACTTTTTGGGCCACTGACTACCTATAACGACTGTCAAAGATCTACAAATGACAGCCGGAACCAACGGCTTAACGTGCTTTCCGAGGCACTTAGGAAACTCGGTATGTAGCGGGTGGTCACTCATCTACAGACAAACCTAGGCAAGCACGGCTTAACCTAAAGATCGATCCGAGCGGCTGTTATTATTTGGCTACGAGCTCCTCCATGACCTGTTCAATATCGTCAACTCATATTGCTGTTGGGTGTGTTATATCCTAAGTACCATCGTCTTTCTGGCAAAATCTATTTGAGTACTTACCTACATTATGTAACATTCATAATAAGCAATGATATCATTCACTCATTATCTCCTGATGAATTTAAGTGTGCATGTTTTTAATGATAATCGTGTTCATTCATTACTTTTTTATACACATTCAATTGATTGTTTTTATGTGCGTAGGTAAGTTTTAATCCATCTTACTTATTGCCGTCAAAGTATTGTGTAACATGTTTTACATCACCGATTTCAAGGCTGCGAATATGATGGTCACGATGAGTTCTGGCCAGAAGGTCTGTTTGTCAGGCAGTATGAACTGCTGTATGACGTGTAGGGTCTCTAAGCCAGTCAGCGTTGAACTGTTGTAAGACACAAAGCAGTCATGGTCATTACCATCAGTGACAACCATGGTCATTTTCTAGCATGTGCGAGTCTCATCGAGATCTTCCCCGCGATCTTCTATAAAGTCGTCCCGATGTGGCTGTGGCTCTGCCAACGCTTCGTCTGCCATCCTGCCACAAGACATGTGAAAAATAAAACTAACCGTCCCGTCGGTCTACAATAGGGATATAGGTACCAAGCCCCCTTGGGGTCGAAACCGGTTTTCCAGGGGACGATATAAACGTAAATTGATTTTGGGGGTCGATGAGGTCTAAAAATCGACCCCTATAAATAAACATAAGTTCTTATTTGAACCTTTCAAGATACTGTACGAGTTGTTATTTTAATGTTTTTTTTTTTCAAAAAATAATTACCTACGTAAATATTTTTACGTAATTTATATTAATAATTATTAATTACACTTGATATTTACCGAATTTTGTCTATTTATTTTGTTAAATTTTGATGAGATAGTATTTTTGAAGTAATTTGGCTGTGGGGGGGACTGAGGTATCAGTTCCTTTTGGAAAAGGGGTCTCTTGCCCAAAATAGTTTGAGAATCCCTGGTCTACAATTTCAACTCTTGGAGTCTACATACAGTAAGGCTGGCGGCCAAAATAGTTATGATGGTAATACTGCCTTGTTTTTTTTTTGTGGTTGCAAGCGCTATTCCTATGCATGAGGGTTTGGACATCCCTGGTCGCGTCGGGCAAAGAGTTTTTGGATGTTTGCATCAAGAATTTGTCAGTCACAACTCAGAGTCTGGATTAATTCCAGGTTGATTGAAATAGCTCGTTTACATAGGACTTAAACATCACTGCCGAACCATTTACGATTACGGGTGTAGAAAGGTAACAAGAAATTTGTCCTCACAGAAGAATTCCTAATTGTTACAATATTATAATAAAGGGTGTAACAAGACCCTTAACGAAGCTGAAAGGCGTTGTTCTCCACGTCATTGCGATCAGTTTTTTGTTCTAGACCATTCCTTCCAACGAACGTTCCAACTTTTTCGCAAGTTTTTTTTTTTTAAATACATGTTTTTAATGCAAGATTTTTACTTTAAACACTTCCCGTACTATTCAATTCATCCATCAGCATAATGTTTTGAGTGCGTTACATTGAGTCCTTCCGTAAAACATGATTTTTAATAATAAAAAAAATCGTTCGCAAAACAATTTTTTGCGTAAAGTTACTTAGTTTGATGTACATAATGCTTGGTTGGCGGCTTCGTGAAGAGTCCGTTTACACCCTGTATACCATCTTATTTACCTATTACGACATCCATGTGTATATACTTTGTACTTAGTTACTGATGACATCTTATTAACTGAGCTATAATTTTAGCTTCAAGTCCCTTGGAAATTTTCCTTCGCAATGTTAACAGTGAGGCTTGTACGGACATTTTTATTACATCGTAGTCATTACCCAAACCTTTCATTATATTAAACTTAGCTTTTGAATTAAGGCATATACTGGCGTGTAGGTATTATTCTTCAATTTTTGGGTCGAGTAAGTACACCATACCTTTTTTTTTTTTTTGTTTTTGTGGTGAGTCCTTCAAAAGGCGACCGGTCTTTGGGGATAAGACCGGGGAGTGTGGGTTTTTTACCGCACTAAAACCACCCCGGTGGTCACCATCCGCACATGAGAGGAAGCACCGTTTCCTCTTAAAAGGCCTGTCCGGAGCCCCCTCTGTGCAACGCCTGTTAGGGCACATCCCTGGGGCGACTATACAGAGATCTCCTCTGAGCCTCGCTGTGCTAGTGTGCACGGCAGCACGTGACCACTGTGCTGCCGGTCATTTCCGAGGTCACTCGGTGAGCGCACAAAGTCTCCACTCTAAACGCCCGTGACTCCAGTGTCCCACCTGCTTAAGTACACCGTACCTACCTATTGAAGGATAGTATGGGACAGCTGATCAAACACTGTTTTACGGGATATCTTCCGTGATTGTTCATTGTTGTTTGTATCGGGAGCTCAAAATAATGAACAATCACAGAAGATATCCCGTGAGTGACAGTATAAATTTATGACAACGGATTATTTTTTTGCGAATTCGATATCAGTCCATGGATAAAGTTGATCAGTTAAATGGTATGTACACGTCCTCAAATCATCATCTGCCTAGCCTTTTCCCAACTACGTTGGGGTCGGCTTCCATTCTAACCAGATGCAGCTGAATACCAGTATTTTACATGGGGCGACTGCCTGTCTGAACTCCACAACCCTGTTAGTATTTGGTAATACGATACCCCTTGGTAAGACTGGTTGTCAGACTTTCGGGTCACTGATCCGTAACGACTGTCAAAGATCTACTATTGAAAGCCAACATTGATAAAAATGTCTTTGCTAATCTTCGCCTTTATAAGAAAATAGGGTTTTCCACACGTCAACATATCATCGTTGATGTTCATAATGCGTATGTTTTACACAGCCAACAACATATTATTTACTTGCCCCCAACTACTAGTAACACTATACTTTATGATGATGCATGATGACTTGAAGAATGTTCTGGAAGCTATGGCCTTGATAGATGGATGGGAAAATTTTCTTGATTAGTTCTTACATGACATTAAGTACCTAAGTTGTTATGGGTAAAACTATGGCTATTTCTTGCGTCAGCCGAATGCCGATGGCATTTTTTTTTGTGTATGTTATATCCAAAGGATTCATCCACTTTTGCATTTTCTCTACTGACCATCCAAACCACATTACTGATTTCCCAACTAAATAATGGAGAGGATCATGCAAATCTCTTCATGCTATTATAAATCTGTAATTCTCTATAGTTCTATGTGTTCCTAGTAGCATTCTTCGAAATATTCATGGCGGACAGAAACAAGTCCTTAGGTACAGTAACAACGGTGATACGGTAATCATCATCATCATCATCAGCCCGAACTCACCCACTGCTGGGTATAGGCCTCTCTTTTCTTGAACCAATCTCCATAGTGATACGGTAACACTCAAAGGTTATCCCTAGGTTAGGTAATCGGATCATGGAACTACGGAACGGAATGTCAATCACCTTCTATTTTCTGCATTCCTGGTACTCCCGGATACAGAGTAACCATCGCAGCACTTGACACCCTGTTTTTTTAACGCCAGTCAACCACCAGGCAGTGTTTGAATAATAAGAATATCATTTCATTGTCAATTTTCCTCGTAACCATTGTTGTTTGGTCAATTATTTGCACGAGCCACGCTTCTGAGATGACCCACTCGATGCGGACAGGTACTGGGAAATAATGACGATTACGCCTTGTTAGTAAATATTATGGATGAGTTCGGGAAAAACTTGATAGCGGATGACTTGAGGGGTGTTACTTACCTAATACTAAAATCTGGCTTGCAGGAACTTGGCTTGCAGGTCAGATACTTAGTCGCTCCAAGTAAAATAGTGTGCATTCAACTGGATCGGGTTAGACTGGAAGCCGACCGGAGTTAGGAAAAGGCTAGGCAGATGATGATGGTGACGATTTGATGATTGATCTTACCTTCAGCGTCAAAAATTATAAAAAAAGGAAATTTTGATATAAATAAGTGGAGAAAATTTGTTATTGCATTCGAGGCGGAATTCACACCCGAGCCGCAGGCGAGGTTGTTATGGAGCCGAGAATTGCAGTAACAAATGCCCACGTGTGTCTGACGACGATTTTAAATATATTCATGTTGGACCTATTCGTACTGCGATAAGAGCCAGTTTTCGAAGAATTGTAATGAATAACATTTTTTTTTACCTCTATATCAAGCGATACATAACCCTATACGACTGTACGTACATTGACATGACAATATTTGCAAATCCTTGACCAAACTACGGCTTACTAAGTCAATGGAGGCAGAAAATAAATGCGAGAATCAGGGCTTTGTTGTGTAAGTGAGGCATTATGTCAATATGTTGATCAAGAGGACTTTGTGAATCATCTAAGTTACCACATAGATAATTAGACATACCTATTAGTATAGTACCTACAGTAAGAACACTTTAACTGTGACGTTGTTTGTCAATAAAAATTTCATCGATTTGTCAAACTTGGTACATGTTTTTTTCTGTGTTTTCCCAGCGGTATGTACAGATAAGTTGGTTGAAGTGACAAAAAACTCAGTCATTTTCCAGTGTCCAGTTTCCAAAAAAAACTATATTTGAATAAACTTGCTCGAAAACTGGTTCTTATCGCACTAAGATTAGGTTCAACATGCAATGTATTTTACACCCGTGGATTTTTAATATTTTTCCGCACACACATTACACGCACATTTACTTATACTAAGTCTAAATGGGTTTAATGACTGTTTTTTTTTTTAAATCTCGGCAAAGAGATATTACGCCCTAAATATTTTTAGAGTTTTTAAATTGTGTTCATAAACATATTATCATAGAAAAACATGATTGTTTAAAATTTTTTTTTCTTTATTGAACAAATTAACATTTATTTGTGTTCTAAATTCAAAAATATTTGAATTTTCTATTTTTCATATTAGGTTGTTTAACGGCATCATACCTTTGCTTCTCTTCAACCTGGCGAAAGCAAAGCGTGGAAAAAAAGCAAATTAAATCATAGTTTCTTAATAATGCCTGATAAAAATACTTTCCGTTCTAATATTTTATTTCTTCGAAAGTGTATTGTGTAGTTCTCGTTTCCCCACTCTTATCAAAATGTACTATTTTCAATTATTCAATTATTCCAAATGTACTATCTTCACACTGAAGAAAGTAAATCCGTTATCATCATAGGTATACGTCATAATTTGAATTTAATAATTTAGCAATGTTTCAAAGATGTTTTTCAATCAATTAATAACGTAACAACTTCTCAAGGACCGGGAGGGACTTCACATAAGGGCCATAGTCAACATACTCAGCTACTTTCAATTAGTGGCTATAAAGCTATTAAAGGTTACTTTACACGACTTGTGGGTGTGTCTGTGCTCCTAGTATATTTCCATTATGTTTTTATTTACTGGAAAGAATCCAGGGGGCTACTATAAAGTTTAACAAAACAATCTTGTTTCAAGCTTATAATAATTACTAGTTTTGCCCAAAACTTCGTTCGCGTGGGAAAAAAAGTGGTTCTTTCCCACTAGTTCTACTGAACAGTTCTACGGTATCTACTATTCCAGACTATAATCTATCTCTGTACCAACCTAAATCCGTTCAGCCGTTCTGGCGTAATTGTGTAACAAACATCCATCCATCTATCCAAACTTTCGT
Source organism: Noctua fimbriata (assembly GCA_905163415.1). NCBI lineage: Eukaryota > Metazoa > Arthropoda > Insecta > Lepidoptera > Noctuidae > Noctua > Noctua fimbriata. The sequence continues at coordinate 6,967,651 of LR990934.1, read as the reverse complement.
ATTTATAATATAAACACTGTTTTAAGCTTTCACGGTTTACAACTAAACTTATACTGTCACTTACGGGATTGATCATTATTTTGAGCTCCCGATATTTCGGCGCTGTTGCAAGCGCCATGATCGCGGGTCTACAGTCAACCGCGCTGAAATATCGGGAGCTCAAAATAATGAAAAATCACGGAAGATATCCCGTAAGTGTCAGTTTAGGTTTAAACTAGTATAGATTACCCGTTTTACTTTATGATTATACGTTATGGTACCAAGCAAGACCTCTACAAATCAATATTGCTTTACTTTTGCTTAGTGCGGAGAAATAAAGAGCGATTTATAAGCCTCAAGTAGCTACAAATGACGCCACTTTTGCATATCATTGGCATCTGCGTTATCAGCTTCTAAAAAAAAGAAGAAAGAAAATGGCAATATTTATTTTCTTTTTCATGGGTGCGTCCATGGTATAATAATGTACTGCGCCTGGTATTCTCTTCCCACTATGACCCAAGACTACGTCACGATAAGTGTTACCATTGATTGTCCTTTTCAGTAAATTTAGGGACTTTCTCATTTAGTGAATGAAAATAAAATAAATGACTAACTAGCTTAACTATTTAGTAACTCGTGTGATTCATCTATTTTGTTTTAAATTAATTAACTTATTGAATTATTAGTTCATTATTGCTTTGTTAAGTTAAAAAATGCATTTTTCTCGGGTAATTCAATCACACACCGTGGCAACACATCGACCGCATCGCAACTGATGACGTATTCTTTGGCCAATCACGTGACCAGCTGTCACGGGGAGAGATTACCAGGCGAAGTATATTATTATACCATAGGTGCGTCAAGTCAAAAATATGGCTAGCATCTATTTCCACTTACACATCGTATTTTCCTTTTTAATTCAACAAAATTGTGTGGTTCGAAAATAATAAATAACAACTGAATGATTGAATTGAATGAACATTAAAGGTTAAGCTACACTTGCCAAGATCAGTCCGTGGATGAATGACCATCATTCCATAAAGAGAGTTCTCCCTGCCTCGGGCATGAAGCCGTTTGTCTCAGTTTCGAAGACTTTACAACCGGTCTTAAAAAGAGTATTGTGTTACCCAGTAACCAAGTTGAAGAGGTTCAGATAAGCAGTCAGCCGTTTTTGCACGAAACACGCAAAAGAACAGACAGGTCAAAAGACCAGCGGCTATGATATCATCAAAGTGATTATTATTTATCATACAATACTCAAGCAATCGATTGTAAGCCTGTTATCTTAATAATTTGTTGATAATGTGGGATAAGGGTCGGCTGATAACGAATATTGATCAATTATTAGGTGAAGAGAGTCTTTCTCCTATATATAATAATTTTGTGAATGAACCGATGGCTTGTTTGACGAAAAGCGTTTATTCCCAGCAACACACCACTACTGGTTTCTGGAAGCCTAGTACCTGATCAGTAATTTAATCGACAAATCTCACAAATATATTAGTTTTTGTGATTGAATGATGTTATCCTTAAAAGAACAGCTGAAGTAACCTACCGACAGAGTAAGCAAGCTGAAGTGGCAATGAGCCAGGAACGTTTTTCGAAGGACCGATGACCAGTGGAGTAAATTAGTCCTTAAGTGGAGACCGTATCGGCAAGCGTACCATAGGACGAAGGTTGATGGAGATGCGAGAATGAAGATGGGATGGGCGATGGAGGAATGAGTGTAGGTGGAGAGGTGACCTTAAAAAGGCAGCTGGATGTGGAACGAGGAGAACAGGGTGTTCTGGCTCAGCTTGGGAGAGACCTTTGTCTAGCAGTCGACTGTGGTAGGCCAAGTTGGTTAATTACAAATACTTTTCTGTAATATAATTAGTTTTAAGTTTTTTTTTCGTCTATATTGTCCCACTGCTGGGCTTTCCACTTCCACTCTTCTCTCCGTGCGGTTTTCTCTAGCCAATGAGGCGTTCGTGCGTATTTGTCATTATGTAATGTAAAATATTAAACAAAAAAGCTACTGTTACATAATTATGGCATATTTTTAGAGCTCCTGCAGCCTGTGATACAGGATTATCCTAGTTCTAGCATCTAAAATTGTTATACCTGCATTGTTAAATTCAGATTCATATTGTACTTTATCTTTTTTGATTCTGTTTTTTTTATTCATTGATTGAATGCTGATGAAACCAATACTAATAAATGAAGACGAGATTTAAAAAACTAAATCTGCCTGAGCCTGGAATCCAGTGGTCCAGCTGTGTAAAAAGCGGAAAAGTGCCGAAAAAAGTTCGCGAGCGGACACAGTGAGTTTCGTGTGTCGGGAACAGAATCGAGTTACGAGTGACAGTGGTAGCAGAACTGAGTGAAAAAAAACGAACAAGAGAGAGGGTAGACCGATTTGTCTGCTCATAATCAGTTACGGGTTATCCGTGATCATGGTGCTTGCAACAGCACCGAAATATCGAGAACTCAAAAAAATCAGTAAACATGGTAAATATCCCGTTTCTAGTGTAAATAATAAGAAACTAAATTTTAGAAACTTTCAGAAACAAGGCAGCTGCCGAATGATTAACTACCAAATCTTTCTGAAGATAATCATTTATTGTAAGTAAGTGATTAGCTATCGAATACTACTGCGTAGAAAACGTTGCAGAAACTAAACGATGCATCCATTACCTGTAAAAACGAACATAAAACAAATCTGTTGGAGACAGATGTTTTAGTAAATCAAGTAAAAGAAATGTTTGGGGTAAAGGAATTAGACAGATGGCTCACGTTTGTGGCATTTAGCCAGATATTCAGGTAGACAGTACCTATCTATAATACTATCTATACAAATTAATAAAGTTGACGTGTACGTTTGTAATTTCAAAAAAGTATATACGGTACTTTTAATAAAAACAAAAACATTTTTTTTAGTTTTTGTCTGTCTGTCTGTTTGTTCGGGCTAAACTCCGAAACGGCTGCACCGATTTTTACGGGACTTTTACTGTCCGATAGCTGATGTTATAAGGAGGGTACTTTTATTTAAGAACTAGCTTCTGCACAGAAAATTCAAGTCCCCATTTCACCCTCTAGGGGAGGAATTTCGAAAAACCCTTTCTTAGTGGAAACCTACTCCTCACAAAGGATACACTCTCATGTCTCTAGGACCAGCGGTTTTGGCTGTGTGTTGATATATCAGTCAGTCAGTCAGTCAGGACTTTGATTTTTTTATGTATAGATAAGTTGATTAAAAAATGGATAAGGTTGCGTGAAAAAAAAAATTAACCCTTTAAATTGTTAATAAAATCCGATTCAAATAGGAAAGTAATATTTTGTAATATTTAACGCGGACGAAGGTCGTGGGCAACAGCTAGTAATTAATATAATAATTAAGCTGAAGAGTTGGTTTGTTTGGACGCGCTGATCTCTGGAACTACCGATCAGATTTGCGAAACTCCTTTTGCTATTTGATAGCCCAACACGCGTAGCATGACCACTGCAGAAACGTGTTTTGCCGACGGAAGACCCTTTTCTACGCTGGTAATGCTACGCGTGCAGTTCTCGCGAAACGAAATAGGATATTTAACATTGCTCTACGACCAAAAGGAGTCTATAAATGGCAAGTGAAACCGCGAGGCATAACTGGTTTCTCAACAAAGCACGTTTAGATATCACGTGTTGAACTGTGGTATCTGGTATCGGCTGATTATATAACCATAAAATATTGAATTGGAACAAATTGGGGGAACCGTGATGGGCATGCGTGCGGTGTGGTTAGATGTTTATGTTTAGAGTTTAGAAACAAACGAGACTGTATTGTTACGCGTTAGGTTTTCGGCCTATACAACATTAGTTTTAGTATATGCGAAACCTGAAACACGTGTCTAGTATTTTTATGTAAAGAATCTATGTACAAAATTTCAAAACTGTATCATGAAAAATCACAGAGTTATAAGCTTGTTCTGTTACCTGGTTGTCCGCACAAAAACGTGGTAGCGTCGTCTTGAGCTCATTGATAATAATAATTTGGCAGTAGGTACCTAAATGATCGCGATAGGTCGCTCGGTGTCCAACTTGTAACTTTTTTAAATATTTTCGGGACAAAATATAATATGGTTTAAAAATAATTGGAATCGATTCAGTTACTTATTCTGAACAAACTATATTCAGGTTTCGCATATACTAAAAATAATGTTGTATATAGATATTGGGTGTTTCTCAGAAGCATCCACGGAGTCTGTATTTGTGCTCGGTTGATGGCAATATCCTCGCCCCCTATTACATAATAAATAATAATAATAATAAATTTTTATTTCTATAACTTCAATAAACATGACATCAATGTATTCTCAACTCCTGAACTAGGACAGCCTGTATGACAGGGGATACATGGGACTTAAACGTAACTGGCGGAATGTGGGTGTACTATTAGGTGCACTTCTGCCTAACCATTCTCGGAATAAAGGCGTGATATTATTATATTGGTTGTGTTTCTTGTTAAACGTATGCAAAACGTTGGACGTGTGGATGTGGAAAAAGGAAATAAAGACATTTTTCAGTATCGTCCTCGTTGGTTTAGTGGTCGCAAGTCCGACTACTGAGCATGAGGTCTTAGGTTCGATTTCCAGGTTGGGCAAAGTGTTACTGGGTTTTTGCATTAGGAATTTCTCAGTAGCAGCCACGGAGTCTGGATTTGTGCCCGGTTGATAGCAATAGGCTCGCCCCTATTACATGGGTCTAATTTAATGGTGGAATGTGGGTGTACTATTAGGTACACCTCTGCCTAACTCTTCGAGGATTACAGGCGTGATGTTATGTTATGTTATGTATGCTGTTGTGTGTATCATAATGGTGTGGTATTGAAGTTGTAGGGAACAGCTGTTTAATTTATATTGTTTATGTTTTAGTTTCATGGTCTGTACCAAAACCTTAATATTACCAGACTTTTCTGATACGTCATGCTGTACCATCATCATCTGCCTAGCCTTTTCTCAACAGTGTTGGGGTCGGCTTTCAGTGTACAACCCAGTTAGTACTGGGTAATACGATACCCCTTGGTTAGACTTGAAATCTATAAATGACGGCCGGGATCAACGGCTTAACGTACTTCCCGAGGCGCGAAGGAAACTCTGTATGTAACGGATGGTCACCCATCCACAGACCAACTTAGGCAAGCGCGTCTTAACCTGATGATTGACCCGAGCGGCTGTTATTATTTAGCCACAAGCTCCTGATACATGCTGTATTTATATTATTAATCCATTTTCAAGCACTAAAGCATCGTAAAATTTGAAGTTATTTTAACATAAACATAAAAAATCTGCCTACTATACTATTCCCACTGCTGGGACACAGGCCTCCTCTCCTCTCAGTCTATATTTGTGTCCACTGTATAACAGGATTCGTAGGAGTTGTCAGTACATATATGCTAAGCAATGCAAGGTGTTTATTTATTTGTTTAGGATCTCCAACAAAGGATGTACACAAACACATGAAATAAATAACCGACGACAAAAGTATCATGTAGGTGTACTCCCCCACTTATAGGAGACCACAGCATGCTTAATAACATGTATAACTAAGCTAACAAAGTTATAGTAGCATATAAAAAATTAAAATCAAAACACATTTCGTAATAAAATTAGAAAAAAAATTAACAAAGTCATAGTAGCTATTAAAAAATCAAAACACATTTGGTAATAAAATTGGAAAAATAAAATTACAATTAAAATAATAATAAAATAATTAACATATAAATTAAATCTATTCAAGGTTAGAAAACTAGGAAGCGCTTTTCCCCACTTGGATAGAATAACAAAATGCGCGCTAAATATTACTTGCTAAACACGGAAACCCATTCTAGCAGAACACCAAAACATTAATAATGGCGATACCGTATCACCTAGGGATGCCTACTAAACTATACTGTTTAAAGTATTAACTAATACTTGATAGTGTTCTCCAGAGGAAAAATTCAACTAGGCTGACCACCGGGGTGGTTTTAGTGCGGTAAAAATCCCACACTCCCCGGTCTTATCCCCAAAGACCGGTCGCCTTTTGAAGGTTTCCCCCCGAAAAAAAAAACACCAATTTACCAACATTCATCTCAAACTTTCTAAAAATTGTTGCTCAGTGCTGACCATCGTTTTAAAGCGTATAACAGAAAGGGTGTGGTCATATTTATGGGTACGCTCATCATTTGCCTTACCTTTTCCCAAATATGTTGGGGTCGCCTTTCAGTCTAACCGGGTGCATCTATCTAAATACCAGTATTTTACATGGAGCGACTGGATATCAGATCTCCACAACTCAGTTAGTACTGGATAATACGATACCCCTTGGTAAGACTGGTTGTCAGTTTTGGGCCACTGACTACCTGTAACAAATGTCAAAAAAAAAAGAAAAAGATCTACAAATGACAGCCGGGACTAAGGGCTTAACATGCTTTCCGAGGAACGGAAGAAGCTCAGTATGTAATGGGTGGTCACCCATCCACGGACCAACCTAGGCAAACGTGGTGGAAGAGAGATGGCCTGTTTACCCGCAGTAGGAACATACCATAAAGGCTATTCGTATAGACACAAGACTAAAATTTAGATGGTGATTTATGTTTTTGGAGACTGTTTTTTTTTAACGCTTTCGAGAACAAGCGGTTCTGGCTGTGCGTTGCCTCGTCTATCAATAAAACATTTTTAAGAATTTATCATCATTTTCGTACCAGAAACCAGTGTTCTGTAGGCAGCCCTTGTATCAATATTAACCAATATACACCATCAAACAAAAAACCTTCAAACATAAATCTCAAAATAACTCCCTTATCTAATTAATTTGAGCTAATCTCGCCTCTATTGAAGTACTTAGATGAGTTATCAATTTTATAATAACTCTTATCTCAGTATTATTACAGCGGTTTTAGTGCTAATGTACTTGGTACACTTAGTATGCACTGATGGCATTAATTACAAAGTAAGAACAACATAGGCTATAACGCTTGCTTGCACCAAAAATCTCAAAACACATTGAACGCTAAACGAATTTCATAAAACGGGTTAAATCGGGTTATTTTTTAGGGTTACGAGAAAAATCCCTAAAGGTTAACCCGTATTATAGGCTTAATAAGCCTATAATAACTGATTCAGGCACAGAGTTCATTTTTGTACATAAAATATGCAAGGAAGCGACAGAGTTACCCCGCGCTCTGTGTTTTGTCTCTTTCATTCTGGTTAATCAGAAATATTTAAATGGTCAGCAATATTGTATGGTTAACCCGTATAATGGTCAAAAAACCGGTTATTCTTTTAACCCGATTAATCGCTCCCTGGATAAAACATAATTCTGTTTCTCTCAATCATTTGAAGATGAAGACAAACTGGTGTTTTAATATGTTTAGCGCTAAATACATTTACTGATAGGTGGTGCTTCATACAAATCACAATCGGATGAGCAGAGATATGCCGAAGGTTCACCGTTATATGTTGGAAGTCCCACGGACTCGAACAAACCGTTAAGCTTCCACATTTATTGTGCGAACTGCCAGTCTGTGGAATTCACTGCAGGCTTCTCTGATCCCTAGTAGCCTACCATAACGTCTAAAGCAGAAATAAATCCAGTGTGGGAAAGAGATGGCGCTAGATGACCTGTATAGCTCTGTCTCGTTCCCACACTTTCATTACTCCTGCTTTAAGACGTCATAGTAACCCCCTGATCGTTATAATCTGGATCTATTCAAAGTTCGAGTGGATCGGTTTCTTCTAGGTAAGCGTGCTCCGCCCTAGGCCGCGTCATCGCTTTACATCAGGCGAGTTGCGGCCAAACGCAAGCCTAATCGGTATTAAAAAAAATCTTGATAATGCAGTCGTAGTCTGCTTTTTGAAAAGTGTGGTTTTTTGAACAAGAGTTCTTTACTTTGGAAGATATTTTTGATAATGCTGTTTTATCTCTAGCTCTTCCATCAAACAGTTTTCGTTTTTTTTTGTTTGGAATCTCGTAGGTCAACCTATGAAGCTGACTTCTGCTTAACCGGACTATCCTGTGGGTGCCTTGAGTGTAAGTTCTCCAGCCAGGGGCATACAACTTAAAAACGTCAGCGCGCTGAGGGCACCGCCTGTGGGGTGCGAGCCTCGGCTTATGGCGTTGCCGGGGAGGACAGCAAAGGGACAGGCTGGAAGTAAGTGAGTTTATTTACGGGCTAATTTAAAACTACTGGCCCAGCATCGCGGGTTGGCTCGAGCAAGGGTCGGTGGGAACAATTTTCGAACAAATTAAAGTAATTGTCTAGGTTTCAATCAACAACCCACGGCACATGAGTTCGGGCCAAAACCACTGGGCCAACATGGCTCCGTGGGTGCGTGTGCGCAATTCCTGAGAGAAGTATTCATGAATTAATTTTAGTTGTAAATTCTTGAATGAGCTAAGAATAATATATTATTATATGATACATTAATAATCATATCGGATGTTTAATATAATAAATACATTGTATTACTTCCGATACGCGTGTGGGGTTATAAGTCAATGTGCTATTAGAATGTATTATTAATTTATTTATTGTTATTGCGTTTCACACTATTCTTGAACTTGATTATCTTTGTGGATCATTTGTTTTAAGCGTGTTTCGATGATCTACAAAATTCTTGATAGTTTGTATTCATTTACTTAGTTTTCCAACATGCCTGAGAGATATTCCTCGACGGCATGTAAAGCCAGGTCAGAGGCCCGCATAGAGGGCGGCATAAAAACTCTGACACCAAGTTAGGCACTAACCACTCAAAAAAGAAAAAAGAAGATGACTAGGTTTTGAGCGTGGCTTCACCTCGAGATGGTCGGAAATTATTTCACGCGCCCGTCCTACCGGATTATAAGTATTCCATATCCTAATCTAGAAGTGACGAGGAGGAACACTGTGGTATTACCCAGTAGGAGTCTGACAGACCCCTCCGCTGGCCCCACGGCCGACGACATTCATTGAGAAATTAAAAAAACAGGTTATGGTCCCTCCTTATGCCAAATTTCAACGATATCTGTTACGCCGTTTTTTGCTGAATTGAGTAACGACCATCCAAACATACAAACTTTCATTTATAATATTATAGGATGACATTGTATTGTTGTTTTAGTAAATCACTTGGATTTGTTATAATAATACTTTAGTTTATGACATGTCGCATATAGTCAAGAAAAGTGGCATGATCTTCAACTACACGTGCCGAATTTTGGGGTCGGCTGACAGTGTAACCAGACGCAGCTGAACATAAGTTGATTAAAAAATGGTTAAGGTTGCGTGAAAAAAAAATATTAACCCTTTAAATTGTTAATAAAATCCGATTCAAATAGGAAAGTAATATTTTGTAATATTTAACGCGGACGAAGGTCGTGGGCAACAGCTAGTAATTAATATAATAATTAAGCTGAAGAGTTGGTTGGTTTGGACGCGCTGATCTCTGAAACTACCGATCAGATTTGCGAAACTCCTTTTGCTATTTGATAGCCCAACACGCGTAGCATGACCACTGCAGAAACGTGTTTTGCCGACGGAAGAATCGACAAAAAGACAGATTTTTTTTGTTGATCAGTTATTTTGTCGATTCTTCCGTCGACAAAACCCTTTTCTACGGTGGTAATGCTACGCGTGCAGTTCTCGCGAAACGAAATAGGATATTTAACATTGCTCTACGACCAAAAGGAGTCGATAAATGGCAAGTGAAACCGTGAGGCATAACTAGTCTCTCAACAAAGCACGTTTAGTTATCACGTGTTGAACTGTGGTATCTGGTATCGGCTGATTATATAACCATAAAATATTGAATTGGAACAAATTGGGGGTAACGTGATGGGCATGCGTGCGGTGTGGTTAGATGTTTATGTTTAGAGTTTAGAAACAAACGAGACTGTATTGTTACGCGTTAGGTTTTCGGCCTATACAACATTAGTTTTAGTATATGCGAAACCTGAAACACGTGTCTAGTATTTTTATGTAAAGAATCTATGTACAAAATTTCAAAACTGTATCATGAAAAATCACAAAGTTATAAGCTTGTTCTGTTACGTGGTTGTCCGCACAAAAACGTGGTAGCGTCGTCTTGAGCTCATTGATAATAATAATTTGGCAGTAGGTACCTAAATGATCGCGATAGGTCGCTCGGTGTCCAACTTGTAACTTTTTTAAATATTTTCGGGACAAAATATAATATGGTTTAAAAATAATTGGAATCGATTCAGTTACTTATTCTGAACAAACTATATTCAGGTTTCGCATATACTAAAAATAATGTTGTATATAGATATTGGGTGTTTCTCAGAAGCATCCACGGAGTCTGTATTTGTGCTCGGTTGATGGCAATATCCTCGCCCCCTATTACATAATAAATAATAATAATAATAAATTTTTATTTCTATAACTTCAATAAACATGACATCAATGTATTCTCAACTCCTGAACTAGGACAGCCTGTATGACAGGGGATACATGGGACTTAAACGTAACTGGCGGAATGTGGGTGTACTATTAGGTGCACTTCTGCCTAACCATTCTCGGAATAAAGGCGTGATATTATTATATTGGTTGTGTTTCTTGTTAAACGTATGCAAAACGTTGGACGTGTGGATGTGGAAAAAGGAAATAAAGACATTTTTCAGTATCGTCCTCGTTGGTTTAGTGGTCGCAAGTCCGACTACTGAGCATGAGGTCTTAGGTTCGATTTCCAGGTTGGGCAAAGTGTTACTGGGTTTTTGCATTAGGAATTTCTCAGTAGCAGCCACGGAGTCTGGATTTGTGCCCGGTTGATAGCAATAGGCTCGCCCCTATTACATGGGTCTAATTTAATGGTGGAATGTGGGTGTACTATTAGGTACACCTCTGCCTAACTCTTCGAGGATTACAGGCGTGATGTTATGTTATGTTTTCAGTATGCTGTTGTGTGTATCATAATGGTGTGGTATTGAAGTTGTATGGAACAGCTATTTATTTTTTCACGATAACGATGTTAGTCCCATGGAGAAGGTGGTTCAGCTTCATGGTCTGAACCGCACCCTTAGATATGACCAGACTTTTTTAATACGCCATGCTGTATCATCATCATCTGCCTGGCCTTTTCCCAACTGTGTTGGGGTCGGCTTCCAGTCTAGCCGTATGCAGCTGAATACCAGTATTTTACATGGAGCGACTGCCTGTCTGACCTCCACAACCCAGTTAGTACTGGGTAATACGATACCCCTTGGTTAGACTTGAAATCTATAAATGACGGCCGGGATCAACGGCTTAACGTACTTCCCGAGGCGCGAAGGAAACTCGGTATGTAACGGATGGTCACCCATCCACAGACCAACTTAGTCAAGCGCGGCTTAACCTGATGATTGATCCGAGCGGCTGTTATTATTTAGCCACGAGCTCCTGATACGTGCTGTATTTTTATTATTAATTCACCTTCAAGCACCAAAGCTTCATAAAATATGAAGATCTTTATCATAAACATAAATAATCTGCCTGCTATACTGTTCCCATTGCTGGGACACAGGCTTTCTCTCCTCTCTGTCTATATTTCTATGTCCACTGAATAACAGAGAGATGGTAGGAGTTATCAGTACATACAAGTGTTTATCATCATCTCATCATCATCATCATGTTTATCTCATCCTTTGTTGGATCTCCAACAAAGGATGAACACAAACACAAGAAATAAATAATCGATGCCAAAAATATCACGTGTACTACTTCACTTACAGGAGACCACATCATGCATACCATAAAATGATTTATTCCAGAAATCCCCACCAGTGGGGATTGTATAACTAAGCGAACAAAGTTATAGTAGCAATAAAATTGGAAAAAAAAAACTAACAAAGTCATAGTAGCCATTAAAAAATCAAAACACATTTGGTAATAAAATTGGAAAAATAAAATTACAATTAAAATAATAATAAAATAATTAACATATAAATTAAATCTATTCAAGGTTAGAAAACTAGGAAGCGCTTTTCCCCACTTGGATAGAATAACAAAATGCGCGCTAAATATTACTTGCTAAACACGGAAACCCATTCTAGCAGAACACCAAAACATTAATAATGGCGATACAGTATCATCTAGGGATGCCTACTAAACCATACTGTTAAAGTATTAACTAATACTTGATAGTGTTCTCCAGAGGAAAAATTCAACTAGGCTGACCACCGGGGTGGTTTTAGTGCGGTAAAAATCCCACACTCCCCGGTCTTATCCCCAAAGACCGGTCGCCTTTTGAAGGTTTCCCCCCAAAAAAAAAAAAAAAAGTACACCAATTTACCAACATTCATCTCAAACTTTCTAAAAATTGTTGCTAAGTGATGACCATAGTTTTAAAGCGTATAACAGAAAGGGTGTGGTCATATTTGTGGGTATGCTCATCGTTTGCCTTACCTTTTCCCAAATATGTTGGGGTCGCCTTCAAGTCTAACCAGGTGCAGCTAAATACCATTACTTTACATAGAGTGACTGCCTATCTGACCTCCACAACTCAGTACTGGATAATACGATACCCCTTGGTAAGACTGGTTGTCAGTTTCAGGCCACTCACTACCTATAACGAATGTCAAAGATCTACAAATGACAGCCGCGACTAAGGGCTTAACGTGCTTTCCGAGGCACGGAGGAAACTCGGTATGTAATGGGTGGTCACCCATCCACGGACCAACCTAGGCAAACGCGGTGGAAGAGAGATGGCCTGTTTACCCGCAGTAGAAACATACCATAAAGGCTATTCGTATAGACACAAGACTAAAATTTAGATGGTGATTTATGTTTTTGGAGACTTTTTTTTTTTTTAACGCTTTCGAGAACAAGCGGTTCTGGCTGTGCGTTGCCTCGTCTATCAATAAAACATTTTTAAGAATTTACCATCATTTTCGTACCAGAAACCAGTGTTCTGTAGGCAGCCCTTGTATCAATATTAACCAATATACACCATCAAACAAAATACCTTCAAACATAAATCTCAAAATAACTCCCTTATCTAATTAATTTGAGCTAATCTCGCCTCTATTGAAGTACTTAGATGAGTTATCAATTTTGTAATAACTCTTATCTCAATATTATTACAGCGGTTTTAGTGCTAATGTACTTGGTACACTTAGTATGCACTGATGGCATTAATTACAAAGTAAGAACAACATAGTCTATAACGCTTGCTTGCACCAAAAATCTCAAAACACATTGAACGCTAAACGAATTTCATAAAACGGGTTAAATCGGGTTATTTTTTAGGGTTACAAGAAAAATCCCTAAAGGTTAACCCGTATGATAGGGTTAATAGGCCTATAATAACTGGTTCAGACACAGAGTTCATTTTATCCAAGGAAGTGACAGAGTTACCCCGCGCTCTGTGTTTTGTCTCTTTCATTCTGGTTAATCAGAAATATTTAAATGGTCAGCAATATTGTATGGTTAACCCGTATAATGGTCAAAAAACCGGTTATTCTTTTAACCCGATTTATCGGTCCCTGGATAAAACATCATTCTGTTTCTCTCAATCATTTAAAGATGATAGAGACAAACTGATATTTTAATATGTTTAGCGCTAAATACATTTAATGATAGGTGGTGCTTCATACAAATCACAATCGGAAGAGCAGAGATATGCTGAAGGTTCACCGTTATATGTTGGAAGTCCCACGGACCCGAACAAACCGCTATGCTTCCACATTTATTGTGCGAACTGCCAGTTTGTGGAATTCACTGTCGGCTTCTCTGATCCCTAGTAGCCTACCATAACGTCTTAAAGCAGAAATAAATCCAGTGTGGGAAAGAGATGGCGCTAGATGGCCTGTATAGCTCTCTCTCTTTCCCACAATGGAATTATTCCTGCTTTAAGACGTCATAGTAACCTCCCTGATCGTTATAATCTGGATCTACTCAAAGTTCTAGTGGATCGGTTTCTTCTAGGTAAGCGTGCTCCACCCTAGGCTGCACCATCGCTTTACATCAGGCGAGTTGCGGCCAAACGCAAGCCTATTCGGTATTTAAAATAAAAAACTTAAAAACTTAGATAATGCAGTCAGAGTCTGCTCTTTTGAAAGTGTGTTTTTTTACACAAGAGATCTTTACTTTGGAAGATATTTAAAAAAAAATCTATTTTATCTCTAGCTCTTCCATCAAACAGTTTTCGTTTTTTTTTGTATGTCGTAGGTCAACAACCTAAGAGCCTTTATCTTTTTTTTTTAGTATGTGAAATCATCAAATGTCCCCCCCCCCCCCTACTGCGGAGCGGAAGGGAGTGTCAGACTTGTACTGACTAAAACCCATCCAGGTTCCTTCTTTGCCCTTTGTGTTCCAGGGCCGCGGTATCTCTTTCGAACAGTCCCGCAGCCCAATCTAAGAGCCTGGCTTCTGCTTAACCGGACTATCCTGTGAGTGCCTTGAGTGTAAGTTCTCCAGCCAGGGGAATAAAACTGGGGTGGGGTACGACCTCGGCTTAGAGCGTCGCTGGGGAGGGCAGCAAAGGGACAGGCTGGATCTGAGGCTGGCCCAGCATCGCGGGTTGGCTCAAGCAATGGTCGGGGGGAACAATTTTCAAACAAATTAAAGTAATTGTCGAATCCACGGCTCATAAGTTCGGGCCAAAACCACTGCGCAATTCCTGAGGGAAGTATTCATGAATTAATTTTAGTTGTAAATTCTTGAATGAGCTAAGAATAATATATTATTATTATACGATACATTAATAATCATATCGGATGTTTAATATAATACATTGTTTTACTTCCGATACGCGTGTGGGGTTATAGGTCAATGTGCTATTAGAATGTATTATTAATTTATTTATTGTTATTGCGTTTCACACTATTCTTGAACTTGATTATCTTTGTGGATCATTTGTTTTAAGCGTGTTTCGATGATCTATAAAATTCTTGATAGATTGTATTCTTTAACTAAGTTTTGAGCGTAGCTTCGCTTCGAGGTGGTCGGAAATTATTCCACGCGCCTGTCGTACATGAATCAAAGTATCCTATATCTTCATCTAGAAGTGACGAGGAGGAACACTGTGTGGTTTTACTCAGTAGGAGTCTGACAGACCTCTCCGCTGGCCCCACAGCCGAGGACATCCATTGAGAACTTTAAAAAAAAAGGTTATGGTCCCTCCGTATGCCAATTTTCATCGATATCTGTTTCGCCGTTTTTGCTGAATTGAGTAACGACCATCCAAACATACAAACTTTCATTTATAATATTATAGGATGACATTGAATTGTTGTTTTAGTAAATCACTTGGATTTGTTATAATAATACTTTAGTTTATGACATGTCGCATATAGTCAAGAAAAGTGGCGTGATCTTCGACTACACGTGTCGTATGTTGGGGTCGGCTGCCAGTCTAACCAGACGCAGCTGAACACCAGTATTCTACATAGGGCGACTGCCTATCTGACCTCCCCAACCCAGTTAAACGCGCCACCGCTGCTAGCCCAGGGACTTGAAGCTCTCACCAAAACCCTCTTCAAGTTAATTTCTGCAACATTCTAGTGTTCTTGTGACAGTAGAAAGGACGTGGGATTACTGTGGCAATAATCCGTTATGAATACCTACGACTGTAGTCACCAAGGACGCAGGCAAATGACTGAGCTAAAATTTTGGTCATCTACTTTCGACCAACGTTGCCAAAAGGCCTTCAGGACTTAAACAAGCTGTTTCCGACATAATACCATGAATGCTTTCAGATTATAATGATGATAACATTGGTACGATAACCTACAGTTCTGACAGTTGACAGGAAAGTCGATATCATGATGGCAAGTTCAATAACAAGGAACATCGCACTGTGCACATAGTTCCGTACTGAAGAAGACAATAATTGTTGGATAGATACTTAGGACTCCATTGAACTTACTGACAATCAGCTTTAGTGAACTGCCTTTTGCCTGCTTTATGTTTTTTTTTCTGTCTTATTAGCATGGCATAATAAGCTTAATCAGCGAATAATGCCGCAACTGCTGGGATACAGGCCACAATCAGTGTTACCAAGCGGTAAGACTCACAGTCGCTGCATGTTATATTGAACAGCCAATTAAAACACAATTACTTCAGCAGTTGTGAAAAAGGTAGGCAGACATGAGTTCATAAAGTTGACTTTCTGTGTCATCAGTTTTACAACCATAGTTGAATATTGCGCCAGAAAGGGTGTAAAATTTTAGATTGAAAAAATACGAATAAAGTGGATTTTAAACTTTTTTAACAAGCCATTCCTGTTTCTCTTATGGTCCCCTAGTACTTACAGGTACTCTTTTCCCACGCCCCGCCGTATCGAACCATTTTGGAAAAGACCAAGGTGTTATCGTAGAGTTTGGAGGAAACATTTTTTCTTCTCGTTTTAAATAGTTTTAAAAAATAGGTATAATCATAAGTGTGCCGTGCTTACCTCAAGAGTTCAAAACACAAAATTAAGATAATCTATCTATCAATTCAAAAAGCTTTTAGTTCAATTTGACAGTTCAAAAATATTCATTGCTTTGAAGCCGATTTAGCCATAAACATCAATCATACTTGATGGAAGTATGGATTTGTTATTGACCTACTCCCAAAAGCCATTACATAAATATCTCACCTACTTCCTAAATTAGGCGCCAAAAATATTCTGATACTATACCTACCGTTTATTATCACAATGTACGCAAAATAAATAGAACCAAATCCCCAGTGACATAATCTGGTTGAACGCGATGACCGTAATAAGAGAACATTCGTCAAACACATGCTGTGTGTTTCTGTGCTCCTGGTACAAGATAATGATCGTCTCAGGTCTGTCCGTCGGTCTGTCTGTTTGTCCGTCGGTCTGCTTGTTTTTCCGTTGGTCTGTCTGTTTGTCCGTCGGTCTGTCTGTTACCTTTTCACGCCTGTACCAGGTAGACCATGGCCTGAGATTGGACACAGGCTACTTTTTATCCTGGCAGAATCAAACAATCAGCAAAATCCCACATAACCGACATCAACGCAGACGAAAC
Source organism: Noctua fimbriata (assembly GCA_905163415.1). NCBI lineage: Eukaryota > Metazoa > Arthropoda > Insecta > Lepidoptera > Noctuidae > Noctua > Noctua fimbriata. The sequence continues at coordinate 6,950,719 of LR990934.1, read as the reverse complement.
CGTGATTAAAACCTACTCATTCTCTGCCTAGCCTTTTCCCAACTATGTTGGGATCGGCTTCCAGTCTAACCGGATGGAGCCGAATACCAGTATTTTACATGGAGCGACTGCCTATCTGACCTCCACAACCCAGTTATAGTACTGGGTAATACGATACCCCTTGGTAAGACTGGTTGTCAGACTTTTTAGGCCACTGACTACCAAGGACTGTCAAAGATCTACAAATGACACCCGGGATCAATGGCTTAACGTGCTTTCCGAGGCACGGAGGAAACTCGGTATGTAATGGGTGGTCACCCATCTACAGACCAACCTAGGCAAGCACGGCTTAACCTAAAGATCGACCCGAGCGGCTGTTATTATTTAGCCACAAGCTCCTCTGATCCTTATCTCCTCTGATTAAAACCTACTGAAGAATGGAATCGGAATGTTTCTTGGTCTAGATACTTCTGGACACTGTTCAATCCAACATCCCTCTGAAAATCATTGGGCGTTTATGAGCTACTTCATCCCAAAATCAGAACTTTGGAGGTATTTTATTTTGTGCTGGTGGTTACCAGTAGAAAGCCTGGATGTAATTTGGCTAACAAGAAAACAATGTAGTTTCTACGTTATATCCTAATTGCAAAATTATGAAATGAAGTTGCCACAGTTAACTTGCTCAATCCTCTTCCAATAAGATCATTCGAGTAGTTTAATAAAACTAGTACCTACTTAGGTACTTTATAAAGAAACAGAGCCATTTTCATGAGCCCTCTCAGTAAAATTCCTAAATCAAGTGCAGAAACCAAACACATTTACAAGATTTAAATCTTTTACGAAGTTTAAAAAAAAAAAACAGATAACTTGATCCATACAGTCTGATTTAAATTAAAATAAAATAAATTATCATCATAATTTAAAAGATAAATTAACATTACAATCAGTATAAAAAATTAAACAAATTAACATTAAAATCAAAATTAACATTATAATCAAAATTAACATTGAAATCAAAATTATCATTAAAATCAAAATTAACATTGAAATCAAAATTAACATTGAAATCAAAATTAACATTAAAATCAAAATTAACATTGAAATCAAAATTAACATTAAAACCAAAATTAAAATTAGATAAAATTAAAATGCATCCGTTTTATCTCCGAAAATTATTTATCTTTCTCTCGTCGTATATAAAGAAACATTAGGCATTAAGATTACGAAGTTATTTACACAAGAAACCGTTATTGTTAGGCAAAAAAATCTATTTTTAAATTTGAGCGCATACCTTCGTATAAAAATCTGCCTAGCGATAACCAATTCAAAGTGTTTTTTAACATTAATGTGAATTATTGATCAATTAATGGTTCGATATGATGTGGGGAATGTTTTATGTTAATGTAGTGAAATGTGTTGAATATTTAACTATTATAAATATGACCGTTCGTGTAGACATGTTCTTAAGTGGAGACCGCGAATCGGCAAGCGTAAGGTGGGACGCCCTCAAGCTCGGTGGAGTGACGGTCTCCGCAGGGTGGCTGGTAGCAACTGGATGAGAATTGCTGAAAATCGAGTTAAGTGGCATGCGAATGAAGAGGCCTATGTCCAGCAGTGGACTGTTGTAGGCTGATGATGATGATAAATATGTCGTTGTACTGTTAGTGCCCTCAATAACCAGACTTCTCTTCTAAATAAAAAGAGGGGAAGAGCGACTAGGTAATGCAGCACTAACCATAAAGTTATGTGGAAAATAAAACTGGAAGATAATACCTGGATCCCAATCTCACTGCGGACCATCATCAGACTAGCCTTTTCCCAACTTTATTGGGTCGGCTTCCAGTCTAATAGGATGAAGTTGAATACCATTTTTGTAAATGGAGCGACTGCCTATCTGACCTCCACAACCCAGTTAGTACTGGGTAATACGATATGCCTTGGTGAGACTGGTTGTCAGGCTTTCAGGCCACGTACTACCTGTAAACTGTAAAAGATCTACAATTGACAGCTGGGACCAACGGCTTAACGTGCGTTCCGAAGCATGGACGAAACTGGTATGTAATGGGTGGTCACCCATCCACGGACCAACCTAGGCAACCGCGGCTTAACCTGATGATCGGCCCGAGTGGCTGTTTTTATTTAGCCACGAGCTCCTTCCCAGTTTGGGTAATTTTAATTATTGGTGACGTCAAGAGTTGAACTCGGATTGTCCACTGATCCTCAGTATAAACTTGCTTTTAATTTTCCTAGTAGGAGCAAAAAGCCTTCAGAGCTATACGGGTCGTCTAACGCCACCTCTTTCCCACACTGGAATTACTCCTGCTTTAAGACGTCATGGTAGGCCACCAAGACTCTTTGGCAAAAATTATTCATCAATCTATTGCTGAATATTTATTATAAGCGTTATTGTAATGCTATTTATATATAGTATTTAAAACATCCTTGTAGTTATACCTTAGTATAAACAAAATAAACATATTCAGATTTACACCTACCATTGTTTATCTCTGCATGACACCCACCCAAAGGTAGACTGGTAGAAAATGCCTATGGTATTTAGTCCGCTTCTGTACTCTGTGCTTGAAGTGTTAATGCTAAAGCAAACTTCTAAAAACAGATATCACGTGCATTCAAGTATAATTAGTCTGAAACAAGTATCTACAACAGCTGATCACATGTACTCGTATATTTAACTAATCTTATAACTTCATAAGCTAAATTTAAAATCAAAAGATACTAGGGATGCATACTTGCATTCGTATCGATACTTTGATAGTATTCGAATGGCTTCCGTCCGATTCTCCGAACATCAAATCGTAGCATATTATCGTCCTCTGGGACGACTTATTGCCAAAATTTCAGTAACTCTTCTGTAATCCTTTTGTATTCTTTTGAATTTATCGCTCTGAAGATTTTCCTAAAAAAATAAATACTAGTACAGACGCCAGCACACCAAGCTACTACAATCTGTCGACAAAAAAAAATACTAATACAGAATTAGTATTTTTTTTTTGTATCGATCTAATATATCGGAGAATCGGATCCTGTTGTATCGATACAGTAAAGTATCGAATCGTGCTTCACTAATACATAGATATTCAAGTGCAAAATGATGGATGGGTTTAAAAACTGCATCCAATTTTAGAGGTCTTTGACATGTCCACCAATCTACTCGTGAACTGTGAACTTTAGGGTTCAGTAGACTGTTGAACCTTTTTATACCAGAGCATAAGGTAGTTTAGTGCTTGTAAATAGGTAGTCATCTTCCTCAAAATGTCTTGAAAGATGGTTTTTATTCGGTTATGATAAGTGGATTTTAGATCAGCTCGACAACTTTTATCAGTTTGTTGATAAAATAAAACTTTTTATTTTTACTTTTTCTTCCCATCTTCTGTATTATACGTAATACTCATCATTTCAGTAGACAGACATCATCTTTCACACAGTCCCATTTCATCAATCGTTGGTCTTCCCTTACTTATAGCCATCCACATAATTTTAAAGTCCGCTTTGTGTTAGGAGTTTCTCGGTCCCAGCAGGACATTAGCATATCAGACTTGAAATGAGCTTCGGACACCTAAGCTTTTGACCACACTATACAGTCATCGAAATCGCCTGGATGTTATCTTCGTCAGCCATCTATCTACATTCATACTCAAACCTTTCCATGATAATCGAGTGGTTATTTTCTTTTCAAAATAAACAAATCTCTAAGGACAGCCCGAAATCACTATCCAATTAAAAGTAAACTTTTATACTGCTGCGAATCGACAAGCGTAAGACTGGATTCCCTCAGGCTTGCTGGAGCGACGATCTTCGCAGCGTGGCTGGTAGTAACTGGATGAGAGTTGAGTCAAGAATTGAGTGGAGTGCGACTGAGGAGACCTATTTCCAGCAGTGGACTGATGATGATGATTTATATTGTTTTTCTTAACTAACGACCCGCCCCGGCTTCGCACGGGTGCAGTATATATAAACCTTCCCCTTGAATCACTCTATCTATTACTGAAAACCGCATCAAAATCCGTTGCGTAGTTTTAAAGATCTAAGCATACATAGGGACAGACAGACAGCGGGAAGCGACTTTGTTTTATACTATGGTGGTGGTGGTATAGTGGTGTTATCCAACTTAAAATCATCTTACAATCTTAGGTATTACGGAGTTCAACTAAAACATAAAAGACGAGGAAACTACGGAAAATCCCAAGACAAGGAAAGCGACTAAGCTTTTACAACCCTGTGCTGAGTGAAAGACTGTGTTGTGCAGTAACCTTGTACGGGGGTAACCTCAGCAACCGGGGTCAACCGTAGCGTTTGACTTATTTGCTGAAGGGAGTCTATTACACCATCGTGTAACATAATAATAGGTGTAATAGTTGACAATTATGATATTTTGTTTGTTGTGTTTGTTTGTGATTGCGTGTTTTTGTGTTTGTTGTTTGTGTAGCTCCTGCAAGAAAGCAGCTATAAAAAACCTCTACAAGTAGTTATGTTATGTTGATGACATAAACTTCAGATTTATCTATTGTCTACAATACTAACAGAAGTACGAAGAGGACCGACATCGATGACTACCGTATTAATTAAATTCATATTTACTGTGGGTACATCATCCTCATTAGTTTGCCAATACAGGTAAACACTACCTTCGCATATTTACCCAAATTACTTTAACCGAGCAATCACATTTCTTATTAAAATTCGACATCATAAAGACATATTTTTAGACAATAAGGAAAATTCAATCAACATTAATTAGCGTTGCTATTCCTCTGTTACGCGCCGGTTTGACAGACGGCCTATGACCTCGAATGTCATTTAGTTTTATCGGGTGCTTACACAACCTCAGTTTAAGGGGGTGGGCACAAGGTGAACCCATCAGTATGTTGTGATAATGAGGATTGTGTGTATTGAGCCTTAGTAGTAACTGGACGATATATGGAGAGTTATGGAAGGTCTAGCTAGCAGTGAGTGAAAAATGTTTTTGATCAGGAGTAAAGCTTCGGTGCATGCTCTGTTATGATCGCTGCTGCATTCCGAGAGCTGTAAATTATCGATGCGGGTGAAATACTGCTGATTTTTTTAACCGGAGTTTTTGTATAATAATTTTGTTTGATATCATTTGCGAAGCTGCACTTTGCTACATTATTTATTATGCGCACAGCCAATGAGCGGAATTCCCTGCCTGCGTCGGTGTTCCCAAGTTCATATGACCCCACTCTATTTAAGTCGCGAGTTAATAGGCTTTTTTTGGGTTAGTTAGCTCGTTCCACCGTCGACCTCATCTCTGTCCTCAGGGCTAGATTGAGGTCAAGAGGCCCATTTAAAATAAAATAAAATAAATAATATTTTAATATTTTTTATAAAAAAAAATTCTACCTGTCTGCTGTTCTATACATATTGACCGTGTAGGTATTGCACTTTTGTAGGAAACAGCTGTTTTTTTTTACTAACCGATGAATAAATTCTACGTAGGAGGGCTCACGCTACGTACGTGTTCAGAATGATGTACTGGTAACCGTGGTGGTAACCGTATTCGCGTCGGTGTCCCTTCCACTCCGTATTATGAGAGAATTTTTGGGGAACAAGACGCGGTTTTTATAATTTTCTTCATAAAAAACCATGAATTCGATTAATCAGTCTCCAATTTATTACATAACTAGCTGACCCGCGCAACTTCGTCTGCGTTTGGATTTTCCCCGTTTTTGCAATCTTTTTTCATAAATGCTCCGCTCCTATTGGTCGTAGCGTGATGTTATGTAGCCTATAGCCTTCCTCGATAAATGGGCTATCAAACACTAAAATATTTTTTCAATTCGGACCAGTAGTTCCTGAGATTAGCGCGTTCAAGCAAACAAACAAACTCTTCAGCTTTATAATATTATTAGTATATTAGTATTAGTATAGAAAAGCCCTGAAATATAATAATATATAAGTGGATCCAATATGTCTGCCCATTAAACTGCATGGGGTGCGCGCAAGGTGAATGTATCTTGTTTATGGTGTAATTATGATGATCGTTTATTGATTTCACGGTTAAGTTCACCAAGTTCTAGCCTAAAAAATTACTTACGATATTTTTTAATAACTTTTTTGAGCTATTATTTTTTAAATGATTTAGATTTTCGAGAAGTGTAAAGAAGAAAGTTGGTAGAAAAGCTCAGATATGGATTATGGAAGCGTTAGAAATTACACTCCTTTAGAAAAAAAAAACGGGCACCTTACATGGCTTTTCTATGGATAATATTAATATTTTTAGGCCGTCATTCGCTTAGATGACTAGAAATTTCTTAACCCGCGAAAAGTAAGTAAAAGTCACAAACTGAAAAAGGGATTTTAAAAAAACAAAAGTTTTGAATTTGGAATTAACTTTTTACACTCTCACTCTTTACTATCTTATTGTATATCACGCTTTCCACCGTCGATATACAATAAGATATACCACCTGTAGAGATAAAATTGTAAATAACCTAATGTCCCTAAGGGTTGGTATCCAGCAGCAGACGCTTCCAACCAATATATTTTACACCATCTTGGGGTGAAGAAACTCATTGTTTGTTGCTTATGAGGTTTTACTTGTATAAGACAATCTGTCTTTGAAAACTTATGAGAAAATGCTCGTTATTGTATTAGATAGGTGCGGTTGTTTACGAAAAGCTTATTTTGTAAATCATATTTGTTTCAGTAATATTTTATTTCGTAGTTATACTTAAAACATGCTTCGCCAGTTACGTTTTTTTTAAGTACCATGACTTGGGGGCGAGCCTATTGCCATCAACCGGGCACAATTCCAGACTCCGTAGGTGCTACTGAAAAATTCTTGATGGAAAAATCCAATAATACCTTGCCCGACTTGGGAATCGAACCCAGGACCTCACACTCAACATATGCGCTTGCGAGCACTCGACCAACGAGGCAGGTCAGTGTGCAGTGGTAAGTATAATACAGCACAAGTGGATCAAACAGTAATATAAGGTCTATCTTTTCATACACGAAATATTTTAAGAGTAACTTCTATAAGTCGTAAAGACGACATAGCTACGGAAAAAAAAATATCTGTATAGTTAGACCTTATATGTATATTAAAGGACGCATGGATATTATCTTTGGTTAAAAAATCATAACTGGCCTTTCATATTGACAGTTATGTTGAACTGTCAATTTAAACGGCCAAAAGGCATTAATATTAATTTACGAATTTTCAAAAACATTATGAAGCAATGGCTAAATAATAACAGCCGCTCGGATCAATCACCAGGTTGATTCGCAATTGCCTAGGTTGGTCTATGGATGGGTGACCACCCATTACATACCGAGTTTCCTCCGTGCCTCGGAAAGCACGTTAAGCCGTTCGTCCCGGCTGTCATTTGTAGATCTTTGACAGTCGTTACAGGTAGTCAGTGGCCCGAAAGTCAGACAACCAGTCTTACCAAAGGGTATTATTGTATTACCTAGTGCAAACTTGATTGTGAAGGTCAGATACGCAATCACTCCATGTAAAATACTGGTATTCTGCTGCATCCGGTTAGACAAAAAGCCGACCTCAACAAACCTGGGAAAAGGCTAGGCAGATGATGATTATGAAGCAATAGATCTGATTAAGAATTTCCTTCAAAATCCTTCCAATGGTGATTGAAATTACGTTACGCATTTGGGGTGCTGTCAAAATTGACGAAACAAGAGCGATTACTGTTCTTGAGTGACAGTTTGCTACTGTCATTGTTCCACTTCACAGTAGTTTGTACCTACTTTAGTCTATTACAAAACAATGCCTTATACAGGCAATTTTATGATGGCCTAGTACATTATATAACTCAAATCATGGTTAACTAACAGCGGTTTCACTACAGTCCTTTCACATTTAGTTTACATCTAACAGCAGCAACCCAACAACAACCTTATTTTGACAATTATAAAGATCGATGTTATTTGACAGACTTGTCAGAGGCAGCAACCGAACACCGACCTTATACAAACGAAGTTAAAGAACATTGTCATGTGACAGTAATGCCTATCAGAAGTAAACGTACTGTGGAAGAACAGTAGAATAAGACCTTGTACTTTTCCACGCTAAACAGCTGCCAAAATTATGGGACTATTTGAACGTTTTATTACTGGGAAGTAGGAATAAAAGTTAAGTAGCTTTGATGGTCGTTTATTTCTACTGGAAATAGGCCATTAAAACCTCGAAATTTGTTGGAAGTGGGTGATGATCCAACCGTCACCCTATAATAACCACCGCTGATACTCGTATATTGTGTGATTTGTTGTGATTCTAAACTTCAAGAATAAACTGTTTTAAACAAGATCCCGTGTTCCGAGTTCCGTGACTCATCCACCTTTCACCTGCATATCCTACAATTTGGTCCTTGGAGCCGGATCTGCTGAAAACACACGAAGATGAGTGAAAGAAGCACTATTACGACAAGGAGCAAGCTGCACAAGCTAGAAGCAGATATGAGCAAGCGTCGAGCATTCAAAACCGATTCTGAAATGTCATCTAAAATGGCACCAGGCTTACACACACGACACGACGGAAACAAGACAGTGATAAGCGTGCTTCCTTGAAGTAAGTCTCATCTCAAATCGCAATATGAGGTTTTGAACCGGCCATGTATCCGATTTATTAAATTGATTAATCACATTTTAAACATGGCAAAACAAACCCAAACGGTATCCTATGTAACCAGGTTAACAGAAACAATAGAAGCATTGTTCAACCATAACTATAATAAGTATTCCTTTTATAGTCCTCGCATTGTAAACTACTTTTTCTCTAATATTTCAATTATACAACTAAATAATCGCGTAACCAAACTATTGTTGACTTTAGAAGCCAAATAAACATACACGGAGTTGGTCAAGGTTCGCAAATAAGCCAAGTCGGGGGTAAAAAGCAGTATTGTACCTCCATCATTGTAAAGGTGTGGTCAAACCATGCGAACTGGAGAGAGGACAGCAGACTTTGACAGGTAATGTAGGGTATGGTACTGAAATAACTGTCAAAAGGTGCGGCTAAATCGAGCGAACCGTACTGCGGACTAGCTGCCACCGGACTAAGATAGATATTTCGGTAGATCAGTAGATTTTCAATAGTATCTGTGAAGCAGCATTCTGGGTGTAAAGAGAACAGATAAAATACGGAACACGCTGTGCTCAAAAACTCCTGTTTTTACAGACGTAGGTAAAAAGGCTGCCAAGCTCAATTACATAACGACCGCTGGGCAAAGGTCTCACAAGATGGTTGCCTGAGGATGGACGTCACCACCGACGCCCGTCTAGAAAGAGGTGGTGAGATGATCTAGACGCGCATAATATAGGCTGGTTTGAGGTGGGGCATCTGGAAGGATATGGGGAGGCCTTTGCCCAGGAGTGGGACAAACAAGCCTACTCTAAAAAAAACCTGTTAAAGTTTTTTAGTCCTCATCCCGGTCTGGAGTTTTCTCTGCAGGTTTTGACCGTAATGTCCGGTGTCTGTAGCTAGACCTCTGTAAAGTCTACTTAGTTTGACCGCACCTTTACGCGGAAATAAGCCTTGACCCAAAACAGGGTAGGCAGAAACAATGTGAGCAAACGTCACTTGAGACTATCTTATGCAACACCTTTTATGGAGATCCTTGAGAACGTAGATGGTGTTGCAAATTGGTGTGGTTTGACGTTACACGTGGTGACTGAATTTTGTGATGCGTTTTCGTAATGTGCAATTTTTGATCATTTATCTCCATTTCACTGGTCATCATCATCTGTCTATCCCTTTCCCAACTATGTTATGGGTCAACAGTCTAGGCGGACGCAGCTGAATACCAGTATCTTACATGGAGCGACTGCCTATCTGACCTCCAAAACCCAGTTGCTGGGCAATGCGATACCTCTTGGTAAGAATGAGTAGTTGATTAAAAATTGGAAGGACGAGGGGCATCTTCTAAGTAAAGCAACGTTTGTTGAGAGCGGTCCGTGAATGGTGTCCATTAGTGTCGGAAAGCATAATTATACATATAAAGCAACGGCTTTCGCGCAGGGTGCGCGGTAGCACCAACAGCGTGCTGATGATGATAGCCAACAGGCTCGACAGTTCAATTGTTCATACATAAGACGCTGCAGTGACTTGCACCTCACCTACAGCCGTTGGCTGTAAATTAAACTGTCTTTCACAGTTAAATTTACAGCCAATATGCTGTACAGTGGTTATTGTTTTGTGTTGTATTGAAATGTGTGTTTAATGTATCATTTGTGTTATTCATTGAAATCTGTATACATTAGTGAGACCTTCTAACTTGAATAAATAAAAAAATATTATTATTATTTGTAGATCTTTGACAGTTTACCAAGAGATATCGTTTCACCAAGTCACTGGGTTGTGGAAGTCGGATAGGCAGCGGCTCTTCGTCGTTTTTCTTCTTCTGATTGACTGAAATTACGAGCATTTAGCAACCGTGCTCAAATCTCTTATGGAAAACCTCAATAACACTGCCCGACTTGGGAATTAAACACATATCTTTATGGTCAACAGTAGCGCTCACGACCACTATATCAACCAGGCAGTAAGGCGACCAAGGAGGTCTATTCGTACAATTTTATTTAACTAATATTTTTTGAAGACAATAGATAGAATTAGTCACCTAAGTGCGCACAATTATTAGCTACACCATAAAGAAAAATCCTTGAGTACTTACATGGGAGCTATGAATTTGTTTTTAGGGGCGGTGTTGGCAGAAGTCTAAGCCTGTAGAAGCTTATCGAGGTTCGATATACATATAGATCTTCAATGTCATTTAATAATAGATAGAATTACACATAGTTGAGGCGTTTCTGGGTATTCGTCATGTCTTGCGGTTTTGTTTGCCATGAGCCGAAACGGAACTCACGTGGGGCTTGAGTCACGTGATTTAGGAAGCACTTTGGTCATAAAAAGAGTCCTCCAACCGTTTGGTGATGTCCCAAAATAATCTATGGGCTCTCGGACCCCATGGCCCTAGTGTTTCAACCCCAAACAGCTCAAACAAATTGTTTTATTTGATCATCTTTCCAATACCATAACACAACATTTCTCCATCTATCAATCACCAAAATAACTCAAGCACCGAAATTCTGAGAATTTCAGCCTTATTTCACACATCACATGACCTAATTTGCTAAAAACATTTTCTAGGAATGTGTGCCTATTTGGAACAGAAAATAAATTTCACGATATTAATTGGACATCGATTGGATTAAGCTTGTCCAATGTTTCGGCCTGGATTAGTTCAGTCATTCATCATCTTCCTGCCCTTGTTCTTGAATGGATTCGTTCACTGTTGGATTCGTTTATTAGTTCATTGCGTGTGTGTGTGTGTTTGTTTGTTTGTGGGTGTGTTTGTGTGTGTCTGAATGTTTGGTTATTTTTTTGTTTATAATTATGTTCAGCTAGTAATAGAGAAGTATGGAAGAAGAAGACATGCTGCTCAGAGTAAGGGGCAAGAGAATGACGATGATGATGATATGGTCAGCGACATCTTCGCCACTTCTGGGGGCTTACCATGACGACTTAAAGCAGGAGTAATTTCAGTGTGGGAAAGAGACGGCGCTAGACGACCTGTATAGCTCTGTCTCTTTCCCACACTGGAATTACTCCTGCTAAGATGTCAGAGTAACCCCCCTGAACTAGTGTCATGTCTTCTTATAACTTTTATTTCTATTTGTTTTTATTGTGATACTGTGATGTTTATGTTTCTAAATCCTTACAAAAACTTTTAATTTACAGTTTTTGTTTTAGTATTTCACACCCTTTATTATTTTTTTCTTTTTAATAATATTTAAGCACCCAAATGAATCAATCACTTCAAAAATAAACTGTTTTTCACAAATCAACGATGCAAAAACTAAAATCATACATCATAAACATAATAGTTTAGAGTTTTAACAAAAAATATGTTAAGTTAAGCTAATATTTTTTCGTCACATCAACAAGCAGGATCATTGACACTAAACTATTGAATTTAAGTTCAAATGTTACTTCATTACTGGAGATGACCTTGCTTATCTTGTTGCTAGGTACACTATCAATAGCGCTGATATCATAACGTTGTTTTTAAATACATGAGTAACTAGGTACGATTATGAATTAATGTGACCAATTGCCAAATTATGATCTCCTAGTCTTTTGCTCGCGGCTGCACCCGCGCAGAGGTCGTAAATAATCCCACCGGAGCGTGCTATCAGGATTAAAGTATCCAATGTGTTAGTTCAGGTGGCTGATTTATACTCACGATTTAAGACGTCCCACGAACGAGTCCCACGACAGTTTTCCAGGTTGTAGTAGTAGTACGCAGTAAACACGAAATTGTAATACCTAAGTTCAGATTAACAAAGACTAGCAAGTCTTTTCTTATAAACAGTACCTATACGCTTTTATAACAAGTTGCCAAAGTCAGTTATAGAACTGACCGATGGAAAGTTCATAAACTACATCAAACGTGTCTTTATTAAAAAGCATATTACAAAATCAAGGACTAGGTACCTACGTTGAAGATAAAGAAGTTTGGCTTTAGTTCCTTCTGCGCATGCGGCTTCCCTGGTAGCTCATAAACGGCACAAATATGTGGACGTCTCTAACTATTCTCAATCTCATTTTTTCTCTTCTTTCGAATCAAATTTTCACAATAGTTTTCAAATCATTTATACATCTTTTGCTCAGAATAGTTACAGCACTGATAACATATATTTGTGTCACTTGTTTAATTTAGTACTTTACAATTCTTTTTTTTTACCTTTGTATAGATTCTTTTTTATCAATTGTTTCTGAATGTGTGAACATTGTAGGCTTTGTAGATTCCCAGCTGCTTGTTAACTTTTTATTTTGTTCTACATTTTTTGTGTAGTAAGTAACGACTTATTGTCGGGCCTACGCTGTTCCCCCATACTTAATACAAATGCTGTATCCATGATAATATTGTAACACCAAATGATTTGAAAAGAGTAACCATGGAGTTTCTTGCCGGTTCTTCTCCATAGGAAACGACCAACCCGCACCGTGCACCTTTTTTTCGACGTTTTATAAGTGCCCATCTAGGCCTATGTGAAATAAAATATTTTGATTTTGAGTTCCAGAGTAATTCCAGTGTGGGAAAGAGACAGAGCTATACAGGTCGTCTAGCGCCATCTCTATCCCACACTGGAATTACTCCTGCTTTTACTTGGGGTTACTATGACGTCTTAACGTCATAGTAACCCCCAGGTTATAAACTATCTGTGTGCCAAATTTCATCCAAATCCGTTTTGCTGTTTTTCCGTGATTTAGTAATAAACATATAAACAAAAATATAGTAGGATTAATTAAACGTTAATTATTTCAATGTAGATGATTAAATGAGTAAGAAATTCATTATTGTTTACTCGATAAAACTTTTGTCCGTTCTTAACTTCTATTAAAATCTGTGGTAAAAGCTGCGGGTCAAGCGTCTTGTTAGTATTGTGAAGAAACCAAGGGAAAGGTTGATGACTTTTGATTGATTCGTCCTTTTATGGTCTCCTAATAGCTTTTATTTTTTCTATAGTATCAAGAGGAAAGATTGGGTTTCAAATAGGACAGATAAATAAGGCCAAACCGCAGGAAAAAGCCCGTACAAGGTTTTTTTTTTTTGTTTAAACAGAATGAATAACGTACCCGCAGCGCGTAACTAATTTACAAAGGTACAAAGAAAATAAACAACAAATTTTGACGCGACATTGAATGTTATGCTTTTTTTGGATTTCAAAAGTTTATTATAACCGCACAACCACTTGTTCAAAACATTTTATTGTTGACTGTTAACAAGAAACACGTGACTAATTTATTGCAAAAATTATTTTAATATGCGGAAAATAATATAACAGAATTCCAACTATTGATACAAGTTCAGTGACAGAAATAAAATAAATAAACAAATGACTGACTGGTGACGATTATTTACGTTTTCTTTATTAACTTCATTCATTCGTAGAAAAAGTATCAAACGAAACGTATTCATTGAAACTAAAACAAAAGGGTCCACAGGACCGTAACGACCACGGAACGAAAACATATGACCGAGGTACTAGGGACACAGAATACTGCAAGCGATGTCGCTACCGACCCAGCGGGTAAAAGAACTTCAAGCCAAAGTGATCCTTATTCAATAAAAATAAAGTCTATTCAACACAGCACTGCGTAACAGCTGTTAACCGAAAGCACAGCAACAATAAAATGAGTCTTATTGCTCACGACTTAAGGTTTCCTGCATAGAAAATTCCATTCTCTGCTTTTGTCAATGACACGTAGAAAATTGTACGTGAGCTCCTATACATATCTGACTGCCTGGTACCGTACGGTGGGAAGAGGGTCGGGATACGGGATGGGCAGTCCCGTAAGCTCTTCCTTATGAATTGGTTCAAGGAACATCTCTACTTGGGTCACAATTTTATTAATAGTGTTTTAATAAGACCAATAATACAATTTGAAGTCATTTAAAATTATATTGTTACCTCTTGAATAATGTTATTGTTTGAATAGAGTTAGGTAGGTAGGTAATTTACACATTAATTAAATACTCAAATGCCATAATACTTTTGACATAATAATGAGATGTGTAACCTCTCTACCTGAACTTTTTGGTTGTAGTCTATTGAAATTATTTTTTTAATATTTTTTGCATTGTAATTTGTTTGTTGTTCGAGGCGTAATTTACAGTTAATAAATATTCCGTTGTACCATGGATTTTGCCCAGATATTATTGACACAAATTCGATCTTTAAACTCAACTAATAACATGTATTGCAATGATAACCTTATAGAGCACGTGTTTGTTACTCACAATACGTAATAAAAAAAAATGCCGTTCCCTACAAAATTCTAAGAAACAGCCTAACAAAAAAAAACATATATTCCAATTAAAATTGCGACTAGCAACTGAAGTTATTAATTAAATTGCTTCTTGATTGCTCGTTTATCTCAATTGTTTAGTAAACATGCTAATTACGTGTTGACAAATACCGGAAAACTACACGATATCGCTCCTTTAGAGTTGAAAGGTCTAAGGACTGAGTGATGACATGTGCCTATGAAACTGATTATCATTTATAGGAAGAGGAGCTCGTGGCTAAATAATAACAGCCGCTCGGATCGATCTTTATTTTAAGTCGTGTTTGCCTAGATTGGTCTGTGGATGGGTGACCACCCATTACATACCGAGTTTCCTCCGTGTCTCGGAAAGCACGTTAAGCCGTTGGTCCCGGTTGTCATTTGTAGATCTTTGACAGCCGTTACAGGTAGTTAGTGGCCCAAAAAGTCTGACAACCACTCTTACCAAGCGGTCTCGTATTACCTAGTACTAACTGGGTTGTGGAGGTCAGATAGGCAGTCGTTCCATGTAGAACACTGGTATTCAGCTGCATCCGGTTAGACTGGAAGCCGACCTTAACATATTTGGGAAAAGGCTAGGCAGATGATGACCCGGTTGATAGCAATAGGCTCGCCCGAAAAGCCTAAAAACACTGTGCCCGATACGGGAATCGAACCCAATTTAATACTTGGCAGTAGCACTGCGATCATTAGAACACAGAATCAGTTTACCAGTTTTGCATGATATAACGTTTAATGTTTGAATCATTACGTGGTAATGTACGGACGCTGATAAGTCTACATCGGGCCCATGCAGGGCCCGGAAAAATCGTCCGTGAAGCTCCTTACTCTGCCATACCTGCATGCGGTCGTTAATGTCAAGCACTACAGGTTTGCGCCAGTTCTCTTTAGCCAAGGAGAGCGGGGTGAGGCTCTTGTCCACCGCGACTACATCTCGATGCATCCCCACGTCGGTTTCAAGGAAATATTCCCTGAGACTGCATATCTCTGGAGAGTCTTACCGTTTAAAAAGCCTCGATCCCCACACTTCCGCGGGATATACAGTCTCATAACAGAAGAACGCGGGTGATGCATTCGATATGCCGTCAACAATGTACGGACCCTCCTATCCAGAGCTTCTAGTTCTGTTTGGGTCCATTTGAGTGTGCCGAAAGAGTACATCAGAACCGGCATGACACATACATAAACTCACGCCTTTTTCCCACGAGGGTAAGTAGAAACCACAGAACTCCACCTTCTACGATCCTTACATGCCTTGCCATACCTTTTGCCTCCTCCAAATTCATACATCGGGAAGGAGTAATTCCATTGTGGGAAAGAGACCGAGCTTTACAGGTCGTCTAGCGCCATCTCTTTTCCACACTGGAGTTACTCCTGCTTTAAGACGTCATGGTAGGCCTCCTGGTCATACACGTACGCCAGTTGTGAGTACTACGCATCTAATATTTCTGAAGAACCTCATCAATAAGTTCAGTGTAATGTATTTCTAGGGCGTCCCCTCCCGGCGTTGCTACTCATATGACTTGTAAATATCTTTATTAAGTACATCTTCTTTAAAACCACAACGTTCTCATATAATCAACTCATTCCTCAATTTATCATTCAGAGTCGTAATGTAAATACACATAAATTGTATGTAAATGCACATAACTAGCGTAGGTACCGCATACCGGAAGGCGCAGTGTGGGTGGGCAGGCCCTACCGCAACCACAAGGTAGACCGTCGACCTCGTGAAGGTCGCGGAAATCCGCTTCATGTATCTAGCGGGCAACAAACGACTGATCGTGGCGATATTTCGGCAGAAATTCGAATTGACGCAAAAACTAGTCATCATCATTCTCTTGCCCTTATCCCAATTACTTGGGGTCGGTGCAGCACGTCTTCTTCTTCCATACTTCTCTATTACTCGTCATATCATCAGACACCTTCTTTCTTGCCATATCGTTCTTTACACAGTCCATCCATCGTTTCCTTGGTCTTCCTGTACTCATATACCCACCACATTCATACTCAAAGCTTTCCTCAAGACATTTTCCTCATTCCTCCACATCACATGCCCGTACCACGACAACCGATTACCACAGAACTTTTCAGTCACCGGCGCCACTTTCAGACTTCCTCTTAAATAGTCATTTCTTATTTTATCCATACGCGTTACACCACACGTCCTCCTTAGCATTCTCATCTCCGCCACATGCCTTTCATTCATCTCTTTTGTGGGCCAATATTCTGATCCATACAAGACATCAGGTCTAACCATTTTTTATAAACTTTCTTACGTTCTAAAGTAAATACTCTCACTGCATACTACGCATATGCCTACGCGTGGCTACGCTACGGTATCATCATGTGGGGACACAGTGTAGATGCGAATGACTTATTCATAGCACAAAAGAAATGCATGCGAATATTATTTCATATAAAACCTAGAGATAGCTGCAAACCCCATTTTATAAAAGAAAAAATGTTAACTCTGCCGTCCATTTATATATTAGAAGTAGCCACTTTTGTTAAGAAAAACATAAAAATGTTTAATTTTGATAAAAACGAGCGCCGCAAAACTAAGTTAATACTTCCAGCACCAAGACTACAAATGTACAAAAATAGCCCAGAATATCGAAGCATACAGATATACAACAAATTACCTGAAAATATACGGTCCACGAGAACAGTATGTGTATTTAAAGCTAGACTAAAGTCATTGCTCTTAGAAAAGTGTTATTATACTATCCAAGAATTTATGGAAGATAAAATGTTAAAATAAAGTTCAAATATATTTATGTATGTGTTCCTTTTAATACAGGTTCTTTTTTATGTCAAAAGCTATTTGTATTTATTATTCTATGTGATATGTTTATTGATTTTGTTGTGATTTTAATTTTATTAAGTAAATGAAACGAAATGCTAGACTGTTGCTGAATGTTTAAATGTGAAAGTTCCTAATGATCTCTGTAAGTCATAATTATTAGATAATACATACTCTGCAATATTAGTTTTAAGTTATCTTGCTGCGCCCTAACAGGGTCATGTACTCACTAGTTTAAGCTTAGCGTGTAAAATTGGTTGTGTACATTGTGCATTAAATAAATAAATAAATAAATAAATACAAAATTTAATATTCATCTGCTTTTATAGCCTTACATAGTTGGGTTATGTTTAGTATTTTACATGATGTGATTCTCTATCTGACCTCCAGAATCCAGTTAGTACGATACCCCTTGGCTAGACTGGTTGTCAATCAATCAATCATTTTATTATCAGGAAACTGAGGCCCATAGATAAAAATACACAAAATAATCTTATAAAATAATAAACTAATACATATAAAAAAACCTTATTTAACTAAAACTAGACCCGAATCGTTGACGGCGTCGTGTTCTGCTGCGTGGTGTCGCGTAACTGCGTCAAACCTTCGGGCCACTGACTGTAACGACTGTCAAAGATCTACAAATGACAGCCGTGACCAACGGTTTAACGTACTTTCCGAAGCACGGAGGAAAGTCGGTATGTAATGGGTGGCCGCCCATCAACGGACCATCCTAGGCAAACGCGGCTTAACCTGAAATACGACCCAAGTGCCTGTTATTACTTAGCCAGGAGCTCCTAAAATAAATAAATAAAAAATCTGATCACTAAAACGAAATTCTGCGTCAATGTCATCAAAATCTTATTTATGATGGAACCATTACTGCCTTTTGAAAATCAAAATGTATTTTCCAATATAGTCATCACGCCATATATTTGATAGGTTTATTAACCTCTAGCCCCATAGTCTATACCATTAAAAACTTTTACTGTTATTGCACCTAACTACTAGATGTTTTCATAAAAGGCTAGCTTTTGCCCGCAGATTCGCCCGCGTGGAGGCTAGAAATTGTCCACAAGAACGTACTTCCCGGAACCCAAAAGTATCCTATATCCTAACGCAGGTCGTGGTCTATTCGTGTGCCGAATTGCATCTTAATCCGTTCAGGTGTTATGGCGTTCGAAGTAACAGACAGACAGTATGAATTTCCCATTTATAATATTGGTATGTTTCTCTCAAAAACTTGAGGTGTGTATCTCAATTAAAATTGTTGTGTTATGCCTTATTATAAAGTTTTATTTTGTGAATTTGAATATATATTTCAAATTACGATTTAATAAACGCCTGTAAAGTTTTATTACACTCATTAGAATTGTTTTTCGGGAGAGTTTTTAAAATATTTTCAGACTACGAAAATTGTTTAATTATAAACAAGTTTTATGTTTGCATTTATTTTATCCATATTTTTCAGAAGTGTTATATCTATAATACGACGACCAGGTTTTCTTAAAAGATTTTTGTTTTTCTTAATAAAGTTTTTCAGCCAAATTAATTTCAATATTTTGTTTTATTCATTTCACTTTTGCCGAGGTAGACCAGGGCGAAATAGGTGTGACAATCTGATCTTGCTTGCGGGGCGTACATGGCCAGAGATCACACAAGATGGAGAGGTTTCAAGGGAGAAAGCGGAGACCTTTGCCCAGCAGTGGGACACTTGACAGGTTAACAAAAAAAAACGTGTTTTTGCTTTCTCGTCCAAAAGGTCTACAGTGTGTAAACGGACCCTTCACGAAGCCGTCAACCAAGCATTCTGTACATCAAACTAAGTAACCCGACGCAAAAATTATTGCTGAGAAATCACTTTTTTTTGGGGTCAACAATCACGTTTTACGGTAGGACTCAATGTGACGCACTCAAAACATTGTGCTGATGGATTGATTGCACAGTACAGGGGTGGTGGAGGTGTTTAAAAACCTAACATTAAAAACATGTCTTTTAAAAAAACTTGTGAAAATGTTGGAACTTTGACCCCCTCTATCTCCAAAACTAGAAATTTCCCAGGTATGGTTTAGAACAAAAAAAATATCGCAATGACGGGGAGAACAAGTGCCTTTCAGCTTCGTTAAGGGTCTTGTTACACCCTATATATTTCAGTAAACTATTACTATTCTTCATCATTTTATTAGGTGGGTCACCTACTTTATTGGTACAACACACCTTATTCTACAATTTAGCAATCTCGCTTAAGAGCGTTCATCCAAAAAGTTGGCAACGTCGCAAATAGCTGTCACCTGTTTTAATTAATTTGGCAATATGACTGTATGGAAAAAAGAAATATGGCAAACTAGTGAACTAGAATATTAATAATGAATTGCAATTAAAACACTGAATTTGATGTTGTAACCGTTTTAGGTGTATTAAAGGCATTTTAAAAGTTTCCAAATACTTTTTTTACAACTAAAACTAAATATTCGGTATTACGATATATATTATTGCATTTCAATCAATACTTTAGTTCACTAGTTAGCCATGTTTTTTTATTTCCATACAGTAATATTGCCAAATTAATCAAAACTGGTTAATATTTGACAGCTATTTGCGACGTTGCCGAGTTTCTGTACAAGCGCTCTTAACTTTACTTTAACTTGAAACATCGTCAACTGAGTAAACATACCGAAAGACTTAATTAAACTAATTTAATTGTGAAAACAAGTCATAAATATATTTGCTTTTGAACACAATGTTTTAGCTATTACATACTGCGGAATCTTAAATGAGACTCTTGACCTAACACTGATAAGAATGTGTGTACATTAGTAATACTAGTGAACTGTTCCAGGTTTTTTTGTAAGATAATCAACTGAAAAAATAACTGGCGAAATGTGGGTGAATTACAAATAATAATAATAATGTGGGTGTGAAAACATTTGGAAGTAAAGAGATTGAAATTTTTCAATACACCATCCTTTGGGGATTATAGGCGTGATGTTATGTTATAACCAAGACGAATGATGAAAAGATTAAAAGGCTGAAGTATTGAAGACAGAAAAATAATTTGTAACATAGACAATTGAGCAAAGTCGCGAGTACAAAAAATATACTCGTAACAGTGACGTATGTACGGATTTAAGTATTGGAAGATATGATTTCAACAGTGCAGTGGCTTACCTAGGTAGTGGCCAATAATGAGGCAAGCCTATAAGGCAAACTCTAACATTATGAAGAGTAGTAAAAAGGGCAAACCAAGATTTTAGGCTTGTGTGAAAGTACCGCCACTAATAATGAGTAAGTACCGATTTGTAAAATATAGGTTTATTGTGCTCTAGTGAAGACAGCAATGCGTAAAGCACGCATTTTTCGATCTAGTTATTGTAAAAATTACTGTATGGTCTAGATCACAATATGGGTAGGTACTCAATCAAAGAATGAGTACCAATATCGACTCCCAGACGGCCGAGACAAGTGACTATCGCTTTCGAAGCGTTTCGTATTTCGACAATGGCTTGCAACAGGATTTGCATAAGCTTTTTTGTGATTTATGACAACCTAGTATTGCTACATCATTATCGCTGAGAGAATGACAGCTTGTCCTAGCCTCTCTCAAGTCGAAAATAATAATATTTTACAACATTTTCTATAATGAAAAAGCACGATGGACTTGGTGTGACTATTGATCAGTTAATGGACAAAATGAATTCTGAATGCAAAAGCAACAAACGAACATACAAATGGACACATTGATAACAGTTTGCCGACTAATCTTTAACTACAAACTATTTGCGTCATTTGATAACTTGTCACAACTTTATACCTACAACGTTATCGCTTACTACTAAGTACCTACTTACTTTATAATCTGAGAAACAGCTGTTTTGTAACACCACATAAACGGAAGAAAAATTGCTTCTCTTGCTAACTTTTTTCCAATTTAGTACCATATTACCAAGACATCATAATTATTATAGGCAGAAAATAAAACTCAGAATATTAATTTGATAAGTCATATGAAGTTCAACATTTGTTTCTTTTGGCGCTTGAATGATATTGTGAAAATTGTCTATGGGAATTGAAATAACCTTGCAACACTATAAAAAGCTACAAATTTTATATAAATTTTATTATTTTAGCTCCATCATAATAATATGACGATCGTATCAACCATTTCACCTGAAGAAAAATAAATCATCATCATCATCTCTTCCAATCCTACAATCCCCGTACCCAGTGAATTTTCTACGAATTTCACAGAGTCCCATCTCGTTGTCTGTCGTGGTGGGTCTAGGTTAATCCTAATTCCCAGAAAGTTAGGATAAACTAGGCCCCATTACGACTTTTACTATTTTTATAAGTAATCCAACTTGGTTTCTCATCAAACAGTTTTTTAAATCTTTTTCTTAGTGCTTTGTGGTCAGTCCTCTTAATTTTTTCCAAAATTCCATCATTGCACTGGCATCATCCACCTTTCAAGCTATATTTAACTTAAGAAACGAAACAAACAACAAATAGGAATATTCCTTTGGCCGGGAAATCTTTAGGTTATCAGCGGTCCTTGGGTGGTAGGTCTGACTAATTGAGGAATGCCTGATAACAGATACTGAATGCAATTATTATTGCATACTTATTGCATTGAAACACATGTTTTGTTTACGATACTGTCGTAGGTATTCGCTTTAAATTATTTTTATCGAAACCATCTTTAAGCACTTTTTAGCTTTTAGAGTACGAGTACTGGTTTCGATTTGTACCAGGGTATCAGGAATCTCAGGTAGTATGCAAACTAAGTATGAATGAACGTTTTGAGTGACCGAGTGATTACGTCATCGTTCTCTTTCTAAAGAACAGTTTTGAATGTGTTTGGGTAGGTAAGTGTAATACTTTTTTAATGAAAGTTTTGTGACCAATCACTTTAAAATATGAAAAACACAAACAATTGCTTGTCACTTTAAAGTCAGGTGGAAAAACTATAGCATTAACAACTTTTAGGGACTTTAATTCAAGTGTGGGAAAGAGACAGAGCTATACAGGTCGTCTAGCGCCATCTCTTTCCCACACTAGGCCACCAGAAATCATTTCAGGATCTGACATCTTCATAAGTTTGTTGCAGATTTAAAATTTGTAGTAGATTTACAATGATGAGTTATTATTAATTTGAATCTATTTATTACAACGATTATCTGAAACTTAAGAGAGTGTTTACATTGGTTAAGAAATTAAATCGACTTCTTTAGAAACATTTATTTAAATAAATGAGTATTAAACTTAAACTAACTGTATTTTTAGCTTTGTATGCATGAGGTAGTAGAAGTAAGTAACTCATTGTGGTGTTCTTGCAACAAAATTCTAAAAACATATACCTAACATTCAAAATTATAAATACACAATACATACAAACTCAATGCCCGTAAATCCATTCATTCAAAATAGTTTTACGTGAAAAGAGTCACAAATTTTCTACGCGTCAATCAATTCGTCACATACATCCGTCATTCCGGTCGTCCTCTACTTGAATACGATTGAACCGATCAATCTTCCATTGCCTACAATGCGGCGAATTAGGCGAATGTCCTCGGTTATCCACCTCTCATTGTAACCAGAGTTTCGTTCTGTCTATTTGTTCCTCGTGTCATCTCTGCGATTTCTGCGAGAGAAGAAAGAGGCATTGCAATGGGAATAATTTTGGTAAATGGAGACGCCAAAACAAAAGCAGCACTTCTTCGTTCACGCTGACGTGTCGATGGCAACCTAAATTGTGTCAGCCCAGAACTGACCCACTAGTTTGGCGCTTTTAGTAGCGTCCATCAATCCCTGTACTAACTAATTAACTAATATTACTTGAATAGACCGTTACCTACTAACCAGCACTTGATAAGAATGTTAGTTACTTTTTGTGGTTTGAAAAAAAATACTCTTATAGTACTTAAAATGTCTCTCAAACTTTACTTTCCATTTTCTGTATTCTTCCATATATCTATTAGAGTAAACTTTTAATCTAATTAGAAAACAGCTTTTCAATCAAAACGTGACAACTTAAGTGCAACAAAAGACTATTATATTAACACACACTAATCAACTGCACCCACGGTAAGTGTGCAAACTTCCTAACAATAATTGCAGAAGACTGATAGGAAAATTCCCTCAGTTATAAATAGCATAAGGTCATAAGTCACATTATTCGTTGGTCAATAACCACTTTTATTAATCTATTTTTAGAACAACAAATAAAAAAGTTGATTGCGCGTGACTTGCGATTGTACTACTATTATTCAATTGAGGAATTTATTTTTAGATTTACATTGTGGTAAGGTTTTTTTATCGCTGTTTATATTTAGAATGTTATGTAAGAATAATTGAATTTTGATCTTTATAGTATTATTGACACTGGAGTCTTTTTATAGTGTTAAAAGCATGATAATCAGGAAGAATGCGTATCATACTACGTACATATGACCTATGTGTGCCTGGTAGATTAAATACTGAGTTGTACGAACTTTATCTCTTTCTAAGAATGTGGACGAGGACTAGATGGGTCGTTAATATAACATAGCATCACACCTGTAATCCCCAAAGGGTTAGGCAGAGGTGTACCTAATAATGCACCTACATTTCGCCAGTTATGTTTAAGTCCCATGTAATAGGGATATATGAGATACAAACTAAATTCTGTTCCAAGCAACTGAAAAGAGGACTACGTGGTACCTGATTGTCCAGCATTGTCGCTCCATATAAACAACTGGTATTCAGCTTTAACCGTCTAGACTGGAAGCTGACTTCAATACAGGGTGTAAACGGACCCTTCACGAAGCTGTCAACCAAGCATTATTATATCAAATTAAGTAACTTTACGTAAAAAATATTACTGGCAAACGACTTTTTTTTTGGGGGTGAAAAATCACCTATACCTGTAGTGTGTTGGATCGCTTTCCATGCGCTTTGCATACGGAAGGCAGTTGCAAGAGGTCCACAAGAGTTTACAGCAGCTATGTCGTGTTTGAGCTCATTTCAGCACCTTGATGAGAACATTAACATTAATTTTGTAACGCATTGAAAACGTGCTGATGGATAGATTGAATAGTATGGAGGTCGTGGAGGTGTTTAAAGTAAATCTTACATTAAAAAAAACTTGTGAAAAAATTGGAACTTTGACCCCCGATATCTCCGTAACTAGAAGGTTCCCAAAGCCCATGTATGGTCTAGAACACAAAAATCATCGCAATGACGGGGAGAACAAGTGCCTTTTGGCTTCGATAAGGTCTTGTTACACTATTTATAGTTTGGAAAAAGTCTAGGCTGATCGATTTATCATTTCAAAAGGGATTACACTCTTTGCCCTTTGAATTTGTTTAGCATAAACCTTGTCAGCCTCGCTAATTTAACCTGACAAACAAACTGACCTATTTCGCACTGGACATGTTGCGTGGGACTATAATGTTTTACTTTCCATCCGAGGTCAACGAAAAAGCCAGAGACATAGATAACATTATTTCATCTTTGTTGGTCATTTGTGATTAAAAGTTAGTGCTAATATTCCGTCATATCACTTAAAATATTTATGACGGAATTTTTCAGACACGTAATAGGTCTTTAACTATGAAATTGCCGTTTTTTTTCTCACATTTTGTTCCTTTTGTAACTTTGACGTATAGTTATATTTTTTCATAATTCCATTTTTATTGACTTTTTTGTTAAATTATTTATGTTTTAGCGTTTAAGAACCGTACTAGTAGTTACATATTACTTCATAGGGTAGTGTGTCAAAACACCTGTTTCAATGTGCCGTCGGTTTCACTACTTCAATTAAGTATAGTTTTGTCATAGATTACTGTGTTTTGAGAATTTAGGATTCGCAGTCCACCGCAGCTTTTCTCACTCTAACTATAGTTAGCAATTGCATTATAATCGGTTAAAACGCCTACGAAAAAAAAAAAAAGTTAGTATGGGAATCACTTTTCACGAAATCGTCCATACAAATTGGCAATTTCATACTATAACCCGCAACTTGAGAAAGCTTGGTGATCAATGTTTGTAAATGATCTGTACGAGGAGAGGGCTTTGCCCTGCAGTGGCGTGATAATAAAGACGTGTTTGTATTGCGAAAATAAACTTTCGCTGGTCTTTCTAGAATATCTGGTCAAATTCCTGGAAGTTCGTGGTAAAAATTTGCGCTTCGACGTCTCGCGCCCTGTATGAGGGAGGTACATGATTATTAATTTTATATGGGCGTCTACGAAACTGACCTACGGCTCGTTATAGAGAACTCAGGGTAGATGGAGGAACGCTTTTCACAGGGATGCTGACAGCAGCAGGATGCGAGTAGCCAATAATCGAGGAAGGCCGCGAATGCCTTATAGTATTATGTACAGACTGCAGGTTACATGTAGGTATGTATATAGGCTGATGATACATAACTACTTATTTAAAGTGTGGTTTTATGCATATTATTTCAATTAACATAAAGAGTAAAAAACCACAGGAGTAAAACCACAAATGAATCCAATCAATTATTATTTAAAAGTTTCCTGGGTTGATACAGTACCAGGAGAACACGGCTTTAAAGTGTCAATAAACAAAAACCACACTAACAACAATATGTGCACTGAATCATACAGTCAGGGACTAGACAGTTTTTTATATTAAATTCACGTCTGCATGACGTAACGTTGTAACGCGTGCAATACGTAGTAGTACGCTGTGATACGATAAGTGATGCTGATGACACATATCTACTTGTGAACAAGATTTCGCAATAGTTTGGGCGTTGCTGCCGTCGATTCAAAGTCACGTCATTGTATCGACTGTTTTAGATTTTAGTAGTAATCGAAGTTTTTTAGAATTTAGTCCGATATTGCTCACCAATACCTCGAATGTGTAAAATCATAAACAGCTGCAGTGACCAGATTGACGTTCACAACGATAGAATAGGAAAATTTTGTAAATTAATTACTGAATACTACTCACACAACTTTGTGACATAATATTATGATCTGCCAATTTGTTATTTAAATACCTATTAAAAGTTAATTAATTTTTAATTATTATTCAATGTAAACCAAATATTTAATCTTTGTTTAATTTTATTAATTTATCTGTTATTTAATTTTATTGAAAGTTAATATATACATACATACTTTTAATTTAAATCGATTATCTTATTTTGTTTGTTAAATTTTTAGATTTATGCTTTGTTTTACAACATTTTTTTATTATTCAGAGTTCACAATTAATTGCAATAATGAAAATTTATAATGTAATATAAATAAAATAGTGCATGTGGTGTTCGCCTGTAAATAATTGTTGCACTTATAAATGTATATCGTGTACTTTTAAATGTATTGTAACGTGTAAACAATTGTAGGCTAACCTAAATAAATAAATAAATTGCGTGACAAAACGATGTTAAATTTATAAACACATAAAAGAGCAGGTTTTTTTATCGTTATTGCTGAAGTTAAGATAACAGGAAATGGTCTAAATTAAACCATTTACGGTTGATATAAAATAAAATGTTTCTAGAACAATAGTTTTTCCCATAGATGTGAAGCAATTAGGGATAATTCTAGGCTTACTACGCTTAGCAGCCGAAGTGGCAATCATCGGTTATTATGTGGAGAAAATTGCTACAGTCTATATTTAGATCATAATCTGAAATGACACGGCTTTTGTAGAAAATTCGCTACTTACCAGATAAAATCTTTAAATTGGGCTGTTGCCAAAAAATACGTTTTGAACGAGGCAAAGTACGCACATAGATACTTAGACTAAAAATGGCTTTCTGACTGCTTCGACGGGACTGGTCAAGTGATTGCAAGTGCGATTGCCGAGCACGACGTCTTAGATACAATTCCCAGGCCAGGCAAAGTATTATTGGTTGTTTTCCATCAGGAATTTCTCAATAACAGCCACGGAGTCTGTATTTCAAGGTCTCCCCCTCTTATATGAGACTTAAACATAACTGGTGTATTGTAGGTGTGATGTGATGTTGTGTTAAGGTATGTCTTTTTGCCGATAGCACTTCAGCAGCGGCAGCCGCCTCCGTCGCCCCACGTACCCATCAGGTACCCACAACCCAAGCGTGCTTAGAACGCCTGGGTTGTGTAGACTACCATCTACAGCCCAGCCCATCCCCTAACTAGAGTTAGAGGAGAGGGCGTTATACCCTTCGCCTGGTGATTAGCAGCTTCCACTCACCAACACGTCTACCCCAACGGTCATCGGTTCTACGGCAAACATGGCCGTCTCATTTCCTGAAATAATCATGGTGTACAGTCATACTATTGCCAAAACCGCAAAATGATTCATTTACTGTCCCAATTCTCAGATTGAACTGATTACCATACAACAAAGAAGCAACTAGTAGAATCAATAATATAACAAACGTATGTTACATGCTTATGTATTGTTAATATGATAAGTACTATTGTATTCATGTAACATATACACATAGGGAATAGGTAATAAACAGGTGATGTCGTTGTTTCGTCAGACATTAAAATATATTACAAAATCTTTGTTAGATACATGGTGACATGAAAACATAAGAGATTCTTAATAGACACATTATATAATGTACTAGCTTTAGAATATGACAATCAATTTGGGTTGTACTCTGCTTCATCATCATCATCATCATTTCAGCCGAAAGACGTCCACTGCTGGACATAGGCCTCCCCCAAGTGTCGCCACATTGACCGGTCCCGTGCGACTCGCATCCAGCGGACCTGCAACCTTCACCAGGTCATCGGTCCACCTAGTGGGAGGCCTTCCAACGCAGTGTCTTCCGGTTCGCGGTCGCCACTCCAGAACTTTTCGGCCCCATCGGCCATCCTTTCTGCAAGCAATGTGCCCTGCCCACTGCCACTTAAGTTTGGCTATTCTTCGGGCTACGTCGGTTACCTTGGTTCTCTTGTGGATGTCCTCATTTCTGATTTGATCTGAACGCAAGGAAACTCCGAGCATAGCCCTCTCGACGTGACTTTAAGCCTTCTGATAAGGCCCATTGTGAGCGACCACGTTCCCGTATGTAATCACTGGCAACACACACTGGTCATAGACTTTCGTCTTGAGACACTGCGGTAAGTTGGACGAGAAGATACCACGCAACTTCCCGAACGCTGCCCAGCCGAGTCGGATTCGACGATTGACCTCTTTCTCGACTCGTACTCTGCTTGTAATAATATAATTCAATCATGATTCGAAAGACACGTGGCGCCATCTATTATTATAAGAACGTTATTGTTGTTTTCCTCGGGAACATTGCCAGTTCAGCTTACTTATTCTGTGAGCTATGTCGACAACTCTGGTTCTCTGTCGGATCACTTCGTTCCGGATGCGATCCCTCAGAGAGACTCCATGCATAGCGCGTTCCATAGCTCGCTGAGCGACCATAAATTTATGGACATTCCGTACCGTGAGTGTCCACGTTTCGGCTCCGTAAGTTATAACAGGCAGGACGCACTGATTGAAGACCTAGTAGTCTAGGCTCTGTGGAATACGGCTGGATTCTATCTGTTAGTCCTGTGCGGACTAATAAATGCTTCTTCTTTCTTTCTATCTGTTGTTTGTTGAAGATTCCAGAGCTCCATTAGTAAATTTTGTATGCATAAGCATAAAAAGCCTAGAACGTTCTCATTACTCAGGCTTGGATGTCCAGAACGAACACCGACTCAGTGATCCCGCAAGAGTTTAAGTGAACTAAATTGGTAAGAATTAATTTCTTCACGGACAAAATCAACTCGTAAAGGGTCCGCGAGGTGGATAGTGATGAAGACACCCACACCCTCTAGCGTGGACTTTTTTCCCCAGCTTTGGGAATGTAACAGGTTGATTACGCCGTCCTAAACTATCAAAACACATCATCATCATCATCATCATCATTTCAGCCGAAAGACGTCCACTGCTGGACATAGGCCTCCCCAAGGGGGGTTTTGCCATAATCGCCACGCTTGGCAGGCGGGTTGGCGATCGCAGTATGTTTGTTATAAAAAATCACAGAGAACGCTGCTGCCCATTCACTGGTAAGTCCCTTAGTCGCCTCTTACGACACCCACGGGAAGATATGGGATGGTGCTATTCTTTACGTCCGGACACCATACAGAACACACACAAAACACACTTTGTTCTAAAATGAATCACAGTAGCTACTGTGACCCATTGTCGGCAGTTTGTTGATCGTTTGCAAACAATAGGATATTTTATCGAAATGATCAAGATAGGCCTGCGTTTGCGCAGTCACGCGCTTAAAGAGATTTAATTTTTATGATTCCTCACAAATACCTAGTGTTTGCTAATGACTTGTTGATAACGTTTTTTAAAATTATACCTAGACCGTGTTTGCCATCCAGCCAGCCTTCTGGGCACTTTTCCTATTGACAACGATATGGACGAATTTTTTGACGCCTTGTAATTCTTTTTCCATTTTGATACTTGTATTATTATTTTAGATCTGTTTGTAGTTTGTAAATCACATCAAGCTACTACAACCTGTCTTTCTTTAATAGATTTTCAACTTTATCGCTAAAGCATTAGGCTCAAGGTTGATTGGGATAATTTGCCAGTTTCGGGTAGCTTGATGTGCTGGTGTCTTTACATACTGAATTCCATAATAAGAAAGTAAAAAAAAGACGTTCACTGCTGGACATAGGCCAGAGGTGGTCTTTCAGCTTATTTGATGATGGAACAGGTGGCCTACCGTAACGTCTTAAAGCAGGAGTAATTCCAGTGTGGGAAAGAGACAGAGCTATACAGGTCGTCTAGCGCCATCTCTTTCCCACACTGGATGGTAGGCCACCAGGGAAAGTTTTCTTTTTAACCTTTATTTCTTAATAACAAAAAGTTTTTTTTTAAAGATTTTGAACACTGTTTTAAGCTTTCACGGTTTACAACTAAACTTATACTGCTAGCTCAAAATAATGAACAATCACGGAAGATATCCCGTAAGTGACAGTACCTATAAGTTTAAGATTATGAATCATAATTCAAAATAAGTTACGTATGGGATTTTAAAAAACAGTTTCATTATTTTATTAATTTACGCGTTAACACAACATAAATATATTTCTACCTACGCCTTTTTGAATTACAAGCGTAATGGTTGTGTACGATAATTTATCTAGCTGAGAAAATTCTAATGTCTATGTTGATTATTTTCCTAATCTCTTATATGCTATGTAGATAATGTATTTACTAGACATACAAACCACATTCAAAGACCTATAAGTATCATATAATTATTATCTGCTAGTAAGTATTATTAATTATGCATACCTAATATCCAGAAACAATCTAAACTGAGAATACTATCAAAAACTCTTATAAATGAGTTTGTTTTAAAGTACCTACCTACATGCTTCAAACAATTGATTTACTCGTAATTAATCGCAAAATCAATTAATTCTTCTTAACCAATTAAAATAGAAATGACTTTCCTTACATTGAGCTATTAATGGATTTTCCCAACATTCATTATCTTGTTGTACATAAACAATACCTATCTATCTAACAATTATATTATGTATTTAACCTTGTCAGAATAATCTGTGCATGAGATTTGTTAGTAAATAAACATGTTCGTCAAACGTGAATGAAAACGAAATTATCGGAAAACTCTAGGTCGCTACCGGAGGCCGGGCGGGTGAACGACCTTGTGACGTCATCCGTGACGTAGCGCGCAGGAGGCTCGCGTAGCCGCGTATGATGACCTATTTCGCGGCATTACATAGCGACCGTGTGGCCTAATGGATAAGGCGTCGGACTTCGGATCCGAAGATTGCAGGTTCGAGTCCTGTCACGGTCGAAAAATTTCATTTTGGATTTTTTGTTTCGGTTATTTTCTTCAGTAAGTTTTTTGTTATGGCCGTCCTTTTCTTACTGAATTTCAGCCTTTTAAATGTACGAAAATATTTGTTGTCTTCATTTTTTTCTTCTAAATTCCACCATTTTTTCATGTAGTTTTATTACGAATTTCATGGCTTTTTTTTATTTATTTATTACTAGCTAGATTTTTCACAAGCCATGTTGGTGATTTTAATTAAAATCGTAGTCACTGTGTGCGTCATTTTGAGTGTAAATAATCGAATTAATACGTGAAATACATGTTATGTATTAATTACAAAATATATTTTTTCAGTACTTCACAACACCCTGTAAGGATTTTAAATTAAATAATAGAGTAATAATAATACTAGCCTATTACTGTCCCACTGCTGGGCTAAGGCCTCTTCTCATTTAGAGAACGCACGAGCATTAGTCACCACGCTTGCTCAAGACTTTGGCGATTTCAGACTTGTGTTAATTACAAGTCATGTCAATAATATTAACATTTTTTTTATTTTTGGTTGATTTAAAGCTAAGTAATTTCTAACACAAATTTAATTTGTACGTTAAGATTTTGATAGCCTTCAATGATTGTGCAGAAAACTACACCAGCGCTGCGCCTAAATCTACGGGTCATTGACCCTTTAATGGCAGATTGATTGTACATTTCAACTCTGAGAGTTTTGCATAGAAAACACGTTTATCAAATAAATCTTGACAGGCCGAAATAATGACATCTTATTACTATTTATAAATGCGAAAGTAAGTGAGGCTGTTTGTTACACTTTAAGATGAAATTTGGCACATAATATGTGGACATGGGCGTACATAATATGTAGAGCACGGTGGGGCAAGTGTACCTTACCCCACCGTGCTCTCTGACCCGAGGCTAAGAATTTTGAGGCAAAATTAATATAATGACAAAATTAAATATGCATTTGGGTACTTTAACATTTTTCACATTAAAATAAAGACAGAAAACCGTCTTGTCGGCCTATGTATGATGAGTGAGCATAGAAAGAGGGTTCTGGAAGCACAACATACAGTCAGCCCCAAAAAGATGTACATAAACACGGTTTACCACGGATTTAGACAGAACCATCATCTGCCTAGCCTTTTCCCAACTAAGTTGGGGTCGGCTTCCAGTCTAACCGGATGCAGCTGGATACCAGTATTTTACGTGGAGCGACTGCCTATCTGACCTCCACAACCCAGTTAGTACTGGGTAATACGATACCCCTTGGTAAGACTGGTTGTCAGACTTTTTGGGCCACTGACTACCTAACGACTGTCAAAGATCTACAAATGACAACCGGGACCAACGGCTTAACGTGCTTTCCGAGGCACGGAGGAAACTCGGTATGTGATAGGTGGTCACCCATCCACAGACTAACCTAGGCAAGCACGGCTTAACCTAAAGATCGACCCGAGCGGCTGTCATTATTTAGATTTAGACAGAACCCTCGCAGGTTATTATTGAAATAAGGTGTAGTGGAGTCAATAAAACGTCGCAGTCAGTAAATAAAAAGCATTTTTAATTTTCTACTATTTAGTTTATTTACTTCTGCCCCACTCCTTAAAAAATGCTGGGTACGCCCATGTATGTAGATAGTTTGTAACTTGGAATAATACATAGGATACTTTTAACTCTTTTTACTTTACTTTTTTTTACGACAATTACCCAACACCATTCGGGCGAACCCGCGGGCATAAACAGGTTTGAAATATTTCTATTCAATTAGTATTTTTGAGGCAGGACTTTGTTTTTCAAATTATTTTCGACTGTATGTAGGTACTTACTGTTCTGCCTTCAGACGTGATGAACCCATTAGATACTGCAAATAATTAATTTTAAAAGATGTTTGTAAACAGTTGTATCCAAAAAACATTTTAAAATAAATAAATATTGTTGAACTACAACATTATTTTTAGTATATGCAAAACCTGAATATAGTTTGTTCAGAATAAGTAACTAAATCGATTCCAATAATTTTTTAACCATATTATATTTTTTCCCAAAAATATTTTAAAAAGTTAAAAGTTGGACACCAAGCGACTTTAAGTACCTATCGCAATAATTTAGGTACCTACTGCCAAATTATTATTATCAATGAGCTCAAGACGACGCTGGAGGCGCGCGCTGCATGGTGACCATGATTTTGTGCGGACAACTAGGTAACAGAACAAGCTTATAACTTTGTGATTTTTCATGATACAGTTTTGAAATTTTGTACCTAAATTCTTTACGTAAAAATACTAGACACGTTTATCAGGTTTCGCATATACTAAAACTAATGTTGTATAATTACTAATTTTTTTTAGTTATCCCGTATTTTCCCACTCCTGAGCAAAGACCTCCTCCCATTCCTTCCACTTCTCACGATGGTGTGCTTCTTCTCGCCAATTCGCGAGGAAGCCATCTAAGACGTCCCGCCATCTTCTTTTCGGTCTACCGCGACCCCATCTAGCTGTTTCACGGCACCAGTCTTGCGATATTCGAGCCCACCGCTGTGTCGGCATCCGGCAGACATGGCCTGCCCAGTCCCATTTTAGTCTGGCAGCTTTATAAGCTACTTTATTAAACTTTAACCATTTAAAATCAAGAGATAACTGATACTAAATTAATTATTTTGTGATCATCTCCTAACATAATTTTATTGAACCTATTTACATCAAAGTTTAACAAAATCAAGTCCAAAATAAACGAAAAAAAAATTAAATCTCTTTGCTAACCTCCCACGACTAGGCGTTTTCAATTAAAATTAAGTTATTTAATGATACAATATTTTATTCCTCGTCGGTCTAGTGATTGCAAATTTCTACCTGAGCCACTGGGTTCGATTCCCTGGTTGTGCAACTGCTGAGGGAATTTCTCAGTTCAGGCTTGCCCCCTATTACATAGGACTTAAACATAACTGCCGAATTGTTTATGGGTGTACTTATGATCTGCCTCTGCCTGGCTTGGGGTCAGTTAGGGGTGCAGAAATGCGTGGAAAAATAAGAGGGAGGGAGGTATTTGCCTTGCAGAAGAAAAACAGGGGAAGGTATACAGACTTCCTTCCAGTCAGCTGAATACCAGTATTTTACATGGAGCGACTGCCTATCTGAAGTCCACAGCCTTGTTATTACTGGGTGATACGAAACCACACGGATACAAAGGCTTGCTAAATGGCCCGAAAAGACATACGTTTGTTAGTAACTGATATTTAATGATTAAAGATTAAAGTTCATGTTGGTTCGTAAGGCAAATGTTAATGTTTTGGGGGGCGATCAAAGAGTAAAGTTCAAAATTGTCCCATCGTTAAAGAACTTGTCAAAAACGATGTTTTAGTTGAGTTTTCCTTGAATTGTACAATGGGTGTAAAAATACCCATAACGAAGCCGAATGGCATTTGTTCTCCCCGTCATTGCGATTATTTTTTTGTTCTGGACCATACCTGGGAACTTTCTTGCTACGAAGATATTGGGGTCAAAGTTCCAATAAGTTTTTTTTTAATATTAGTTTTTAATGCTATAATTTTACTTTAAAT
Organism: Noctua fimbriata; assembly: GCA_905163415.1. Lineage (NCBI taxonomy): Eukaryota > Metazoa > Arthropoda > Insecta > Lepidoptera > Noctuidae > Noctua > Noctua fimbriata. The sequence continues at coordinate 6,915,741 of LR990934.1, read as the reverse complement.
ACCTTCATGACCGTACTATGCAATGCGTGCATGTTTTGAGTGCGGTTGCCTAGAGTATTTGACTTAGCGTAAAACGTGATTTTTCACCCCAAAAAGTCGTTTCCCAGAAATAATTTTTGCGTAGGGTTACTTAGTTTGATGTACTGCTTGGTTAACGGCTTCGTGAAGGGTCTGTTTACACCTTGTATTAAGCGGATACACACATAAGCAGATTATAATGCTCCCACAGCTTACAAGGAGTTCATGAGTGTAAGTTGCACATGATTTCTCTCCCTGAGAGGGAGTGGTACTTAAACCACCACGCGAGCCCGTGCGGGTTGGGTTGATAGATCACATTTGGATCGTGATATTAAAAGTGTTTTCCTGTCACACGGTATATATTTTAAATATTGTGATATTTTCCTGGTGTCAAATAATGTTTTACATTCAAATCACGTTTTATTTAAACTTTTCCGTACCAGGTTCTTTACCGTGTATTTACATAATTATATACAGCATTAAATACATGTATTTTTAAGGAAAACCTCTACTGAACATGTTTGTATTAAGTAATGATGCATTTAAATTAGGCAAACATACAAGATTATTACTAGCTATTAATTGAATGGGTAAAACAAAGAATTGTGTAATTTGTGAGTATATAGAAACATGTATTACATACATAACAAGATGACTACAGTTCGCTTTGGGGACTGGTACCCACCAAAGCACCAGGACTAACAGGAGATGAAAAGTAAGCCATAATGATGACAAAAAAAGTTAAATTTGAAAAAAGAATTCCATGACAATACTTTTAAGACAAAGGTTCGCATTCATAAGACATGGTAACAAGCTGTTTGGTCTAGAACCACTTAAACAGAACAGTGAAGTAACCATTAAAAACATTCTGGAAAATTTGGATTCAAAACAAAGCCCGAATGATATCAGATAAACACCATACTCATCCAAATTAATGTTGTGGTCAAAGTAACGTGTTTTTCAAGTACAAAAATATACGATTTATTACTGCATGTAACAAGGAAAACATCTTACCTAAAACTAGTACTCCGTGTGTAGTAAAACGTGCCAATGTCCTGAGAACGGTTAGGTGACAGTGACACCTCCTGAGTAATCATGAGTGACTGGTACAAAGGTGTTAGAAAATCACACCTTTGGGGGCAATAACTATCTTTGGCTGAAAGTTAAAGGGCCGCTGACCGATTTGGATTAAAACAAAAATCGTACAGAAGTTAGACTTACTTACTCGACTATTTTCGCTGTAGGATTTAGTTTTTGGTAATAATCTTTTAAGCTTACTTCCAGTCTTACTTCTTACGATCTAAGAAGCTTTTATGAACTTCCAGTAATACGTATATTATATTCAACTTGTGCTATGAAACAACAAGAAAGAGGCGACTAGTATTCGTATAGTTCATTTTATCTTATGAAGAAAATTATATTAGATGTGCGTTCAATATTATTTTCTCTTTCGCGAGAGTCCGTCTATAATTAGAACAAAAAAGATGGACGGTCTTTCACTTCGTCATTCGTCATCATGACGAAATCCTCTTCATTTTTTGTTTCATAATCGTTATGGAAAGTAACGTCATCTACTTTTATTTATAACCTTGTAAGTACGCGTGGGTTGAAGCCAATTGTTCATTAACTTCGAAGTTTCGACTTTCAAAGCGTTAAGTATCGAGAGTTCTTTCTAAGAAAATCTACTTTCAATAGTATTAAGTCGTTCATCTATTGTTTTTAATAGTTAATTCTATGGAGCTCATCAACATGTAATGGACTTCCTTTGTGTTCATGAGTACCTGGTAGTCTTACTACGTCATTCCGCGGCGTTACGCCCTCGGTCTGCTCAGAATTTAGACGATGATAATAAAACTTATTGGATTTTTAGATTTATTTATTTACTCATTAGTTTTTGTCTAGTAGTCATTGTCTCGACAATAATTATTTGATTTTTAACTTAGTGTTAGTCAAAACGATGGCTACAGTGACGATACCAACCCCTCTGAGTATAAAATACTTTCGAATAAGGAATAATATTGCACTTTCGAAAATATCAATCAACAGTTTTATTATTGATTTTACACAAGCTATTTGAAGCCACTGATAATCATTCGATGGCAAGCCAGAAGAAGAATAAGTTTTACCACAAGGAAAATTCTAAACTGCCTAAAATTAGAAACTACCGTCTCATGAATGGGATGACCTGTCGAACCTCGTTTTGTTATCACAATCTTCGTTACAATGACATGTTAACAATAACATCAATTAGAGATCGCAATCTGTGAGTGACTTGAATGATTTGTAATGTTGGGGGGAGAACTGCGTTTTGTGGTGCAACTGACAAGGTCTTCAGGTCAACCAGTCTTAAGTAAGAGTACGAAGTGTCTTGCTGAGATATTCCATCTCTTTCTAATAAAAGATAATTTACATCCATCATTTGACTGAATTTACATAGGGCCATCCCGTGACCAGAGGGCCAGCCAGGTCACGGGATGGCCCTATGTAAATTCAGTCCATCAACCGCTTGGCAATGTCCCGAAAGACTAGGTGGGCAATCGGCCCTAGTGTTTCAACCCCAAACGGCTCAAACACATAGCTACCAATGAGGTAATATATTTTCTCCGTTTTTTGGTTTTCAGCACCAGCGACAGCCGCCCCGGCACAGCTCTAAGAGTGATTTTATTTATTTAACTAGCAGCACCTTCCGCCCACAATTTGTCCCGGCCTCGTGAAGATTCTTATTGCAATTGGCAATAGTGAAATGTAGCTTTCTAACAGAGAAAGAAGTTTCGAAATCGAATGAGAGGTTTCAAAAATTACCTTCCTAAATTCAACCTCTTTATAATATTAGTGTGGATTTATCTTTGCTTTTCTGTCTACACCTTTGATAACCGTCTCAGAATTTAGTACCTAACCTACCTACCTACTTCTCCATTGAACCACCGTCCTTGTCATACATTTTATGTTCGCAAATATCTCGTATTTCATGGAGATCTTAATGTGTCTTTTGCTAGTTTTCCTTTGAAGTTTGTAGCCATAAAACTTCACGACATCTATTCAAGGTGTTCAGCAGTGGAGTAAAAATAGGTCGAGTGCATCGGGTGAGATCATTTTCATCTTTAACTAAAGGTGAAAGTGATCATGAAAGTATCATGAAAAGTTCCATCACTGATTAGCGGGCGAGACGGCTGTCTGGCCTTCATGTTTTATGATAGCCTGGTACTCTCAGCGTGATATACACGTGTCGTGGACGGTAATACCCGTCTGTCTGTTAGACTGAACCACTTTTTGTCTCCGATTTTGGATCTACAAGGCCAAATAAATCTAGACTTAAAATAGTATTTTGTATTTTAACCACCTGCTTGTCTGGCTTGTTGTAGCTAAGAATTTGCTATTCAATACGATAATACGGGAAAAAATGGCATATTTTTTTTTCTAGCATCATCTCTTTTGCAATTATTGCACAGTGGGTCACACGCTAATATAATCTGGAAAAAACTTGTGAATGCTGTGTGGGCTGGATTGAATTTAAATTAGCTGCCAGAACACGAGGTACTTTTATGTTTTTTGTTCGCCAATCATGGGCCATGGTTCTGGGAATAAATTCGTATCAGCATACATACATCAATCAATATTTGACGGAATAGTGACAGGGCCGAAATTACGGAACAATTAAGCCTATCCAAATATTTATTGGTTTAACAAGATGATTTTGGTGGAAAAGTTGCCGATCGAGGTACTTCTTTTCAAGAAGAAAAAAAAAACAAATAGTAGAAAAAGAACAAAGAAACATTAAAAAAAAACAAACTACCACTAAAAAAACAAAACAAACTGAAAAAAATAAACTTTAGGTGTTTTTACCAGTCGCAAGTGGATAGCAAGGGCGACGGAAAAGCTTATTAGGCCTGGTTTCCTAGGCCACAATGGATTTCTGAATCTAGCACCCCGGAATTAGGATTAGAAGTCGGTGGTGTGTCACCCCTGTACCTCGTCCGTTGGTCCTGTGCCGAATTTCTCCCCGGTTGGTTTTAAATTGTCATCCTATCGGACTATGAGGGTGAAGGAAGGAGTGCACCTGTATCTCCTGCGTTTTCTAGTCTCCTTTGAGATCGGCAACTGAAGAAACAAAAATATTCTAAACGATTACTGTTACCATAGTGGCGTCACGATCATAATCAGTTTTTTGTCGTAGTCAGTGAAAATGTGGAACACTAAACCCACATAGGTTTCCCCCCATCATGAGGGTATGGCCCGAAGCGATGACTAACATCGACAACTCTATACATAAACATCACTTACCCACTAACATACATAAAGTAAGTACATAAGTAATCCTATGACAACATACCTAACTTCGCAGGTAATGTCCCGCGTAGATTTTGGACACTAAAATAGTCATAGCAATTATTTAACTGACAAACAGTTTGCTAATTACATTTGCTTGTAACTTTAGCACATTAATGTTTTTTTTCAAGCTGTATGCTTTACTACTTTGTTTTTAATTTAGGACAATCCTCCACTTTTAAAGCCCCCTATCCCCTTGGCGATACGTCGTGAGGTTTTAGGTTATCCCTCCTCCTTTGCAGCCAGCATCACGTGTATTTTTTATTATTGAAAAGATTATTGGATTTTTAGACAAAATTCGCTTCAAACCTTTTTTTTTTTTTTATAGCCTTGCTTGTGTCCCACTGCTGAACAAAGGCCTCCCATTTCTCCCTCCAAACCTTTCTGTTTTGTGCAATTTTTAGCCCCGCGAAATTGGAAAAAAAATATTACATGTCATACTTAAAATATTTTTTTTTGTCTCACAAAAAATACAAGTGATTGTCATATTATCACCCCCGCTCCCACCTACGTGATTTTTTTCTGACACCCTCCCCCTTTAATGAAAGGACGACCCCTTTGCTGTAAAATTCTGTCATCAGCCATTTTTCAAGCCAAAAACATTCCTGACTTATGGATACTTAACTCACATGGTTTTTAAACAGACAATCTATTTACACAAAAGTTTACTGTTACGCCGCCATAGACAACAGCTCTAAGTTAATTCTTCATCTTCTCCCTCCAAAAACATCTAAATGAAATGCATGCCTCCTGTCTGAAAGAGTGATGAACCACGTGATCCCAGTACGACTTGCATGGCACATTTCTTGGAACTTTTGGTTCTCAGGGATGTTGCTGCATGCAACGGACAGGTCTTTTAAGAGAAACGGTGCCTCCACCCATGTGCGGATGGTGACCACCAGGGTGGTTTTAGTGACGTAGAAATCCCACACTCTCCGGTCTTACCCCCAAAGACCGATCGCCTTTTGAAGGATTGAGGTCGGTTTTCTTCCTCCTGGTTCCTTCATAATATTGAGAGCAATGAAATTATACTAAGTAAAGCGCTTGTCTGGATTCGAACCCATGACCTACGACAAGTAAATCGAGACCATTCACGCTGCGCACTCACTCCTCACATCGTTGTGATTAATCGAGTTTATCTTTTGATTTGATAACCTCATCTTTTTGGAATTCTGTTAATAACAAACAGCCAGATATAATTCAGTACCAGGCATTCAGGAACCAGGTGCTGGTAGCTGTAACGTCGAACTATTGCATAAAGTTACGCAACCCATATAACTTTTTATCTAATAAATTAAACGGTTATCAGAACTAATTCACTTAACGCCCCATCTAATCAATACACCCTTGACCCTTGATACCGATACCAATACCGATACCGATCGATACTGACCACCGTTAATAATGGTTTATAGATTTGTGTGTGTCCGTTGTTGGACAGAGACGGTAAAGTTTTAATATAAAGTTAATTTATCGGACTGAAGTCTTTATGTGCAGTCACTTACCAAAACATCTTAGGCTTAAAAGCAGAACTATTAATCATTATTTTAATAGCGTCTCTTTCATAAAATAAAAAAAAAAACATGAATGTAACATAACATAAAATAATAAAACTAATAGTATCTACAACATTATTTTTAGTATATGCGAAACCTGAATATAGTTTGTTCAGAATAAGTAACTGAATGGATTTCAATAATTTTTAAATCATGTTATAATTTGTCCCAATTTTTTTTTTAAAAAGGCTACAAGTTTGACACCGAGCGAAACTAAGTACCTATCGCAATCATTTAGGTACCTAATGCCACCTTATTATTATCAATGACGATGCTGGAGGCGCGCGCGCGGGTGCGCCGCGTTGTAGCCACGTTTTTATGCGGACAACCAGTTAACAAAACAAGCTTATAACTTTGTGATCTTTCATGATACAATTTTGAAACTTTGTACATAGATTATTTACATAAAAATACTAGAGACGTGTTTCAGGTTTCGCATATACTAAAACTAATGTTGTATATTACGCTCATATTGTTAAAAGTACCATGTAATAGTCGGCTGGGAGCCTATTATTACCTTTATATACACCCGCCTACACCTCTGCCTAATTCTTCGGGGATTACAGGCGTGATGTTATGTTATGTTATTAGAAACCGTCTTTATCCACAATGGAAACGTATTCTACACGTGGGTATTTCCTCGAATCGATGGGCACCCATTGATATATTTTCGTACAAGCGGTATACTCAGAAACAATTAACTGTATGGTAAACAGGGATAACTGTCAGACGCCATTTTTCTACCTTATTACTTAACCTCACGCCGCTTTCTCGGAAGGGATGGGCAGAATGTAGGGTATCTGGGACACTAGATCAATTAGTTAATCTACTTGAACTATATTAAGTTATTTGTAATGTTGGTAACGCGTTGTGTTTGTGGGTTGCAATTCCGCGAATAGAATAGTATCTGACAAGTTGTTCAATAGCCCGCGAAATTCAAATTTTCTTGCGTTTTTTTTTGTAATTTAAGTTACAAATTTTGTTTTATTATTGGTACAGAATGTGTTCAATACCTGCGCTTGTTATTTACATAATTTATTGGATGCATAAGCTTCAACTTACGTTATAATGGAGATCCTAAAAACTAAATTTGCAGGTGAGTGTCAGGTTGTATGTTGATTATAATATGATTCGCAACCGTAACAAATATGGCTTCACTGAATTATAATCGTTAAAATCACTAATACAACCCTCTAAGTTCATTTAATCCTATTGAATGACTTTTTCATGCAATAGTCATTCATCATCATCATTTCAGCCGAAAGATGTCCCCCAAGTGCCAAGTGCGATTCGCATCCAGCGGATCTCCGCAACCTTCACCAGGTCATCGTTCCTAGTGGAAGGCCTTCCAACGCAGCGTCTTCCGGTTCGCGGTCGCCACTCCAGAACTTTTCGGCCCCATCGGCCATCCGATCTGCGAGCAATGTGCCCTGCCCACTGCCACTTAAGTTTGGCTATGTCGGTAACCATGCAATAATCATTCCATGGGATTAAATGAAAATTTGAATTTCGCGGGCTAACCTACCGATTCCACCTTTCGCCGATCGTTTTCAAACCGTTTCTTATTACTGTAACGACTTTCGACAACAGTTTTGACATAACTTTTCGATAACTAATGTCAGTTCAATACATTTTTAACTTTACCAATAATGTTGTCGTTGACAGAAGGCCCGTTTGTCTATGCCCTACTCTCATTCTCTACGTGTTTTAGTACTGCCACGTTCGTCTACTGGTCCCAAGCGCGACTGCTGAGCTTAAGGTCCTGGGTTCGATTACTAGGTCGGCAATGTGTTATTGGGTTTTTCCATCAGTAATACCTCGCAGCCTGGTTTTGTGTCCCGCTAATGGTAATAGTCACGCCTCCTTTTACATGGGGTTTAAACGTAACTGAAAATATGGATATTAGATGTCTACTGTACACCTCTATTAGATACCTAAAACTCTGCTTGTCCTAAGTGCCTGGTCACTTTTTTCCTACTCCTAGTCCTCCGCTATTGTTTTCTGATTAATTTCGTTCTGGGTACCCAAAAGTTAAATTGTTTCTCTAGGACTTCGTCGAGCTTCATTGTATCGGCGCTTATCTGATGATCGCCAGTGTTGATTCTGTCTTTCAGGAGTTGCAGTGGTTTGAGAATAGTGTGGAAGGCTAATCCCAATAAAAAAGTGCTCGGTCACATAAATATGTACTCCAATGTAACAATGAGTGTTGTAGTTATGGTAAGATTCTTCAGTTTACTATTTGGTATAAGGTTGATTTTTACAATGATAGAAGAAATAGTCCATAACTTATTCAAAATACTTTCTCGGATAATTGAAAACATTGGGTAGGACTAAGTAGACCTTATTATCTGTAAACAACAGTAAAAATATATCCCAAATCGTATATTTACAAAATATCACCCACATTCGCCTAAGCGATTACTGTTCAAGTTTATCGAGGTCCTCGAAAGCTCGTAACCCGTCGTCCTAAATCTCTGGTCTAACAATAAAAGTACCCCTTTCTATCGTTGCGTTCCTGGTAATTCACTCGGAAAGTAGGTCGATGGCCACTTTAAGGGTTTCCTCAGTTTAGGGCTGGGCTAGATAGCTCGTTTATGCAGAAGCCTAATAGTCCGTACAACATTATTGCCGGAATGATGGCCGACATTCTTGATGTTTGGGGTTATATAAAAATGTAGGTAGTTTTTTTTTTATGGAGACAGTAGGCAATCGTGCGAAAACAATCGAAGGAAAAACGTTTTATTATAACAGGTGAAACTTTATCATAATGCATCTTATTTACCCAGTACATTAAATCATAAAGTGTATTTGACTGCCTCGCTGATTTAGGGGTCGCGAGCGCGACTGCTGAGCAAGAGGTGCTGGGTTCGATTCCCAGGTCGGGTCGGTTAGTCGAGCGGGTCGGGTCGGTTATTGGGTTTTTCCGATCAGCTGGCCTACCATGACTTCTTAAAGCAGGAGTAATTCCAGTGTGGGAAAGAGATGGCGCTAGACGACTTGAGTAGCTCTGTCTCTTTCTCACACTGGACTTACTCCTGCTTTAAGACGTCATAGTAACCCCCCAGATTTTCTCAGTAGCAGCCACGGAGTCTGGATTTGTGCCCGATTGATGGAAATAGGCTAGCCCTCTAATACATGGAGTTTAAACACAACTGGCGAAATTTGGGTGTACCTACTATTAGGTAAACCTGTGCCTAACCCTTCGGGGATTACAGGCGTGATGATGTGTTGTCATGTAGACCTCCTCAGCCGATAATAGGTACTGGCCCGTCAGACTTACTGCTCACAATAAGCAATCATCTCGCCTCCAATCTTGCTGGCTGGAGACTCTGGCAAATCTAATTACCACGGCGTGAGAGTACCACAGAATACATGTTGCATGAATTATTCTCATGTAACTCGTGCCGACATAAATCAAGCAAGTAAACAACAATAAGCAAGTATTACCTAACCTACAGGGTGTTTGGTTAAACGTGAGCAATACTTTAAGGGAGTGAAGTACTCATAAATATGACGTACTATGGAGCTAACTATGAAATATGATTTAAAAAATCTGCTGTTGCCTACATTTTTTCGAGTTACGCGACCAATAATGTGTAGAGCAGCTATTTTTTCGCGATTTCGTGGTCGGTCCCATAGTAAAAGTTGCTTATTTTCATGATTACTACACGCCCCTAAAGTATTGCCCACGTTTAAAAAAAACACCCTGTATAAAACAATATAAGCTTGTTAGACACGTGGCATCAGAAATCAGGTCTGAGAATAACTAGAATTTTGTAGAAGAAACTTGACTACATCCCAACTTAAGTAAAAAACACTTTTCAATACACTTCCTCGCTTTCTTTCCTGGCTCTTATCGCACTATGATTAGATTCAACGTGCTATGTTTTTCATACGTGTGGATTTAGTTCATTTATCACAACGTGTGCGGAAATAAAAATTTCCACAGATGCTGATACTACTACATAATATTTACTTTTATGAAAAAAAATAACATTTATTTGTGATCTAAATTCAAAAATATTTTTATTTTCTATTTTTCATATTAGGCTGTTGAGCGGCTTCATACCTTTGCTTCTTCTTATTTATGTATTTATTTATCACTTCAAGCACAAAGTACAGAGGCGGACTTAATATAATACCAATTTCTTCTTCAACCTGGAGAAACCAAAGCGTGGAAAAAAAAAACAAATTAAATCATAGTTTCCTAATAATTTATGACAAAAAAAAAAAAATTTCTTCGAAAGTGCATTGAAAAACGTAGTTTGATACACGTGGGTATTTGTTACTGCACTTCTCGGCTCCATAACAACCTCGCTTGTAGTTCGGTAGTGAATTCCGCTTCGATGCATTAATAAAGTTTCCCCATATAAATCAAAATGTAGGTACCATTTCTTAACGTAGCTGTAAAAGCAGAGTCTAATACACCTCAAATTATATTTAATAAAGTATACTAAAGTAGCTTATGAAAGAAAATAAAGTAGGAAAATTTTTTTACACAACGCGTTTTGGATACACACTGTAACCCAAAATAACCAAAACCCTAGTACTTATTCTACAAATAGAAAAAAATTAAAGGTTAAAGAAGGCTTCGAAATTTGAAAATCGAAGTCCATCCTTGAATCAGGCAATTTAAAAATGATAGAAGGTGCTAGACCTAGAAAACATGTAACCTTATTCGAAAATACCCTTAATATGATTCTGTTTGCCTTGTACTCAAAAAGGAATATGTCCTAAATTTGGTAAGTACTTTTTCATCCTAGGATTACCCTCATATGCAAAGGATTGATGGATAAAGTTGTTTGACAACGTTTCCAGATCAGGTTAAGCAAATCTGTCCTGAAATCGTATCTATCCTAAACAAATATTTTGAACCGAAAGGCGTGAATTCTTCAGAGACACCTAAAAATTCGAGAATAACTGTCGGAAAATTTACGATCCGACTATAATAGAAACCTGATTTGAAGTCACAAAGCTTTTTTCAGGTCTTGTTTACTGTAAAACTAGGCAATCAACTCACAACCATCGTCATATTGGTGTGTTGCTCCTCAAGTAATTTGTATCTTCATAAAACAAAATTAATGGCTCCTTTTAACGCAGCATAATTTTCCTCTAGATGAATAACGGAGCGAGTATACATGGTGTAAACAGACGCTTCACGAAGCATTATTATGTACATCAAACTAAGTAACTTTACGCAAAAATTTATGGTTTTACGACAGCACTCAATGTAATGTAACGCATTCAAAACATTGTGCTGATGGATGAATTGATTGGTACGGGGGGGTCGTGAAGGTAAAGTAAAAATTTTACATTAAATCATCATTTCATCATTTCAGCCGTAAGACGTCCACTGCTGGACATAGGCCTCCCCCAAGAAGGGGGGTTTTGCCATAATCGCCACGCTTGGCAGGCGGGTTGGCGATCGCAGTATGGTTGTTATAAAACACAGAGAACGCTGCTGCCCATTCTCTGGTAAGTCCCTTAGTCGCCTCTTACGACACCCACGGGAAGATATGGGATGGTGCTATTCTTTACGTCCGGACACCATACAGAACATAAAATTAAATACATCTATTTAAAAAAAAAACTTGTGAAAAAGTTGGAACTTTGACCCCCAATAACTCTGTAACTAGAAGGTCCCAAGTATGATCTAGAACAAAAAAATGATCGCAATGACGGGGAGAACCTCTCGGCTTCGTTAAGGGTCTTGTTACACCCTTTAAAGGCACTTATAAAATCACACCCTTCAACAAAACAAACTGCACAATTTGACTGCCTCGCTAGTCTAGTGGTCGCATTGCGACTTCTTGAGCAAGAGGTCCTGGGTTCGATTGCCGGTTCTCAGTAGCAGCCGCGGAGTGTGGATTTTTGCCCTTTTGATAGCAACAGGCCCGCCCCCTATTACATGGGACTTAAACATAACCGGCGAAATGTGGATGAACACCTTTTGGAACTACAGGCGTAATGTCATATTTATTATGTTAATAAACTTTACAAAATAAAGCCTGGAAAACAAAAGCGTCCTAATTACTATCAAAGAGAGTAATAGAACACAAAATGGAAGTTGTTTAACTTATTCGAGAAACTTGAAGCAGATTGCCACGAGGATAAACGAAACATAATTAAATAGCTAACAAGAAACTTACTAATGCAAGGCACTAGCTTTCTTTATATTCCAGCTTCTTTAGATCTCAATTCACTTCACCTGATATAACGAAATTGCACGATGTATACGGGAACACACAAATTAAGCGGACGTTCCACTCTGACCTCCCTGTCTCTCCACACAACCCCTCTCGCTCATTGCAGTTACATACCCTACTTTCTATGCAAGCCTGGTACCCGAAGTCATGGCGCGGGGAGATTTTTCCGTGAAAGTGGAGATTATTCTATAGCAGCAGATTAGAAAGAGACAAGAGATGACAGTTCAATTCTTCATGAAAAGACCCGATTGATGAGTCGTCTGCTATCGGGAAACTAGTGTGGAAAATGTAGCTCTGACTTTATCTTCGACCCCTTTTCGATACACGGAGAGCAGCAATCGAAGGTGCTTCCACAATAGATATATCTTTGTTTGATGCAGCCTGGGACTGTAACGTGTGAAAGTGATAACAGATAGTCCATCAATGGGTGCTTGTAGGCTCCGCCCCATTACTACGAGTTCCGTAGTGTGTAGCAAGCGTAGCACACACTGTTATTACGATGGCATATTCATTGTGGGATCGCCAAAAGATTGACAGATATAGATAAAGCAGTCTGAAAAAGTCTTGATGTAAAAGTGTTTGAGAAAGCCATGCATCCCTGTTCACGAAAACTTGACTGACTTGATTTTCCTTGAAAACAGCTATGATTCAGAAGTTAGATCGTATTCTTTGGAAATTCTGCGGACTTAAGAAAAACGCTAAACAAAAAATACTTCAAGAAATGGACTATTGTTTTGCATTCATAATATCTTTAATTTTGTACCTCAAAGAATGCGTTTCCTTGTACGGTAAATGTTTACAGACAAAACAATTACAGAAAGATATGTCAGTGAAAAAAGGGCATTTGAAATGCATGGATTTAACATGTTAATTGTTTGTTTCCTTAAATGAGTGGGTACAATCTTGAAGAATAAATAAATGAGGTTTCTGCATTCCGTGTAAACAATTGTACTTCGTTTATAAATATAAGATGTAAGTAAAAACCATGTGTTTTTACGAACCGTAAACTCAGGTATAATCAATTAATCATATTTATAACCCTAGTCCTATGATGCCCTAGTAAGATTTTATTTACCTACGTGTTTACATGGCCTACACACACTCAGCAAACCTATGATTTCCATTAGGAAACTCAGTAGCAATTCTTAGTATAGATTTATGCCCTGTTGTCGGAAATATATGCAAAGTCACATTAAATTACTATTATATCTTACTACTATTAATGCGAAAGTTTGGATGGTTGTTTGTAACTCAATCACGCCACAACAGCGAACAGATCTGGATGAAATTTGGCACAGAGGTAGATTAGAGTCCGGAATAACACGTAGGATACTTTTTTTTCTAACACTTACACATCAAATGTTATACAAATATCTGAACCAAAGGCATTCAAATAATTATTTATAAGTTTTAAAAGTCTATGATTTGAACCATCGCAAAACAAAAATATTTTTCTTTTGTCTTATCGAGTTGGGATATCGTACCTGACCCGTTTGTAAAGTCTTGCTAGTTAATTAACCTTGCATAGCTCTAGAGACCACGTCTCGGCCTTGCCTTCGGGAATACAGGTGTGATTTTATGTTATTTTCTTTTAAGCTAAGGTAAGTAAGATACTTGCTTTACTAGAAGGTTTTCATTACATGCCATAATGACAATAAAGTAAATAGTTAAGTCTATTTCCAATTTTTTGGTAAATGCGACATCCTAAGTCAGGGTTGATATTTCAATAGACCCTAACTTTTTAAAGGTCAATGAACCGGTGTGAACTTTGACACCAGTTGCATGTAGGTATCGCCCAAAGTTCATGGAAGTTCAAGACGTACTAAATTGAGACGTAATACGTTTACCTGTAAGGAAATTAATTTAAAAAGCGATTTAGAATGTTTCGAGGAGTTTCAGATAAGTAATTTAATATAAACTATGTAAGACGTACTTATAAAATCACGTTACGTTTATGTAACGTGATTTTATAAGTTTAGACAAAACATGTAAGACGTGATTAACTTTTTCTTGAAGTGCTATGAAGGTAGATAAGAGAAGAAAATTGAGAATTTTCATCGAAGTTGCGGTTTCATAGATGTGTGCGCTGATCACCAAAGGACACTATGGCTAATGTTTTTCCTATGTGTCAATTCTTTATCAACAAATCTTGATGTGCATAAAATAAATTACCTCTTTCTTTCTGAAAAGAAGGAACTCATTCTTACGGTTTAAAAACACCTGAAAAATAATCGATATTTAAAAGAATTTCGTCATGCAACCGTAACAATTATAACGAAATAGACAACATAAATGCCACGGTAATCTTATTCCGTCCTTCGGGTTATTTTGATTAAGAAAGAAAAGGTTTATTATTTTTGTTCTCGGCGACCAAATTGGAATTCTTCGGATTGTAGGTTAATAAAATACGTCGAAGGTTAAATTTGGGAAAATTAGGCTTTTCCCTCCGTGAGTAACATACTTTTGTTTTTCTTTAACAAAGAGAATCTATTTTCGTAACCATAGATATTAATAGTGATGGAAAGCTATGATAGGAGTTTATTTATTTTGTCGATAAGTGTGTCACTAAAACAAAACATAATTATTTGACATGTGAACGTTTATGGCGATACATGACTTGCAATTATACAAGGATAACATGAATTTAGGGCGGTATTACCATCTATAGTAATAAAGAATATGCAAGTCACCATTTTCGATTTTATGGGTCAAGTAAGCGGTCCACCTGATAGTAGCTGGTCTTTACTATAACCCTGAGGACATTTGAAATACAAAACATGTTCCCACTCTTAGCTATTGCAGGTGTGTTGCCATCCCAGAGGCAAACCCTGGAATGTCTCATTTGAATGGAAAGAAAGACACCATCCATACCATTCAACCGAACCTGCGGGAGAAAAAAAAAGCAGGAGGGTAGCCCGCGAAATTCAAGTTTCCTTACGATTTTTGATCAGCCTGAAACTGATCTGCAAATTGCAAAAAAAAAAAACTTAAGAAAATTTAAATTTCGCGAGCTAACCTGGAGCTGGCGCACACGAAAAAACCATACAGCACTAAGGCGATTTAAATGATTGACGTAATCCTAATCATCAAGTTGAGCTATGATGTCACAATTAGCCATATTACCTACATTTCGCCACTTCCCACGTTCTGTAGTTATTGACATACCAATGTTTATGGTACTGTCAGTGCGGGCTATAGAACGTTATTAGCTGTTTTTATTGCCATTCACATATTCTTGCATACTTTGTCTTATTGACAAACGGAAAATTTTGGATCTTACACAATTATATTAATTTCTTATTGGAGGTCTTGGCCCAGCAGTGCGACAGTTGACGCTAACAAAAAAAATTATGTTGAGGAACGTTGACAATCAGTGACAAACTCGCAGTTTTTTTTTATATGAAGTGAGATCTTTTCAATTTTTGTATCGTATGTTCATATCGCTACCTACTAAAGATCCGCTAGCTAATTTGACTATGTACAACGGAAGCCAAGAATATGATAAACTTTCAGAAAGGTAGCAGTTGCCCAGCCCTCGTAGCATGCCAAGTGCCAACCGTAGACAAGGATTTCTTTGAAGGAAGAATCGACAAAATGACAGATTGTGTCGACACAATGACAGATTTATATGCACTGTCTGTCATTTTGTCGATTCTTCCGTCAAAGAAATCCTTGTGGTGGTCATGCTACGGGGGCCAGTGGCTCTACCATGACGTCTTAAAACAGGAGCAATTCCAGTTTGGGAAAGAGATGGCGCTAGACGACCTGTATAGCGCTGTCTTTTTCCCACACTGGATTTACTCCTGCTTTAAGACGTTATACGGGGTGTAAAGAGACCCTTCACATAGCCGTCAACCAAGTATTCTGTACATCAAACTAAGTAACTTTACGCAAAAATTATTGCTGGGAAACAACTTTTTTTTGGGGTGAAAAATCACGTTTGACGGTAGGACTCGATGGAAAGCACTCAAAGCATTGTGCTGATGGATGGATTGAATAGTACGGGGGTCGAGTGGTGGTGTGTAAAGTAAAAATCTTACATTAAAAACATGTATTTAAAAAAAAACTTGTGAAATAGTTGGAACTAAATAACCCATAATATCTCCGTAACTAGAAGGTTCCCGAATAAAAAAAATAATCGCAAAGACGGGGAGAAGGAGCCTTTCAGCTATGTTAAGGGGCTATTTACACCCCTTATAGTAAACCCCCCCAAGTCCTAAAAATCAACCTTTTCATTAATCTTAACAATATTGAACAATATTGAACAATCCTTCAAGTTTTACTATTACCATTGCTAGCTCCACTGTGTAAATACCAAAAAATATTCCAGCATATTAGTTTTGGCAGGCATTTCAATATTTTACGGGTCATATAACTATTTTATTACAGAAGCTACCTTTGACACTCATAAGAACCATCGTAAAACATATGGAAGGATTAGATTCATACCTCTAGTGTTACACTATGACAAAATGGTGGTATTGTTAAGCTGAGTATCCACAATGTTTGCTCACCAACTGTATGTCCAAGTCAAAATTTTTACTCTTGATTAGCATAATGTTTCGTGTGTCTTGCTTGCGTAAAAGCTACCACTTCAAGTACCTAACCAATGTCTCGTTCATGAACACAAGCGATGCATCTTGCGACGCGATTTGCGTCAACGACATGCTTGTTTCCTTCACGTCGCCAGTCGCGTTACGGTGACTTGTGCCGTGGCTTCTTTCATTTGTTTTCTCCGCAGTCGCTGTTGCAACAGTCGTGTCGCTTGAGCGTGTGGGTCGTGGCCAAGTTGTAAGTATTGTGCACCACACTCTGTTGGTGGGCTAACAAAGTGAATACCCACCCAGCTTTACAATTTTATTTTGAACAAAGTATTTTTATATGAGAATTCGTTGTGAAGCGTTTAGTACTAAAATGTGGTAGTTGAACCATCATGTTACGGGACGTAAATTTCCTTTGAACTTTGTTTAAGTTTATAGATATTATCTAAATTAGCTTTGATCTGGAAGTCGCATTAGAAATAATTGAATTGTAAGAAATTCCATCACTATTATGTATGGAAATAATGCCGTTTTCCTAATGAAATTCATTCATTCATTCGTTTTTGCATAATACAACGCAAAAAAAGAAAAGGATAAAAATCTCGTATGTTATAACAATTAGGTAACAACAAAATAAACACCTATTTTCTCCTTATTCTATAATTATTATCTTTGTGTATTTTAATAAACCACAAACAACAATGGACTAGGGAATAAGATTGATTAGCACGTGATTAGCTTGCCGGTCTCTCGGGTACTAGGCTCACATGAATGTGGAGTACGTTAATGAATTTCCTATTTCATGCCACATGGAAAATCCAGAACACAACTTGGTGATCATAGGAAAACTATAATCAATCTTAGAATTCACTATAGCAGCTTTGGAGCCCATAATTTATTAATATTACAAAAATAAGTACCTACATAGATTTATAATTGCTTGTAGATATTGTATCGCTTAGCTGTTATGTGAAAAAGTAAATCAACCTTATTTGGGCATACACATCCTACTATTGTATAATTTCCCCACAGTCAACTAAAGTCATGTTTCACATCCAGCCCATTGTGGTACGTCGTTATTACTGAAAAGCGTTTTATTTCTTTCCTAGAGTGACGACAAGTGGTACGCGCCTACACTGCACAGAAGCCATTACATTACCCAAAAAGTAATATCCTGCATTCACAAGAATTCACGAGCAATTTATTTATCAAAGTAAACATAACCTTGAACTCCTTTCCAATAAATAATCACCAAAAAGATAGTGTCCAAATAGGCCCATAAATAATATCTGAAACTAGGACTTCAGAAGTTACCAGACACCTTTATCACTAACTTGAAATGACAGCTACTTATAATATCAAACAATAAATATATAACAGCAATCGTAAGTAGTCCTCGTGTTAAATGTGTCACTTAACGTAACTATAACTTATGAACAATCGTAACTGGGTCAGAATGTGGCCTTGCGTCTCGGATTTCGTGGAATTTTCCATGTCAAATGTCGCAGAAATTGTCCTTGTGCTAAGGGCTCGTATGTCACAATTTAGGGGAAACTCGAGCACACCTTCAATGGCAATTTATGGTTCTTGGCTCTTATTTCGAATACATAGAACATACGTCTTCTCCGATTATGATGCCTTGGTAAATCTAATCTCAGGCACGTATTCTAAAACGATGCTTGAGTACCGAATTTGAGTGAACTCAAAATAAATAGTAAACATGTTAAATATCACGTACTGAGTCTAAAACTAAATATATTTTGTGTGTCAATTCTGTGCATTTGGGACGAGATTCCTCCACTCGATCGGAATCTAAACCTCGATAGTCAATACGATCATTATCATAGGCGAAGAAATCACTAGTACCTAGTTACACAAAAACTTTAATTATTTAGGGAAAGCCAGCAAGGGCATCTTAAACCTTTTGTTAGACCCCGTTGATTCCCACCGATGGTCCTCCTAACATTATTATATTACATAATAATATCGGCAAATCCCAAACAAAAACAATCCTTTGTTCTCCTTACATCCTGTTACATTACATAGCTACAATTCCGATAAATTGTAACAACAGCTGTCGTAACATGAGACATTCGATGGGTAAATATTGCGTGTCCTATTTACCCCAATGCCCAGTGGAACAAAACGTGACACATTTATAATAATAGCGTCTTTTTAGTTCTTTTGGTATTGTAGGGAATCGAGGTCAAGAATTGAATACGTAGTTTTGGAAAAAAAAATTGTTGATGATTGTATAAAAATACAAGATCTTTAAGTGGTCGGTCACCAAACAGGAATAGCTAATTATTTTCTCTGTCCACCTTATAAGTTTATTTGTGTCGAACTTGCAAATAAAGTTTACTTTCGCCATAAATTCCAGAAATCTGAAAAAGCGTCATCAAACATTTATGAACAAAAAGGCTTTTATTTTTAAAAGTTCAGAGGGTTCGTCTACCCCGAACAATGAACGGTAACAATATTTTTGTACGTGCTACCTTAACATAGATTATTTTACCTACACAATAACAATTTTTTATGAGGTGAAGATTATGTAAATGTCATATTTTATGAAAAAAAAGGAACATTTTACAAGTAGTCCAAATCGTGACTCAATTATTATTTATCCGGGATGTTTTCAGGTAAAACAAAGCAGGAATAAGCTTGATTTATTTATAATCAAAATATTTACTTTAGCCCGGCAATTTTCCCATTACAAAAATTAAAATCTGTTAGACTACTTTTATAACTGTTTTATTTTATTTACTATAAAAACGTAACTTAATAAATAATTATTACCCGACTGCGGCGAAGCCCAAAAGGAGGGTTTTGTGTTTGACCTGTATGTATGTGTGTATGTCCGTTTCTTTGTTCCCTCGTAACTCTTTAACGGATGAATGCAATATGCATGTTTTAAATACATACAACTTATAATGTTTAAAAGTAATTTGAAGTGACAATCGTAGAAAGAACCTTATAACAAGTTAAATCAAAAAAATCAAATCAATAAAATAATCAGTCTGCCAAATCTTTAACATTACTAAAGTAAAAAGCTAAAATTAATAAAAAAGGAGTTGGAAAAAACTAAAAACCCGACTTAAAAAACTGAAAAGCGAAAAACAAGCACATTTTAAATTAAACAAATCTTGGAAGCAGGCGGGGCCCACTCCATTTTGATAATTGATGTATTCAAATGGTCCCTGGAACCTTGGTTTTTATTCCTAAAGTACTTTGATCATTGATAAAACTTTACAAAATCATTAATTTGTTTTTTTTTTGTACAATCCTATTTCTTAACACGTTTTTTATAAAAGTTGAAGCGCTTTCTTGAACTTTAAAATAAAACAATTTATTTAAAGACCTTTACGACTGTATGCCCTAGGGGGAGAGCAGAAACGTAACTTGTTGGTCTAGCCAAGAAATGCTAAGGCCAAAGACCTTTTCCCATGAGTGTTGTAAGTAACAGGTGGTTGGGCACCGGCTACGCTTCAGGCTATCTCCTATCCGCCTGCTCTCCTGGTGATTATAGTATGATTTCCCATAAGCCCCATGGGAATTATTCCGAAATTTTATATGTGGAATGAATGCAAACAAACGTCCCGGGAAAGTCCTGCGATTTATGAATTCCCAGGTGACTTTAAATGGTCGAATTTAGTTACTAGCAAGGCCGTTGCTATAGAAACCCCATGATTTCTATGGGTACAGCCTTGATAGAAAGCCTTCAAAGATTGGCGTGGACACGTGCGAGCGACTATTTTGTTTGTTTTACGAAGCCATTTAAATGACGATACAATTAAAGTGGCGACTTTATGTTTAACGATGTTTTGGTACTTACTTAAAATTATGAACTTGTCAACGAGATTCAAGTTATATTAACACGTTCGCTACAGTTAGAGAGTCTCTTCAAACAATGCATTCAAACTTCTCTGTTTGGCGGTTTGGCCCTTACCGAACTTGACTATCCGTTCCCGATCGCACGCACACTAACGCTGTCAATTGTATCGGTATGCGCCCGGCCACCTGTCGAATTTTCTATGTGTGAACAGGATGGGGGAGAGCACGGGATATTGGTAATATTGATCGGTTCGGAAGAGCTCCTCGCGCTTCATGTGAGCCTAGTACTTTCCGATCAGTTGTCCATTATCGGTAATCGCC
Source organism: Noctua fimbriata (assembly GCA_905163415.1). Taxonomy (NCBI): domain Eukaryota; kingdom Metazoa; phylum Arthropoda; class Insecta; order Lepidoptera; family Noctuidae; genus Noctua; species Noctua fimbriata. Next base: position 6,894,942 of record LR990934.1, on the reverse strand, counting down.
GATACGGTGCCAATACGATTCGGTTGAATTGTTTTCATTCGATTGTTGATCAATGGAATCGCTACGCTAGTTTGTAACTTGTTTTAAGTTTTTGTAGAAAATTCATTTGTCAGTACTTAATACTTCTTAATTATTGATTTTTTGACAAAATGATGACCAATAAAAACTATTTTGTAGGCAAACGAATGAATGGAATCGAAAACCGTTCGCGCTCTTGGTGTCCATTTTTGTCGCGGAAAATTGAAAACCATACTAGGTATCCGAGTTCTTTAATTGCAAGAAAAGCGTGAAAAGCTTACTTACTATATTACTAGTGTCAATTATTATTTTATTTATTTACGATGCTTGCACTTTCTTCAGAAAGACATGACGAGAAAAACGCGTGAAAAAATAAGATTTTAGGTGCACGACGAAGTATACCCAACATTTGTATCACACCAACCTATACTATTAATTAAGTTAACGTGATTATTAAGTTTAAGTTATTAATCAATCTACAGTTTGTCTTTAGTTATAACTTTAGTAGGTTATGTCAGCTAAGTGTATGCAAGAAATGTTGGTCGCCCGATATTCATTTAAATTAACTTCTCCTTGTTATTTTTTAGTAATCTGTGTGTAACACAATAATATGTATTTGTGTTTCACGAAAGAAACTTGAGTATTCATGTACACATACCTAATAAAATTGCAAGTTCAATAAACAATATGCCAGGATTATATTAAGCAAGTGTCCTCTACCATTAACTAATTTTCCACTTACACCAGAGCAACCCGTCTCACCCAATTGACTTCTAGTACCAGGACCTTATAAATAACAGCTGGCAGCTTTTAGTTTCCGGAAAATTGACAAGAAGGAAAGCCTAGGTCCTAGGAAAATAAAATAGGTATTGACGGCCAATACCTATTTTATTTTCCAGTTTAAGACTTATGACTACATATTGGCGTATTTACGACGCGAAGTCTTTAAAAACTATTTTAGGTATGTCTCAAACGACGATAATTTTATACGACATATGAAATAAAAATTACACGACATTCATTTATCCGTGACACTTTTTTTTAAGCATTTTATGTCTCGGTTTCTGGAAGCAAATCAAATCTGTTGCCATATCCATGAGAGCAGTTTATATAAGAATTAACGGCAGATTTGATCTGGCTTTGAAGAAAATTAGCCAATCATGTTTTCATTTCAGAAGAGGATTTTCCTGTAAGCTCTCTTGATAATGTTCGTTTACGCTACTACAGGTTTTACTCAAATCTACATTCGTCCAAAACAATGATTCATAGGGTTGTCCCATGCGTGTTTACAAATATAGCGAAAGAAAACACAGGGTGTGCACTTGAGAAAAACAGTTTTATGTAAACAAGGCAATCGATTACCACTTATGGCATGAAAGTTACAGGTTTGCTTAAGACGTGGGGCGTTCTTCGGGGAATGAGTTAATAAATATATTTATAACTCATATGTAGGTGGAACGGAGGTAATGGCTGTTTTTGTTTTGATGCTCCCTGTATGTCTTTGTTTGGAACTGAATTCAATTATATTCTACATCGTTTCTGGATAAGGTTGATAAATATGGAAAAGCGTTTTAGCTCGCAACCTAAGCAGCTCTTTTCTTTTAAGGAGTCTAAAAATATTTATTTATTTAATCTGTCTTATAGAATATGATAAAAACAAATATTTTTAAGGTCCGCTTGCACTATTTGGCCTAAATAAGTTCAGTACTAAACGATTTAAAACATCGTTCTGTATCTCTGTCACTTGTATGAAGAAGACAGAGACAGAGTGAGTTTTGAATTACATGCGCTGCTTGTATGGAATCATTATTCGGGAATACTTTCATTCGTGCTGATACAAGAGTACTAACTAGGCTAACATAAAATGACAGTTGTTGGTCATTTCGCCCGCGACTATGTAAATTGGTTGTTTGTGTACTAGAGCATAAGTAATGAGCTGGTAGTATTTTAGCTACACAGGCGAATTCTGTTTTGTGTAAAATAAGTTATGTGGAGTAATTTGTGTGAAAGTAGATTGTGAATTAACTTCGACAGTTTAAAGCAACGCCACGCTATCAATCTAGAACTAAAGCTAGCTAGCTTTAAAGTTAAGAAAAACTTATTTAAAAAGAATATAAATTATAAAAAAATATACGTCGTTCAAAATACACAATCCATTTTCTAACAGCCCATAAAAACCTAATTAATTTCTAATTTCAGTTTGCTTACAAAATAACTTGCTTTGATCTTCCAAGAAACTGGATATTTTTTTAAAAACCCTCGACTAAAGCAAACATCTTATTTTAATAACTCTCGTTCTACAAAAAGCCCTAGAGCTAACAATTTAAAATGTCACGTAACTAGCAATTAATATTTATACAATATTAAGAAAATTATAGAAGCAACAACAAACTTGGGTAAGGCGAGGTGCTATTGTAAGCGATTAAGTCAGAGCTTTTTTCTGAAAAACAAATTTTATTTTTAGGAGTAATTCATCATTATCATTTCAGCACAGGAAATCCTACGGCTCCATTATCTTCTACCACTTCTCGATGCCTTGCGTCCCTCATCCAGGTGTTACCCGCGACTCATAATATCCTAGTAGGTATAGTACTTAGAAAATAATAACTGAGTAAGCATTCGTTCTCATCGTGAAAAAATACCTAGATAAAAACGGTTTTATAATACCATCATTTACAATTTTCAAAGAAAGTTAAGATCTCTCGCCTATCAAGGCTCATCTTTGACTTTTTGCAAACAAATCCGCTGTCGTATTGTTTATTTATAGACAAAATAGTTAACACTATCTCTCTACCCTATTTTGTTGTCTTCAGTGGATACTAGTTAGTTGAAGCCACTTACTGGCGGTTTTCACTCTTAAAGTTAAAGAACACTCACCTTTTTTCAGTTTCTTCATAACTTATTGGTTAATTTATCCATATGGCTGCCATATCGTAAGTATCCTTTAATTCGGGCGAATTTTCTGAGTGGTAACTATTACTTTACTTATTTTCTCGCTCACTGTCCCACCCCAGCTTCACAAGTCACCAACGAGAAACCGTACTAGTTGAAACTAACCTATTACTGTTCATAGGTATTTGTCGCCACAATATTCTTGTTTACTGCTTGAGAATTATCGAGAAATGTCTATTAATTGGTTGTCCATCAACGATTCATAGATCGTTCTTATTACTACCCTCCTAGTAATACAAAACTAGGCTACTAGATTACAAATTGAATAAAAGAATAAATTGGAGTGGGTATTATCTTCCCAGCCTAATAAAGATTGACATGTTAGTATTTTTATTTCTGAATATTATTAAATTTCTGGAACACTGAACTAAACTTAAGCACTCGACTTAGCTATAAAGTACATTAGCTAAGAATAAAAGCACTTACTTAGGTATAGATGTATGGTGCAAAGTTCCCATGAGAGTGCACGGCGAAATAGGACGGACGAGACGGTTTCAGTTCACACGGTAGCTCTTGTTGAATCTGTGAGCCTGGTATGTCCCACAGGTGTGCTGAGATTTCTCCACCTGTGTGCTCTTTTCTATCCTGGGGTTTTCTGGCGTTTTCCCAAACAAAAAATTGTGCTTTTTCGCTACGATTTTTATTAATGTGTAATTGTTTAGTGTTCACTTCTGCAGTACAAAATAGGTTTCTAGAAATATTTTAACAGAAGCTACGATTTCTATTACAACTACTTACTTTAACATTATATAAACCTGTAACCAATTTTTTTAAATTCTACTGTTTTACTAGACAAGGCGTAGTAATAGCAAAAAAGAACTACCTATTGCATTAAATATTTAAATTACCCTCTACTATTGTTAAAGAAAAACCAAACTCAATATTTCAGGAACACAGTAATAAATTCTGGAACGCACTCTTTTCAACTCTTTTGCAATATATAGAGCACTATTTACGATTCCCACCTGCCAACATTTTATGCTTTATCTTCATGCCATCAAGACGTGTCTCGTCTCCGTGTCAAAAAACTCATTACGGCAAATGATTACCCCGCCGTATTTTCCTGAGGTAAAAACGGTCAATGACCTAACCTTCTCGCGGCGTAGTACTATTTAGGTACTACGTCGCCTTTGTTAGGTCTAAAACGACAGATTGGGCTTTTGACAGAGTTCATTATCGATTCGCCGAACTCCTGGTCACTTTAAATATCAGTTTCAGATCTGAATTAATAGATTCAATAAAAATAAACGAATTACAAACGAAAGGAAAATGATAAATATGTTTTTAATTGTTTATAGTGGCCATTTTACTATAACTGCGTGTATAACAAATAAATAAACATGAAACAAAACAAATTGTTTTCGACAATCGTAGTCCAACGTTTTGCTAAAGTTGTAGCTTTTCAAATAGTGATATTGTCTGAAATAGAATGTAGCGGATATCTATGATTTTGTAGGAGACCAAGAGGCTAACTACACGTAGAAAATTACAACATAGCAGCGGACTACAAAATATTCTAGTGACGTAATTTTCAATGCTCTAACTTTTCGTAATTTCATCACCAGCACAGCCACCTTTCGCCGTGTAAATAGCCTCCCCATGTGATTGATAGGGGGAGATTGCTTTAGATTTTTAAAAAAGAAAGATATCGTTTTCATTTATCAACCATCATGCGTTGACCAGGAAACTAGAAATGAATGGAATCAACCGTAAAATTACTTTAACTTTGACAATGATAGATTTGTTTATTTCCCACCATCTATTTCCTCTGTTAATTGATTTTTAATTTTAACCAAGTCAGGTTGTCGAACTATTTGAAAGCCTACCCCCCACTTACAAGGCTTCCGATTTAATGAGTAAGTAAATGGCCTAATTATGTTCTTTGTTCTCTCCTTTCAAGTTTTGCTTCTTAACATACACCAAAATTAACAACAAACAATGGGTTCTTAAGTGGAATGACCCCAGGTTTTTTTAACTGCATAAAAGGAGTGTGTAACTTTTTAAGCAGCATCACCAATTCCTTTTAAAGGTGGATAATGACAAGTTTAAAAAAAATAAACTAATCTTTTTGGGGATTTGAAAACCTTCTCCTACAAAGAATCATCGCTGCCTACCTACCTTATAAAATAATGTTGACAAGGACGATACACATGAAAACGGAAAAGGACAGAATAATGAACGAAACCTAATTGGTGAGAATGAGAGAACAACATTTTTCTCTCCATGTGTTCTGACTCCGCATCAGAGCTCCAAAACTCCAAAAGTACCAGGCAACTAGACCCAACAAGCAGGTAGCCGCATTCCAATGCCGCGACCTATCCTTCCCTACTACGGATGCGCTAGTCGCGCCGGTCAATGAACTAATTTATAGACAGGGACGGAAACGGGACGTCTATTTCTGTCTCCCTTTAAAGAAATTTTCACGTTATTCGAAATTAAGTTTTATTTTAATACACGTAAAGGTGAAAGCTTGGTTTGCAAGGGACAGGATGCAGGTAAAATTTATAAGAAAAGATCAGATGATTTCCTGTTGCGGACAGTAAGGACCAAAGTCTCGGTTATTAGGATGTAATTGAAGCCTTATTTTTAAATCACTAAGGTTTACATTGTACGTGTAAACTTATTTTGGTTTTGTTAAAAATGGGGGTTAGAGCGTGAGAAATTCGGGAAGAAACTTCTTCGGAGCTACTAGGCAAACATGGTGTGGAAGGATATGTTTTTCCCACGTCGATCCTGTTCAACGTTCTCACGGTTCATTTGTGTTAATAGGTTCGTAGACAATGCACATGTGTGTTGGTAACCGATGCGAACCATTGAACGATTTTGTACTTCGGTTCAGCCGATTAGGTGCTCATTACTTTGCAGGTTGGCTTTTATTTAAAGTACCAAAATATAAAATCTTTCAAAAAATATAATTAGTTATAGAAAAGAAAAAACTAATTACATTTCTTAAACTTTGCTTCGTTAAGAAAGTGTTATTAATAAAATTATGATCAATCATATTTTTGCCTATTCTCCTGTAAATTAATTAATTAAACTACTGTATTAAATAACGATTTTGAAATAAATCAGCTTCTTAATATAATTAAACGTTTCATAATGTTTATTTACAACAAACATTTTGAAACCCGATGTCCACCGCGAAAGCGTTCGAAATCGAACAGTATTGGAAGTATCGCCAATCGCCAATAATGGAGGACTCTTCGGAAATGTACTAGGGCGCCATAAACGAGGAGAGGTGTATCGAACCGATCAATATACCGATATCGTATGGCTATCTATCTATGGGTCGCACGTATGGGGTGCAATGGCGATGTGTGTAACCGTGAGAACTGTTGTCCGCCTCCCCTTTCATGAATGCTTCGTACACGCCACGTGGTTTGTGGAGTTAGCAAAATGAAAAAAACACATTTTTGACGCAAAAATCTCCAGAGGTAGACGATGAACTTGATATTAATTTTCCTTATTTACACGTTTCAAAGAAAATTCGAAAACCATCTATTAAATATTATTTTCTACTGAATAGTATTTTCAAAGATTTGGTGATTACAAGAGTTCGATACCCACCCAGGCTATCGAACTCTTGTAATCGGCCATCGACTTTATCGCAGAAAGCGCTAAAATTATTTGAATGGAAAATAATTTGATTCTCAAACTAAGTTTATAGATAAAACTCTTCAACTTTTCGTAAAAGATTGGATATAAAAACGATTATTTTGAGAAATAATGTTTGTAAAAATAACTTTTTTTTTATTGGCAATCAATTTATCAAAAAAAGCTTTTCTAATATTGACTTGTAAAATTGGTGAATAATATATATATGTACAGGGGGGTTACTATGATGTCTTAAAGCAAGAGTTATTCCAGAGTGGGATAGAGACAGGGTTATACAGGTCGTCTAGCGCCATCACTTTCCCCCCCCCCCAGGGATGAAAACTGTTATTTGAAAGATTTGAACGGAACAAGATGACAATACTACTAAACCATTATTATGCTTTGTACGAAAGTCAGTTTCTATCTATGAAAATATTGTCGTTTCTTCACTGTTTAAAAGGCCGACTGAGTCGGACAGAGATAATTGTATTACCTACTAAGTACTAAGTGTCTTTGTTTGATATAGAAACAACGACGACAACACGGCTACTTTCGACTACTTAAAAAAAAAAGTTTTTTATAAAACTTCCAAAGTGTTCTTAAACAAGTTTAATGTATGAAAATGTATGTAATATAATATTAAATACTAGCTTATTCCGCGTCTTCGCCCGCATGGAGTGCGATAATTGTCTCAAGGGATCATACTACCCGGATTAAAAGTATCATATGTGCTAATCCAGGTTATAAGCTATCTGTGTACTAAATTTTACTCAAATCTGTTTAGTAGTTTTTGCGTGAAAGAGTAACAAACATTCACATATCCTCACAGACTATCGCATTTATAATATTAGTAGGATTATGTATCAGCTACGCAATCACTGCATGTCAAGCCACAAAACAAATTACACTAATTCGGGCCATCGTAACAGGGCAACAGCAAATTAAGGGGATGGATACAAATAGTGTTAATGGATGTCACACTCCCCAAACATTTATGAGGTCACAGTGACTTAATCAGAACGTAATAACCGTTTGAGCCTGTAATATTAATTGATTGTTACGCATGTTCGCAGAATTGCGGAAATAAAAGTTGCAGGCGGTTAGATGGGTCACTAAATTGTCTTGAATATATTCATCTTCATAATGTCGATGGCAAATTATCATTATACATATTTGGCCCAGAATTCAGCTATGCATACTCCGCCCGCTGATGCAGTCATAAGATCAAGTGCGCAGGTCATGCAGCGCAAGATGGAAGGTGGGCCATTGTCTGTGGAGATACGCCACATACACTTGAGATCTGAGCCGTCCATGAACCCCCATCTGAAGAGATTGTCTTTGTTATGGATGACTTGCCTACAGAGTCTACTTAGAGATTTCCAGGTCGGCCAAGGCAAAGCATGCCCAGGAGGACGGCTTTCAGACGCTGAATATACTGTGATTAAAATATAAATATTGAATTAAAATCAAAAATGTCTACATTAAAGAATTCCTATATATCAGGCCAGGATGAGGTGCCATGATGCATGAAATAAAACTGACTTTTAGTTTTTATCCATAGTTGTTTTTCTCGTTTCCTACGTGTGAGCGATCCAATATCTAAAATCTAGTAGTAGATACTTCAAGTTATCAAGTGCAAACTTCTATTAAACAGTACTCTGGCCTCTGGGGCACCTTAGAAATAAAATAAATAACATAGAACATTTTCTTTGGTTTCTAAAGTTACCTCTGTTTTATGCTCTCCTGGTATGTGCTTCGGTCTAATGAGTTGAAGAATATGGTTTAGTTAGTTTAAAAAGTATTTAAGATAAAGCATTAAATAGATGTTTTGTTTTAAAGAATACCTTACTATGAAAATACTTCAGGCGTAGGCGTAAGCGTAGATCTGCGCCAACTTTAAAATCCAAACACTTATTTTTATTTATTACAGGATGATTGGTAATAATTGGGTACCTACATTCCTTGAAATGCTATAATATAATAATAATTTGGTGCGATAATTTGGGGTCCAAACTATGTTGTTTTGAATAAATAAAACTTTCGGGTTTTTTTTTTAAATTCCATTTCACCACAAATTTCTTTGAGATTGTGAGAAATCTGCGCCGTTGAGAATGTTAAACTAAAACTTTTCTGATAGCTCATGAAAGCTAGAATCCTTTGAAAACCAAAGTGACAAAACCTCTAGGCACCTTTGACCGTAATGTTCAATGTAGAAATTTTCTTGAAACTCATAGTGCCCACTTTTAGAAAGTTTATGACCAGAAAACAATGGTTGATCCTGACAAGGTACTTCAAGGTAGTATTTTAATAAAACAGGGTAGCACAGTTTCTTCGATGATTTTCTTGTGACCACTATGTGGATGTTAGCTGTTTGCTTAATACCGGGTCCTGATCGATGAGATAAGGCAAGATTTTTTTTTTGTTTTTTTTTGTTTTGCCCCTCACTAGGAATTTCTCTTGTATCGTGGGTGCGTTTACAAACATTTAAACTCACATTCACAAACAGCCAGACCCGGAACGACTATCTGTAGGTCATACAAATATTTAATCCGTGCGGGGATAGAACCCGCGAAACGCAGAGCAGCAGGCAATCGCTCAGCCACTGCGCCAACCGCGTCGTCAAATCGATCGTCAGATCGATTTATCTGGCGAATTTTAACCAATCCTATTCCTATCAGGCGCTTAAAGCTGTAATTTTCCTGTGTTTGAAGAGAGTAGTTAAAATAAATACAATACATTGTTGTAAATTATGTCTAGTATCACCTATTTCAAGGAATGCACCCAATTACCAATCACCCCGTATTCATTGAAGATTTAATATCGATCTGCAAAAAGCCTTCAAACTTTGTTTATATCTAAAAAAGAAAGAGAATAAATCTTCATAAATAAATATCGGTTTTCTTAAGTGTACTTACTGTCAAGTAATAGTCCTTCACTGGTCCAAATCAATTCGATATTAGGCGCTTACTGTTCTCCGAAGTGAAAAAAAATATATCAGTTTTTTTTACATATAAAACACAAATCGAATCATAATGTCGAGTATATATTTTTCAAACAGACAAAAAACAATGTGATCTTAAAATGAACAAAAAAATAGCAAAATAAAGTACTTAAGAAATAAAATAAAAATAAATTCGATGTAATATAATGTTCGTCACCATCAAAGTTCAATTCATCCTGAAACAATATTGTTTATGGTTAGAAGGTAGATACATTTATAATTAGTGGAACTTTGATTTTTCGGATTCATGTGCGTATTGGTATTATTATCACTTGCTTCGGTGAAGGAAAACATCGTAAGGAAACCAGTGTGCCTCAGAGATATGTCTCGACGGCATGTAAAGCCAAGTAAGTGGCCCATGGGCGGCATAAAGACTCCTCAGGTTAGGCACTAACCACACGATAAAGAAAGGAAGGACTGAATGCATATGAAAGTATACAGGGGGGTTACTATGACGTCTTAAAGCAGGAGAATTACTCCTGCTTTAAGTAGTGTGCGACAGAAACAGAGCTATACAGGTCAACTAGCGCCATCTCTTTCCCACACTGGAATTACTCCTGCTTTAAGACGTCATGGTAGGCCGCCTGGGTGGAAGAAACACCGACGCTAAAACGGTTATCTACCACGTATTAAAAAAAACAGCTGTTTTTTTTTTTTTTAGTTGCAGATGAATATATTATACTTACTGATTACATGGTACCCGTATTAGCGTCGGTGTACCTTGCACCTTGTATGACCTACGGTTCTTAAAAGTTTTTTTTCTTAGTTTTTATCTGTCCGTCTGTTTGTTCCGCCTAATCTCCGAAATGACGAATCCGATTTTGACGAGACTTTTACTGACAGACAGCTGATGTATGGAGTTACTTTTATTTCAGAAAAAGAAATAGTATTCCACTCAAAAAATAATAATCCATTGAAATGGTTAAATAAATCCAATTCAAATAGGAAAGTAATATTTTTATAATAATAATTACACGCGGACGAATATCGCGGCCAACAGCTAATAAGTTAACACATGAGATGTGGACCTTTTCATTATGTTTTCTACTTATGATATGAACTAGTTATTGAAGATGTGCAACATCTGCTGATGGAGTGCGTTAGGACCAAGAATGAAAGGGAATCATTAATTAGAGAGTTTAAATTAAATATTCTGGACGTTGGGCTAATCCAAATAATTTTACCAAACCCTACATCAACGATTGCAAAGAGGTTGTGTGGCTTGGTGAGGATATCTACTCAATGATTCTCCTTTCTAATAGGTACATAGCGAGTAAATATTCCACATATGTAAATAGTTTATAAGGTACGATGTGGTTGGCATATCCGTATGGATAAAAACACCCGTTTTGCTAAAAAATAAAAAAAAATGTTCTAAGTGAAAATAGTAACCAGGACAATTCAATTTCTTTAACAGTGAGACTTACCCTATGTCGTGGCTACTTATATAATTTACAACTAAAATATTTATTACATAACACCCGCTCGAGTGGCTCGATATCCAGTCAAGTAATTTCTACGAACTTGAATCTGTATTAGACAGACCGTACCAAGTTAAATACCGCGGCTTGTATTGCGAAGTTGTACAGACAAATACTTATATAACTTCTAGTCTATTAACTTATTTCAAGTAATAATACTACTTCTTTACTATTATTATACCAGATTCTACAGACAGTATTGTTAGAACTATTAACTACTTATATTGCTTAAGTTTTTCTACTAAGTAGTTATGTTATTTTGATCCGGTTCGAAGGACCAAAATCCTTTAACAAAAAAATCCTTTAAAAAAAAGCCTTTACACCTAATGTTAAATGTTAATAAAATAAATGTTAATGTTCAAAAAGGTATTAAATAAACCGGTGGTATCGGTGGTATTTAATTTATAAGAAAATAATAGAAAATGTTACAAAACGTTGGATGTTGCACGAGCTCGATATTAAACCGAAGACTGACGTAGGGTCGTTTCGCCGGTATCGCGACCACCTTCAGTAGGCGACCATTTGACGGACTAAGTTTATTTAAATCAAGATAATAATATTTGTAGAGGTAATATAAATAAAGAAAAAATCTTACGTGCTTCAGAAATAATTATGAAATAAGAATTTACACAGTTTAAAACAAATGGATTAACCCAGAGCCGAAAAAAAATTGCTCAATGCGCGTCTTGATTCAGTGGTGAGTGGAAGTACCGCGACTTAGAAAAAAAATAGCACGGCGCGCGGCGCTCAAAGCTAAGTTTTATTACTTATTTCATGTTTTACACACAAGTTAGATGTTAAATTGAACAATCGATAAGTTTTGGTCATTATCTTGTTGTATTTTGCTATTTTTAAACTTATTATTAAGATAAAATCAAGTGGTCGGTAATCGAAATGCTTATTTATCAAAAACGTTAGATAGCGACCACATGGTCGCAAACCGACGAGAACCGCGTTATTCTATTTTGATTAATATGATCCTAATGCTTCATAAAGGACTGTTACAATTTTGAATGTAGCATTGTAAAGGTTTTTCTTTGTAGTTCTTTAGTAAGCGACCACCAGTTTCTTTGAAAGAACTTTGTTTAATTTACGTACAAAATTGGATGCTAAACAGGTGGTCGTAAACCAAAATAATCGAAATAAAGACATTGGTTTCCGGCCACCACAATTTAGTATGAGAGAAATAACGGCCGCTAACAGAAATAAGTATGAAAGTTCATTGAGTATGCGACCAAAAAAAAGACTGTCCAGTACACTGAAGAAGCCCTGAAAAAGCTCTCGATGATATCCGAAAAGAAGGGAAGGAAATAAAAAAAAAGAGAAACATGTAGACTGTTTCAGATCCCAAGGACCACGATATAAGATCGGCTTAATTATGAATAAGAAACGCGGAATATCATCATCGTCTTCCTGCCCTTGTCCCATGTTACTTGGGGTCGGCGCAACACTTTTTTTTCTTCCAATCTCCTCTGTCAACCGTCACGCTATCATTTACTCCTTTAGCTTTCATATCGTTCCTCACACAATCCATCCATCGTTTCTTTGGCCTTCCTCTCCCTCTCCATCCATCAACGTTTATATTCATCACTCTTTTAGTCACAAGCGATTCGTCCTCATCAAACGTCCATACCAAGACAGTCGATTCCCTTTCAACATTTCCGTAACTAGCGCAACTTTTAAACTTACTCTAATATTCTCGTTCCTTACCTTATCCATTCTTGTCACACCACACATCCACCTCAACATTCTCATCTCCGCTACATGCAATCTTATTTCATCCATCTTCTTCACAGCCCAGCATTCCGATCCATATATTTTCCCCTTTAACTTGAGAGGCATCCGTGGATCACAAGTTGTTCCAGTGACCTGTCGCCATTTCATCCATCCTGAGTTGATCCGCTGCTTTACGTCTCGGTCTACTTCAACATCCCCTTGGACAAGCGACCCGAGGTACCGAAAATCGCAACAGATCGATACGGGCGTTCCAGCAAGTGTTATGGGCACAGGACTGGAGAGACCGCCGAAATCACAGAATAAGTATTCTGTTTTGGTCTTTCAGGTCAATATTCTCCAGTCTTTGCCAATTGTCTTTGCAATCTGCTCTGGACGTCTAGGCCACTCTCGGCAAACAACACAATGTCGTCGACAAACAGCATACACCAGGGAGGGAGCCTCTTCCTGGATGTCCGACGTAAGTGCGTCCATTATCACAAGGAAGAGGTAAGGGCTTAGAGCCAGGCCTTGGTGCAAGCCGACAGCCACATTGAAGCTGCCGGTAGTGCCCGCTGTAGACCGGACTTGGGTATCGACTGTACATCGCTCGGACCAACTGCACATACTTCCCAGGCATACCTTTCTCTTTCAGGGCCCACCACAAAACCTCACGAGGTACCCGGTCGTATGCCTTTTCGAGGTCGATGAACACCTTGTGCAAGTTTTTGTGCGCACTTCTGTATTTCTCCCACAGCTGGCGGATGGCAAAAATGGCATCCATCTTTCCCCGACCAGGCATAAAACCGAATTGGTTTATTGAAATTTCACTCTCTTCTCAGTCTCTCTTCTCTTTCAGTCGTCTTTCAATAACTTTCTCCCAAACTTTCATACTGTGCGCCATTAGCTTTATTCCTCAATAGTTATTGCACTCCAGCACATCGCCTTTATTTTTGAAGATAGGGGGCACCAGCGAACTGTTGCACTACTCGTCAGGTATGGCTTCTTGCAGCAACAACTTATTGAAACGCGGAATATATTTCCTAAAAATAATTTTAAATTGACTAATGATTGTTAATTCTATTACAACTATGACAAGTTCCTACGAAATCTAAGATTGTTATTTTTTATTTATAAGAAAACATTACACCAAAGGATTACCATATTTGTTTTTATTAAGAGGCAAATATTAAAATATTTTTAAAGCGATTATAATTGTTTTAATGACATATTTTTCATATTAAAATAGCGGTCGCATACTAGCTCACTGGTGGTCGTAAACTGATAAAAATGGTCGCATACCGGCGTTTTCGCTATATTTTCACTTTTTCAGCATTTTATAAATATTTTTGTATTAATGTATTTTATTTTATGTTTTGAATCCAAACTAGACTATATTTGGGACAAATTCACATTAACATATACTATTTTGCGCGTAGACAACATTTTTTTTCCTCATCTTAAGTGGGCAACTCAGCTAACTGGCCGCTAACCGGCGAAATGCTATATCGTCAAATACTTACGTATTTGACGATATAGCATTTTTATTAATTAAAAAATTTGCAGTATTTAAACTAGGTTAAGGTACAGTGTGCGGTTGCTGACTGTACATAGGCGAAGCCTAAATGTGAGCTTTGAGCGTACTGTGAAGTTGTGAACTATTATTATGTAGTTATTTTATAAAATCGAAAATAACCTAAAAATTAGGTCTATTTTTTTCGACGCTACCAACGACGTTTTTACACACACACATACATTACATTATTACTCTAAAAACAGCGTAATTTTAGTAAGAATAAAAAATTAAAAAATAAAATAAAATCGTTTCCATTGCATTCTACGTCAATAAGACCGTCTGTGAACGGCCAATTAACCATAGACAAAATAATTATAATCTATTTATTTTTATTGTATGCCCTACACGTTGGAGTAATTTGAAGCGAGGCAGGTACCTATAGTTTTTCACATAAAATAACCGTCAAAAACAAAAGCGGCCTAATGCGGACTTCTCGACATATAGAGCATTTTTTGACAGGACTTGAGTCCGCTCGACATTGAAGTCGACAGACAAGGGTTTGTTCAATTGAAACGGAACGTCATTGAAGGGAATAAAACAATATCCATACTTTTAAACTCAAAGTATATTTCCAGTTTAAAAATCAAATCCCCGACGCGTAATGCCGTAAAAAAATATGAAACTAATTACTATAAAATTTTGGTTTTGATGCGCGAGACTTTTTGGTACCACTTTTGGTCATACTCCTTTCCCAATCAAAATTGAACCTAATGCTTTACCGAAAAAGTTGGATCTCCCACCACCCCCACCTTCCGAGAACCCAGACTACGTTCAGTGCCCTCATTGCAAACGGCGCTTCAACCAGGCGGCCGCCGAGAGGCACATCGCCAAGTGTGCCTAAAAATCAATTAAAGAAATTTGACAGTTTGTAGTTATGCGCTTAATGTCCTTAGCGTCTGTACATTAAAGGTGAAATCACATATTCATTCACAGATCAGCGTTTTCTTGTATATCCATCTCTTTCTGCCATGTAAAGGTGTCATTTGCTGGACCGAGAAGCCCGTTCGCAAACATCCAGATGAGATTCTGTCATGAGAACCTCACTTTAATGAGTTAGAATTCTAAGTGGCAGAAACAGCGAAACGCTGGTCTGTCTGTGCGAGTGTACGTGTCAATGTGATTTCACTCAACAGTGCAAAATTGTAAAACCAATACAAAAAAAAAAATCAAAAATAACTTACTTATACACGTTTTAGTGTGGGCAGTGATGCCTGTTTATTGTGCCACCTCCCATTTCAGCTATCAAGCAAGCAAGCAAGCAAACAAGCAAGCTGCAAGCTGTTATCTTTTTTTTTATGTCATGTTGTATTTATAATATTTGTTATGCGTTGTATGATTATTGTATTTTTTGTTTCTTTCTTTTTTTCTTTCTATCGACCTAAACGAGATTAGTTGACACGTTAAAAAAAAACATAAAACCACGCCTGCCACCCTTGAAGAATTAGGCAGAGGTATATATACTTAATAGTAAGTCCACATTTCATTGTATGTTCAAGTCCCATGCATGTCATAGGGATTAGGTCAGCTTAGGTATCAAAATCAAGTCAAATTATTCTTAGGCTTATTACATGAAACGTTCCCCCAAAATGGTTCTTCACCACTTGCTAGTACTGTCACAGATAATATAATACTGCGTACTGCGTAGTACTGTTAAGAAGTGGCGGACCAACTCCCCAGCAACACATCGGCTAAAAGCTGTGACTTCATTTAGCTTGTCGAATACTTTGGTGACAAAAAAGAAAAATACCAACAAAATCACGAAGTTTTCGTCAAAAACAGTTTAGTTTTCTTTACTAAAAACAGCGCAGAATTTCCACACACCGGACCATCAAAACGTATACGAAACATGTTGGAATTAACAGCATTAAACCCAGCTTTTCGTTCCAAGTAAAAGAGAAAACAGCATTAGTTTCATAAGCCGGTGTGCCATGAAACACATATAATTGAGGACGGGTGGATGGCGCAATTAAGGGCATTGGGACGGACATTAATTAGCACACATGGTTTTTAACATACGACGCAGTGGCATAATAATATTGTAGATGGATGGAAAAGTTGCAAATGCGGAGTAAAATGTGAACCCCTCTATGTTTTATGTTCTGTTTTTATGAATATTCTGATTTTAATTTAATTTGGATAAATTGTTCTGTTTTTATTAATATTGTGATTTTAATTTAATTTGGATAAATTGTTCTGTTTTTATTAATATTCTGATTTTAATTTAATTTGGATAAATTGTTATGATTTAAATATGGATGGCATGTGTGATGTTTCCTATAGTATATTTTAGTTATAGGAATTCATTCAGATATGATGTAAAAATCGTTATTGAATAAATGAATTGAATTTAATACAGCAGTCAAGGAGGGAATTATTTTCCATCGCACATTTATTTACTTTAGCCCACGGGAGCTGTTAAGACAGTCGAGAAACGTACCTTGAATGACTGCTCGAGAAAGCGTGGTTCTACTTTTCAATTAATACAGACATATTATGTAGGTATTTTGAAAATTCCTAAGAGAGTGTAAAGTTTTTGGAATTTAACAATCCTCTGCTGGCCCAACAAAAGATGCTCATGAAGCATAAACGGGCAAGTTACAGCAAGTTCTGACATCACAAAATCATATTTTTATTAAGACTAAAAATAGCAATGAAGCGATTATCGGTCATGTCGATGAATCCTGGAATCCTAACCTTCCTTATAATCCATGCCATTCCATTAACCAATACATTTCACTCCCAGCCAACCACATTTTTTTTCTACATCTAGTCCAATTAAACGATAAATCACTTTTGCACAGCCAACAACAGGTACACCTACCTTGCTATAAATCTGTCGGCTTAATCCCATTGTGCGGACAAATCCGGACAGAAGCGGTCGTAACCGGTCGTAACCGGTCAGTCGCCTACATACCAGGTCTACATGACGGGTAGGAGGTGGAGCAAAAAGAGTGATTGAAGACTTCATGAGAATATGAGGGTGGCTTATGGATGGTTAATTAAGAGCAAAAAGCTTAATTACCTAAGGAAAAGTCAAATCATTCATTCCAGTTAGAACATTAAAAGGCACGTTTGAACGTCGAAACTGTTTTTGAAGACCGCAAAAAATATCTCTATTGAAAAGGTTTCAAAGTTTCACACAGACTATGTCAACCGAGCCGCGTTATGTTTAATAGGTAGCAATGAAATTGTCAACTTTAATTTCAGCCACACAGATCGCATATCTGTATGGCTGAAATTTAAAGTGATAATTTTTTTTTTAGACACTAAATCGGGATAAATTCTTATCTAGACTTTACCTAGGAGATGTGAGAAAATATCTGCTTACAAATCGGGGAATGCTAAACTGAAATATACAACATTAGTTTTAGTATATGCGAAACCTGAAACACGTGTCTAGTATTTTTATGTACGAAATTTTAAAACTGTATCATGAAAAATCACAAAGTTATAAGCTTGTTATATTACCTGGTTGTCCGCTCAAAAACGTGGTCACCACGCAGCGCGCACGCCTCCAGCGTCGTTTTGAGCTCATTGATAATAATAATTTGGCAGTAGGTAGGTACCTAAATTATTGCGATAGGTACTTAATGTCGCTCGGTGTCCAACTTGTAACTTTTAAAAAAAATTGTGGACAAAATATAACATGGTTTAAAAATTATTGAAATCGATTCAGTTTTTTATTCTGAACAAACTATATTCAGGTTTCGCATATACTAAAAATAATGTTGTTTAACTACAATACAACGTCTAAACAGACCCTTCACGAAGCCGTCAATCAAGCATTCTGTACCTACATCAAATTATGTAACCTTAC
The DNA here is from genome assembly GCA_905163415.1 of Noctua fimbriata. Taxonomy (NCBI): domain Eukaryota; kingdom Metazoa; phylum Arthropoda; class Insecta; order Lepidoptera; family Noctuidae; genus Noctua; species Noctua fimbriata. The sequence goes on along the minus strand of LR990934.1, from coordinate 6,876,790 downwards.
GCAAAAATTATTGCTGGGAAGCGACTTTTTTTTTGGTGTGAAAAATCACGTTTTACGGTAAAACTCAAAGTAACGCACTAAAAACATTGTGATGCATTGAATAGTACGGGGGTCGTGGAGGTTTACATTACAACATAGAAACCTTGTATTTTTTTAAAAACTTGTGAAAAAGTTGGAACTTTGACCCCCAATATCTCCGTAACTAGAACGTATGGTCTAGAACAAAAAAATGATCGCAATGACGGGGAGAACAAGTTTTTCGGCTTCGTTAAGGGTCTAGTTACACCCTTTATAGTAAACAAACAACAAACCCAGTAAATAGCACGAAAAGAGAACAAAAACTTTACCAGTTCCTTAACCCCAAACAAATTCACACCGCACAAATGCCTATCGAAGCTTTCTCCGCAATTTTATCCGATTTTTCTAGAATAAAATCACGTGAATTCAGAGCGTATGCAAATGCCGGGCCAATGACTCGGAACAATTTCAATCCCGAAGGTGGTTGAAACGGGGACAAACTGCCGAAGTCAATGCCTTTAATTGTTGTGTCGTAAATGATCGAGCCTCCTTTTGTTGGGGAAATTGGCCGAAACGCAATATATTTCAGAGCATATATTTCAGATTAACTTTATCTATGTCTGTAAGATCAACTGATTAAAGGGTCGAAAAGTTGGCTTTTTTGTTTATTTCGACTAAGCCGATTACAGAACGCTATGCCTGTTTCTTTAGGCATTGACCTTTTACTGACTCGGAATCGGCTTAAGCCAATCAGTAATAGCTTAAGTCTCTCTCCGTGACAATCAGAGGCAGGACGAGTGTGTATACAGGGTGGGAGGGACACTAACGCGAAACACCACATCACGTATTCAGTACATCATTTGGATCAAAAATGTCTATGTGGGCCACATTTTTGATTGGTTATTAAAAAAAAAAAACAGCTGTTTCCTACAAAAGTGCAATACCTACACGGTCAAAATGTCTGAAACGGCTGATTTAAAAAAAAATACCGATTAAAAATTTCTATGTTGGGGGGCTCAGAATGATGTACTGAATACGTGGTTTCCGTTTTCGCATCGGTGTTCCTTCCACCTCGTAGAGCGCTCGTCTAGGTTTGGTTTTCCTGGCTTAGCTTTTTGTACCCTCTCGCACTCGCCCTGCCTTGCAGTGCCGCGGTGAGAGTGTACCGTCACCATAATGTCCATGCAATAAAAACGAAAAACACTTAATGCACCTCATATTAGAAGGTGATTTCTTTTTAAATTTTAGGCGAATGGGACTAAGTTTGAGAAAGTATACACCCTCCCGATATTTTTTTTTTTTAATTTGACTGCTCTGTAGGTACAATTAAATGCGTTGTGGAGGGTCATAGAAAAATAAGATGATGATAGGTGGGAACTTCTAAGAGGGAAGGGACGACATAAATAAAGTGGTCTATACTTTATCATCATCTGCCTAGCCTTTTCCCAACTATGTTGGGTTCGGTTTCCAGTCTAACCGGATGCAGTTGAATACCAGTATTTTACATGGAGCGACTGCCTATCTGACCTCAAGAACCCAGTTAGTACTGGGTAATACGATACCGCTACCCTATGTAAGATTGATTGTCAGACTTTCGGGTCACTGACTGTCTGTTCGACTGTCAAAGATCTTCAAATGACAGCAAGGACCAACGGCTTAACGTGCTTCGAGGCACGAAGGAAAATCGCTATGTAATGGGTGGTCACCCATCCACAGACCGACCTAGGCAAGCGCGGCTTAGCCAGAAGATCGACCCGAGCGGCTGTTATTATATAGCCACGAGGTCCTCAAAGTGGCGTATACTTCTGAAAACTTCTGAAGTATAACGCCTTCCTGGGTACGAACCCAAAAAACGAGCGAAAATATTATAAAGTAGGTCTTTGATCTCTTGAATAATTACAACAGCAAAGCATAATTAGGTATATCAAGTTATCCGTACGATTTTTTTTTTTGTTAGAATATTTTTTACTCATTATAAAACCATTCCAATAGGTATTTCTTTATTTCGTTTTTTGAATATTTAACTAGATTTTGCCTCTTTTGATATTATATACATAAAATCACGGCTGAAATTCCCAAAGGGTTAGGCGGGGGTGTACTTGACATTACACCGCCATTTCGCCAGTTATGTTTTTTAAAACCCTTGTAAAAAGGGGCGAGCCTATTGCTATTTCCTCTTTTGATAACTAATTCTTTAATACCTAGCTATGTAGTAGGTATTCCATTTCATTATTAGTTATTAAATTCGGACACATGAGGAAAGTTTTGAGTATGAATGTGGATGGGTATATGAGTAGAGGAAGACCAAAGAAACGATGGATGGACTGTGAAAAGAATGATATGGCAAGAAAGGAGGTGTCTGATGAGATGACGAGTAATAGAGAAGTATGGAAGAAGAAGACATGCTGCGCCGACCCCAAATGAATTGGGATCAGGGCAAGAGAATGGTGATGATGATAGAATATTATCAACGTTTGACCTTTCGGTGAACCAATGTGAAGGGGTTTGGAATTTTAAAATTAGTTTTGTTATCTGCTTTTGTTTTGTGCTCTGTGTGTTTTTATATCAGAATCGGTAGAAGATTGTAATTTTAATAGGGGTGCTAATGCGTGCTTTAGGTTTTTGAATCCTAGGACAGTTCATTAAGCTTATGACCGTCTCTAAATATGTTTTGGCTCAACTTCCAGCATTTTGGAATGTATAATCTGGCAGTAACTAGGCGGAGGTAAAGGTATCTAAGTACTTAAATTCTATAGTCCATACCAAAAACTTATTCATCAGTACTTTTTTGATCTTCTAACGGCGGTATAAAACGTTTAGCCTTTAACTTTCTTAATTAAAAGACATTTCGGCGAAGATCTTGTAGAATAAAATTGGAATTGTTCCTATTTTTACCGACTTCAAAAATATGAGGTTCTGTATTTAAACCGTAGGTATGGTAAGGTTACAGTCCATTACCAAAGTTATTTATCGCCTTTAAGGGAAATTCTACCAGAATCTATAGAAGTTTATCTGAACAAGGTGTAGTTAAACAACATGTGAACGGAGCGCTGATAATATATAATGGTTAGGACACCTCAGTCTAAAGAATAGTTTACACTGGAAGGAACTGGCTTATACACAAATATACACCAGGAAGATAAAACTTTAAACGAAAAAACATCAATGTCATAAGACATTTAATGAGTCCACGAACGCCTTCATGAAATTAAAAACAAATAAATATTGAAGATATAAGGATAAAATCATTTATTCCTTAGAAAGTAAATAACAAGTAGGTACTAATAGCAATAGCACAATTCAGTTGTAAACTTGGAACTGCAGTTTTACATCAAACGAAGGTGGATGCAAATCCGTCTGGAAACAAAATTTACAAATTATTGCCGAGAAACGGAAAAGAAATAGAGATTGAAGAATATTAGGTAAATAATTTGCCAGGGCGGCGAATTTGGGATTGAGTCTTAGCTGTATTTGGTGATGGAACTCACCAGGCGTAACGGGGTGATAGTACGGGGGGGCGCGGGCGAATCAACTTGAGTCTCCCGGCCCCCTGGACTCTTAGGTAGTTGTTGGAACAGTGAGGGTTTTAGGGGATCCTGCCGTTTTGCCAAAATTTCAATATCCAAACATTTGCCGGCCAGCAAGCCGAAGCTGCGCTGCTACTGCGGGTCCGATTTTATTTTATATTTTTAATTTATTTAACACTTTAAGCACAAAGTACAGAGGAGGACTTAATGCCATATGCACTCGCACTCGGAACGGCTCGGCTTTTCACTAGTTCGGAACCTTAAAAACCAAGTCTTCAACGAAGTCGGGTAAAAATACAGAGCGAAACCGGACCTGCGGATTCCATCAGAGATGTGCAGCGAGGGATGTGCGTAAAACCAATCACATAGCTTCTCTAGCTTAGCTTAAGCTAGGAAAAAGAAGCGATAATCTTCGATAGGATTCCTAGTTCTCTCCGGGAGCATTCGCCTGTAATGAAAATTTCAGAATCGAGCATTACAAGAGCATCCTGTAACGTCACTTGTATCTGAACAAAATCGAATCTTGGATTGTTACACTTACTTACACGCGAATGCTTCAGTGCACATCCCTCACTCGCACAGCTTTTTGGTGTAAACGCAGCCTTACTCGTCTAGCTAGTGACTGGCTTGACTCTTAGACTATAGTTCAATTAAACGGTTCATCAAGCAATGTAGTTCGTCTGCATACTAATGTTCGAGCGTTGGAAAAACTTTCCACCTTACTGTCGAGACGAGTTAGACACAAACTATGGTTTTTAGAATTCGGTAGGTACAGGTGATTTTAATAGAGGCATTTGTGTCAGAGTTCAATAAACTTTTTGGTTAAATTCCGAGACTACAAACTAAGACCAAAAAAATACAGTAAGGTGCTAGTGGCTTAATAATACCACTAGGAACGATTGATCCGTAAGATACGCTTGCCGAGGTCGGTCAGCGTTTAGAGACAAGTCGGCCGACCAGCTAATTGTGATGTTCTTTAGCTTTGTGATACCTGTCTGACAATTAGAATAGGTAGGTCGTGGCTCTGAAAACCAGTCTTACCAAGGGGTACTGTATTACCCAGTACTAATTGGATTGTGGAGGTCAGATAGGTAGTGGCTCCATAAGAAATACTAGTATTCAGCTGCATCCCGTAAGATTGGAAGCTGACCCAATAAAGTTGGAAAAACTGCTAGGCAGATGGTGTCAGCGTCCTCGTAGCTCTGCCAGAAAGAGACAGATGTATGTATATACATTTCTACTCGCGTCCTCGTAGCTCTGCCAGAAAGAGACAGACGTATGTATGTACATTTCTACTCTTAGGTATCTTAAAAGATTATCAAACTGAATCAGACCGAATGAGACGTCGAGGTTTCTCGTATGAATTAAGTTTATTTTAAATAGTTTCAGTACTAGGCTCTCACGATACTCTCCAACCATATACTTATAACATTGTAGTAGTAGTAAGCGTTGTTACAAAAAATCATGTTGAACGTTTAATAAATTGGACCGATAAGATAAGTGAGGGTAACGACCTGAAAAGACACATTCAGTGGTATTCCCGCCTCATCCGGGTGTTACCATACCACACAAGTATACCTCAACCGGGTACCTAGGTACCCTGGACCCCAGGGTCCAGATGCAAAAACCAGCATTTTAGGTGGACCGTTTTCACTTCTGCAGAGAAAACAGACGAGAAAAGGAAAATTACAGAGCTACCGAACTTATTCAAAGGAAAAAACATAAGAAAAGGATTAAAGTTTCGGTATTTTTAGATAGATCATTAATATTCCACGGTAGTTATTTGTTGTCTTCTATCTTCTTAATGAGGGTTGTCTAAATAAGTATAGGTACATCTAATGAAATGAAACAAAACTACCTGATCAAAGATTAATATAATTGTTTACTCTTAAAAATATCAAAATAGTTTACAAACTAAAAATGATATTTAAAAAATCAATAGATACAAAATTAACTTACATGACGGTCTGATTTTAAAAATAACATTTTATATACCATGTTTATTTTTTGTAAATAAAATAATATAAAAAATCTAATAATTTCTTTCTTAATAGCACAATAACAACATTTATTTTTCAACCACTACAGTTAATGCGACTATTAAATACAATTTTCTAGATGTTTTTCAATAAATAACTTCAATTCTAGGTCTAATTTCATTACAAATACGTATGCATTAACATAAAAGAAGCAATTTGAGAATATTATAATGTCTTAAAACTAACATTTTGCTTATAACCTCTAAATCTTTCGCGCCTTTTTTTATACTTCGTAAATGGAACTTCATTCTCGGCGCGAAGATCGAATAATTGTAAAGGCGACGTTCTCGGTTGATTTGATTAACAGACGTAAAATAAACCGTCTGCTATCTTTGTCGCGATAACCGAAACAAAATAATGCTAGTGTGTTATAATTTTGTCTATACTCTGTGGCGCTTGGCGGATATTCTCGTAGCGACGATCGATGTTACTACTTGTTTCTAGCGACAGTGTAGTGAATGTTGTGTTGTGCGTTTAGTACGCGTGGTTTGCTACAAAAAGACCGGCTTCGGCGCCCACACCTGTTACGGATCCCGCCACGTATTTGCCCTGCGACGCTTGGCCGTTACCCTGGAAAGAAACAGAAAAACGTATTTTGTTATTGTTATGTTGAATTATTAAATATGGCAACTTGGGAGTCATGAAGGTATACAAAATAAATTATTAAAACAACGTTAGTAGGTACCGTGGTAATTTCTAAAATAAGAACATAGTTGTTGAAGCTGCCAAAATATCTAATACTCATAAAACAGCTTTTACATACACCTCTTTTCAACTATTTATCCATTCCCTCGTAATCTCAATAAATAGTGAAATTCAATTTGGGTTCAAAGCCTTTTACCTGTGGTTTACAGGTAAAAAAACACTAAAAGAAACCTGCAGGAATTAAAATTAATTTGTCCAATTCTTGTTAGCCAAAATAGAAATTAAATTGATCATATATTTTCTAACTGGTAAGTTTTTAATGTTTGCCAAATATTTAAAAGATCAAGGTCGAGTTGATTATACCCGAAATTAACACTTACGTGATAGTACTAATAAAGTAATAAAAGTTGATAGATTTGTATGTTTATCAACTATTTTTAAAGTTGGTTATTTTGTTGCTATCTAGTTCTTAGGGCTCCACTGGATTAGGCAGACGAGAGCCACCGACAAAATCAGTATTTATTATCTCAAAAGGAAACCGTTGTTATTGCAAAGCCCGCAAGCCTAAGGTTTTATTGAAACCCACGTTCAAGTGTGGGAGTTTCTGGTCCGAGGTATTTTGGACTAAATGTGGGGAGGACAGGGGGCAGTGTGATCTCTTCCAATAAGGGCCGGTTTCAGATTAGCGTTTAATATCGTTTTTGGAATCCCGTGTCAGGCGCATATCATAGGTGCGCCTTTTGACACACCTGCAACTCGTACGAGCATTGATGTGTATAAAAGCTCGTAAAAGCGCGAGCCGCGAAAGACGCCTCCCCGTGTGAACACCGAATGATTGGTATAGGCACGTTCGGTTTTTTGAAGCGCAATTATGTAACACGCGTGTAAGCACGTCAGCTGACACGAGCTTATACGCGAAAAAAACGCTGATATGGAACTACTCGCAAGTTTCAGAATTAACCGGACGGCTTGTGATTTTATTGAAGGCTACATGTCACAAAATATCATACTAACGTTGAATGTGGTTTCTGAAAGCTTGTTCATTTATACGTTCTCAAATATCATGTTAACTTATTTGATTGGTTCGCAGCGTTGTTATGTTGGTCAACCAAAGCCTAAAGCTAAGACGATTCTATAGGAGAGTAAGAAACCTCCTCAGCATTGGAAGATTTTTGACATCTGCTGCTCAGACTCGAATCAATATTGTAGAGCCTAACTCAAGACTCAAGCATTACTACACAATCTATCTAATAAATGGCTTTAATAAAACGAGTTCAAAAAGGTTAAATCAAACCGGTGTGGACAAAGATAGTCCGGTTAAGCAGAAGCCAGCCTCATAGGTAGACCTGCGCGATGACATGTCGAAAAAAAAAAAACACGGACAAATCGCGGAAGTGGCTCCGGACACGGACACATATAAATACTTAGTATCTGTTTGATTCCGGTGTCCACAAGTTGTCCGGAGCAGTTTGACTGATCGCAATACAGGTCTGATTGACATGGAATAAACTTTTCAACAAAATTTTACTAGGCTTTCATAAACTGGATGAAGGTATTTCCATTAAAGCAACATGATTAACTACTGCTACAACTAAAAGGTGAAATAAACACAAACGCAAACTATATTTTATTATTTATTTCAACAAAGTCAAGCACACAAAGCGATTAGTGTTGGTACTACACACTATTCAGGCATTCTACAAATTAGATACATGTACATGCAAACTAAACGTATTGACGTTTCAAAATAGAATTGCAAATGGCGGCTGCACTATTAGTTATTCTCTCTCTGTACGTGTACGGAAGAGCGAGAGGCGAATAATACGGCGACCATTTCTTATTCTATTTTTAAACGTCATGTTTTTAAAAAGGATGTTAAATATTTTTAAGAATAATGCAACTAAGCAAAATATGATTAAAAATCGGTATTGGTTAAGTTTCAGTTATACGTGGTTTTTCCATTAATATTTTTCTTGATAAAACAACTTAGCTTACGAATAAAATAAAAAATATTGTAAATACTAATTGAATAAAAAATTAATGCTATTTTATGAATCACATTCGAGATATTATTTTGCGATTTGAAACTTCATTGATTTCTGTTAAATTCTCATAAAAAAAACAATTAAAACTTTCGTGGAATGTAAAAAGTTCAAATATAAAATATTTAGTAAATAATAACAATAGCAAATAATAAATAAAGCGACATTCAAGCCAATTCATTTTGTCGCTAAAGTAGAAGTTTAGTCAAAATGTTTAATTAGTACTTATAAATAATTGGTCAGACTTAGATTTTGAAATAGGCAGTAACAACATAAGAAAAAAACTTAATAAAACGATGATTGTCTCGTCTGAAAAGGTTTTTTTAACAGGTGTAATGTCTTATCTGCCAAATTCATAACCCATCCAGATATTAAGCCGACCATACACATATTTTATTGTCAATCGATTTTGATACATATTATATAAAATTACGTATTGTCTAGGAAAAAAAATCGAATGATGACTCGCGCCATCTGTAATATTATAGACTTAATAAATAGGTGTATGGTTAACTTATGCTATTCTAGTACGCATGCGATTTGACGAAGTTAGACTTAGATGCGGCCAACGATGGGATGGACCCAGTCTCGTAGTTTCCAACGCAGGCCAGACCATTAGCCTGTGACGTCACGATTGGCAAGAGAACACATTCGTTCCAAATTTAGATGTTTGGATTTAGAATCATCGAGCCGACACGTGATTGGTGGGTTAAAGATGCGCAGGAGTGCAGCGTCGTTGTTGCAATGTTGAATTGTGAGGAGTGGAGAAAAAAAAATTGTTGATTAGTAAACTACTTCTAGTTAATAAGATGGTTTTTATATGCGGGTAGTGCAAAACATTAATTTTTCATGTTGACACGAAATGAGAATATCGTAAGATTCGTATGACATGCATCCAAACACTGTTGAAAGTATCTTTAGCTTTGTTCCAGAAGAATTTTGTAAAGACCATTGTTTTTTTCATGGCAATGTCTGACGCTAGCCGCATATAAAATAACTACATTCTATGCAAATTAGTCACACATAAGGACAGTTACAGGACAACACAAATTACATGCATAACTATAATGGATGGAGTAAGTAGTAGAGTTATACTATTAGATTACGTGCAAAATTTTAATCTGAACTATCGTATTTTGTTCAGTGTCTCATTTTGCTGTTCGGAAATAATTGTCTACTTACCTTCCTATCTGCACTGTAAGAAAATACCATGGTAACGTAAGTTAGATTGAGGTCCTACTGTTAAACATCTTTCACCTTATTCATTCCTGGTACAAACAGTTACCTCCAGTCTCCAGCACCCTTCCTGGCTCTTTAATATTACTTGAGATGAAAGCTCAGTAGAGAGCCCACAACATTGCAGTTTCTTTTGTTACAACCACATCCTTCATCTTATAGCCTCCTAGTACAATCAAACCACGTTAGCAGACTTGCTTATGCTGCAGTCCGAGGCTATGTGGCCTACTACGTTATTTCAGTGCTTTCGATGAAGTAACGATGGCACACTTTCCTACTCTGCAGTCGACGCTTCACTCTATTTATTAGCGAAATCTTTGAAGATTTAGTACATCCTTCACCACATAATCTCCTAGTACAATCAAATCACCTTAGCGCGCTTGATGAGCTCCTGCTGTCCAGCGAGCACGTTCTCGGGCTTGCCGGCCCACGCGCGCAGCACGGAGGCTTGGAGGGCACGTCCGTAGCTGAAGGTGAGGGTCCACGGCCTCTTCAGTTCAACAGTGTTGATGGCGTTCAGGTTCACTGACGCCTCTTCCTCGGACTGGCCTCCAGACAGGAATGTGATGCCTGGGAAAGATGAGGTATGGAGATGTTAAAGACTAGGGAACAAAACTAGACAAGCCTATCAAATCCGATAATTTTCAACAAGCACATTTTAAACGAAACAAAAGTTGGAAGCAGGTGGGGCCCATTTGAATATTATATTATGAAAATGGAATGGGTTCCGCCTGCTTCCAACTTTTGTTTAATTTAAAATGTGCTTGTTCTTTTCTTTTCAGTTTTTTCAGTCGTGTTTTTAGTTTTTTCAACTACTTTTTTTTTAATTCCAGCTTTTTAGTTTAGTAACGTGAAATTGAAAATGATTTCGCTGACGATTTTACTTTTTTTATTATTTACGATATTTTCCCTTTTTTACACGAATTGTCACTTCAACATATCTATAGATTTTTGTAATCACACTTTAAAACCACATTTTGATGCCACTCTATGGTATTAAAAGAAAAAAAAAACCATCCACAATATGACAACCCAAATCCGCCATTTTTTTAAATTTATTTTTTTAATTTTAATGTAGCCAGTGACACTCGCGCCACCAAGACGAATCTAAAGACGTCTAATTTATCCAAATCCGTTCATTCGTTTAGTATTTTGAGGTTACAAAGAAACGGACATACATACAGTTCAAACACATAACCTTCCTTTTGGGCTTCGCCGCAGTCGGGTAAAAAAGCAAAGGATAAGGTGTAGCAGTAACGTACCGGGAACGGCAGCGGGTACAGTTCTGAGCAGAGCGGTGACCGTGGCGCGTCCGATGTCCATAGCAGTGTAAGCCTTCTTGCAGCTCTGGCCAGCGGTCACCTGGAGAGCAATGGATAACATATAATTTAATAAAACCGTCTTTTATTCTAACCAGCTAATCTGTAAAGAATGCAAGTATTGATATTGCCGTCAAAAGGCTTGTGGTCTCAGAAGAGTATAGGAGTAAAATAAAGTAAAACCAGCATGACGACTTACCATGTTGGGCTTGAGGAGGGTGCCCTCAAGGTAGACGTGATGGTCACTGAGCGCCTTGTAGACGGCGGCCAAGACAACCTCAGTCACCTTCTGGGCGCGGTCAAGGTCGTGCTCACCTAGAAAACAGATTTTTATTCTTTTATTGATGTAAGTAACTCATAACATAGAAAAGAGCACACTAATTACAAAGATGTTATTTAGGTAGATTCTAAAAAAAATAAAAAGGTAAAGTACTAGGGTTACATTATCTAGTAGGAGTTAACTCACCATCAGGCAGCACTTCGGGCTCAACGATGGGCACGATGCGCTGGCTCTGGCAGATGGAGGCATAGCGAGCCAGGACGTTCGCGTTCTCCATGATAGCCTGGTAGGAAGGAGTGAAGCGGCCGATCTTGAGCACGCAACGCCACTTGGCGAAGTGGCAGCCGTCCTTCTTGTACTGGGCGCAACGCTGGGCAAGATCATCGAGACCTGAGAAAAGACAGGAAATTGTTGAAAACTGTTTAGCTGTGGGTTTAAACATACTTAGGTCGTCGCTGGGTTGGATTTCAAATAATAGTTGCAAAGGTCGAGAAACTGGCCACATAGATTTAGTTTTAGGTAAATCATATTTTTCCAATATTAGTTTAGCCACGTCTTCAAAAATTGCAATATGTACTGCCCAGTCACACCTCCAAAGTATATGTTATTTTTATCATCTACATTGGAGGTGTGTCACTCTAGGCTGATGAAATGATTAATATCAGTAGGAAAATACGTTACTATCGGTGACAAAATATACAACTGATGGTGATTTAGCCAAAAAACATGATTACTATGTGGATAATATCTTCAATTTTACATAAGTATGATTGTTGTGATGCTTAAAAACCACTCGACAAATATAACAATTTTAATATCTGTTGTTTCCACTTATATGAAAACGAAAGGCTATTTTTTATCGTGCTGTACCCCAGTAACTTTTAGATTGAGTGCAATAAACTCAACAAGCTTGAGACTGAAGCAAGTAATATTAATTGACAACAAATAATATTTTATTAAAACACGACGGACAGACGATTTAAACCAATCTAAACAAACAAGTACTTTTTACAGCACGAATTCTTTATTTTTCAGTTATCATAAAATTATTAGTAGGGTCCAAAATGATTTTTCTATAGTCGTATGACAGCTACTTCTAAATTCAAGCTATTATGCTGTTAATTTCCTTGACGTAGTGATTATGATTAGGTACACATTCCAATAAAAGACAACATGACGACCTTTGTCTACCTCATTATTTCCATATCAATCTCATACGATACCTACTCTCATAACGCAATCACTTGTTTACGAACTTTTGTTGAAGATAAGGGGGAGATAAAAAAGTCGAGCCCCCTCGGCCTCATTGCGTATCACATTTTAGACTATTAAAAATACCTAATCGTTATTCAGTCCTTCATTTTAATACACCTAGGTTAGAGTTCCGGTACAATGAATTTTATTCAGATTTCTGACCCCTGGTGGCCTACCATGACGTGTCATATTTAGTGTAGAGAAGGACAGGGCCTTCGAGCCGGATACCTCAGAGTAAGTAGCTAGTAATTTGGCGGTAAGGCAATCTTCTAGGCTACACGTGTTGCTTGTAGCATACCTTGATGGAGCAGGAGTAATTCCAGTGTGATTAAGAGGTGGCGCTAGACGACCTGTATAGCTCACACTGGCCAATGCCAGTGTGAGCTATACAGGTCGTCAGCAGGAGCAATCTCCTGCTTTAAGACACGTAGTAACCCCCCTGATCTCCTGGTGTGGTCCGTACACCCAAATCAGTGTCAAGGCTTTCTGGGCTTCGCAGATCCGGGAAGTCTTCTAGTGATATTATAAATGAGTACCAGGGAAAAAGAGGAGCTAAGGAGCATGCTCTAACGTATCTTGACACTAAATCCGTGGATAGGAGCTACGCAATGAATAATGCAGATGTCAAACTACTAAGATTTTAAAACAGATTGTGAACGAGATGAGGGTGCAGTTCGACATGTTTTCTCTAAAGATACGTACGTGGTCCGAAAGGTCAGCCTCAGCGCTGTCGATAAAAATGTTTATTCACGATAAAAGTAAGGCGAAGTCATTTTGTAACGATTTTTATTTCAAGATACTATACCTAGTAATTCATACATTGTTAGTATGTGGTTATTATAATTATAGACTTGTTTCCTACATAAAGCTGCTGAAATGCGAACATTCCTGCATAACGCGAGTCTTGAAACTTTCAACTACGCCATTGATTTTAAAAAAAAACTATGAGAAATAACTAGAATTCTGGTTTGACGTTCAATTAAAGGAAATTATAACAGTTTTACCAAGAAAATGAGAAAAAACAAGCACCGGATTAGAGATTCGAACGAAATGACTAGGCTGGCATAATACAGGAAGAAGTAAGTGTTTGAATATTGCAATCTGTCCGTATTACTTATTTATCCAACAAAGCATACAGCGGAAAACTGTCAAAGAGTTAATAAGTGCTGTCATCCGCTCAAATCCCTATTCTGAAGATAATAATGTCATGACAATCGGTATTTACTTTGATAATAATTATTATCTTTACCTACCGTCGTTGAGCTAAACAAAGAAATGAGCCTATATTTAAACAGTATTCATATTATGTGCATTTAAAATTCAAAATCGAAGTTAAGAATCGAAAGAACCGGTCATTGGCTCGAAAACAGCTTGTGTAACTTTTGGAAGCAGTTGTAAAACTAGTTCTTACATGGTCATCGATTTGGCCAGTTTCTGGTTTCTGGCAACACATACGACGCGACTACTGTCTGAATTATCCAACGAATAGAAATGAGAAATTTTAAAACTTTGCTATTATCGGCCTATATCGCAACATGGGGAACAGCTTACTATTTTAAGGCGCATCAAACGTTGCATTTATTTATTCATATTGAAGGCATCGTAAGCACTTAGCGACAAACACCGCGTCGACAAGCAGTCAAGTCGCATTCAATTATACATAGCAGTATCGATCGAAAACTGGCAGTTTACTAACTTAGGCTGTGCTTTGTTTAAATGCGACGCAATTTACGAGATTAACATTGTGGAACGCAATTAAATGAATATGAGAGATTCGTCATCATTGTTGTACGTCAAGAAGCTTGTATTTCAAGAACTAGAGTGTAAAAAGACTCTTAACGAAGCCGAAGGCACTTGTTCACCCCGTCATTGCGTTTTTTTTTTTTTCTGGACCTTACCTGGGTGTTACCAGTTTTCCCAGATTTTAGTTTAAAACACCAAAAGAAAAGTTGTTCTCTTTTGCGTAGAGTTATTCAGTTTGATGACCAGAGTGCTTGGTTGATGGCTTCGTGAAGGGTCCTTGCGAATTGCGTAAAAATGACAAAACCTAAAAAAAAACTGCTATTTTTCTCCCGACTCACCCTGAGTGGTGCACTCATCCTCAGATCCGAACAACGGCACGACACCCTTGTCGACCTTGATGCCGGGGATGATGCCACGCTTCTCCAACAGACCCACCAGGGGGGTGCCGTCGTCAGCCTTCTGGTACAGGGTCTCGTGGAACAGGATCACGCCGGAGATGTTCTCAGAGAGGGCCTGAAAGAGGAGTTGGTTGTAGGACTTGGTAGCAAAGAGTTTATGGCGATGAGCAAATCCGCTGCTATTTCTTATCAGGTCTAATTTATGTCTTAACTTAAGGAGTTATATGGACTTCCTATCAGATCAAAACAAAGCTATCTCAGGGCCTTCGGACGTTTCTCAATTTTCAGAACTGTGTAGCTTTGTAATCGAGGTGTAAGGTGCTGATGAAGTGCTGGTACGTTGGTGCCGAGGAAGATAAAATGAAATGGCGGACAGGTAAATTGATGTCTATATTGTACCAGTGTGACAGATCGAAGGGGAGTGTTGCCACAGTTTACATAATCATAAATAAATAAATAAAAATAGCCTTTATTTTACTCTGACCTTAATACATGTGATTTTCTTTAATACTTTTACGTTTAGTTATCTGTAAAATAGCACCAGTTACCAATTTCAAAAGAAATAATAGTCTTAAAATTCGATATTTTAGAAATAATTGGAGAAAATAGGAAATTTTCAAAAAATACGTGAAATATGCATTACATCGACAACAATAAACAAAGAACCAGACCAATTGGCGTTTAATGGATGCCACGCAGGACCCATTATGACGCCACAATATGAATTCGTCGAATTTGAAGTTATTCATAAACGAAAAAAAAATATTCCCAAGCAAATTAAAAAAAAAAAAGTCACGAGCGGCGAAATTTTTTTTTTTTAATTTCTTCTCTACTCTAGGAACGCCATAAAAAAAGTCCCATGAAAATCCGACCACTATAAACTTCGTTCCACCTCTTGAGTATTTTTTGTCTAATTGCACTCGGCTACTACCCCCATGGATAAAAAGTATAGTCTAATATGTATTATGTGTGTGTGTATATATTTTTTTTGTTTTATTGTGAATTCACTCTTTTTTTGTTGTTTTGTCCTGTGTTAGACTAATAAATACTATTTATTTCTTTTGTTTATTGTAACTTCAGTTAAAACCTGTATCGACAAATTGGACAAAGACATGTCTCAAAAATATTAGGAGAAACTTCTAGAAAGCCAGAAGAGGTCAATAGTCTGTTGCCCAGTAGTCTATTATACTCAATTTTAATGACTATTAGAAGTGTTAAAAGTGAAATTGCACTCGTCGGTTACCTAGTTCACCTGACCTCGCTTTGTATGAGCTTTTCGTACAATGAGAGATCAGCTTAATTTGGTTTTGTATAGCTTGATTGGTCGTCGTGCGACGTTGGTTACGTTCTAATCAGTCAACATTTATCACCAATTTTGCACTCCTTCGACTATGATTAACAAACAAAGTTTTTTGTTAACGATAGTGTAGGTACCTACATTTCGTGTGTAAAATTGCGGATGTCTCATGTAATTTGCTGAAATCGGTTCCAGAACTTTGATAGATCAAGAAGAATAGCCAGAAATATAATCTACATGCATTTGACAGTTCGAGGAAGCACGGGAAAAGAGGACATGGAAGGAATTGGGAGAGGCCTTTGCCCAGTATCAGCAGTGGGACGGCACAGGCCAATTTAAAAAAAAAAAAATGACGTAATACTAAATACGAGAAAAACTACTGTTGCACTAAAATAGAGGAAGAACCATGTGTTTCTTATCTATGTATTATCACCATAAACAACTTTCAACGTAGACCGGAAATTCAAGATAGAAAGTCATTGATTTCTCGCCTATCATACCATATTTGGAGCGACAAGTCAACAATAAGCAATCACGCCAAGCGTTCAAAATAACAACGTGGCGCCACGACGCTTAAATACTATGCTATGAATGGCCAAAGCATCTGCTATTTTCAACTATTTATCAATGGGCACTGCATACTATGACAAATTGCCAAAGAAAACTATTTTGACGCACTGGTTGGATAAAATTCTCAAGTGTTTTGGGCACGCGTTGGCAGTCAAAATGGATCTTATCACAAACGACTAAGAAACATCTCTATGTGAATAGGAAATTAATGCCAAGACACGAGAAAAATCATGTCACTTAAAAATGCAAGACATTTTAAGTTGTTTATCACTTTCATTTCACGTGTTTATTTACCTATTTTTACTTACAAGATGCACGTGATAAAATACTAAACACAATGTAAGATGTAAAAACAAATAAATAAATAGGTACTTTTTTATGGGCAACCTTTAAAAATATACTTAATAAGGACACTTTCAATACCTTGATATCCCATCTCTTTTCTGTGACTTCGGTGTACGTGATTTTTACCAGGTAGTCAGGTCATTCGACTCAATTCACGAAAACGGTGCTTGCAACAGCGTCAATATAAGTGACCCATCGATAATGAATTGGACGTAGTTAAGCGAAAAGGATCCAATCCACAACATGACCAAGAAATACTATCAGCTAGTAAAAAAGACCTAACCTACGACCAACCCAAATGAATAAGTGTTGATATTCTTCATCAGTTTGATGAAAAGAAAGAAAGAAAGAAAATATATTTATTTGCCGCAGGTACATGACGTGATGCAAAAAGTCAATTTTGGCCATTTGTGGATTGGATCCTTTTCGCTTAACTACGTCCAATTGCTTGCGGTAAAAGGGGGGAATATCCCAGAGTGATATGACCTAGATATGGGTTTTTCCATCAGGATTTTTTCAGTAGCAGCCACAGTGTCCGGATTTGTGCTCGATTGATGGCTAGACTCGCCCCTTATTACACGGGACTTAAATATAACTGGCGAAATGTGGGTGTACTATTAGGTACACCTCTGCCTTACACTTCGGGGATCAAGGCGTGATATTATGTAATATAGCGACATGTGAGCGAAGTCATGTGCAATTTGTGTCATTGTCGTTGCAAAGCGACATCTGAGCGCGCATTGCACTTTCACTGTACGTTATTATATTATTTCCTCATCTTAGCTAGCCAACATAACGTGACTAGATGGGACGAACTCAGGAAGTGGGCATTTCAACTAACGTCTCTGAGACATCGTTGGGTGATTGGGTTACATACTGACGCCTAAATATAGAAATAAGAAAGTGTACACATATGCGGCTAGCGTGTCTGCTAACTGAGTTTGGGTGTTAATGTCCCTCCTGCATTATCACCTGCACCTTCCAGAATTTGGATCAATATTTGAGATTTTGGATTTTTTTATGGAGAACGGTAAAGGAAAACATCACGAGGAAACCGACTTATCTTAGAACCAAAACTAAAGCGAAACGAAGACATGTGACATCTACAAAACGCACTGGGGACGCGTGATGGATTATAGCCCATTCCCTCTCATAGAGAGGAGGCCTGTGTCCCAGCAGTGGGAACATTATAGACTGATCATGCATTTGAGTAATGGACACGTAGAGAAGAGGATTTTAAGAATTAATTGTGGAAGCAAAATCTACATACATGACTGCGTTATTCTGTACACAATTACACAGTATGAGCACAGTAATTGTCTACTTCAAAGGGAAAATAACATAATAAACTATTTCTGACTTTAACACCTGTAAACGTGACACTAACCAAGCGAGTTACACGTCACAACATAGGTACTCTACACAGTCGATTTCGTACCAAAGCATCATCGTTTTCTTGTTCCATGTTACATAATGAGGTCGGCACGCCACTTTTTTTTCTTCAAATTTCTCATGTCAATCGTCACGCAATCATTTACTCGTGTTTTTCTATCACAACATTCCTCATAATCATT
Source organism: Noctua fimbriata (assembly GCA_905163415.1). Taxonomy (NCBI): domain Eukaryota; kingdom Metazoa; phylum Arthropoda; class Insecta; order Lepidoptera; family Noctuidae; genus Noctua; species Noctua fimbriata. The sequence goes on along the minus strand of LR990934.1, from coordinate 6,858,503 downwards.
CATTTTCATACCAAAGCAGAATATTCAAATGACTCGACTAAAACGGCAACCGGTTTTTCTGGGGGCTCGACAGCCACGCCTCGAAATACTTATCCGTAAACAAACGACGTAACTGAATTTAATTAACATTTGGTAACTAGATTTCCTTGACGACAAACTACTTTTTGTTTTTTTTAGCACACGTTTCCTGAACCAGTCAAAGGTCAGGCAGATAATTAGAAATAAAGAAAAAAAAAAAACTAAATCCTAATTCAAATATTTTTTGGTTTTAATGAGAATGATAAACTAGACGACTGCAAAGAGTTACCTATGGCAAAAATGTAACCATCCATCAGTCCCTAGTTAGAATGACCGAAGATCTTAAAAAGGTGGCAGGATTATACTGGATGCGGGATGGGGTAGGTACAGGGCGTTGTGGTGCAACTTGGGAGCTGCCAGTCCAGCAGTGGACTGCCACAGGCTGGGTTGATGGTTGCTGGGAATAGCTTACCGCGTCCGAGCTGAATAGCAGCTGGCGGTACTTGCGGCGGTTCTCCTCTGTGTTCTCCACGCCGATGTCTTGAAGACGCTTGCCCATGGTGCCTGTGAGAAAAACCCTCATTAGACTCAACTTCTCAAGCTTGGGATAGCTTGGCTTGCAGGATGTTTAGGGGAGCACATCCTAATAACAGAGGATCATCCTAAGTTGTAACAGTATATTAGTTCTATAATAACCTATTTGCATAAACTTTTGAAATTTCTGGCTTTTCTAGTACTCGCACCCTAATTGGCAAATTTAAAAATAATGCAGTTAGCAATAACTCAAATAGTTAAGAAAGACTCCTAAGACCTATTTTCGGTAGCTACTTAGCCCTTATGGCCTGTCTCAACAATGGACCCTGTCCACAGGTCAATTAAATGTATTCAAATTAAAAATACACCTTGAAGTAGTAGTCTTTGGAAACAATCAACCTGAAGGAAACGTGAAATTTCACTTCCAATCTGTCAAAAAGAACAGTTCCCTCCAACTTCTAAAATGGTGGATCAAAACAAGATGGCGACTCACCAGTGGACTCATCAGCGGCCAGGATACCCTTGCCGGGAGCTACGATCGCTTGGGCGATCTTCCTCAGCTCCTCCTGCAACTCGGGAGTGGGGTACTGGTAGTAGGTGCTCATAGTGGCTGCGAACAAAAGATTGACGTTAGTATGACAGTTTGTGTTGACGTGCCTTGTGGAATCCAAGGAAACGCGTCAAAGACCTCTTTCCTTTTTTAAATTGTCCGCTAAAAAGCCAAAGCAATGTCCCATACATTCTTTTATGCGGCAAGAGTAGGTGCAGCTTCTGGAATAATTGGTTATAACAATTTTTTTTTAATAAATCAAACCTATTTAATTAAAAGGAGTTCGAGCCTTCCCTCGTAGAGGCAGTTAATCCATTTATTAGATCAATTTAACAAAGGACTTGAGAATGAAATTAATATTTTAAACTCGGTAGTCTTACATCTTCAATAAATGTATTTATTTATGATCCCTAATAACAAAATTGTAAACTCAAACTGATAAAGATAGCTTAAAGTAACTGTCTTACCTATTTATTGATAAATAATAATTTGCTTTAAACCGAATGATAAGATTAAAAGTCAAGCATTATTTTTATAGCAACTACAAGTAAGCTAACAAGGACAGACTGACAGGCTTTGAGAAATATCACAGGTGTTATTAATGAAGAATTTACTTAATTAATAATATTTTACAGAGTTTGTGACATGTATCTTGTTATGGAACGTAAGCTATGGCCACAGCTGATTGGAAATCTTCCAGAAATCTACCCTCAATCTTTACTTTCTACCGGCCAACACCTATTAACATTATTCAGCGCAAACACTAGTTAAACACTTTTCCTGTTATTCTCGCACAACTGTCAAAGTAAAAGTGCAAGGTGGAGACAGGATCATGTTTCTAAGAGTGCTTGGATATAGTTAACGGTACCCAGTATGGAACAAGTCTGAATAGACCAGTACTGCATCATATGGGCAAAATAGTCCCTCACACTCGCAGATATAGAAAAAGTGCAATAAAAACAGTAAAAAAGATACAAACTTTCCAATTCCAACTAATTGATAAATCTGTATCTTTGTATTAGTGCTCTTAGACGAATCAATATAGCCGAGGGCTTTGTGACATTTTTTTTTTAAATTATTTACATTGTTGTTTTTTTTTGTGAAATATGATTATATTATTTATTTTATTTTAATTATTTTTCTAATTATAGTGAAATTCTAAATAATAGTGAATTATGCTCACGGTTGACTAGGCTTGGAAAACTGAATTCATCATCAAAGAAAAGTTACTTTTTTTAAGAAATTAACTTTCTTATGTAGCTATCTTTTAAATTTAATTACAAATACTGACTTCAATTTGTATGATTAATTACTAATTAAATTCAACTTTATTATTTTTTTGTAAATGTTGGGTGTACAATAAATCATATATTCTATCTATTCCACTTTGAAGTTCCTACATATTTACAGCTTTGATAATATCTATGGACAGATTATATGATATAGATTTTCTTCTTTATCTTGCTTGACTATAAAGCAAACAACGATTAAGTATTAACAGCAGTGAGAAGACTTTGAGCTCTAATTAATATTTATTTTATTTTGCTAATTTACAAGGAAATTCTATTGTCATTCCGCCGTTCAGAATTTGAATCAGACACTGGGTGACAATGTCTACAATAGTGGACTGTTGGTAATACAGATGTATGGAAGAAGATATGCTCCACCAACCCTGAATAAGTTGGAATAAAGGCGGGAGAATGATGAATAGTGCTCTGTTGAATTATCAGCACCAAAATAACTATTAAAGGAATGAAACTCTAGTAGTCTTAAGGATTGTTATGTTACACCATTCATTCTAATATATTTCAAGAATCAAATAGTTAATCAGTTTATATTAGAAGATGCTATGTTAAACATGACCTTCCGATGACCATTCTATAATAAGATTGTGTAGGTTTCTTATTTTCACGATTATTACCACTCTTGGCAACTATATTGGTGATTAAGATTAAACAATAGAATGCATTTTGCTATTCAGAAATAAGAAAATCACTTCATGAACTGAATTGGAATATTAAATGCTTTCATGCAGGTAGCAATTATTTGCTCACAAGTTTATTTCTAGTTGGATTAATAACAACAATGTTTTAGTCAAAAGTCGGTTGCACAGTGTTCTAAGGAGACACATTCGACAGATAATTGCATTTACAAGATTCGGATTTGCAAGATCTCTAAGATTAAAGCTGTCAGGAAGTACTCATTACCTTTATTATGACAAGTAACCTTAATTTGATTTTGATTTGATAAAAGGAGTCTTTTCCTAGAATATAGCCACTTAGAACATCGTTTTCATGTCATCACTTATGGTTTCCTGGTCATAGATTGCTAGGTAGTGGAATAAAGGTAGCCTACCCACCCTTGGTTCCAAATCCTGGCCACCATCCTGACTCCGGGGGTCCCTTTTTTCCCTTCTTTTTTTTACCTTTGGCACCCATTGTTTTTGTATTTATATAATTTTGATTGTAAAAATTTACTTAAAAATAGATTGAACTTAAAAATATACTCGACATTATAAAATGATGTTCTATCAAAAACTCACCATGACAAAACTGACTGTTTCTGTCCAAGTTGATCGTTCATTTGTTTTTAAAATTAAATTACGAAGTCGTCTTTCTCGATTGATGAAGTTCCCGATTCTCTTGTTGTCTATTTTGTTATTTGCAAACGTCAATCAGTATGACATTTAGATTTTTTTTTGACAAAATCATAACAAAACCCATAGTGATGTGTAATAGATAAATTACATCGATTTTTATTCAGCCGATAAGATTGAAAAAAATAGAAATATCCCATTTCTAGAAATATCCCATTTCTTCTACAATCAAAAAATTTCATCATATAATGCTACATTCAAAGTCTGGATCATTTAGAAATAATGGGCAGAAATTGAGTTTGAGTTTTAAAAGTATTTTTTAATTTATTTATTTTATTCCAGATACCTATGCTTTAGTGGCGATGTAATTTTTCGGTTACCTACTAAAACACAATACGTGATTTATAAAATCACTTATAACAAGCAGCAAGATTTGAAAGCTTGTTATATTCCTAACATAACTACTAATTATCCAATTTATTTGACTTTGTACAATAAAAACTCTCCTTGAAGGTGACCTTGAAAAGTCATTGAAAAAAGATGGGTAGGCATCTACAGTACTAGCAAAATATGCAATACATGTAATTATGTGAAATACCTTTTCTTAGAAATTTGGAGCGAAATAATCTTACAAAAAAATATCTTCTAAGTAGGTATTTGAGATTTGACTGAAAATATTAATATTGGTTAAATGCAATCGTTATGCCACCAGTCTCGAAGTTAAAGGTCTGCCCAATCAATTGAGGGATATTGGTTTGTTAAAATTTTTCCTTACTACCTTTACGGTAATTCCTGAAAAATGAGTAATAAAATAAAAGTATGACGCCACAAACTCGTCAAGATTGAACGATAATTTTTTGCTTCATATCAACTATTTGGTAGAAAGAGCTTCCCAAATATGCATGATTATAAAATATAATATTAATAATTCCAATACGTAATTGCATAGATTTTTGTTCTAACCTTAAATAAAATACTAACCAAGCCGTAAATTATATAACTTTCTTAACATTCTTGAGCATGTTAGCCGAAATAACGAATTTAACTAATAATTTGTGAATAATTTAATAAACTTACTTTTTTAATAATATTTTATCCGGTGAAACACAGACACTCCCGAACTGCAACGTTGGTAGTACTGTCAAATAGTAACTCGTCGAGAGGACACATACAAAAGGTCATTTGAAGGTCTAATGATAGCGCGATGCGCGAAACAGTTCTTCTTACCGATTGAAGCGCTCTCTAGCGGAAGCTATCAGAATTTCGAAGATAAAGTGTCATTTATTTTTCTATGTGGAAGCGGTTATTAACAAGGCTTGAACGTAGTTACTTATTGGTACGTTAGATAGCGCTGTTTAAATATTTGTAAACGCACCCACGATACAAGAGAAATTCCTAGTGTGCGAGAACGCCTTTTATTAAGAAAAAGAAAGAAATAGTTCCGTTTATTCTGTAAAGTATCGATCAAAATCTATACAGTGTGGACCATCACAAGTCCACTTCATTTTTGTGGTGAGCTGTGACATAGGGTTTGGGACTCCCAAATATAAGCCTTAGTGTGATGCTAACTACGTAAATCTTTAACAGCTGATTTCAAACAAAATGAGCTTTTTAATATTGTGTTGCTGGCAGTATTAGTTCCGAATTTGGCCACGCGCCAAAAGATCCTTTTATCGACAGCAAAAGCAGATAATAATAGTCCGTTTTTAGGGTTACGTAGCCGAATGGCAAAAAACGGAACCATTATAGATTCGTCATATCTGTCTGTCTGTCCGTCCGTATGTCACAGCTACTTTATTCTGAAACTGTTAGTAGGACTACACAGTTGAAACTTGGTAGGTAGATGTATTCTGTGAAGCTACTTACGATTTCTATACAGAATAAAAAAAAGATTAAGGGAGGCTGGAGGCAGTTCCATGTATGGGGATACATGGAACTGAAACTAACAAACAAAAAAATCATCAAAACGTGCGGGGTGTCCATAGACAGCTCTTTAAAAATGACATTGAGGTTCCTAAAACCATTTTTTCTCAAAGTCAATCGTTTGAAAGATAGACACTTCCAAAGTAGTAAAATGTGTTTCCCTCCCCTCTAATTTCTAAAGTAAGCGGAGGAAAATTCTGAAAAAATGTAGGATTGTAGAACGTAAAAAAACTCAACGAAAATTGGTTTAAATAAGATTTGATGTTTAGTTTTTGAGATGGGACTTTTTCATCAAACTGCAGCAGGAACTTTATTATTCATTAACATACTATGAAAAACAAATACATAGTTTTGCTATTGAATGTAATACAATACAACATATGAATGAGCGTTCAAAATATTTTTATTATTTTGTTTGGTGCTACGGAACAATGTGTGCATGGAGTACGTCTCGTACTTGGTCGGTTTCTTACACTCAAGGCACATAAAAGATAAGTTAAGACCGGTTAAGCAGACGACAACCTTCTAGGTTGACCTGCGAGAGGCCATACACAAAAAAGGCACTCCGAGACTACCACAACATGGAGAATTGGGAAGCATTGTTTCGCCAAGCAGTGGGACAACACAAGTTGATAAACAATATAGTATAATATAATATAATGTATAAAGGGTGTAAATAGACCCTTAACATAGCCGAAAGGCACTTGTTCTCCCCGTCTTTGCGATCATTGTTTTGTTCTAGACCATACCTGGGAACTTTCTAGTTACGGAGATATTGGGGGTCAAAGTTCCAATTTTTTCACATTTTATTTTAAATACATTTTTTAATGTAAGATTTTTACTTTACACACCTGCACGACCCCCTTACTAGTCAATCCATCCATCAGCTCAATGTTTTGAGTGCTTTCCATCGAGTTCTACGGTAAAACGTGATTTTTCATCCCAAAAAAAGTCGTTTCCCAGCAATAATTTTACGTAAAGATTATTACTTAGTTTGATGTACAGAATGCTTGGTTGACGGCTATGAGAAGGGTCTGTTTACACCCTGTATAATATGTATGAATATCTGGAATACCAAACCCAGGATGGTTTATATGGTATGTTTACGTTTTGTGAAAACAGTTGTAACTATTGAATAATAAAAAAAAAAAACGACATTATAACAGAAACAGTTGGTGTATTTACAATGCTACCAACATAAAAATTACATAACTAATGGATTCAATGTCAAAAGTTTATCTGTTTAATGTTTTTAAACGTGTTGTGTACTACAGTTGAGTATGAGATGATAATGTACAGTATGATCCATATCGATTCTGTGTATGTCTAGTAAGAAAATATTCGACGACCTCGCGGGCAAAGCCGTGGGATAAACCTTGTCTATACATACATACACACATACAAATAAATAAAATTGATGTGTCTATTTGTAATTTTAATAAAACAGCTTTTTACTGAGTGCAAAATTATGCAATTATATACGGTACTTAAAACAAAGAAAAATATCTTTTTTTTAATTTTAGTCTGTCTGTCCGTCTGTCTGCCTGTTTGTTTGTTCTAGTGAATCTCCGAAACGACTGGACCGATTTAGACAGGACTTTTACTGGCAGATAGCTGATGTTTTATGGGTAACTTAGACAATTATTTTAGAAAAAACTTTAGGGTTCCGTGTAAAAAAATAAACCCCTTGAAATTGTTAACAAATAGAAACTTAGAAGTTATATTTTATAATAATTTCACGCTTATGAAGGTCGCGGGGCTCAGCTAGTTCTTAATAAAATTGATATTAATTTAGTTCATTCAGTTGATTTTTAGGCCGAGATCACATTGACAAGGCGATGGAGACTAGAAAACAAAACACATTAAAATGGTCACCAAAATAAGAGATATTGCAGAAACGGCCAAAATTACGCCTATAGATTACTTAAAACCGTCACGCCTGTAATCACCGAAGGGTTAGGTAGAGGCGTAGGTACCTAATATACGCCGACATTTCGTTAATTATGCTTAAATTTCGTTTTATAGTCGGCGAGTCTATTGCCATCAACCGGGCACAAATTCAGACTCCGTGGCTGCTACCGAGAAATTACTGATGGAAAAATCCAATAATGCTATGCCCGACCGGGGAATCGAACCCAGGACCTAATGTCCAGCAGTAGCACTTGTCATAACTTGCATAGTTGCCACCACTAGACCTACATATGTTTAGCATAAATGTCGACTGACTAGATCCGTAGGATGTGCGCAGAACGGTAATTAGGAGCTGCGTAGTTCTTATGTTTTCCGGGTACGTATGAGTGCCCAGCCCCCGTAGCATGACCGCCGTAGACAAGGATTTCTTTGACGGAAGAATCGAACAAAATGACAGATAGTGCATAAAAATCTGTCATTGTGTCGACACAATCTGTCATTTTGTCGATTCTTCCGTCAAAGAAATCGTTGTCTACGGCGTACACGGTTCTATCAGTTACACCTATAACTATGTAAAAAAATCTTAGAAGTTAAATTTGATCCACTTCCCGGTTTCCGATTGAGCTGACATTTTGCATACACGTTTCGTTTGGATGACAATGCATGGTTAGCTAAGTGACGTCATTCTAAATTCAATAAGGCGAAGTTCTAATGATGGTGGAGTAATTATTTTTTGATACGATATGTGTATCAAATGAACCAATCAACCAGTCTTACCAAGGGGTATCGTATTACCTAGTACTAACTGGGTTGTGGAGGTCGGATAGGCAGTCGCTCCATGTAAAATACTGGTATTCAGCTGCATCCGGTTAGACTGGAAGCCGATCTCAATATAGTTGGGAAAAAACTAGGGAGATGATGATGATGTATCAAATGAAATGGTTTGTTGAGAAGAATATTTGAAATAAAAGCTATCACTATAAACGTGTTTTTAGTTTTTTTTTAAACTACCGTACTTTATTATACAAAGCGATGATAAGTAAACATGCTTAGCTTAACCGTGAGCGGCTGTGGAGCCGCCTTGCATTGGTGTATGAATTCTGTGCCCATGGGCTAATGTGATCGCTAAACGCTACCGCTTAACAATTGAGACGTAGCCTTAAAATTTAGTCCGCTCATAAACAGATGATGCGATTCAATGTTCTTATAATGTTAGACATCATAGTAGTCTAGCAGTGTGTTATTAGTAGTGAAGAGCGAAATTGAAGATAAGTGAATAAGAAAGGTAGGAATATCATATCCGTTTTTAGGTACAGACAATTTTTCCCAATCAACCTCGAACCTAATGCTTTAGAGATAAAGTTGAAAATCTATTAAGAAATTTGACAGATTGTAGTGGCGTCTGTATCGCGGCTTCGTTTATGACGATAATATTGTGTCACGGGGATAAAAGGTATCCTGTAACTACCTACATTCCATCGAAATCTGTTTAGCTGTTAAGGCGTGAAATCAAACAGAAAGATAGCGTTACTTTTACATTTATAATATCAATTGGCTAAGAATCCACGAAAATAACAACACTGATTAGAGATTAGAAGTCTCTAGTACTTAGCAAAATGATTAGCAAGCAAGTTGATAATAGGCCTTCGGATTTTCTCATGAAACGTATCTACTACAGCGCTCACTGACGGTCGACCACTTTTCAACCTTACAACTCAAGGCATAAGGGCGAAAAGGGGCTGCCCGATTTGATGTACTGTCGATGTAGCGTACCGTCGATTAAGTGTACTGTCGATATAGCGTACTCTCGATTTGGTGTACTGTCGATGTAGCGTACCATCGATTTGAGGTACTGTCGATTCATTAACCCGTCGATGGAACGTTTTCGATACAGCGACCGTCGATGTAGTGACTGTCGATATTATAAACCAGACCCATGAAGAACATGGTGTAAAGTTCTTCATCCCCCATAGACAAGGGAAGATGGGAGACGGGTGTTATGTCTGGTGGGCTACTGCCCGACAGTTGTTGTCGGGTTCTTCTATATAGATAACTTTACATGTAGGATTTAGATGTATTTCGATGTTTAATTCATCGTCTGTGTCATAGATGGCGCTGTTATATTATTTTTGTTCTATGTTGCTTTAGTACTCTTTGTAGTGTCGCTACAGAGTCAATTAAACAAAAAAAGAAAATATATTTCCACAAACAAATTGGTAAGAATTAATCTGTGTAATAAAACAACCGCCCGTATCATTGTGATAACAGAGGGTTATCTAAAGCATCACAGAAACAAATAAGTATTTTAGTATGTTCAGTCGGAGTTAGGTGCTCTTACAAGACGAGGTAAGTTTGAATTATTTTCTTTAAACTGTCGCTCGTGACTACCTCATCATCATCTGCTTAGCCTTTTCCGAACTATGTTGAGATCAGTTTTCAGTCTATCCAGGTGCAGCTGAATACCAGCTTACATGGTGCAAAATCAAAATCAAAATATTTTATTTCACACAAGCCTAGATGGGCACTTATAAAACGTCGACAAAAAGGTGCATTGTTCGGGTTGGTCGTTTCCTATGGAGAAGAACCGGCAAGAAACTCCATGGTTACTCTTTTCAAATCATTTGGCATTACAATATTATCATGGATACAGCATTTGTACTTAAGTATGTCCGACAATAAGTCGTTGCTTACTACACAAAAAAATGTAGAACAAAATAAAAAGTTGACAAAAGTGCGACTGCCTATCTGATCTCCATAACCCACCGGGTACAGCTTTATAATTAAGTTGTGTGTTGTAGATGAATATTTCTCTTTTCACAAAAGAATAATGTTGTTTTACAGTTATTGTGAAAAACATTGATTGCGTTCATAATGAATAGCCAGCAATTTAATAAATAAATATTTGAGAGATAAACTCAGAAAGGTTACGTGCGTAGTACTCGCAACCGGCGCACGCGCTGTATGACCAGATATACAGGGTGTAAACGGACCCTTCACGAAGCCGTCAACCAAGCATTATCTACAACAAACTAAGTAACTTTACGCAAAAAATATTGCTGGGAAACGATTTTTGTTTTTGGGTTGAAAAATCACGTTTTACGGTAGGACTCGATGGATCGCACTCAAAGCATTGTGCTGATGGATAGATTGAATAAAATTGGTCCTGGAGGTGATTAAAGTAAAAATCTTACATTAAAAACATGTATTTAATTAAAAAACTTGTGAAATTTTGGAACTTTGACCCCCAATATCTCTGTAACTAGAAGGTTCCCAGATATGATCTAAAACAAATAAATGATCGCAATGACGGGGAGAACAAGTGTCTTTCAGCTTCGTTAAGGGACTATTTACACCCTTTTTAAATAGTATGCTAGCTTGTGCTAATGGGTGTCAGTGAACCAGTTGACATCAATGATTTTGAATAAAATGTATGTACCTACAACTATTCAGACTCGTTATTCATATGTTAATTAATAAAAGGATTATTCTCATAGCCAGTTTTCAATTTAATTGCACAAAAAGTTGTCCTACATAATAGACTCGGCTGAATTTCGTAACTTTTTCAGAGAGAGTTGCTGTGTGAAAAAGTTAGTTCATCCGGCCAAATGTAAAAGGATTTTGAATCCATTCCATACATTTTTTACTTTATTTTACTTTTGAGCTGCAGTTTCGCGTAAAAATACCGTATTTTTAATTTCGTTGTTCAGTGATTTTTATTTCGACCAAAATTGCGACGACGCGTCCAGGAATTACTTGCTAGTAGTGACTAATGAAAATAAAATACCATGAAAATACGAAGATTTAAACCGATAGATGTTCCCATCTCGTTATAAGGACGCTCCAAAAAGTGTTCAGACAAAGAAGAGTGACCACTCGAGGTATGTGATATACTTTAATATACATAAAGAGGCTATCAGAAGACGTCTTACCTGTTGCTATTATAAATGCTAAAGTTTGTGAGGATGTATGTATATTTGTTCCTCTTTTACGCGAAAACGGTTGAACGGGTTTGGGTGAAAATTAGCACACAGATACTTTATAACCTGGATTAACATATAAGATACTTTTTATCCCGGTAGTACGTTCCCGTGGGATAATTACCGAACTCGGCGCGGGCGAAGCCGCGGGAATAAGCTAGTTTCTTAATAAATGGAATTTGAAGTCTCAGTGACGCCGTATAATTACTGAAGTTTCACTTGTGTCGACTGCAACCAAGAGGCCTACCATGATGTCTTTAAGCAGTACTGTTTTAATCTTATTCTAGAGTGGGAATGAGATGGCGATAGACGTCTTATACAGCTCCGTCTGTTTCCCACACTGGAGTGACATTATATACAATTCTGCTTTAAGACATGGTAATCCCCCAGTTGGCTCTTCATATTCATATTCATTTTATTTTGCATTCCAAAAGTTTAAAAAGGTGTTATAAAAGACTTACAGCTAAGAACAACAATATGGCCCCTGCTAGGGCACAGCAATAAATATAAAATATTAAAATTAAGTTTTAAGTAGCTAATAATAAACAACTATTTCTACTTATTATTTACAAATGGCGGGTAACACATAATTATAACAGAGTAACTCTTGCAAGTAGATTACGATTATCTTCTCGTTTTCCCGTCTATCGTAACATTAAATTATCAAATTATGTATTTACCTCGCACATCCCATATGGAATGACAAATACAATTTTAAGTATGAGCGAGTGAAACGAATACTATTCAAATGTCATTGTCAATGAAACAAATACGTTATTATTTGATGCGGTAAAGCGGATCGAATGATTTAAATCATTGTGAAAACAAACCACATTAATTAAATTGAAGCATTAATATTCATAAACGAATCAATTTATACAAGCAAAAATATAGGTAAAGCCGATATCTAAATAATATCTATTTGCCAATGAATAATAAACAGAAACAAAATTGAAACTAGAACATAATGTTAATATGAAAAAAAACATAAAATTTAGCATTTTTCTTAAGTTTGCCGTATGTCATTATTTCCCAGAATTTGATCCTTATTAACGACACTATCGAATGGAGTAAAAATACAGTGTGAATTTTTTGCCGAAATCAATGGGTTCGACCTGGCTAGGAATATTGATTTTTCAAAAATCTAATGATGCAGTTTTAGTTTTCGTCAAAATCGGGCTCGAGACTCCTTTGAGTATTTTTCGCTATTCCTTATGGTTTCGGATTTAGCCATCCATGCCCACTTGAAAAATTCACCCTGTATACCTACCTGATTAGTTAAATAGCCTGGGGTTTCATAAGGTATTATTGTTGAATTCAATATTCCTCAACACGTATTACGTTATGTTTACACCGCTTACTCGTACTAGTGCGTCTGCTGAGGAAATGCGTGTGATTCTTTCTCCATACAAACGCTCTCGCTTGTTTTCTTTCTGGTTTGTGACTTTAAAGCAATGATTTTTTACAGTAAAATAATTATCAACCTCTTCTATGTTACCCTTGTTCCCTTGTTTTGTTATGTTTACCTTTTTAACGATACACTATCTTTATAAGCACTAAAACCCTTAAAAAATGCTCAAAATTGCCTATTTAGACCGATGTCAACAAAGGCCTAGTGTACAAATTTGACAACGATACTGTATAATATAGGTTTTATCCTTTTTATTCAGTTTGTGCAATATTGGAGGAGGAGATAGTAGACAGAGAGCCAATCCTGAATTATAACTTTTCATTTAGGCTATTCAGTCGAATCTGCAGTTGTCCTTATCGCTCCGATGTCGAAATCGCGCTCGCAGAGCGACAGCGATAGTTTCTTCAAATACCTAATTTTCAAAAGTTTCTGCGCCCTATTTCCTCTTAATTGAGGTAATGCAATATTCTAAAGGCTGTTCTAGTTACACTGCGCACTTTAAAAAGGGCGGCACCACAGATATAGATAGACTTAGATAACGCAAGTATCACGATCTGAATGAATACGTGCCATTTTTTGACTACCTACTATGACGTCACAACTGTCAAAAGCACTATTTAGTGATGGGAAAACCTGAAAAGCTGCCGCCGAGTGCGGCACCCGGCTCTACGTGTAAATATTCGATTGAAACACCTTATATAATCAATTTAAGTTCTATAGTTTACAAAAAGAAACGGAATTCTACCCTATTTTTATCACTCTCTGTCACTAAAGTTCGGATTTGTACATACCATTAATTTCGCAATTACTGTACGAATAGTATTTATTAAGTAATTGTGTACAGTAAAGAATTATTCACAATCGTTTATATCGATGTTGTGACATAGCTATTAATGAGACAGAAAAAAAAAAAAAAACTAGAGTTGTTACTTTGGTTGTTTTAAGCACATTAGCTTGATCATCAATTTTTGAAATACTCTGCTTCGGTAAAGTTTATAATAGTCATGGGTCGGATTAGGTAACCTAAATAGTGATTAAAATTACCCTTCATACTTAAAGAGTGCGCTTTCACAATGTGTTAATGATAGTGCAGCGCAGAATCTTAAAATTACGTCTTAAATTCTCACAGACTTAGGTCTGTCATCTTGTGTAGATTCATACAAAAGGAGTATTTAATCATTTTGATCAACTTTTTTTTAACTGACATGTGTACTGGTGTAAAATGTATAGAAACCAGAGCATTATTATATTAACATGCATTTCACGCATATTATTACATGGTTTCAGATTTTTATGTGAAAGTTTTGTTATTTTTCTTCGAGAGTATATTTTAAAATAACGCCACCTATCGACGAAGTATGTTCATTACTTCATACATCGCTAGAGCCCCAACTAGTACAGTGGTATTCTACATATTCTAGATTGCGCTGGCGGCAGTGCTAAATAAAATTGAAACTTAACCCACACATTTTAAGGTACGCAAATTCTTCTATGTAGACTGTGTACGAATATTTTGTACCATACTTTATCCTCGACGCTTTGGATTAGGTACGGACTCGCATGGAAATATACCTAATCAACATACCTAATCAACTTTTTTTATTTTTTTGTGCCTCACGTCTAATTTATAAAACCTACGAAAGGATTAGAGAAATCATAATTCAGTTAATTCACTATAGTCCATTAAATCTTAAACAATATGAACTGTTTTTATTAAATCGTTAATTACTATTCTACGCAATGTAAATATGGGTAGGTAGGACCAATTAAATTATACTTTAAAAATCATGGTCTTGATAAAATTATCGAGTTTTTTTTCCGTTTTCTGAATGGGAAATCATCAAATGACTCCTTCTACTCTGGGCGGAGTGGAATGGAGTGACAGACTTTTACTGACTAAAACCCGTCCATGTTCCTTCTTTGCCCTTTGTATTCCAGGGCCGCGGTATCTGTTTCGAACAGTCCCGCAGCCCTGGCAGGCATCGGCCCTTGTGGACCCCTTCCTGTGTGCTGACATGTCTTTGAGGCGCGCGTGGAACACGAACGCGCCGTCGACACGGCCTGTCGTCATAAGACGGACGGACGGCGAGCTAGCCTAGAACTAACCGTCCAAAGGCCCGCGAAAATTATCGGCTCAAGTTAAATTTCAAGAGCCACGATTTTGGTCAGAAATTATCCGACGGGAAAGCACATAAACTCACGCCTTTTTCTCATGGGGGTAGGCAGAAATCATAGAACGCCACTTGCTACGATCTCTACGTAGGTACTCATTTTGCCTCATCCACGTTCATACATCTGGTCATACACGCACGTTCCAAATGGAATGGAAAGACAGACAGAGACATTGATAGATACTTTAGCATATTTTCTGTCAGTAAGTTCCCGCAGCCGGTCCACATTTGCCCATATGGGTTTAACCAAACCATAAGTTGCTAAATATCATCAATTTTCCTATGCTATACAACATTAGTTTTAGTATATGCGAAAACTGAAACACGTGTCGAGTATTTTTATGTAAAGAATCTATGTACAAAATTTCAAAACTGTATCATGAAAAATCACAAAGTTATAAGCTTATTCTGTTACCTGGTTGTCCGCACAAAAGCGTGGTCACCACGAAACGCGCCCGCGCGCGTGCCTCCAGCGTCGTCTTGAGCTCATTAATAAACATAATTTGGCAGTAGGTACCTAAATTATTGCGATAGGTATTTAATGTCGCTCGGTGTCCTACTTGTAACTTTTTTTAAATATTTTTGGGACAAAATATAACATGGTTTAAAAATTATTGGAATCGATTCAGTTACTTATTCTGAACCAACTATATTCAGGCTTCGCATATACTAAAAATAATGTTGTATTAAATGTTCCACTATCTGTCCCCCAGGATGACGACATACTTCTCATACCCTGAGCCTGCGCTGCAGAAGGAGTTGAAGACCACAGCCGAAGCTATTGTGGCTCCAGGGAAGGGCATCCTGGCTGTTGATGAAACCAATGGTATGTCAGATAATATCACCTGATTCTTTAATTAAAATCACACCGTTCTTTGTGGAGCTGACATGATAATATATACTTCTATAACATAACAGCACGCCTGTAATTAATTAGGGTTAGGCAGAGGTGTACGTATTAGTACCTACGCCCACATTTCACCAGTTATGTTAAAGTCTCATATAATAGGGATAGGAAGCACGCCTATTGCCATCACCCGGGCACAAATCAATATTTTAGTTCACTAGTTAGCCATATTTGTTATTTCCATACAGTAATATTACCAAATTAATCAAAACAGCGAAATATTTGACAGCTATTTGCGACGTTGCCCACTTTCTGTATAAACGCTCTTACGTTACTATATTTACGCCGCTTGAGGTTCTCTGTTGCAGCGGCGGCAATGCCAGCACAGCACGACAAGCTTGAAGGATGGGATGGCGCAACGCCACTTAGTTACTCAAGAATACTAAACACTTTAAAAATCATTTAGTATTTCTACAGGACCGTTTATGGAGTAAAATAAATACCTAAGTCGTTGGGCACTTTCTAAGAATTAAGCCATCGTTCGTCTGCTTGTTTCTAAGCTTTTCTTCAATAAAAATCCCATTAAAATTCGATCAGTGGTTGTATTCACCAAGACTTCTGCCACAAATTGAAAATACCAAAGTACAGTTTTCTTATTTATTCTTTAAACGTTAGCTAACTAGCTTTTGCCCGCCGTTTCGCTCGCGTTAATTTACAATTTGACAATAAATTCGGGTTATACTCTGCTTGTAATAAAAATTATGATTCGAAAGACACGTAGCGCCATCTTTTATCATAAACACATTATTGTTGTTTTCCTCGGAAACAGTAATTTTTTTCGGGATGAAAGTACCCTATGTCCGTTTCTGTACACCTTACAACGTTTATGCAAAATTTCAGGATGATCGGTTCAGTGGCTTAGGCTTGAAAAGGTAACAAACAAACTTACTTTCGCATTTATAATATTAGTTAAGAAGTAAGCAATAGTAATACAAATTAAAACGTCACGGAAAGATAGCAAATCTTACCGTGACGTTTTTATTTGTTTATTATATTTTGCCGTCTATAATGTCAGTCCCATGTCTAATCAAAACCATTGTAACTGACCTGCAAAATGGCGTTTCATGAAATATACGCGCTATTTCAAATATAGCCTTACTTTCAGCTGTGTCAAATAAGCTGAAAATTAAAATTACCTTACCGGTTGGTGGCAATAGTCCCGCCCCCATAACATGGGACTTAAACATAGCTGGCAAAACGTGGTGGGTGCGTTTTAGGCATACTTCAGCTTAACCCTTCAGGCATTACAGACGTGATGTTAGCTAATTAATTTAAAACCATCATGTTTGACCAAAGAAACGATGGATGGACTGTATAAAGAATGATATGGCAAGAAAGGAGGTGTCTAATGAGATGACGAGTAATAGAGAAGTATGGAAGAAAAAGACATGCTGCGCCGACCCCAAATGAATTGGGATAAGGGCAAGAGAATGATGATGATGATGATGATGATGATGTTAATTTTCAGAGGGCATCGGAAATCTTTTGGCTGCTATTGGACAGCAGAACACAGAGAATAACCGAAGGAGGTACCGCCAGCTTCTTTTTACCACTGAGGTGAGTGGGGAACCAGACTTTATTCCGTTTCATACGGGGTGGAAGGGACACCGACGCGAAAACGGTTACCGCGTATTCATTACATCATTCTAAATCCCTAAATAGAAATTTTTCATCGGCTAAAAAAAATCTGCTGTTTCGTAAGAAAAAGAAAAGTGCAATACCTACACGATCAAAATGTCTGGAACAGCAGATTTTTTTTTTTAATATACGATATAAAATTTCTATTCTCTTTCTATATTTGAAATCGTTAACAAAATCAGATTCAAATAGGGAAGTAATAATTTTGGTACTCCCTTTGTTCTCCTAAAATTGTTTGTCCGAAAATCATTAATCATAACACATTTTCTATAAACTTCTGTTTTACATAATTATATTTACTTCTAAAACTATTTCGTCATATTATCGAGTACTATAATAATTGAATCTCCTAATTTTGCATAAAATAGAGTCATATGTCCTAAGTATTGTATTATATTATAATGTGTATTAAATTACCACAACGCAGGGGTATCAGCTAGTTTTCTAAAAATTATCCTAAAAGTCTTGCTAGCTGGCGTGGAGCGTAGGCCGAAGGCCCGGGAGCGACGTCGACATTTGTGACAGAAAGTGGGTGTGTAATGTAAAATGCGAACGTAGCGAACGCACGTCACAAAGTCGTTAGTTATGACAAAGGTATTTAGGGCATATTGTATATTAAGTTTGCGTAAGTTATCATTCGGACAAATGATGACTATAACAAAAAAAAATTTGGCACTTTAGATTATGGATAAAAAAGTTAGGGCACACAATAGAGAACCAATATTTTTATAAGGTCACGGGGCACTTTTAGTAAAGAATAAGAAAAAAAAAATGATTTTCATTCGTACAGGCGTGTGAACATCAAAAACAAAAAATATTCTGTCACGAAGGAAGGAAACAACGTTAGGGTTTCCTTTTAAAAGTTCTCTCACGTGCCTAAGGGACAACATAGCTTTGCTTCTGTTTTTGTCGTACAAATGTCTCTCAAGGGATTCCTATACTTTTTGCTGATGAATGTTTCACGCCCCGGGTGGAGGTAAGAAACGTTTGTATGCTTCAGAAACTTTTAATTCTTTTTGGGAGTTGTCTGGGTATTCTCTTGTGTTGTTTTTTTATCGATACTTAACTGAAGATTCATTTATTTTGAAACTAGCTGTTGCCAACCTTCGTCTGTGTGAAGTTATGATAAAAATATTACTTCCTTATTTGAACCCTAATCCTTTTTACCCGACAACGGCGAAGCCAAAAGGAAGGGTTATGATTTTAGTAGTCGTTGTATGTATGAATGTTTGTATTTACGTTTGGTCCTCCGTAGCGCCTAAACTATGCATGCGATATTGATGAATAAAGTGTCAGTAGACTCGTTATTATGGCCCGGGTAACATAGCCTACATTTTAACCGACTTCAACAATAGGAGGAGTTGAGTTGATTTTACCTTGTAAACCCCGATTTTTCAGTAGTCGGGTTTTTTAGTTGTAGTATACCACATACATTTTTGTCTAAAATAAAAGTAGCCTTAGTTACGCCTTATAACATTAGCTATCTGCCAGTAAAAGTCCCGTCAAAATCGGTTCAGCCGTTTCGTAGATTCCCCGGAACAAACAGACAGACAGACCAAAATTTAAAAAAAAAATGTGTTCATGTTTTAATAAGTAGGTACCGTATATACTTTCATAAGCATTCAGTAAAAAGTTGTTATTTTGAAATTACAAACAGACAATTTTATTTGTATTAGTTCGACCTTCAAGATTAAGTAACGCTTGTCGAGGTCGGTACTTAGATGGGCCTGTCGAAATAGGATGCAGAGTTTCAGGAATTACTTCGAACATCCATATATTGATCATCATCATCATCAGCCTACAACAGTCCACTGCTGGACATAGGCCTCCTCAACTGCACGCCACTCAACTCGATTCTCAGCAACTCTCATCCAGTTGCTACCAGCCACCCTCCGAAGACCGTCACTCCACCGAGCCGTAGGGCGTCCCACCTTACGTTTGCCGATTCGCTGTCGCTACTCAAGAATACGTCTCCACCAACAGTTATCAGTTCTACGGCTAATACGGCCGGCCTATTGCCACTTCAGCTTACTTATTCTGTGAGCTATGTCGACAACTCTGGTTCTCTGTCGGATCATCTCGTTCCTGATGCTATCCCTCTGATAGACTCCAAGCATAGCCCGTCCACACTTTACACTTCATACTTTACCTCTTTATAATTTTAGTAGGTACTTACAGAAGTATCTGGTATCATTGCAGAACCTCTCAGAACACGTATCAGCAACAATTCTCTTCGACGAGACAGTCTACCAGAAGACTGATGATGGCACATCTTTCATTGAGCTGCTGAAAAAGAAGAACATCATTCCAGGCATCAAGCTGGACTTGGATGCAGTTCCCCTGTTCCTGTCGCAGGACGAGGTCACGACACAAGGTATTTACTTTCCCTTATTTTGACTAACTGCTTATCCGCCTCTGCTTCGCATTGGTGTAGAGACTCGACGATATTTTCAAACATCGATAATTCTATACTGTGTCTAAGTGACATTTTACCGTACTATACACAAACCTTCCAGAATGGTCTTTTTTTTTCACAAACTACACAACACAACAACAACATAAAACAACAACAACACAACTACAACATTTTTTTTGCGGTCTAATTTATGTCGGCCCAGAAGTGAGCCACTAGTTTGGCGCCCTCAGCAGTCCATCAGCTCCTCTAATGAACAAACAACAGGACACGATATTAAGTGCCCCGTCGTTTGTGGAACAGCACCGCATTTACACTCCAGGGCACCTGTTGTGTATGCCGAGCGCAGGAGTGCGGGCTGCGCCCCGCACCACCCCGCCGGCCGCGCCTTGCGGGTTACTTATTGAATATATTAGTGTGCAACAGACTAGCGAGTTTGATTGACGTACCACTACCCCTGTCACTTCCGTATCTAACACGTGGCGACGAACGGACTCACATTTTTTTTAAAAATGTCTACGGTTGCGACTTATGGCGTTCTTTCCACCTTCGACCACCTGACACAGGAGTGGAATAGTTTCAAATTGCGATTATATCAGTGGTTCATCGCAAACGACATAACCTCAGAAACGGACAAGGCCACAATCAAAAGAAGGGCGATATTGTTAACATCCCTGAGTGAATCTACGTTCAAGCGCGCGCGCCGTTTGCCATTAATGAATCTCCACCTGAGTAGGTTTTACTTGCTGCGCCCAACCTGGGTCTGGAGTTTATTTAAAGACTTCCAGGTCATTGTATCTGTATAGATATTGGTATAACAGAGTGAACCTAATATACATAATTTTCAGTTGTATTTGCTACAGCACGCTTAATAATTTAAGCTCCAAAATACTCTTCAAAACCCATGATCAACTTCTTCTTTTTCCAGGTCTCGATAATCTAGCCACTCGTTGCGCCGAGTACAAGAAGCAAGGTTGCAAGTTCGCAAAATGGCGGTGTCCCCTCAAGATTGGGGAGAACATCCCATCAGTCCAGGCCATCAACGACACGGCTCAGGTCCTGGCGAGGTACGCCTCAATCTGCCAGAGCCAGGGTTTGGTGCCCATTGTGGAACCTGACGTGCTTTTGGATGGTGAGTAGTTAATGCTGTTTTATGCTCCTTTCAGCAACACCACCGCTTGATTATTTCAAGTATTATCTTCATCTGCCTAGCTTTTCCGACTGACCTATAAAGACTGCCTACGGCTAATATGGCCGGCCCATTGCCACTTCAGCTTACTTATTCTGTAAGCTATGTCGACAACTCTGGTTCTCTGTCGGATCACCTCGTTACCTACAAATGGCAACCAGTACTAACCATGATATGCATTAAAATCTTGGTAAGTAGAACTTTTTACCATGTATCATCAGCCGCTCGGGTCGATCTTTTGGTTAAGCCGCGCTTGCCTAGGTTGGTCTCTGTATGGGTGACCACCCATTACATACCGAGTTCCCTCCGTGCCTCGGAAAGCACGTTAAGCCGTTGGTCCAGCTGTCATTTGTAGATTTTTGACAGTCGTTTACAACCAGTCTTACCAAGGGGTATCGTATTACCCAGTACTAACTGGTTGTAGAGGTCAGATAGGCAGTCGCTCCATGTAAAATACTGGTAGCTGCATCTGGTTAGATTGGAAGCCTACCACAACATATTTGGAAAAAGGTGGGCAGATGATGGTGCAGACCATCAAACTGTTCAACTTTCCCCATAAGAACAATATTCTAATGGCGAAAACCATTACTTCCGATGCATCCCCTAAAAAAAAAAAACTACATTTTCTTTTGTTTTGGGGTAGTAATGTGAAACCGTGATTTAAAACGTGATTTATACATGTATGAAGTCTTAAGATTTTTAATCTAATTAATATAGAGACGAGAAGGGTGGTATGTGGTATGCTTTGACAGGTTAGATAAGAAGGTACAGCTATGATTAATTGAATTGGTTCATGTTACCCATCTCTCGATGTTTGATTTCCTTTGTGTTATTGAGAGAATTTGAAACGATATATAATTATCAATTTGACGTGGATTGGCAGATTGAAGGTCTAACGGGATTGGTTAAGTAATAACAGCCCCACAAGTCGATCAGAAGTTCAAAAACGAGGAGCTCGTGGCTACTAACAGCCGCTTGGGTCGACCTTCAGATTAAGCCACGCTTGCGTTGGTGCCCGTCGATTACTTACCGATTTTCCTCCGTGCCTCGGAAAGCATGTTAAGCCATTAGTCCCGGCAGTCATTTGTAGATCTTTGACAGTCGTTATAGGTAGTCTGTGGTCCGAAAATCTGACAACCGTAGCGGACCCAGTACTAACTGGGTTGTGGAGGTCAGATAGGCAGCTCCATGCAAAATACTGGTACTCAGCTGCATCCGGTTAGACTAGATGCCGGCCCCAACATAGTTGGGAAAATGCTAGGCAGATGATGAAGTGACAGATAGCTACACTTGCGATTTTTTTTCCGTGGATGGGGTGACTCTCCACCGATACATCGGGACCCCTCCGAGCCTACCAAAGAACATTAGCCATTGGACCCGACTGTCGTTTGAAGATCATTGACAGTTTTCACGTATTCTGACAACCAAGGGGCCTTATTCAGTAGCTGGGTTAAGAAGGTCACATAAGCAGTCGTTCCTGAAATCATCATCATCTGCCTAGCCTTTTTCCCAACTATGTCGGGGTCGGCTTCCATTCTAACCGGATGCAGCAGAATACAAGTAATTTACATGGAGCGACTGCCTATCTGACCTACATAACCCAGTTAGTGCCGGGTAGTCGTTCCTGAAATATAATAAAAAAATTGCTGGTTTTCACATGTATCTGGTTAGAGTGGAAGCCGACCCTAACGTAGTTGACAGAAATCTAGGCAGATTGACAAAGAATTACAGCTTCTAATCGAGAATAACATCGAAATTAGTAAACATTTCATATATTTTTATTTAAAGTAATTTTTTGATTATTTTACATACATTATTAGAACTAATCCAAATCTTTTGTTACCAGGCGATCATGACATTGCAAGAAATCAGAAGGTTACCGAAACTGCGTTAGCGGCGGTGTACAAGGCGTTGAATGACCACCACGTTTTCCTAGAGGGAACGCTGTTGAAACCAAACATGGTTGGTATGAACCATTGACAAGAAGGAAAAATATAGCTGGTTGACAGCGGTGTATTGGGTTTGTCCATCAGGAATTTCTGATTAGCAGCTCAAATTCGAGTTTTGTTCCCGGTTCATGCCTGTAGGCTCGCCCCTATTACTTGGGCCTTCAATATAACTCATGTATTAGGAAAAACATCTCTGCCTAACAATTTGGGGATTATGGTAGAATACAAGGTTTGATCGGATCCTTCACGAAGCCGTCAAACTAAATAACTCTACGCAAACATGATTGCTGGGAAACGACAATTATATATATGTGGGGGTGAAAAATCACGCTTGACAGTAGGACTCAATGTGGCGCACTCGAAACATTGTGCTGATGGAGGCGCTGTATAGTACGGGGATTATGGAGGTATTTAAAGTAAAGCTATAACATTAAAAAATTGTATTAAAAGAAATCTTAAAATTTTTGACCTCCAATATCTCCGTAACTAGAAGGTTCCCAGGTAGGATGGTCTAGAACCAAAAAAAATTTCGTAATGACGGGGAGAACAAGTGTCTTTCGGCATCGTTTAAGGGTACTTTTACACCCATCATATGTGGCTGTGTGTTTACTGAAACACAGCATTTTGAAGATGTGCACTGTACGAAGAAAGTTTTGCACGACTTTCACGCCAAATTCTAATTAATTTTCGTAAATGATAGATAGTGGAACTCCCAACACTGTATCATACGAAATTAAATGTTTTTTCACTTGCCATCGTTTAATAGAACAATGACACTCCTTTTTTTTACATATTTAACATAATTACAAACGGTGTACCAAATTATAGTACACCCACATTTCGACAGTTATGTTTAAGTCCCATGTAATAGGGCGCGAGCCTATTGCCATCAACCGGGCACAAATCCAGACTCCGTGGCGGATACTGATAAAATTCCCGATGGAAAAACCAAATAACAATTTGCCCGTCCCGGGAATCGAAACCAGAACCTCTTGCTCAGCAGTCAGTTTTATATATTTATCATGAGCTATTCTTTCTCTAATCTCCATATGAGGCGTTGTCCTAATTTAGCGTGATTACATGATCGCAGTACTTGTAGGCTTAGCGCACGAACTCAAAGCAAAATAGGTCGGTCTTAAAGTTCGGATTAAAAAGCATATTGAAGGCGAACAGGCTTAGCACGCCTTTGCCCTATTTACACCCCTTTCAGGGGAACTAAAGCTCTCATCTCTTTATTCCCAGCGACGTGATCTCGCATAATTAGTGTTCCCGATCTATAAAGTTTTATTTGCTTCTTTTATTGGATGTTTCTGATAGTATGAATGCTTCAATTCTAGGTTTTTGGCAAATATTTATGTAGGCTTTTGCTGCTTTATCATAGTACTGAAATACGAAAAGCCTGATTAAAAAAAAATACAAATTTTCCTTGACATAATTCGTTTTTAAAATCTGTGCAAATACGATAGATCGCATAGAAACAAACCTCTATATCAGCAGAGGTTTATATATTCTTTCAACTTTATATAAATTGTGAAGTCAATAAGTCTAAGTCCAAGCTGAAGTGGGACTGGACTGGCCACGTCTGCCGCATGCCCAATAAGCTGTGGGTCAAAATAACCACTTTCTGGAGCCCTGACACAGCCAGAAGGCGTCCCGGCAGACCTTGTAGTAGATGGCGGGACGAACTGGACAAAACAAACGGCCAGTGGCCCACATTAGCCCTGAATCGTAGCTACTAGAAGTCATAGGGAGAGGCCTTTGCCCAGCAGTGGGATGACGCAGGCTAACAGTATCAGTATCAGTAAGGTCAATACTGTAGACTGAATAGACTGTTTCTTTGGGCGAGGGGTCGCAAGCGCGACTGCTGAGCATGGGGTCTTGGGTTCGATTCCCGGGTCGAGCGAAATATTATTGATTTTTTCCATCAATAATATCTTAGTAGCAGCCACAGGTTCGGATTTGTGCCAGGTTGATAGCAATAGGCTTGCCACCAATAACATAACATAGAACTTAAAACATAACTGGCAAAATGTGGGTATACTAATAGGTACACCTCTGCCTAACCCTTGGGGGATTGCAGGCGTGATGATGTTATGTGAGGTCAATAAAATCATATGTTCCAGGTGACACCAGGTCACGGATGTTCACAGAAGAACACTCCACAAGAGATCGCAGCTGCAACTGTTACTGCTTTACTAAGAACTGTTCCCGCTGCCGTTCCTGGTAAGCAACACCTCCTAAATTACATGAAGTCTTGGTATTCCTCAACGGTCTTTAATAACCTTGGCCATGCTTTTTTGTTCATAAAGCAAATATACATATACAGGGTGTAAACAGACCCTTCACATAACCTTCAATTTTGGGGTTTTACTCAAAGCGCTGTGCTGATGGATGGATTGAATAGTACGGCGGTCGTGGAGGTGTGTAAAGTAAAAATATTACATTAAAAACATGTACCTATTTAAAAAAAAAACTTGTGAAAAAGTTGGAACTTTGACCCTAAATATCTCCGTAACTAGAAGGTTCCCAGGTATGGTCTAGAACAAAAAAATGATCGCAAAGACGGGGAGAACTAGTGCCTTTCGGCAATGTTAAGGGTCTATTTACAACCTTTATTATTAGTATGTAATGTTCCCACTGATGAGAGACAGGTTTCTCAATGAGATAGAGTGGGAATGCAACATGTCTTCGTTTTTGTGATAAATAAAGTAAGAGAACTAGGTAAAGAAATAATTATAATGTGCGACGGTTTTGTAATGAGTATAGTCTTAAATCTAGTCTTTCTTCTCCCAGGAATCGCCTTCCTTTCTGGTGGCCTGACCGAAGAAGAAGCCACGGTATATCTGAACGCTATTAACCAGGTATCCCTGAAGAAACCCTGGGCTTTGACCTTCAGCTACGGAAGGGCATTACAAGCGTCTGTCTGGAAGACCTGGGCTGGCAAGTATGCTAACACCAAGGCTGCTCAACTTGAACTCTTGAAGAGGACGAAGGTAACTGCCTCGTTTGTCTAGTGATTGCAAGCGGTGCTTCTGATCATGAGGTCCTGAGTTCGTTTCTCAGGTCCCTGCCCGAAATTTCCCCACGAGAGAGCGACGAGGGTTTGGCATTTATTAAAGTCATCTTGAGTGAAAGCGACCAATGATATAAAATAAATTAACCGGCGACCAGGCAACACTTTATGCTATAGCATAATCGGCCTATAAAGCTCCCACAGCTGGGATACAGGCCTATTCTCTATGAGAGGGAATGGGTTATAATTGGTTGGTTGGTTGGGTTTGGCTTTGTAAAAGTATTTTGATTTAAAAGGAGTTTTTTGCCCGTTCTTCTCCATAGAGATCTACGTTAGAGAATGGGCAACTACAGTACTTTCACAGTGCTTATGCCTTGTGACTGGGACTGTAGCTACTTTTCATTGTTGCCTTTGTTTCGACAATTCAAAAGTGCCTGTAACTAAAGCATTTATTTCAAGTAGGCCACTTGAAATAAATGCTTTGATTTTTTTTTTAATCCAACATACGGGTCCAGTGCGGGTTGGTAGATGTCACATGTCTTCGAATTTTTGTTTCTAGGACTTGCTGGTTTCCTCTCGATGTTTTCCTTCACCGTTTTGAGAGCAGTGGTGATGAAATAAATTACAAAAAGTATTACGCCCCTGCCTGGGTTAGAACCCACGACTTACTGCTCGTAAGTCAGGGCCGCCACCTCTGGGCCACCACTGCTCTCTTACTGCTGGCAAAATTGAAGCAAATCTAGGAATTCCATTGTAGCTGATTGTAGGAAAATACCTTTGACGTCACCTGTATGGATCTAATTTGACAGCTTTCTTCTCCATTATTAGAAAATCCCGTGATCAACTTAGGACCGCCGTTTTGTCAGCTGTTACCGTAAGGTCCATGTTATGCTGCTTTTTGGGAGGCTTATGTCTATTGGCTGAAATGATGATGTTAATCTGTCCTGGGTTTGATTCCCAGGTTAGGCAACGTGTTATTGGGTTAATCAATCAGGAATTTCTCAGTAGTAGCCATGGAGTCTGTTTTTGGGCACGGATGGTGGCAATAGGCTCGCCTCTTATAACGTACTCATACTTAAACAAACCTGGCGAAATGTGGGTGTAGGTACATCTCTACCGAACCCTTCAGGCGTTTTAAGATATTAACGACGTTGGTTTTCGTTCCAGGCTAACGGGCTAGCTACTCAGGGTCAATATGGTGGAGGAGCAGCTTCTTCGGCCGCCACCAAGTCAAACTATGCTGCTAACCATAGATATTAATCTTTAAATAGTTTGTATATCAATAAGAGATGATGTTTTGTACAAATATGATAAAACAATACACATGTGTCTTTTGAATGCTAATTTAGGATCCCTGAAGATTTTTTTGATTTGGGTTTAAATACGTTGGTACGCATGGCCTTTCAGTTTTATCTGCTTCGATTTTGAACATAATTATGTTAGTAACCTATTAAATTAAAATAACCTATATTAAATAACTAACTTAAAAATAAACTTAAAAAATGGCGTCAAAAAACTCCTCCTCAACGTAGTCAACTGGTAATGTACCCAAAAGACTGGCGGCGTTGCCACGCTGTATGGCAACGCTAAGCCTTTGGCCAAGGTAAAAGCCAGCCCTTGGGTCACGGGAAGAGTCAACTAAACGTTTAGAAATGTCCTTGAAAAGGCTGTGAGCACTCGGACCCCACGGACCCAGAGTTTCAACCCCAAACGGCTCGAAAATATAGTTACCAATAAGGTTACTATATTTACGCCGCTTGAGGTTCTCTGCAGCCGCAGCCGCAGCCCCAGCACAGCACGATAAGCTAGGAAGATGGGATGGCGCAAGCGTATCGACACAAGTTGCATCCCACACTAAAGGCCTACCCATCTTCCATGGAAACAAAGACATGCCGTCCGGTCTCTTGCCATCGTCGCGAGCCAAGCCATTTGGTTCTAATAAAGCTGGAACGCCGACGGTGACAAGAGCTCGACGGATGATATCATTTAAGTTCGCGTGCCGTGCAAAGCGGCCCGCACCTCGGCCGCATGAAAGGCCGTGGTGTCCAAGGCTGTTGACAGCTTCACCACAGTGACAGCGATGAGGAGAAAAACAAGGGGCGCCTAGGCGTAGAGCAGCAGCAAGGCGGAAAGTAGTGTCGTCGAGCAAAGTGCCTATGCTCGACGACGGTAGTGCGTGAAGCCAAAGACCCGACTCCCACTCACCCACAGCCAGCAGACGCTCACGCTCAGCAGTAGTAGCAGACGTGAGCAGTAAATTGTTCTGAACTACTCTGCAGAGCGGCTCGTCCCAACGTCTCTGGGAAAATGGATGGACGGGTTCATCAGAATTCGGGCAAGCGAGTTTCCAGGCATTAATAGACTCGGAGAAGCACGGCACATCAAAATCAATCAGTGTGGAAGCCAGGATATTCCTGATTAATTTCTCAGTGCCGTGGACCGAAGATATAAAGATATAAAACTAATACTAGAAATTTTGCGGACGCCGAGTCCTCCCATACGAATGGGAAGAGTAGCTTGTATCCAAGCACGGTCGTCCAAAGCCACATTTAAAATGGATGATATAGTATTTTTGATAATTTGGTCCATTTTGTCCAAAAGATGAGTGTGCTTCCATAAAGGGAAAGCACGTAGGAAATATGTTAATTTTGGGCCGAAACAACAGTAACGGATTAGGGTGATGGCCGAATGCATATTAATTTGGAGCAACCTTTCCGAAATATCATTGAAATTTTGAATTTTTTCCTCGATAAAATCGGGAAAGGAATTCTCGAAGATTGGAGACCCAAGGAGACGAAGAGAACTTTTTTCAATAATTTTGATGTTAGGGGCTATTACGTTAAATTTAGGAATAGTCAGTTGTCTGTTGGTACAGTCCGCTAAATACAGTTCACATTTTGCAAGGTTTAGGTCAAGGCCAATTGAATGAAGTTTATTTTTTAAGAAAATTAAATCATTTAAAACAGTATCTACGTCGCCGCCCAGGGTTCCATCATCAAGATACCAAACGTTAAATTTAGAATTTAGCTGTCGAACAATTGGGTGAATAGCTAAACTGAAAATCACTGGCCCCAGGGGGTCACCTTGTTGACAGCCAACAGCAGATTCCAAAAGGTTGTCGCGATACAGTAATTTAGACGGGTGTCTGTAGCACTGCCAAAGAAAACTATAAGTTTGAGGTATCTCATTTTTAATTTGTGTTAACAAGGTGTCCCTATTAACTGAATTGAAGGCATTCTTTATATCAATCTTCAGGATGACCTCACCTTTGCCAGAATTTAGGTAGGTCGACAAAGCGTGTACGGCAGCTTCACAGCCCCCTTTGGAACCGTAACCTAGCTGCAGGGGCTGAAATTTTTCCGAAACAGCCTCAGCATAAAATTTACAGCAAATCTTGGCTGCCATACGACGGTAAGTAGTACCCACGGCAATGGGACGAATGCCGCCATCCCTCTTGCGCAGGGCACATAAATTGGCCCCGTACAAGATGTCGATGACGGCCTCGTTCACCTTGCCGGAGAGCATAAGGTTAATCAGAGCCGTAAGTTCCTTCAAGAGTAACTCACCGGCCTCCCCGGCGCCTGAACAAATTAGGTCCTTTAAGTGCTGAGGACTTAGACCGTCGAGGCCGCCTGCGGAGCCGCTCCGGAAGGAGCAAACGGCTGTGACCTCCTCTCGACCTGTAATGGTGAGGGAGTAAATGTCTGAATCAGGAGGGTCGGGAAAAGAAAGGCCATCCGTGGGGGCGGGGTGTTTGGACTCCAGAGCTGCGAGTGTTTCTGGAGAACATGGAGCCACCACATCGCTACTGAAGAGAATTCTGGCTGCACCACTAATGTCACCTTCCCCTAACTTTGATTCAACCAGATGGGATACACCTCTCGAAGAAGTATATCCCTGTGACGTTAAATTTGAATAAAAATTTTGAGCCGAAATATTACAATTATCTTTGATTTGAGCTGTTAAAGTCTTTTTTGTGATCAAATTCTTTTGAACATGAAGTATTCGGTAAGGGAAGGTAAGCAACTGTTCCCAAGCACTTAACGAGTTCTCTCGGACGGCAAGGCGCACACAACCTGCTAGGTTTTGTGCAACTAAGGGCCTAGCACCGCGGGGAACTCGCTTTAAAACAGGAACAGAATTTTTTAATTTGGAAAGGGTTTGCCAGATCGGATCAAGAGTAGATGTAGCCGAAGTTGAAGGTGAAAGATTTGAAACAGGGTCTGAAGTGGGTGCATTGGAAGATTTATGTACCTTACCATTATGCACATTCAGACCCCGCTTACCTTTAAAAAATCGTGCCTGGGTACAAAGTGGGCATCTCTCCAGGGTGTACAGCGAAGTTGAAGGTTGACTACTACTATTACCCACCACATCGCTGCTGCTACTACTCATTAAAGTAATTAACCTAATTGGTTCATAAACTTAAGTTCGAAAATAATGTTTTAATTCATAAAACTTGGTAATGCCGTCTACTTAAATCAGTTTTGTAATGTTCAACGCTACAAGTCCAAAAAACCCTTGAGTATCAGCAAATTTTTTTTTTCCCTTCACCCAGACATCCCAACTCGATGCATAGGTAGGCTAAGCTCAGTTAACAATGGGAAAAATTGTGAGAGATCTGTAGAAATGGCAAGCTGACCTAGTTCTGTTCTTTCTTTGACGTCTAAGCGGTACGTTTTTGAATTAGGAAATGCGAATGCCCCTTAAAATATCATGCAGGCGGTCAATCTGACCTGGCTGTGTGATATTGTATACTTGGAGATTATTTGCTATAATAAATAAGGAAAAAAGGTATTTTCTGCGCACCGCTAAACTTTTTAGGGGATGCTTCTTCCCCCTAAGGATGAAAACCAAAACACAAATCAAGAGACTGCTTTTTGACTCAGTAGTTTTTGACATATACAACATTAGTTTTAGTATGTGTGAAACCTGAAACACGTGTCTAGTATTTTTATGTAAAGAATCTATGTACAAAATTTCACTTGTTCTGTTACCTAGTTGTCCGCGCCTCCAGTGTCGTCTTGAGCTCATTGATAATAATAATTTGGCAGTAGGTACCTATATGATTGTGATAGGTACTTAGGTACTCTCTGCTTAGCGTTTGTGGAATACGAGAAAGCCTTCGATTCGATCGAGACTTGGGCTGTACTGCAGTCTCTCCAACGGTGCCAAATCGACTATCGGTACATCGAGGTGTTGAAGTGTTTGTACAAAAACGGCACCATGTCAGTCCGATTTTAGGACCAGACCTCGGAACCTATCCTTCTGCAGCGAGGTGTGAGACAGGGAGTCGTCATATCTCCGAAACTGTTCACCTCTGTACTGGAGGATATCTTTAAGGTTCTGGACTGGAGAGGGCTCAACGTCAATGGCGAGTACATCTCTCACCTTTGATTTGCCGACGATATAGTGGTCATGGCTGAGACCATGGAGGACCTCAGTAAAATGCTCGATAACCTTAGTAGAGCTTCCGAAAGAGTGGGTCTTAAAATGAACATGGACAAAACCAAAATCATGTTGAATACCCATGTATCCACCCACTTCTATCAAGATCGGAGACTCTACACTCGAAGTTGTAGACGATTATGGTTACCTGGGACAAACGATCCAGTTAGCTAGGTCTAACTTCGAGAAAAAGGTCAATCGTCGAATCCGACTCGGCTGGGCAGCGTGCGGAGAGTTGCGTGGTATTTTCTCGTCCAACTTACCGCAGTGTCTCAAGACGAAAGTCTATGACCAGTGTTGTTGCCAGTGATTACATACTGGACCGAAACGTGGTCGCTCACAATGGGCCTTATCAGAAGGCTTAAAGTCACCCAATGGAGAGGGCTATGCTCGGAGTTTCCTTGCATGATCAAATCAGAAATGAGGACATCCGCAAGAGAACCAAGGTAACCGACGTAGCCCAAAGAATAGCCAATCTTAAGTGGCAGTGGGCAGGGTACATTGCTCGCCGAACGGATGGCAGATGGGGCAGAAAAGTTCTGGAGTGGTGACCGCGAACCGAAAGACGCTGCGTTGGAAGGCCTCCCACTAGGCGGACCGATGACCTGGTGAAGGTTACAGGGAT
This sequence comes from Noctua fimbriata, assembly GCA_905163415.1. Classification (NCBI taxonomy): domain Eukaryota; kingdom Metazoa; phylum Arthropoda; class Insecta; order Lepidoptera; family Noctuidae; genus Noctua; species Noctua fimbriata. The sequence continues at coordinate 6,826,230 of LR990934.1, read as the reverse complement.
CCGCTGGATGGAGTCGCACGGGACGGTCAATGTGGCGACACTTGGGGGAGGCCTATGTCCAGCAGTGGACGTCTTTCGGCTGAAATGATGATGATGATGATGTTGATGAGGTACTTAATGTCGCTCGGTGTCCAACTTTTAAATTTTTTTGGGAAAAAATATAACACGGTTTAAAATTATTGGAATCGATTCAGTTACTTATTCTGAACAAACTATATTCACGTTTCGCATTATACTAAAAATAATGTTGTAGATACAAATTGTTCATAGGAAATATTATAAATATTAACGAAACCCTTCACTTTGCGTGGTGGTCACCAAACGCTTGTTGGATGGTCTTCTTCTTGTTTTCATGTTACTTCTATGTTATACAGTTTGGGACTAGTAAATAGCAACGTTTATTGCAGCGCCAGAGGCGATATTAAGGCCGTCAAGGGTGCAGGTGAACGACGCCTGGGACACTCCAGCAGATGGGGCATAGTCTGATCCGGAGCGCCGCACTCGCACTTCGTGTTGAAGGAATTAACAATACCACATATTGCCAGATTATGTTTGCAGCGGCCTACTTGTGTACGCAATCGATTTAAAGTTTTTCAAATAGACCACACACAGTTCACTTGCGGGAGCTAGGCATTCTTAAGGCTTCACGAAGTCTTGAGGTTGTGGTCTCTTGCCATAACATGCTTCGCTCTTGAGATGGTCTTATTGAATTGCCTGAGTGTAGCGTAGAATACTTAGTTGAGTAGTCGTAGATGGGATCTCATCAATAGGATTCTTTTTTTTTCCAGCACGCTTTTGACATCCCCACAAACTGCAGGTGGAATGATACCTGCTAGCGGATAGAGCTTATTGAGAGGACCCGAGTTTAGGCAGCCCGAAATTTCCAACAGGTGCCTTGTTCGCGTGAGAGGATCCATGGAACACTGGGCACCCAAATTCGCCAGCAGAAAAGCATAGGGACACACCGACATATATCGTAATAGAGGCCTATGTCCAGCAGTGGACGTCTTTCGGCTGAAATAATGATGATGATGATGAGGCGTAAAGCTCTCGCGTTCGATAAAAAACGCTGTCAATTATTTTATTGGTTAATAGCATTTGTCCGCAGCTTCGATCCCGTTTTGGAAGAAAATATCCCACGGGAGCCATTATGACACTTGGGGATAAATAGTAAAGAGATTTTCGTAATCGAGTCAGGAATTCCGAAGATTTCTCACATCCAAACTTGCAAATCCTCTTTATTTATTTATTTATGTACACACAACAACAACAACACAACAGGACATTACATTAAGATAGAAGAGCACAAAGGTAGTGCTAATTTCATGAGAAATTTCTTCCAGCAGACCTGCGAGAGGAAAGTCCCTTTATGACAGTTGTGTAGATTTTTTTTTTTTTTTAAAAACGTTGCCCCACACTAGGAATTTCTCCTGTATCGTGGGTGCGTTTACAAACATTTAAATTCACATACACAAACAGCCTTTCATATTTGAAAACAGTACAATAGTAAGCTAGGATTAGGAGCTAATGATTCTTGCAGATGTAACTTATAAAGGGTGTAAATAGACCCTTAACATAGCTGAAAGGTACTTGTTCTCCCCGTTTTTGCGATATTATTTTGGTTCTAGACCATACCTGGGAACCTTCTAGTTACGGAGTTATTGGGGATCAAAGTTCCAACTTTATCACAAGTTTTTTTTAAATACATATTTTTAATGTAAGATTTTTACTTTACACACCTCCACGACCCCGTACTATTCAATCCATCCATCAGCACAATGCTTTGAGTACTTTCCATCGCGTCCTACCGTAAAACGTGATTTTTGACCAAAAAAAAAGTCGATTCCCAGCAATAATTTTTGCGTAAAGTTACTTAGTTTGATGTACAGAATGCTTGGTTGACGGCTATGTGAAGGGTCTGTTTACATCCTGTATATTGACATCAGGAAAAAAAGGAGATATAATAGTGCAAATTCTTTATTAAACTAAATCGGCATTCTTGACAAAGCATTGTATTGGTTCGGTGTTCGTTGATAATTAAAGTTTACATTGCGCTACTTGCTTTATACTAAAGATATATATATATATAGTTTTGGATAATTATCCAAAAATAAATATGTGTCGTAAATGTCAGGATTTATTCCGTTAGGCTAGTTCATCATGTGGGCAGACGATGGGTTTGTGGTATGAAAACACACTGGGTGCGATACACTGTTTCTAGCAAAACTAACGAATTACTTGAGACTACAACTCAACACAATAACACGGGGCACAATGAATCGGGTACAGTTCCAAGACGTCTCAACTCCGCCGTGATCAGACATTGTCATCCCTCGAGATGGACATCAGGGCTCTGTACAAGCACACCGTGTGGTTGGTAGACTGGTTAGTAAGTCGCGTGATATCACCACTGCACACTGGCGCGCTTTCCAATTCATTTTATGTCCGTACTAATGATCGGATCCGACATATACAACACAAAGAACCTTGTGATTCAATATTACTCAATTATTCTTTTATACAAAACTTTGCACATAACTGTTGCAACAAGCAAAACAATACATAGTTTGACAAGTATAGCAGTGGCTTTAATACACTTAAGGCTTTTGGTACTTTGCTTCTTTTTGACAGCAGGTTAATTTAATTTAAATATCAACTTCCATTTCACAAATGAACGGAAGACTATCATCACAGTTCTTAACCTCAGTGAACAGATTGCTTCCGTCCCTATAAGAAACAGCCCCACAATCCTGACCTACGACTTGGGCACGGACCCCGAAGGTGCCGTCTTGGTATTGCCCGTTTTGATCCGGGTATTCACCATTTTCGTCCGGGTAAAAGCCATATCTGTTCGGTAAATAGTCGTATTCATTTCGTACGTTGATGTACTGAACTTGGTCGTCGCTGTACGGGCGTTGATACATGTCGCTGAATTTTTGTCCTGTAATTGAATATAAAAGTATGGTCTATATAAGGTCTAACTATTCATACACGAAATATTTTCAGGGAATCATCTAACGGCTATAACGAAGCCATTTCAAGGGATTTTTTATTTTATCTGAGTATATTTTTATAAAAAAACATATTTAAAATTACTTGACCCACAAAATAAATACTAGCTCCTTATTTTTGAACATCCATTACGCTAGTTTACTTCGTTGTATTTACCTAGTGTCATTGTTAGAATATGGGAGTAAAGACTTTATGCAAAAACTCTCAAAAATTTTTAGAATTATAATAATTTCGTAAAAAAAAACACTCAGATATTTTTTTTTTTCGTTGCTATGGCGACTTTACGACTTATAGAAGTTACTCTTAAAATATTTCGTGTATGAAAAGATAGACCTTATATATAAAATGGTAAACTGACTGACTGGGCGATATATCAACACACAGCCCATACCGCTGGTCCTAGAGACATGAAAATTGGACGGTGTGTTCTTTGTGAAGAGTAAGTATCCACTAAGAAAGGATTTTTGGGAATTCCACCCCTAAAGGGGTAAAATAGGGATGGAAGTTTATGTGAAAGTCCGTCAGTTTTGAAGTTAGGATCTTCTTCAAGTGTTTAGCTGACGATTGAAAAACAATTTTTTTTTTGATAATTCTACCCCCGAAGGGTTAAAAAGGGGGATGAAGGTAAGTAACTATGTTTGTTCGGTAAGGTCTCGTCGGATATTTTTCGACATCCATGCGGGCGAAGCCGTGGGCAAAAGCTAGTCAGTGATAAAAGTAATGTAAAAATAAACCATAAGTACGTGTATCAAAAGCAGAAAAGAATAACAGGGAATTAAACAATTCGTCGTCATGACTGTGTCGAAGCTATTGCATATTACAGCATCGGACACCATGGGCTTTTGTGTAGTAAGAGTGCAGGTCTGATAGCGCGGCATGTTAGCATTAATGACAGCATCCGTCGTGCTCTTGCCACCGCCGCCGCCCCCAGGGTGCCAGTTGTTTAAGACCGAAATGACTTGGCACGCGACGATGGGAAGAGACCAGAACTTCTGGTCCTCTTTGTTGACATCTTTGTTGTGGGATGCAGTAATTGTGTCACCACTTTTGCGCCACCGGTATCTTTCTAGCACGGCGGGCTGTATTGGGGCGGTAGCTGCAGGTGCTGAATACCTCAATCGGTGTCAATACTATAGCCTTATTGCTAGTTATTTTTGAATCGACTGGGGTTAAAAGTCTAATGCCCACTGCATCACTGGTCCGAGTGCCCACTTAGTCAATCTGGATATTGCCAAGCAGGTTTTGACTCCTCCTGTGACCAGATAATGGTCAAAGAATCAGCATTGCCTTCCAACGTGGCAACGCTGCCAGCCTTCTGTAGTGAAACACACGTAGGTTGATATGAAATACTGTTATATTTACCCACACCCTCACATACAATTATAATGTTATGTTGACCTACCATCAACTACTTAATATACTTCACCTTCTTTGCACTTATGTTTTAACGCAATTTCATGTTTTTCTTTTCTGCTTTTAATACATCATTAAGACGAAATAATATTGTTATTTTACCTTTTACTGTGTAGAAATCACCGCGAGGGAAGAGCTTTCGAACTCCTACGAAATATTTTTCTCCTCTTTCAAGGATATTACTGTCTATAATTTCTTGTGCTTCCACACTGTTCTTTATCACTGCAAGAACTCCGCCTTCCATGAAGCAGGTTTTCATTGCTTCCTTCCAGTTTTGTGGTTTCTTATTTCTTTTGTAGCATTTTCTCGATGTCTTCAGAAATGTGTAACCTGAAAATGTATTTTGAATCAAATTTAGATTTTTAGCTTTTATTTAAAGTTTAGACTCATCTCGCGTGGGAATGTGAGTGATAGACGAAGTTAAACATTTGTCAGTTAAAAAATTTTGTATCTTACTTTGGGATCTTGCTCCGCCCTATCGTGTGTACGCTTGAGGACCTTACAAATATATTTGGGCTTTCTTGAGATAGCTTTTTGCAATTGATACGGTAAGAAGCACGGCCTGAGCCATCTCCTCTTGTTTAATGTCACTTTAGTGTGGGAAAAAATGGAGCTATACAGGAGGCTGGAGCTGTAGGTGCCCAGAACGAAGAAGACCACTTACCGTGATCGACCGTTGGACAGAGCTGTTGGTCAACTTTCTTGCAGACGAACGGCAAAGGCGTATCAGAGCTGTCTGGACAACTGTCCACATTGAACATACCAGTATGTAAATTCATAGTAATGCAACTGTCGTTACGTGGCAATAGACTCCCTTCAGCAGGCAGAGAATATGGTATTGATTGTCCTGGAAAAAAAAAAAAAATTAAGTAGGTATACTCGCCAAAAGTTAGCTACTGTCGGCCATAACTTGAGGTCGCAAATTATGTACTTAAGGTTCGGACAGACCCGTAAAGACAAATAGCAGACGCGCTGCCCAGACTCGAAAACCTCCATAGGAATAAGAAAATAAGCCAGTGTTCGCTGACCGCAGGCAACCTGCAACTTGTCCGTACCAATTTGACTAATTCTTCAGATATTACTGAATTATCGAGTGTGCACTAAGTTCCGAAATAAAACTATTAAACTAGAAGGAGGTATTATCCACATGTTACTTGCTTCCGAAGTAAGTAAGAAGAAGACATGCTCATGAATCAAAATTAAATAAATGTATTAACCATTGTTCCAAAATTTTAATAATGTAACTTAGCGTTTTGAATATCGGTAACAAGTTATATTTTAATATAATTAGAAAAACAGTGATAAAACTAGGCTGCGCCTGTATCTTGGGGGGTTGAGTTAACTTAAAATTAAAAACGCATATTTGTTGATGTAATAATTAACATAACAAAGCATTTTGATAAACAGGCAATTTTGACTTACCAAAAAAAAAAAATTAAATGAGAGAACAATAACAAAAATTAAAACAATTTTAATAAATGGGTGTGTGTGCGTGTGTGTGTGAGTGTGCTTTATGTGAATGTGTAGGTGTTAACTGGTAATTTCTTCGGTTTCGAAACCGAAGAAGAAGAAGTGAAGAAGAAGTGAGTGAGTGAGTGGAGAAGTGATACACTTTCTAAGGAGAGAAGCAATTTGTGTATGGCGTGTATTTAACGCGGCGACAAACTAATCTGATTTAGAATTTTAAAAATAATTAAAATGAGTAGCAAAAATAATAGGTTGGCAGCTACAATTAACCACTAGATTGTAGATTAGGCGTAGTTGACGTAGCCCCGCTGAGCGGGGCTCCTATTTCTGTTTGCAGGGTTTAAAGTAACCTAACCTCACTCTTGCTTCCTATATTCTCCTTGCTGCAATGACCGGATAAACAGTTACTTACTTGGTACAATAGTCGCCCATTCGACCATTATACTGATATTGTCTAGAGGGCACAAATCATAATTTAAAGAGGTGTGCAACTGTAAACTTTGTCATGTTTGTTTTTTTTTAGAAATATTTATACTGGGTGTAATGTAACTTATTTTATATTGTATGTATTTTTCATTTTGTGTGTTTTTATTTTTATTTTTATATGGTATATCTTATAGCGCCGTATTGGACAAGTCTGTAATGATGTTATAATTGGCGGTAAATAAATAAATAAATTTCCCATGATATTGGTTGCCAATTAAATTTTTATTCGCCCGATTTATAATTTCCCTTTGTGTATTACTTTCTTGCATGAAAGGTCGTTTAGGCTTTATAAAGTTTTGGCACAGTATTTGTTTCTTTTGTTGTATGAATGATGATGTGTGATAAGAAATTATTGTATTATCCAATTAAGACTACTTACCGTCAACAGTGATAAACTCTCCTAATTTAAATTCATCGTGAAATCCCACAAAGATGTTAGTAACATTCGGAACATCTGTCATTTTATCAGATAAGTTCTGGACCAAACTCCACTCTCCCTTTGTCTTTGGATAGAATAGTGTAGCTCCTTCATCATCGCAGGTCAAGAAAGCCGTGTTCCAAGAGGATCCACCGACGTCCCAATGAATTTTGTAGAAGGCGTCCAACTCCTCAATATATGTGTAGTCTTTCCTGTAGAACGGGACGCCGCGAGAATATGTCGCAGGTAAGAAGATACCTGTAGAGAATTATTTGAAAATAGCATTGAATGTCGATAAATACAGAAGTCTTGAATTGCAATTGGTAATTGGTTGGTATAAGGCAATTGAAGACAAAAGAATCCATAGTAAAATATTAAAAATGCGAAAGTAACACTGTCTATCTGTTACCTTTTAACACCTTAACGGCTGAACGAATTGGAATGAAATAACATGACATAACATCACGCTTGTAATCCCTGAAGGGTTAGGCAGAGGTGTACCTGCACACGGTGTAGGTTTAGGTGGTGTAGGTAGATACCCACATTTCGCCAGTTATGTTTAAGTCCCATGTAATAAGGGGCGAGCCTATTGCCATCAACCGGGCGCAAATTCAGACTCCGTGGCTACTACTGAGAAATTCCTGATGGAAAAACCCAATTACACTTTGCCCGACCCGGGAATCGAACCCAGGACCCCATGCTCAGCAGTCGTGTTTGCGACCACTCGACTAACGAGGCAGGCAGTTTGAATCATTGAATGAAATGTGTGGGACAAATAGCTATCTGTGAGGATAGAGGATACTGGTATCCTAGTTAGCGGTACCTCCGTTTTACTCTGAGGGGAAAAACGCGAGTCGAAGGTTGTCTTATAATATTGTTATTAAAAATAATGACTTTACCTTGCTTGTACATATTTGAGACTGCTTTGTTTGTTAAAAACAACATGCATCTATTCAGAAAAGCATCTGAGCATCGCTATAAAATGATTAGACAAGAATATAGACATGAATTATGCGTTCGACCATCAAAGACCGCCTTGATGCAGAAAAGCATACTTTGCATGGCCCCAGAAATATTTAATAAATTACCAAATGGAATATTAAGGACTTAAATATTATTCAATTAAAAACAAATTAAGACATCTATTATTGGAAAAATGTTATTATACTATTGACGAATTCCTTAATGATAAATTGTAAGAATTGACATTGACACTTTAATTAATTTTGACATTGATATTTATTTAATTTTGACATTGTACTATTATCTTTATTCCATTAATTATTTATAAGTATACTCAATTGTTAATGTTTTGCTTGCTTTTTTCTGTTTTAAGTTATGTTGTGTTCTGTTGCAATTATTTTATTTTAAAATGTAGATTAATCTTCTTTTTTTATCATCATCATCATCATCATTTCAGCCGAAAGACGTCCACTGCTGGACATAGGCCTCCCCAAGGAGGGTTTTGCCATAATCGCCACGCTTGGCAGGCGGGTTGGCGATCGCAGTATGTTTGTTATAAAAAAAAAAAAATAAAAATCACAGAGAACGCTGCTGCCCATTCACTGGTAGGTCTTTTTTTATAATAATTACTAATTATGTGAAAGAGTGTATACCTTTAAGGTAGATTTTTGAGGAACTAATTATTTATTATTAAGATCTCATGTAAAATGTACCAAAAATCACACCAATAAATAAATTTGAATTTGAAAAATAAATTTGAATAAAATAAAACTATTGCCAAAATAAGAATAAAAATTAAAGGACGTTGCAAAAGTATCTGCATCTCGAAAGTGATCAAGTGTTTCTTTGAAGATAGATGATACATTATGAGGATGTATGGATGTTTGTTAACGCAAACACTACTTAACGGATTTGGATAAAATTTAAAACACAGATAGTTTATAACCCGGATTATGATATAAGATACTTTTCTTATCCCGGTAGTACGATCCCGTGGAATAACTCCCGAACTCCACGTGGGTGAATCTACGAGCATAAGCTAGTAATCAATAGTTGTAGAAACTGGTCCTCATTCGTAGGTATACTTTGATACTAGTAATGGGTTACTAGAAGCCCGGAGGTCTGATAAACTAGTCTTCCCAAGGGGTATCGTGAAACCAAGTTATTGGATGATAGAGGTCAGATAGGCAGTCGCTCCATGTAAAATACTGATATATTCTGGTGTGTCCAGTTAGATTGGAAAGCAGCTCTAACATAGCTGAGAAAAATCAAGGCAGATGCTGATGATTGATGAGAGCTTTTGCTAATAAAATAACAAAGAACTTACATGACAGAAATGCGGCAATAATAAAGTACTTCATCTTCAAACAATATGCTGCACTGTACTAAATGAACCTGGCTGGAAAACAACACAATTTATACCCTATTTCTAAAAATATTTCTTGTTTGTGGTCGGGTATGAACCTGACATAAAGCATAGATATACGGACATTTTGATATACAGGTTGATTTCTTGTTACATTGTATGCTCTCGTTAAAATATATAAATAAGGAACCCTATTTCACACCAAATACCCATTGTCCTCCAATGTGGTACCAAAATCTGTTTAGTTTAAGAGACATAAGCGAAAAACTGAAAAAAGTCGGTAAAAATTACACAGAGCCCTCGAGGTCGAAAACTTAGGATAGTCTTCCTAGTGTACCTACCCCCAAATAACCTGTTAAAGTTTCATTAGCTTACATACTTTCCAGGTAAAAGTACATAACTGATGAACTATATTATTATTATTTATTTATTTATTTATCAAGACAAGGTCTTAATAAAAATCTTAATTTAAGAACTATGCCCCACAAAACCGTTTTCACGGATTGTCTGTGGGAACGGATAAGCTAAATCAGATCATAAAAGCAAACTTTTCTTCTACCAAATTAAACAAGAATCACATAAATTGACCCTTTTTCTTTTTTTTTTTTTGGATGGGAAATCATCAAATGACCCCCCCCGCTCTGGGCGGAGCGGAAGGGAGTGTCAGACTTGTACTGACTAAAACCCATCCATGTTCCTTCTTTGCCCTTTGTGTTCCAGGGCCGCGGTATCTCTTTCGAACAGTCCCGCAGCCCTGGCAGGCATCGGCCCGTGCGGACCCCTACGTGGTTGCTGACATCTCTTTGAGGCGTGTGTGGAACACGAACGCGCCGTCGACACGGCCGCGGCCTGGCGTCATAAGACGGCCGGACGGCGAGCTAACCCATAACTCGCCGTCCACAGGCCCGCGCCTACGGTGACCGGGGGCCACCACGTGACCCCCGACGCCCAGGGCGTCTCCCGCGGCGGCTGGGACGTGAGGCTCTTTCCCTCTCACGTTCCGCCACCTCCTTCACTAGCATGACTGCTTCGCAGAAGGAGGTGACGGCTTCCCATTCCCTCTCGCTCCGGACCATGGCTTGAACCAGGGCCGGGCGCGAGAGGTCGCCGCCGCCAACATAAATTGACCCTGTGATCACGGAGAAACCGTAAACGTAACAAAAAAAAAAAAAAAAAACGCATCAATACTTAACCCCATTATTTTTAATAAGTAGGTTAGAAATGAAACATGCTGTATATAATCTATTTTTTATCGCCGGATGTCGAAAGTTCATGTCTGCATAGATAGTAAATACAGTAAAGTTTGTGTTGTCTCTGAGAATTCGCTATTGTGTACCAATAACAGTATGTCGGTTTGTTTGTTACATTGGGCCTCATACTAACGAATATCAAAGTATGCAGACATCCTGCCATATAGCGTTTCGTAGAAATATGCTATCATAATTATTATGTAGTAGCTGTTGTGAAATTATTATAAAAATATTACTTCGGTAATTTAATTCGGATTTTGTTAACAGTTTCAAGTTTTATTTTTTTAAAACGGAACGCTATCCTTTTTCTGAAATAATAGTAGCCTAAACTACTCCTTAACATCAACTATCTGTGAGTAAAAGTTCCGTCAAAATCGGTCAAACCTTTTCGGAGATACCATAATACTTTCATATGCATTCAGTAAAAAGCTATTATTTTAAAATGGGTAGTAATAAAAGCTCCGAAAAAAAACAGAACATGGGCATACTCAAAATAATTAAATTTACTGCTTAAAATACTAATCTTGCGACAAAGAAACGACCGAATAAAATACTTTAAATTCCGAAAATCAATACAGCATTTGCTGACGTAATATTTTTTCACCAGATTAAATTGCGTATTAATCTTAAAATAAATAAGACAGGTATAAAATCAACGTCAAGATAAATATCAAAATGTTGTAATTAGGCGTAGTCGATGTAGCCCCGCCACGCGGGGCTCCTACTTCTGTCTGCAGGGTTTAAAGTAACCTAACCTAACCTAAAGTCGGGGTGCCTCAAGTCGAAAACTTGTATTTTTTTTTCGCAAACTTTGTATTTTTTTCGCAAACTTAGTATTTTTTTCGCAAAACTTAGTATCTTTTTCGGAAACTTAGTATTTTTTTCAGAAATTTTGTTTATTTTTTTTTGTAAAATTAATATTTGAATAAGCTCATGTTTGTTTGTTAAATACAACGTTTTTGTCGGTTAATTTTGTATTTATTTTTCGGTAATTCTAAATAACCAAGCTTAGTATTACTGTCAACTACAGGTCGTTGGAAGTTAATTTTGTTTTTCGGAAGTTTTATTATTTTCCTTTTAAAATTACAAACAGACACTTCATTGTGAGATATATCCTGTTTTTGATCAGCATTTTATTATATTTTATTAGCCGAGTTAGTGTCCCACTGCTGGGCAAAGCCCTCTCGTTCCTCGTTCCAAACTTCTCTGTCAAATGCTCTCTGATCATGTTTGCCTAGTAAACAAGACCAGATCATCACACCATCTTCACCGTCTACTCAACTCCACCTTCCTTGACGCCGATGTCCTCCATCAAGCGTCTAGTAAGTGACGATGGTTGCCCACCTTTCCGGGTGCATTTGTGTGACGTGGACAGTCCACTCCTACTTCAGCCTAGCTGTTTTTTCTCCAACATCAGCTTCTTGAGATATGGAGCGCAGATTGGTGTTTCGTTTAACAACCATGATCAGCATGGTTAGCAATGCAAAGCATGGTTTAAATTTAATTTTTAAACAGTCATGTATCTGATGGAACTTCCCATCGTTGAAAATGATGGACCATACATATTTTCAGTAATAAACTTCTTTAGGGGATAATTTTTCAAAATCCTTGCTTGCTTAGTGCTCACACTGCTCACCCACGTTATATCAGTTCACGTGCTGAACACCATTGAATGACTTTTTCATGAAATAGTTATTGTAAGGAGTTAAACTGAAGTTAGAGGGTTGTAACATGCAACCTGATACTGACCTGCAAATCACTAAAACGTAATAAAATTTGAATTTCGCGGGATACCCTGGCGCTTCCATCCCGGAGTATATAGGGCAAGTCCCATGTAGGCAAATAAAGACGCCACGACGATGATGGAAAACCCCAATATCACTTTGCTTGACCCGGGAATAGAACCCAGGACCCAGGGTGCGCTGGTGACCACTAGACCTACGAGGAAGTCTAACTTGTATACTGTAAACACAAGACCCATTTCGGTGACAAATCCTGTGGTAGTTGACAACTCGTTTATTGTTAGCTGGTAAATGATTAGAAATTGAAAAGCCCTCCAGCCTGGTTCAAACTTCACATGATATTTCATATTTATCATAGGCTATTTTTGAATTCAGTATCAGTGTTCTGAGATTATTTTGATACTAAGGTTTTATAAGTATTAAATGCTCTGATCAAGATTAGATAGAATCATCATCTACCTTTTTTTTTTTTTTTTTTTAGGATGGGAAATCATCAAATGACCCCCCCGCTCGGGGCGGAGCGGAAGGGAGTGTCAGACTTGTACTGACTAAAACCCATCCATGTTCCTTCTTTGCCCTTTATGTTCCAGGGCCGCGGTATCTCTTTCGAACAGTCCCGCAGCCCTGGCAGGCATCGGCCCGTGCGGACCCCTACGTGGTTGCTGACATCTCTTTGAGGCGCGCGTGGAACACGAACGCGCCTTCGACACGGCCTGTCGTCATAAGACGGCCGGACGGTGAGCTAGCCCATAACTCGCCGTCCACAGGCCCGCGCCTACGGTGGCCGGGGGCCACCACGTGACCCCCGACGCCCAGGGCGTCTCCCGCGGCGGCTGGGACGTGAGGCTCTTTCCCTCTCACGTTCCGCCACCTCCTTCACTAGCATGACTGCTTCGCAGAAGGAGGTGACGGCTTCCCATTCCCTCTCGCTCCGGACCATGGCTTGAACCAGGGCCAGGCGCGAGAGATCGCCGCCGCCAATCGCCTCTACGAGGACACGGCGCTGCTCCGCCCAAGCGGGGCAGACCTCCACAGTGTGCTGCACCGTGTCCTCCGGACGATCCTCACAATGGAAACACCCGGGCGTTTCCGCCCGCCCGATTCGGTGCAGGAACCTCCCGAAACAACCGTGTCCGGTGAGGACCTGCGTCAGGCGGAAGGTGAGGGCGCCGTGGCGCCTCCCTAGCCACTCCTCAAAGAGGGGACTTATCGCCACTATGGTGGCGTGCCCTGCACGGGGTTGCGACAGTCGCTCTCTCCATGTCACCATGAGATCGCGCCGGAGGTCTGTCCGCTGAGCGGCGATTTGCCGCGGCAGCGGAGTTTCCCCCCGACGTAGTGCCTCCGCGCGCCATTCGTGAAGGCGCGCGAGGACTATAGCCTCCAGATCCCATGGCGGTAATCCGGCAAGGAGGCTCGCCGCCTCACCGGAGATCGTGCGGTACCCCCGGACTAGCCTTAGGGCTATCCCCTTTTGGGGCGCGTTCAGGTAGCGGGCGGCTTGCCGCCTCAGAGAACGCGCCCACACCGGGGCCCCGTAAAGGGCCATGGACCGCACGACCCCCGCGTAGAGCCTCCGGCAGGAGGCGTTTGGACCCCCCAGGTTGGGCAGGAGCCGCTTGAAGGCAGCCCCGGTCCGTTCCAGTTTGGGGGCCAAACGTCGGAAATGCTCCACGAAGTTCCACCGGCTGTCGAGGACGAGTCCCAGGTACTTCAGCGTCGACCCGACGCCGATGGAAACCCCTCCCGCCGTCAGTAGGGATCCCGACGGTGGCGCATTCCGAGGCCCATGAAAACACATGGCCTCGGACTTGTGCAATGCCACCTCGAGACCCAATTGCCGGATCCTCTCCACGACTATCGCAACCCCGCGTGTCATGTTTTCGGCCGCCGCCTCGTGCGACCTCCCTTGTGCCAGTACCAGCGTGTCGTCAGCGTAGCAGACTACGCTGACACCGCTAGGGAAGTCGGCGCGCAGCACCCAGTCGTAACCGATATTCCACAAGGCCGGCCCCAGAACCGATCCCTGTGGAACACCGCACGACATCTCTCGCCGGTTCCATTCTCCGTCCCGACCGGGGTAGATGACGGCCCTATCCGTCAGGTAGTCCCCGACCACACGACGAAGGTAGGTCGGCACCCGGTGATACCGGAGTGCCTCCCCAATGCAGCTCCAGGGCATGGAGTTGAAGGCGTTGGCGATGTCAAGAGACACCGCCAATACGACCCCGCCCCGGGAAACCGCGTCCCCCGTCGTGAGGGCTCTCACGCGCATGATGGCGTCCACCGTCGAGCGCCCCTTGCGGAAACCAAACTGGTGTTCCGCAAGATCCGGCCCCATCCCCGCGAGGTGCCCGGCGAGGCGGTTAGCAATAACTCTTTCAAAGAGCTTGCCCACCTCGTCGAGCAACACGATGGGCCGGTATGCGGACGGAGAGTCCGCAGGGCGCCCTGGCTTCCGGATGAGGACCAACTTCCCCGTCTTCCAACGAAGCGGGAACTGGCCTCTCTCCAAGCATGCGCTTAGGAGCCCTTCCAGTCGGGGCCCGAGAGCCTCAGAGGCCAGGACCCAGGCTTTGCCAGGCAAGCCATCGGGTCCCGGGGCGGTATTTCTGGCTTTCAGCCTGCGTACCGCCACTCTCAGGTCTACCCCAGTCACCTCCGGAACGTCGTCATCGGTGTGGTCCGCTTCCGGCACCGCAAGCGGCGGCGGAGCCATAGCCGGGGGAGGATGCCTCCCTCGCGAAGGGAACAGAGCGCTCACCACGTCCTCCACGAGCTCAGGCCGGAGACTCTGCGTCAGCGGGGGGGCCCGGGTGCGGAGTTTGTCCCGCACCATCTTGTAAGGGCGCCCCCACGGATCTCCGTTCAGAGACTCCAGCATCTCCTCGCGGGCCAGGTTCTTGGCCCGCCGGACAGCCTCTTGGAGGGCGGTCTTCGCCGCTCTGTACCCCTCGTAAAGCTCCGCCTCAATGGCTGCCGCATCCGGAGGGCGGATGCGGAGCCTGCGATGCCTGGCGTACCGGTGCCGCGCAGCAACGCACGCCTCACGCAGAGACGTCAGATCTCGCGACCACCAGTACACCTGACGTCGGGCGCTTCCTGGCCGGACTCGGGGCATTGCCACGTCGCAAATCTCGGACATGGCCTCCTGGAACCAACCCGCCTCGTTGTTGATGTCGGCAGGCCTGGCCGGTGATGACACCCAGGCCTGCACGATCGAGGCTTCCAGGAGGAGCTCCCGGTCCAGCTGCTTCAGCGCCCATCGCGGACCACTCGGGGCCTGTAGGACCGGCGCGCTTGAGGTCTGGGTGGAGACGTCGAACCGGATGTACCGGTGGTCGGAATAGGTCTCCACCCCCTCCATGACGCGCCAGTCAACGACACGCGGCGACAGAGCGGGGCTAGCGAACGATATGTCCACCACCGACTCACCCAGCATCCGCACGCACGTGGGGACAGAACCCCGATTTAGGACGACCAGGCCTGTCTCCAAAGCCCAGTCCTCCACCATCCTACCCCGCACATCCGTGTAACGAGAACCCCAAGCCAAGTTCTTGGCATTGAAGTCCCCGAGCACAAGCACGGGGAGAGAATGGCTCCCGATGACGACACTCAACTCCCTGAGGGAGTTGTAGAACTCGGCGAGAGTTCGGTTCGGGGAGAAGTAGACTCCCACTACAACGATCTCCCCGAACCGTGCTGCTACGCACCCCTGACCCCTCCTGACACTCTCAAGGGTCGGGGTACCGGCGGCGGCCGACGCAATTATGGTCACTGAGCCGCTAAGGTCCTCCACCCAGTCATCCCTGGGCGGGACAAAGTACGGCTCAGAGACCACGGCAATGTTAATCGACCACTGCGCCATGCTCTGGATCAACAGATCCTGAGCGCAGGCGCAGTGGTTGATGTTCGCCTGGAGAAGGCGTAATGGGGCCGTTATTGGCACTCCATTTCAGCCCCCTCCCGGGCCCCCTGAGAGGGCCCCGCTGCAGAAGTTGCAGCAGTGGCGGCCGCGGCGGCGTCAGTGGCGGCGGCTGCGGTGGTGGCGACGGTGGGGGTTTTGGCGGTGGTGGTGGAGGGCCTTCCGTTGCCCCTGGCCTTGGCCTTGGCGGGTGTACCGCAGGCCTTGCTCCCTGCCCGGTGATTGGCGGGCTTGCCGGTTGCCGCACATGCAGCGCAGTGCGGCGTGGCGGAGCAAGCCGCGGCCATGTGACCGGGCTGGCCGCAGCGGAAGCATAGGCCACTGCGGTCCACCTCCGAGGTGCACCGGACCGACACGTGGTGCCCCACATGGCAGCGGAAGCACCTCAGAGGTCTGGGTTCCAGCAGCTTAACCTGCGCCGAAACCCAGCCCACCAAGAGCCTTCGGCCCTCCACAATGGCTTTCGCCGCCGTCACAGGGCAGCTTACCGTTACGGTTCGCATGCCCGACAGGTCCGGACGTAAGGTGCCTGCCTTGACCTGCTCAGCAGGGCACCCCCCGGTCCTGGTGACGGCGGCCACCACCTCCTCCTCGGTCACCGAGTCGTCCAGACCCAGGATGCGCAGGTCTGCGCATTTGACGGGCCTGGACACTCGGGCCTCGTCCGCATTTAGGGACGCTCTAAGCTTTTCAGCTAGAGCGTCCGCGGACGAGCCACGGGTTTCGCCGGGGATCTCCAGCACTCGAGCCCCTGTCGCGGTGACTCTGAGGCGGAGGCCCCCGGTGATCCCGAGCTCCCCCAGATCCACCGTCGCCCTCGCCTTAGCGAGCACGTCGCGGTAGCTCACGCCCCTTTTTTCCGCGTCCGGCTGTAGTGTAATCACTACAGCTGCGGTCTTCGGGGCGCTGAGCCTAGCCGCGACGCTCCGCTCTTTTTGCTGGCGCTTCTGCTGCCGCCTCTTGGCCTTTTTAGCCGCCTTTCGCTGCCTGGTCCTCTCACCGGCCACCTGCCACCCGGTCTCGGTCTCGGAAGGCTTAGGGGGCGGGGGGGGCGGTGGTGCCGGCTGTCTCGCGGCTGGCGCTGGCACAGTCACCGCCTTCTTTTGGGCCGCTACCTTGCCCTGCCTCAGGGCCGCCTCCTTCTTGGCCGGAGCCGGTTTCGCCAGAGCCGGCCCTTCGGGGGCCGACGCAACCCTGCCGGAGGGCCGGCCGGGCGGCCTCGGTGCGGAGGCCGCAGCAGCCGCATATGTGGCCGTTCTCGGTCCCGGGGGCGCCCTGGTTGCCGCCAAGGGGGGGCGCAGAACAATGCCCTCCAGGACGGAGAACCGCGCCTGGAAGGCAGCCAGCTCCTGCCGAACCAGGTTCAGGACCTGGTTCTCAACCGGCACGGCCACGGGCTGGCTTGGTCGCCGCTGGCCTGCTGGCTTTTGGGGCGCCTTGCTAGATCCGGACTCGCGCAGACCGGCCAGGTCTGCTCGGAGCTTCATATTGGCCTCTTCGAGAAGCTCCATGGCCGCCGTCAGACGAGCGACCTCCGCCCGCAGTTTGGCCACTTCGTTTGACGTTGGCCCCGAATATCTGGCCTCCGCTGACGCCATGATGGAGGCGATCGCCGCGGGCATGGCCTTATGCCTGGTGGAGGGCTTCTGCTTATATGAGACAGCCCTCAGCGCCGCCTCCACCTCCTTCTCAAACTCGGCCTTACGCTCCGCATCGGAGCCGCCGACTGCGCCCGCCTCGTCGCCAGAGGAGCCCGAACGGGCCACCCCGCGACCGGCCACCCCCGGGTGGCGCCCCTCCTCGGCAAGCCGCGCCGACCTCTCGGTGGCAGAGAGGCCTCTCCCCTTGCCACGGATCCCGCCACGCTTGCTGGTCGGGATCTTACGGGCTGAGGCCAGCTCGCCCTCCGACGACGACTCTCGGTCGCCTGCCGGCCTGGACCGCTTGCGGTAGAACTCCTTGTTCACCGCAGCGGCCCCGGTTCTCTCGCGCCGGGAGCTCACTGAGCCTCCCGCGCTCACATCGCTGGATGCGGCGCCGGACTCCGACCCCGCATCCCTCGACTCCCTTTCTTCGCCGTTACCGGCCGTCTTTTTGGTTATTGGTTTTTCCATTTTGTTCCCACGAGCATCATCATCTACCTGTCTTTGTTCCATGTTACTGGGGGTCAGCGCAACACGTTTTTTTCTTCCATTCTCTGTCGCTCCTTCTGTCAACCGTCACGCTCCATTTACTCCTTTTTCTTTCATATCATTGCTAACATAATCCATCCATCGTTTCCTTGGTCTTCCTCCCACTTTCCTTCCTTGATGGATTTATATTCATCAATCTTTTCGTCATATTTGATTCGTCCCTCCCTCATCACATGCCCGTACCAAGACAGTCACATTCAAGATAACATAGAATAAAGAATTAGCTAATTAAAACTGTTCAAAGACGTTGTAAAAATACGAACTGCTTCGAAAGCGACCACCCCAGGTGTCACTTTTCTAGGCTCTTGCCCTCAGTACCCGTCACATAGTTCCGTAATTTGGTGATCGTGCTAGATCAGGTCATGTCTACCAAAATGCATGTATCGGAACCCAACGGTCGCTGAAGTTTTATTCTGGTAAGGCGAAACTGTGAAACTATCTCGTTTAACAAAATTAAGCCTGTACTTGACCACTGCTGGGTCAAGTTTTCCTCCACTCCTGAAAACAGGTCTGCCTGTTCTGTCTCCATTCCTTCCATCGTTCGTGGCTCTTTACTAATCAATTTCTTTGCCAATTGATAGGGAAGACTTTCAAGTCACTTTGGTATTTGCTTTGTGGTCTACCACGGCCTAGTTATTCTGGTTTCAGAGCAGCACTCTTAATGCTACTTTATAAAAGTTTCAATTGAGTAATGGCCAGTTAAATACAGCAGAAGTAGAAGACCAAAGAAAAAATGGATATGTGATTCCTCACACAATCCATCCATTTTTTCTTTAGTCTATCTTTGCTTTATGATATGAAGGAAATGATAGTGTGACGATTGACTAGGGAGAATGGAAGAAAACATCTTGTACCGACCCGGAGTAAGATGGGAAAAGGGTAGGAAGATGACGATCGCGGGCCTGTGGACGGCGAGTTTTGGGCTAGCTCGCCGTCCGGCCGTCTTATGACGAAAGGCCGTGTCGACGGCGCGTTCGTGTTCCACGCGCGCCTCAAAGAGATGTCAGCAACCACGTAGGGGTCCGCACGGGCCGATGCCTGCCAGGGCTGCGGGACTGTTCGAAAGAGATACCGCGGCCCTGGAACACAAAGGGCAAAGAAGGAACATGGATGGGTTTTAGTCAGTACAAGTCTGACACTCCCTTCCGCTCCGCCCAGAGCGGGGGGGGTCATTAGATGATTTCCCATCCTAAAAAAAAAAAAAAAAAAAGGAAGATGACGATGATACAATAATGACCAAAGCAGCGGGTTCAGTTAGTATATTAATTTAAAAATAGATTGTTATGCTTATGAAACAAGATCGATAGTCCATTAAGGTTGCTGAAGTAATTAGTTTATAGACAGATAAGTTGAAACAATGTTGCGTTCAGACACGAGGAGAGTTAGGCACAGGACAGAAGGGAGGCTCCCTTAGTGAGATGAAGACGGGACGCAGACGTGGTACGGAAATGATGCGGATGCGGCAGCGAAGGGCGAGCATTTTGAGGGACTGTCTGATGTAACCTTGGTGTTCAAAATGATAATTTTTAGATTAATTTGAATCTTTGAGATATACCTATGGAGACGACAAAGTCGTTTCTTCTATAGAAAGAATAGTTATACAAAACTATCTATAATATCGACACACACATGTGAAAAACAGTTTTGTTTCTTTTTAATAAAGCAGTAGCTGCATAAGAAAAGAGAGATAACTATACTTTGCCAAGTGCTTATTTTGGCAACTCTTTCGTGTGACGTCATCAGTTCATTCAGTAGGGACCGTGACGCCATGTTTTGCGTAGAGTTTTGTGGTAGATCTGCTGTCAAACGATTGCGGGCCAAAAGTTTTTTGTTGTTTACTTGGATGATGATGAATGAAAATGGCGGTCATTTTGTGCGCCAGATTTTTATAGTTAGTTACTTTTTTATAGTTGGTTATTTTGTAGGTATCGTCATAAGCTTTTAAGTAAGTGATTTTAATAAAATACAGATAGAAAAAGAGAGAGAGAGGAGAGATAGAGAGAGAGATTTAGTTTTTTTTTTTTTTTGAGAGATTATCGATTTAGATTTTTTTATTTGACTTTTCATATTCGCTTCATACAGTCCTATCTTTGACGCTTTATTTCGAAGGCAGTTGCGTTTAACTGACTGACCAGTCCACGACGAATCGGCGATTATAACCCCTTACCCTATCTGCACCCCCTGCGTTTGCGCCGAGTTCGTGTCTCGGCAGTATTAATATACTACCCAATAGGATGCAGACGGACGCCGGTATGTCTTGTGCTAGATCGCATTAATACATTTTTTTTATGAAAACTAATAACACGAATAACTCTGGTTTAGGCAGAGGTGTACATAATAGTACACCCAAATTTCCCCGATTATTTTTAAGTCTCATGTAATAGGGGGCGAGCCTGTTGCCATCAGCCAGGCAAAAATCCAGACTCCGTGGCTGTTACTTAGAAAATCCTGTTAGAAAAAACCCAAAAACTCTTTGTCCGACCTGGTAATCGACCCCAGAATCTCATGCCCAGCAGTTGCGCTTGCGACTACTAGACCTACGAGGCAGTCTTATATGCAAACAATAAACTAATTATGATAAACCTGTAGAGTTTAAAGAATTTTTCAATTCTGACTAAAAAGTCAGATTTAAAAAAATCTTTTTGCTTTCGATATACTCTTAGGAGTCTTAGGAGCCGAGTGGCGTGTCAAACCGCGGGGCGTTAGTAATAAAGCCACGTGCAAGGGTCGCCACGTCCTCGTCTCACGTCTCTTCTGTCTGCCCTGCGCCTTAGTATTATATAAGCCATACACGCTAAGGTCCACCGGTAAGGTCTATCCGTACAGGTCAGACAAAATGACAATCTTAGTGATAACGACGAAGGAAAATTCCGAAGTGTAATGGATGATGTTTGCTACCGAAAAGCTCATGTCAAAATGTTCGGGATCAAAATTGTATGAAAATATTCTCAATGTCCTCTATCTATGTAAAAAAACATTAATCATCACATGCGAGGATCCAACCCAATAGGAAAAATAATTAACACGGTTCATCCAACGGACATTTAAATTCTCTAGCCAGTGTTTAATTAATTACATGTCCGGAATGCGGACAGCGCTATTTGCAGCGTCCGGCCGGACAGCCGCTGTCCGGGCCTGTATTAAATATGCGGTTTGTCTGATTTAAATCGTAGTGTGTACTTGAATAGGGTTGATGGTTTTGGGCGAACACGATTTAATTTTCTTTGAGCTTAGGCACTTGCACGAGCGCCGAAGTATAAAAAGTTTTTTTTTTCGGTCTATACCATAGAATTTTATTTGTTGTTTAGTCTATGCTGTCCAACTGCTGGGTAAAGGCATCTCCAGGAACTCCTTTCTCGCACCACCTCGAACCAGCCTTCGTAGTCCGCATCTAGGTCGTCTTGCCACCGCTTTCTGGGCCGACCTTGGTAGCTTCATCGAGCTCCACACAATGGGTGCCCAATCCCATTTCAGCCTAGCAACCTTCTTGCTAACATCCAATTCTTCATATCGTGGACGTATCATCCCATGATAATGACTCGTCTAAAATTGTGGAGATATTCTTATTTCTAAGTAAAAGACAATGAAACAATATCTGCATTTACAGTTCGTTAACTAAAATAACCTATATTAACTAACTAACTTAAAAATAAACTTAAAAAATGGCGTCAAAAAACTCCTCCTCAACGTAGTCAACTGGTAATGTACCCAAAAGACTGGCGGCGTTGCCACGTTGTATGGCAACGCTAAGCCTTTGGCCAAGGCCAATAAAATTACCTTTTTTCACTTGTTGTACAAGTGAAAAAAGGTAATTTTATTTATTCAATTTTCAATTCAATTTTTATTTATTCAATTTTCAATTCAATTTTTATTTATTCAACTTTTTTAGTGTTTCTTTTGTAAGTCGGTTATTTATTTTTGCAATAAACTTTTTTTCTTTGTTTGAGTATCGTCGCGTCGCAAGTCGCATCTCGGTGATTCGTGGCATGCTCTAGCATTTTCTTTCATTTTGTTTCTCCGCAGTCGCTGTAGCAACACGCGTGTCGCATGAGTGTGTAGGTCGTGGCCAAGTGGTTAGTAAAGTTGTACCTTGATTAATTGTGTTGGCAACCCTCAAAGGTACGGTTAGTGGTTTGTGAAATAGCATTGAATAGTTTATCTTTGAGAGGGAATAGCTAAGTGGCTGTAGATTTCAATTGTTGTTAGGTTAGCTCTGCTAGCATTTACAAATTAATATAGTTCACTTTTGCATGAAATAGTCATTCAGTGGTATAATAAATAAACTTAGAGGGTTGTATTGATGATGTTAATGATTATAACTCTATAAAGCCATATTTGTTACGGTCCGATAATATTTTACAAGTTATATTCAAGTCTCTAAAAAGGGCTGGAACCATACACAACTTTTGTTCTAGCCCACAGTCAATTCACGAATACCATTTTGCCAAACTGTCTAGTACAAAACTTTTGCACCACCTGTCAAAACAGTATTTCTTTAATTTACTTCAGTGTGCAAAAGAGATGCTGCTATACAGGACGTCTAGCTCCATCTCTTTCTTACGGGGCTATGAACAAGTTGGTCTGGGATCAGCATTAACTATTCGTACAAGTTATCGTAATAAAATGCTATGCGTTTTATGAATACAACACACTTTGGTGAAGTTAAAAAGTTTAGGAGCCATGAGAGAAACAGAAGACAACGAAGACATAATTTTTTTTGTTATATTATTTATATTTAACTTCTACTGTGTTTTTAATTTTATTGTCTAACTCCTACTCGCACACGGTATCTCTGTACAAGCTAATTCTAGCCTGGAAGGGGCCTGGTGACCTTTTCCCGAAAACCTACTTTAAGCACCACTCAGTCACAAAGGTTGATAACAGTATTTTTGTATAAATTAACTATAAGTCAGCTTTGTGAAGAGAGAATAAGTGATAAATAATAATAACATTTTTATGTGTTCCATGTAACACCCACTCCTATCAAGATCGGAAACTCTACACTCGAAATTGTAGACGATTATGGTTACCTGGGACAAACGATCCAGTTAGGGAGGTCTAACTTCGAGAAAGAGGTCAATCGTCGAATCCGACTCGGCTGGGCAGCGTTCTAAAAGTTGCGTGGTATCTTCTCGTCCAACTTACCGCAGTATCTCAAGACGAAAGTCTATGACCAGTGTGTGTTGCCAGTGATAACATACGGGACCGAAACGTGGTCGCTCACAATGGGTCTTATCAGAAGGCTTAAAGTCACCCAAAGGGCAATGGAGAGTGATCAAATCAGAAATGAGGACATCCGCAAGAGAACCAAGGTTACCGACGTAGCCCGAAGAATAGCCAAACTTAAGTGGCAGTGGGCAGGGCACATTGATCGCAGAACGGATAGCCGATGGGGCCGAAAAGTTCTGGAGTTGCGACCGCGAACCGGAAGACGCTGCGTTGGAAGGCCTCCCACTAGGTGGACCGATGACCTGGTGAGGGTTGCAGGGATCAGCTGGATGCGAGTCGCACGGGACCGGTCAATGTGGCGACACTTGGGGAGGCCTATGTCCAGCAGTGGACGTCTTTCGGCTGAAATGATGATGATGGTGAAAATTTTTATAATCATACAATTAAATGCGAAAGTTATTAAGACTGAGTGAGTGTTTGTAACTCATTCAAAGCTGGAATGGCTCGACGAATTTGCATGAGTACAAAAATAGAACATGATTACGGTTAGTATGTACTTTTTATTCGAAAATAAAATAAGATATTAAAAAAAAAAAATACGCAAATACTTTGCATAATAAAATTCTGGTATGAAGTTCTTATAGGATAAATTCCGAACTCCACGTGAGCGTACCTAATATCAACTGGGAAGTCTTGGAATTCAAGATTTAGCTATGTTTATACAAAAGAAGCACACTTAAAAACCATTATGGTTTTAAGACTATTTTTAAGTAGGTAAACAAAAAAGTTGGTTTCCATTTTAGTCGGAGACTTGACCAGCCTTTCAGACACAAAGAGGAGATAATTCGTATCGTTTGTGTTATAACTTAGTAAATTATCCGCTTATTGGAAAGCCCTCACTCCGTCGCATCTTCTACCCTCTTGAAACAATAAATATTTTGATAAATTTCATTCCGATTGAGACGAAACTTGAGCAAAGCTTCCAACTTCAAAAAGATGTAATCTTGCACTGTCAGTCATTCAAATGCCTGACGAGTAGAACTTTTGTTTTTCAATACTTCTTGCATAAATAATTTAGCAGGCTTAGGGACCACGCTCACAACATGGCTACGCTCACGACTTCTGGCCGCTGAAGCGACTTTTGGTTGGAACCAAGAAGAAATATTGGTCGCACGAACGGGCGTCCGCCCAGTTTTGTTCAAAATAGCCGGCCGGTCATGCGACAAGTCGTGGTCGTGTCGTAGCCGCGTAGTGTGCGAGGTCCCTTATAACTGAAATTATTTGAAGAGAGGAGCGATTTACAGTGTATAACTATGAATCGAAGTTTATGATCAAAACAAAAAGGTATAATTTTGAAAGTGATCGCAAAAGCAAACCATAGCAGTGAAGCCACCATAAACTAAAGGGTGTAAAAATATCCTTAACGAAGCCGACGGGTACTTGTTCTCCCCGCATTGCGATAAAAAAATTTTGTGGTTCAAAGGTTCTCAGGTATGGACCTGAGAACCTTCTAATTAGGGAGATATTGGAGGCCAAAGTTTCAGCTTTTTCACAAGTTTTTTTTTTAATACTTGTTTATAAGATTGTAGCTTAAAATAGATACCTCCATGACCCGCTTCAATGCATTCATCAGCACAATGATGCTGATGCAATCTGATTGCGTTACATTGAGTTTTATCGTAAAAAGTGATTTTTTACCCCAAAAAATTCGTTTCCCAGCAACTATTTTTGCGTAGGGTTACTTTGTTTGATGTAAAGAATGCTTGATTTCGTGAAGGGTCCGTTTACACCTCGTATGACAAACCGCAATGATGCAACTGGTTGCTATGTCATTTTGAAATCGCTTCCAAAGATGGCAACATTGTCACCTGTTGCCGCTTAAACAGAGTTAGGCAAACGCGGTATAACCTGAAGATCGACCGAATGTGAACGAGGCTTAATAGACAACTAAAACAGCCACAGAAGCAGTAAGTAAAGATTAAAAATGTGTCAAAGATAATAAACGATTATGAGAAACTGTGTTTTAGTGAAACGAATTTTTTTAGTGGGTAAAGATAAAGATAATTTTATTTGTCAAAACATGCGTATACATGCAAATTAAGCATGCAGGATGACACAATATGGATATTTCGTACGTACATGTTTCACCTGTAAGGCTGCCTGTCCACCGGAGCGGAGCGAGGCTGCGGAGCGGAGAAACGGAGAAATATTAACCAATAGGATTGCATAAAATTTCCGCTCCGCTCCAGTATGCAATCCTATTGGTTAATATTTCTCCGTTTCTCCGCTCCGCAGCCTCGCTCCGCTCCGGTGGACAGGCAGCCTAAGGCGTACTAATTTAAAAAAATTACAAAATATTTAAAAATAAATTACTAAAGGCACTTCAAAATAATGGTCGGTAATAAATATTGATAAGTCAGTAAAATAAATTAGTCATAGAAAATTAAAAATTAATAAAATAAAATTAAAAACATATCAAATGGTGTCTTTTAAAAAGTCATTTATGTCATAAACACACACATACACACACACTACACACACACACGTATACACTAGCTTGGGCATTTTCTCGAACATTTCCATGTAATGTGACGTTATTACGAATATGGTACAATACAAGCAAAAGATCAATTGCAGCAAACTTTTCCATAATATGAAACGTTCCTGCGAACGGTCGACGGTTCGAAGTAAAACTCACAGCGAGTGAGATTTCACATTCCGTTTTATGTTGTCATTCTTCGTTGGAGTGTCTGCCCGCGCTCGTGTTTTTTCTTTAATCTAAACAAATTAATAAAATTGAAGTGTCTGTTTGTAATTTCAAAATAACAGCTTTTAGCTGAATGCATATCTACACTAATACTATAGTATAAAGAGGAAAGATTTGTAGTTTTATATATTTGTATTTGTGTTTTTTTTTTATTGTTTTGTATTTTTTTAATTTTTTTTTTTGTTTTTTATTTGTATTTGTATTTGTGTTTATTTGTATTTGTAAACTTAAAAATTACTGAACTGATTTCACAAATTCTTTCACCATTAGAATGCTATATTATCCTTGAGTAAAATAGGCTAAATTAAAAAAGTCCACTCGTGTGAAGCCGGGACCGGCCGCTAGTAAAAGTAAATACAGTAACAAAAAAAAAAAAAAAAATTTCTGTCTCTCGGTCTATCTGTCTGTTTGTCTGTTTGTTCTGGATAATCTCCAAAACAGCTAGACCAATTTTGACGGAAATTTTACTGGCAGATAGCTGCAAGAGTACTTTTTTTTAGAAAAATAATTAGGGCTCCGAGTATAAAAATAAAAACTCTTGAAATTGTTAACAAAACCCGATTTCCAAATAGGGAAGTAGTATTTTTCTAATAATTTCAAGGTCTCGGTCAACAGCTTGTAACAAATAAATGTTCTAGTCTACACTCCCCTGTAAAGTTACTTATATACCTAAGCTAGTACTTTGTGCTTTAGCCCTACATCCTGAACTGAAAATATAAAATTACATGTAACATTTGTCTCAATTACACACAAAATAAGCTTCGTTATCTTACCCAGTGAATCTTACGTTACAAAAGGGGAAATTACATATACGAGTACTTAGCACAATGTACAATGAAATGAACGCGTGTATGTGTAAAGGACTTTAGATACCAAAGCCCTGAAACAGCCTGGCGGCCTTATACAACATTATTTTTAGTATATGCGAAACCTGAATACAGTTTGTTCAGAATAAGTAACTGAATCGATTCCAATAATTTTTAAACCATGTTATATTTTTCTCCAAAAATATTTAAAAAAGTTAAAAGTTGGACACGGAGCGACTTTGAGTACCTATCGCAATATTTTAGGTACTTACTGCCAAATTATTATTATCAAGACGACGCTGGAGGCGCGCGCTGCGTTGCGACCACGTTTTTGTGCGGACAACTAGGTAACAGAACAAGCTTATACCTTTGTGATTTTTCATGATACAGTTTTGAAATTTTGTACATAGATTCTTTACATAAAAATAATAGACACGTGTATCAGGTTTCGCATATACTAAAACTAATGTTGTATAAAAAATATTTTTTATGTTTATTCATAGATAATTTTTATATTTATTTAACTTTTTTTTTATGTAATACATTCAGACACAATATAAATTGTTTATTGAATAAATGAAATGAAATGAATGAATTTTCTTCCCGGAAAAATATTGTTTGGAGGCATATTGGCGACGTATGTACGCGTTCAGTTGCCCGGCGATATTCAATCTGTACTGTAAAAAGAGTGGCACATCTCGTGCCGCCTAGAAAGAGGTGGCGAGATGATCTAGACTCGCATCACGAAGGCTGGTTCGAGGTGGTGGAGGAGAAGAGTACCTGGAAGGATATGGGGGCCTTTGCCCAGCAGAGGGACTTAGAAGGATATTTACAAAAAAAAATACGGTAGGCGCCAATTAACCTGCCGCCGCAACAAATGTTGGCGGGCTTTAGTGTGGTAGATCTCATAATTACGACTAGCGCAGTGCTCTGTATTGCCCGAATTTTCGTATCCCTAATATTGGAACCCCGTGGGTGTTACAGTGGTTGGGGTGCCAGTGAAAGCGATTGAACTCTTATTTTGTAGCTCTTAGAGTTTGTTTGTTTCTTTCGTTTACTGTTGTAGAATCTTACCAACGGTGGCTAGATTTTAGCACGTGTATAAGCTCTCCAAATACATACTATATTGTAGAAAACAAAACAAAAACAATCAAACACAAACGAAACCAACCACAACACAACATTTCACAAACAAACAAAACACAAATCACACTTTTTTTTATATGTACGTTGTAAAAGCGAGAAAGCGTTTTGAAATTTTCTTGAAAAAGCTGTGACCACTCGGACCCCACTACTACACTTTCTCCGCAGCTCATTTATTTCATGATAATTATCACAACATTATTTTTCTCTACAGTGTAATTTTCACTTTCAGAAGTGCCTTGAGAGAAATTAACTTACTTAAGTACAGATCATTTGGTGTTTCCGCTTGTTATTCCGCTGTAAAAGAGACTCCACCTTTACCCTCAAAAGGAAACGTTCTTTGTATAGTCGGACGAACACTTTTGTGTCGAAAAAATCGAATTCAATTTCTTTAAAGCTTATTTCGCGCCAAAATTTTTTCGTGTCGAAGTTTTATTATGTAGTACAATATATTGTTACATTTTCAAATAACGAGGAGTTTGTGATTCAAAATTATTCTATTTCTTTCATCAAAATATTCTATGATTTGGTCATCATCATAATCTTTGCCTTTCGGCTTGTCGATTTCCAGTCTAACCGTATGCAGCTGTATACCAGTATTTTACATGGAGCGACTGTCTATTCTGACCTCCCCAACCCAGTTAGTACTCGTTATTACCTTTGGTAAGACTGGTTGTCAGACCTTCGGGCCTCTGACTACCTATAACGACTGTCATAGATCAACAAATGACAGCCGGGACCAACGGCTTAACGTGTTTTCCGAGGCACGGAGGAAATTCGGTATGTAATGGGCGGTCTCCCGTCCATGGACCAACCTACGCAAGCGCGGCTTAACCTAAAGATCCACCCGAGCGGCTGTTATTTTTTAGCCACGAGCTCCTGAATAACTGTAAAATAAATAATTTAATCGTTTATTATCAGAATGCTCTTGTAATATTTTCGTGATATAATCTCCAGTGAATTTGCTCCTAAATTTTATATTATCTTAATCTTCCCTCGTCTCCTAAGGGTAAATAACTGAGTACATACCGGTTAATAATTTTGTTTACATACCTAATGTAATTACGTAAGTACATGAGCCTTTTCAGACTCATGTATTACTTTTTTCATACTAAAGAATATTGTGTGTGTAATAAAAATATTTCATTTTGGGGAAAATCGGCTTATTTACTTGAACCAATTTGTATGGATTACTGTGGAAATGTGTTCAGCTTTTTCCATGGAAGTAGTTTATTTTCGCAAATGTTGTTGGGAGCTACCAGGGGATTATCAGGTCGTAGGCGATGGGATTTACTGCTACTGAATAATATTTAGGTACAACCTATCTGATCCACTGATGAAATTTTTCTTGTATTTCTGTACTGAAATTGACTTGTTTTCGAGTGAAGTAGTATTTAAGACTGTCTTATTTATTAAATAGTAGGTTTCGCTTTTAAAATACGTAGGTACATACTAAAACTACAATACAACATTAGTTTTAGTATTTGCGAAACCTGAAACACTTGTCTAGTATTTTTATGTAAAGAATCTATGCACTAGTTTTCAAAACTGTATCATGAAAAATCACAGAGTTATAAGCTTGTTCTGTTACCTGGTTGTCCTCACAAAAACGTGGTCACCACGCAGCGCATCTGCGCCTTCAGCGTCGTCTTGAGCTCATTGATAATAATAATTTGGCAGTAGGTACCTAAATGATAGGTGCTTAGTGTCACTCGGTGTCCAACTTGCAGCCTTAATAAAATATTTTTGGGAAAAATATAACATGGTTTAAAAATGATTGGAATCGATTCAGTTACTTATTCGGAACCAAGTATATTGAGGTTTCGCATAATAATATACTAAAAATAATGTTGTATATAAAAAATATTTTTTTTTGCAAAAAATAAAACCGACGTCAAAACACAGAAAAGTGAAAAATTACCTTAGCTTCAATTCTGAAGCTAAGTTAAAAATAAACCGAAAAAAAATGAAAAAAATCCGAAAAAAAAAACCGATTCCGGTTTTATTTTTTGCAAAAAAGATTATTTTTTTACATTTTTAGTTGTAATATCCTATACAAATATTTGTTATACATTTATTTTACATTGTCAACAATACATTTCAAGGTAATAGGCTTATCACCAATAAAATGGAATTTAATATACCTAACTGTCGCAATCTGGGTACCCCTCAGAGCATACAGCCGTTATGTTATGTTATGATATTGTGTAAACAATAAACATCCAAGCGATTGCAGCAATCACGACAGATTTGCTGTCTACTATTGAAGAGTTGTATTGTATAACTCCGAAGATCAGATTCACCAAATTTAAACGGGACCACCGTGGAATAATATTCTTCCAAATAAAAAAAAAATCGTTGAAATAGGTTCACAATTATCGAAGATATCGATAATATAAAATTTGGAGAGTCCCCTCCCCTCCAGGATCCCATCATTAGATCCTGACCTGATGACCATGGGGCCACAAGGAAAGTATACTGTTTCAAACAATGCCCATAAAATTTGAGGGTTGCCCTTAACTTTACTGGGATTCCATCATCAGATCCTGACTTATACCTTCCATCATCAGCTCAGCAACATGAGATAATGATTACCAGTCACAAATATCTGAATTGCGTAAGAGAGTATATGAAAAACTATGTATATGCCTCCTCCTTTTTTTTTAAGTCGGTTAAAATAAAAATTGACAAAGGAGTTTTGGTGAAACATTAGTGAACCGTGAACAATACATGTCATGGTAATAGGCTTATCCCCAATGAAATGGAACTTAGCATACCTATCTGTTGAAATGTGGGTGTGCTGTAGACTGTACTCATCTCAGAGCATTCAAGCGTGATGTTATGTTATAATGTTGTGTAAACAATGAACATCCAAGCGATTGCAGCCATCGCGACAGATTTGCTGTCTATTATTGAGGAGTTCCATTGCAAATCTCTGAAGATCAGCATCAGATCTTCACAAAAAGAAACCACCGCGAAATAATATTCTTCCAAACAAAAAAAGAATCATCAAAATCGGTTCACAATTGGCGAAGATATCTCTGAACATACACACAAAAAAAAAAAGAAAAAAAAAATTCAGAAGACTTGATAACCTCCTCTTTTTGGAAGTCGGCTAAAAAGACACTATTTACATCAAAGATTTTAGAAGGGACGCTACACATTCATGTTCTGATCGTAATGATTTATCAATCGGTTAGAAAAATAGAATAAAGGGGGTAAAAAAAAACTTAATCAAAATAGGTTCATCCGTTCAATAGCTGTATTGCCACAGACGGACGCACAGATACATACTACTGACTTACAAAACCCCTCTTTTTTTGGCGCGGGTTAAAATGACCCTTAAAGAAAGCCGAAAGGCACTTGGCGGGGAGAGCCACTGCGATATATTTTTTTTTCTGAACCATACCTGGGCCACTTTCTATTTACGGAGGTCAAAGTTTCAACTTTTTCACAAGTATTTTTTTGTTAATATAAGTTTTTATACAAATACAAAATTATTTATTTTATATCAAAACATTGTGTCATACATATATTTAGGCTGATAACTGAGTTTCTAGTAATATAACTACTTTAAAGGCCTCCACTACCTCCGTACTATTAAATGCATCCATCAGCACAATGTTTTCAGTGCGTTACATTGAGTCCTACCGTAAACAGTGAATTTTCACCCCAAAAAAAAGTTGTTTCGCAGAAATCATTTTTGCGTATACTTACTTAGTTTGATGTACAGAATGCTTGGTTGACGGCTTCGTGAAGAGTCCGTTTACATCTTGTATTTGTAGAAATATGTTCGGGGAAAAAACCGCTCTGTAAAACCAGGATTGCGTTGAACCGACCCGAACGTGATTCCGAACGGAATTTGTCGATGGTAAGGGAAAAGAAATACTGCCATATTCGATGTATGATTCAAAGAAAAGTGTGTAGTACCCCTAACTAAATAAATAAACTGTACTTTTTTACTAGCTGTCGCCTCTAGACTCTGCCGCCGCGCTGTGGGAATTTCATGTTCTGTCCTCTGACTGTAGTATTGTAAAGACTGTACAATACTGGCAGGTTGCCAAAAACAATATTTTTTTCCGACTCATTTTATGACATCAATTCTTAACTTTTTGTCTCTTTTTTTCGTTCAACAAAATCCAAATTCCCGAGCGATGTCAAACAACCTTAACAGCACTTGTTCTTCTGAAACTTTCATAATTTCAGCTCCTATTTCGGGTTTATCGTTTAAGTTTGCGAAATAAAAACAAAAAGATTAAAGTGGGCAGGACGTTGGTAGTAAATCCTAGGGTTGAACATAAAAGCTAGGGTACCTAGAGGTAGCTTGGATTCGTCGTAAAAATTTTAGTGTCGTATTGTCGAGTAGGTGATGTTTATGTCGGAGGTTTATGTTAGGCATATGAATGGGGATCTAGTGGAATAATTTATAAGTTCATCATTAAAATACCTAACTAAAAGAAAGGAAGACAAAGTATTTATTAGACTCACACAGGACAGAACAAAAAAAAAATGGTTGAATTCACAATAAAACGAAAATTATATGAAAAAGTAAACAAAAGAAAAACATAAAACAAATAAAACTACACAATACGTAAAAAAAACCCTGAAAATATATTTCCACAAAGGTTAACTATATTTAAGTCGCTGGCCGCAGCAGCAGCGCCAGCACAGCACGATGAGCTAGGAAGATGTGATGCCACAAGAGTAAACATATTAATCCATAAATTGGTTAGTCCATAAATTCAAGGTCGCTCAGCGAGCTATGGAGCGGGCTAAGCTTGGAGTCTCTCGGAGGGATCGCATCCAGAACGAGGTGATCCGACAGAGAACCAGAGTTGTCGACAAGCTCACAGAATAAGTAAACTGTAGTGGTGAAGGGCGGCCATATTAGCCGTAGAACCGATGACCGTTAAGGTAGATGTATTTTTGAGAGGAGGTCGCGAATCGGCAAGCCTAAAGTAAAACATGCACGGCTTAATTTGTTGTATTTTAACCCTTCTTTGACGTCCTGTAAGGAATACGTCGAGTTACCAGTTCTTCTTAGCGTGTCGATGGCAAATTTTTAATTAAATATGTTTGGCCCAAAATTCAACTATGCGAACTCCGCTCGCTGTAGCAGTCATAAGATCGTCAAGTGCGCAGGTGATAGGACATGCAGCGCAAGATGGAAGATGGGCCATTGTCTGTGGAGACACGCCGCATACACATTTCAGATCTGAGCCGTCCATGAACCCCCATCTGAAGAGATAGATAGTTACCAGTTACCCGGAAGGGACACCGACCCAAAAACGGTTATCATGTATTCAGCAGTACCTACATCATTCTGAGCGCGCATAGAAATTTTTCATCGGTTATAAAAAAAAATGAGCTGTTTCCTACAAAAACACGGTCAAAACGTATGGAATAGCAGATTTTTTTTATAACCGATGAAAAATTTCTATGGCGCTCAGAATGATGTCCTTTACTCCGAAACTACAGAGCCGAACATTTTGAAAAAAATACAAAAAATAGTTCTTTGCCCATAGATTACAGGAAAACTTATAAGAAAGCTATATATACATACAACAAATAATAAAAATAAATTAAAAATTTAAGGGGGCTCGCCTATTACGATGGTACCGTTCATGCGGGAGTTCAACTCGCACTTCGCCGGTTTTTTTTTCTTTCTTTTAATTTTGTTTAAAAACAAAAAGTACCTAACTTTTATTTTAAACAATTAAAGCCTGTTTGTCGTTGACTGACAATCGTGCAAATTCATGAAACCCTTGTCTCTTTTTCAGCACTTTTCAGCGGTGACAAACCTCAATCATTACATTACTGTTAAAAACAATATAAGGCGTGTTTTTCCTGAAAGTTTTAGACGGAGGACCTTTAGAACATAACGCCAGTTATAAGATAAAATCCCGTGTAGGTACTAAAGGGCGACCCCATTGCCATCAATTGGGATCTTAGATCAGTATTACACAACCCTCGATTTAACGTCGAAAGTAAAAAAATCTAAAAGCGCCCTTTTTTAGGCTTATTTGACGCTTGGTTTTGGTGAAAACAGACATTAGACACCTAATAAAAAATAAATTCAACCTTGATCCATATTACTAAACACACTACTTGTAAGCTATGTTAGTAACAAAAGTAATAAAAGATTTTAATTCACACATATTGTATCTCACTCAGTGCCGCGTAATGCCGGTCATAATAAAACATCACCTACTAGATGACATGGCACCTAAATGATTGCCTAAATAACAGTGCCTGGTAGCCTAAAAAAGCAGAAGTAATTCCAGTGTGGGAAAGAGATGGTGCTAGACGGCCTGTGTAGCTCTGTCTCTTTCCCACACTGGAATTAGTCCTGCTTTAAGACATCATAGTAACCCCCCAGGTAGCCTACCATGACGTCTTAAAGCAGAAGTAATTCCGGTGTGGGAAAGAGATGTTGCTAGACGAGCTGTGTAGCTCTGTCTCTTTCCCACACTGGAATTAGTCCTGCTGTAAGAGGTTATAGTAACCCCCCAGGTGTCCTACCATGACGTCTTAAAGCAGAAGTGATTCCAGTGTGGGAAAGAAATGGTGCTAGACGACCTGTGTAGCTCTGTCTCTTTCTCACACTGGAATTACTTCTGCCTTAAGACGTCATAGTAACCTCCCAGGTACCATGAGGTCTTAAAGCAAAATCAATTCCAGTGTGGAAAAGAGATGGTGCTAGACGACCTGTGTAGCTCTGTCTCTTTCCCACACTGAAATTACTTCTGCCTTAAGACGTCATAGTAACCCCCCTGTTCGCTTGGCAACGCTCGTTTGAAAAATTCCAACTCCATCTGCCTAGCCTTTACCCAACTTTCTTGGGGTCGGCTTCTATTCTGACTGGATTCTGAACACCAGTATTTTACATAGAACGACTGCCTAACTGACCTCCACAACGTTGGTAACACTGGTTGTCAGACTTTCCAGCCACTGACTACCTGTAACGACTGTCAAAGATCTACAATTGAAAGCCGAAACCAACGGCTTAACGTGTTTTCCGGGGCACGGAGGTAACTCGATCTGTAATGAATGGTCACCCATACACGGACCAACCTAGGCAAGCACTTCTTAACCTTGAAGATCGACCCGTACGGCTGTTGTTATTTAGCCTCGAGCTCCTAAAATACTTTATCGTTTAACAATAATTTGACACTCAAACGTCATGACTGGGATCCGTTACCATGGTTACACAGGAACCAAACATCGCTGTGGCCTGTCACTGCATTCATCTAGATGTCATTTAGTGTCAGTTAAAACCCTGTCCGATCCATGAGGGTATTATTAGGTTTGGACATTTTATTCAATTATATATTTTTTTTAATAACAAGTAAAATAAGAAGAGCCCGATAAAAATAAAATAAAATGTACTAAAATGAGGAAACTTACATGGCTATATTGGCTACACAGGGGTGACGACAGGCCGTGTCGACGGCGCGTTCGTGTTCCACGCGCGCCTCAAAGAGATGTCAGCAACCACGTAGGGGTCCGCACGGGCCGATGCCTGCCAGGGCTGCGGGACTGTTTGAAAGAGATACCTCGGCCCTGGGACATAAAGGGCAAAGAAGAAACATGGATGGGTTTTAGTCAGTACAAGTCTGACACTCCCTTCCGCTCCGCCCAGAGCGGGGGGATCATTTAATGATTACCCATACTAAAAAAAAAAAAGGGGTGCGGGGGCGGGCTGCGACAATCCGGTCGCTTCTCGAGTAGTGACGTCATAAAGAAACAATTGACGATCGAACATACTAATGCCGAGAATGGTATTTTCACGTTTTAGTAGCAACAATAACATAATTCAATATAATATTAAGCTAAAAATTTGTTTATAAGTATGTTTAAGCTAGATTATTAAAAACTAGTTCTTATCAATGATATTATAAATAAAAAGAGGTAGATATCGCACTAGCGCGCGCAAATTGTTGCAGACAAATTCAGACAATTGTCGTAATTTAAGTACCTACTTCAAGTGCAATAACTATCTCTTTCTGTATCACAATTTCCGTATTGTCTATCGCAGTCGGAACGATATTGAACGCCACTCACTATGATAAAACTAGCGATATTTAGAAGCTACTAGCTGGATATTATTTTAAACCTGCATAGCAAGAACAGGTCGGCGGTCAGCAAGTTCTGTAATAACTCTCTCTTGCATATTGATATTGTGTACCTTATGTCTTGACGATAACCTGCGTTTTAATTTATTTACATAAAATTCAAACCATATTGCTCGATTACTTTTCATAACGACCAAAAATACTGACAATATAATTGGATTTGAGTTAATAATTAATGCCACGAGAAATCTAGATATTCCTTTATCGACAGTCGATAAAATATAAATAGAAAGCAACGAGGTGTCGCCCAATATGAATATCAAAGTGGCGATGTAGAAGCGACGACATTTATTACCAGCAGTAGCACCGCTCACGTCGGAACTACGATACAGTGAATATACAATTACAATGTAAAGTAAACTATTTAAAAACAAAGGAACCATACCAATAACAAATATGACAGGTGTGGAAATTGTGTTCCTATTTGATAAATTAAATGAAAAAGCAACAGCCAGTAGAGAGCTTGCCACTAAAGGCGCTCCCCAACTAAAGAGACTATACTTCAGATATCTCCTTTGCATATGCCCATTAAAAACCTTCACAATGTCCACGTAAAACATATGACTTATAGTGATCAAACAGTGAATTGTCACTATTTTTAAGTAAGTACTTGTACTATTCATAAAAAGACCCCACCGCATTTAAGTTTCAATGCTCTCTCGGTAATATTTATAGAGGATAAATCTAAATATATGGCGGTAAGATATGCACAATAGGTTCGCCAAAATTGGGTTTAGGAACACATAGTTCCTATAATTACGGAACTGTTTTAAGAAACACCACGATGTCAATCCGTATATCAACGTAGATGTTGTCAGCGCATACACAGTGCATTTTAAAGTTAAAATATAAGTTCTGTATACATCTTCCATGTTGAATGTCATTGGCACAGTTTTAATTGTTTCTGCTTTAGTTCATGAGAAAGTATTTATGAACACTGAATAGCGTGACACTAAGCACTGCAAAGTCCTTAATACAGGTTTTGTATTCGTAAACGCTACAAAATGACTAAAAAGAATTTTATTTATGCACAGCATTTCAAACTTGTTTCATTTTTCCTGTTATTAAATCAGATTTTCAACCGCGCATCAATGGAATTTATTTCACATTGACAGCGCCTTTATTGCGTAGCAGAAAAGGTGATTTTCGTAGTTTTAGTGTGACGTGCGGCCGTTGTAGAAAGTGGCGTTGATTAGCGTCTTAGAAACAACAACAACTTCAAAGGAGATAGATCATTTTTATTCGGCTACAGCCTGGTTTCTGTCATTCTCCTTTCATTGAAATTCGATCTGCCAGGCGCAAAGGATCTCGCGCACTTCGCAGCAAACAAACAAACAACCACGACTTATCGCATGACCATCTAACTCGAATAAAACAGGGGGGTTACTATGACGTCTTAAAGCAGGAGTTATTCCAGTGTAGGAAAGAGACAGAGCTATACAGGTCGTCTAGCGCCATCTCTTACCTACACTGGAATTACTCCTGCTTTAAGACGTCATGGTAGGCCGCCAGGGAGGTTACTATGACGTTTTAAAGCAGGAGTTTTTCCAGTATGGGAAAGAGACAGAGCTATACAGGCCGTCTAACGGTATCTCTATCCGATACTGGAATTATTCCTGCTTTAAGACGTCATGGTAGGCCACCTGGTCGGACGACCGGTTATGCGACCAGACTTTCCACCAGGTCGAAGCTTCTGCGGCTAAAAGTCGTGGTCGTGGCCCCGTAGTGCGTGAGGTATATACACATAGTTACTTACTCATTTCCAAAAATACGTAAGGAGATTTTAAGCCCCTTTTTGGTCTCGAACGCCATCCCGTAAAACTCTGAAGGTGTTTACTAGTGGCAGAGTAGAATGATGAGCAGAATGATGTACAGGTACTCCTGTATTGTTTTCATGACGACCGGTTATACGCCGTTTGACCACCACCACACGGTTCCAGTGTCAATGATGATGACAATGACGCTGGAGGCTTTGCAAGCTTTCCCAAAGATGGCGCCAACAGCACAGCTAGCATAGTGCATAGTATTATTTTTTTTGTGCTTTTATAACGTTGCCAAAGGGGCGCTGCTGGTAAACAAATACAAATAAAAACTTAATTTCCAAATATATAACAAGAAGGTTTTACATTGACCCCAAACTAGGCAAAACCTGTATCTACAGCATAAATAAAAGTAATTCTTCTCTTAACTAAAATAAAATAAAAGAACAGGACATGGACGTTTAACAATCAAAATTAAAATCAAGTAAACATTATCTAACCTTTACATTAATAAAATTGTAACAGGCCGATATGTCTGTTCATTGAAGACATTGAAAAAAATATTGTCTTTATTAGTGCAACAACAGCAAAAACAAGAATTTTGTGTGTCTGTCTGTATGTTTGTATTGCCATCAGGCAAAAACTACTGCATGGATTTGAACGCTGTTTTCACCGCTCTACTGCTAGATTGCTTCACTTAAAATATGAGCTTAATTGGATACAGTTTTGACCCGATAGGTGGCGCTGGTTCTGTATGGTGCCCGGACGTAAAGAATAGCACCATCCCATATCTTCCCGTGGGTGTCGTAAGAGGCGACTAAGGGACTTACCAGAGAATGGGCAGCAGCGTTCTCTGATTCTACAACAACCATACTGCGATCGCCAACCCGCCTGCCAAGCGTGGCGATTATGGCTTCTTGGGGGAGGCCTATGTCCAGCAGTGGACTTTTCGGCTGAAATGATGAGGTGGCGCTGTGCGAAGCAAGGGCGGGTCGCTAGTAATTAAATAAAAACAATATACACGGGAAAAAATGCTTAAATGAGTGTTTTTATGAGGGTGTGATGAAGAGTGTTTATTCATGTATGAGTGAGGAAGAATGTCAAATTGGCAGCTATGTGTACAAAAATCTATTTTATCAGAAAAATCTATTTTTCTACTTCGTCAATTAGTAGCCAAGATGTCAGTATGTTTTTTATTTGTTTTTAAAACATTTGTAGAATATTGTTTTGTGGATTGTTTTGAAAAAATCAAATAGCGGCTTTAGGTTCATGTCTTACCATGGAACCAAAAGATTCCTCTACCTTACATAACTCAAACATTTAATAATTAAACATTATAAGTATTAATAATCTTCAAAGAGCTTGGAGAATAACTTCGGAAAAATTCACAAAGAAAAAGATTTTGATCTTTGTTTCTTTGAACCAGAGTTCATTATAATTTACTGTAACAATGAAATTAAACTCATTATTTTGTACAAGGAAACTTGTATTATGAGCAACAGTTTCGTATGAAAACATACGGAAGAATAGTTTAAGCGTTTAATTGATCTTAAAGATAAATAAAACGCTTCGAAAAAAAAAGTTGAAAATTATAACCCAATTATGACATTATTTTTTTGTTTTGTTTTGTTTATTATATTACAATCTAGCCTAATAAGGCTAATAAGGTAATCAATTACGAAAAATACGACAATTAAAACTGTTTATGTTTTTTGGTTTACATATAACGACAAGTTTAAAAAAAAAAAAAATATAAAAAGAAATAAAAAAAATGTTTGCTTTCTTTCTTTCTTATCATGTTATTCCTAATAAATAGTCAATTACAAATAGTTACAACTCTGTTTTATGATATAACCTTAACAAACTAGTTCAAGGTATTTTTGTAAAGTGTACACTAATTGTGCACAAGCAACGGCGACGGCATTATTGTAAACGCCTTCAGAGGATTTCACCCATTAAAAGTAATGTACATTGAATTTTCCTTAAAAACTTTGTTATGTTATTGTTAGTTAAACACCCTCTAACTTTCTGCTTCTTCTTTTCTTTTTTTTTTTTAGGATGGGAAATCATCACATTCCCCCGCTCTGGGCGGAGCGGAAGGGAGTGTCAGACTTGTACTGACTAAAACCCATCCATGTTCCTTCTTTGCCCTTTGTGTTCCAGGACCGCGGTATCTCTTTCGAACAGTCCCGCAGCCCTGGCAGGAACTTTCTGCTTGCCTGGTGTAATAGCATATTTATACGTGCAATATTATCATTAACACTAGAAACGGGATATTTACCATGTTTACTGATTGATTTGAGTTCCTGATATTTCGGCGCTGTTGCAGGCACCATGATCACGGATAAACTGACGTCACTGAGATTTATATGTGTAATGTTTTTTTTTTCTAATTTACACCGTTATTTATTTTGGTGTTTTACATGTCGAAAGTTCATCCTTATTTTATTATTGTGTAACGAATCTATGTTTTGAATACAGGCCTGCTTTCTATGAGGAGAAAAGGAGTGGGCAATATACCACAAGTGCCAAGTGATATCACAAATATCTACATTTTTTTAGGGTTCTATAGTCAACAAGGAAAGGAACCTTCATAGTTTCTCCATGTCCGTCAGTCTGTCTGCAGCATAGCTCAAAGACTTAACACTAGAAAGCTGTAAATAGTCAAGAATGTACAGATTAGTTACGCCAACAAAGTGGTAGGTAAAATAAAATCTCGAAAAGTATTTTTTTTTAGGGTATTTCCTCAACCCACACGTAAAGTAGGGATTTTTTTCTCGTGTACCCCTTAGTGTGGTATGTTGTTGGATGAGTCTTTAAAAAATATTGCGAGTTTGTTCATATAATTTTTCGATTAAGGGATTCCTTTGTGAAGTATTAAGCTTTAAAGTGATTATTTTTGTTAGACATAAGTGTCCGCCCCCTCTACCAGCTAAACGGTTGTGTTTAGGTGTGTCAAAAAAAATCACGGTGGTAGTAAATATAAGGAAATTAAAAGGAAAACTATCACAGTAAGTAGGCTTTACAAGTTTACAAGTAATAGTCGACCAACTTATAAAATGTACTTGGATAACATATTTTCCTAAACATAATGAATGGAAGCACAGGTTTTTCAACTGCAAATGTAAGTTCGTTTTTTATTATTACAATAAAAATCATCGTTTGGAGGCAAATCCGCATATTTTGATGGGCAACTACGGAACCCTACAATAACGTAAAAAAAGGCATTGGATAACCATTTATGAATATGGTTACAAAGCATTATTTTACACTAATATTATAAAGGAGGCCACGGCCACATAAGGGATGAATGAAAGGCATTTGCATGTGCCTAAGATGATAATGGTGAGGAGGATGTGTAGTGTTACGACAAAGGATGAAATAAGAAATGAGTACATAAAAGGAAGCCTGAAAGTGGCGCCGGTGACTGAACAGTTGTGTGGTAATCGGTTGGCTTGGTAAGGGCATGTGATGCGGAGGAATGAGGAAAATGTCGTTAGGAAAGTTTTGAATGTGGATGAGTATAAGAGTAGAGAGAGACCAAAGAAACGATGGATGGACTGAGTGAAGGATGATGTGGTAAGAAAGGAGGTGTCTGATGAGATGATGAGTAATAGAGAAGTATGGAAGAAGAAAATTTTCTGCGCTGACCCCAAATGCATTGGGATGAGTGCAAGAAAATGATGATGATGATTATGAAGAGGTAATATTTGTAAGTTCGGATGTAGTCTTCGGAACTAGTGATCCGATTCCGAAACTTTTTTTAATCACATTGAATCCGAGCATCATGGGCTATACGGAGGGCGTGGGGGGGGGGGGGGGTTGCAGGGTGTAAACGGACTCTTCAAGAAACTGTCAACCAAGCAGTATGTACATCAACCTAAGTAACCCTACGCAAAAATTATTGCTGGGAAACGACTTTTTTTTGGGGTGAAAAATCACGTTTTACGGTAAAACTCAACGTAACGCACTCAAAACTTGGTGCGTGGTCATGGAGCTAATTAAATTAAAGTTAAAACCTTAAAAAGTAGTATTAAAAAAAAAATCATGAAAAAATTGAAACTTTGACCTCCAATATCTCCGTAACTAGAAGGTTCCCAGGTATAGTCCAGCACAAAAAAATTAATCACAATGACGGGGAGAACAAGTGCCTTTCGGCTTCGTTAAGGGTCTTTTTATACCCTTTATTTAAAAATAAAACAGGACGTTAACGTGCGATAATTTTCACAAGCGAAGCCGCGGCCCAAAGCTATTATTTTACGACATAAAAGCAGTCCATCCCACACAGTTCAATCTTCTTTCAAAGCAGTCACATTTCCAGTTGAGATTGGACAAGAGTTCCGATTCAATTACTTTAATTCCTTCCTGCGGAGTTAAGGGTGAAGGAAATGTGATTACGATTTTGCCCATCCCTAGCAGTGTCCGCCCCTGACTTCTACGCATGTAGCTGGGTTTTATAGTACAAGCGAGGAGCGTTTAGGAAAAATGAACATGGTGAAAGTTGCGCTCCGATCGCTATGAATATCAGTAAGTTACATGGAGTGACGGTCTATACCACCCTTTTCCAATACCTCCATTGGAAAAGGGTGGTAAGGCAGTGATCACAAAACGC
This sequence comes from Noctua fimbriata, assembly GCA_905163415.1. NCBI lineage: Eukaryota > Metazoa > Arthropoda > Insecta > Lepidoptera > Noctuidae > Noctua > Noctua fimbriata. The sequence continues at coordinate 6,783,604 of LR990934.1, read as the reverse complement.
CACTTGCTACGTTACAATGCTCTTTTTGCGTCGTCCACGGTCTAACATCTAGTCATACACACAGTTTCGAGCTACACACCTGACCTATCTGAAGAACCTCACCAATAAGTTCCTTCTAGGGCATCTTCTACCGACGTTGTCACTCATATCTTGCCTTAAATACCTTTTGTTAGTCGCCTTTCACTCATTCTCTCCTCATGACCAAACCATCTAAGTACTATTAAATTTTTGTCACTACATATTCTTTTAAACCGCAAAGTCAACGGTCTATATGACCTTCACAAATTAGTTAGTGGGTACTACGATACGCCTTGGAAACGCTGTTCAAACTATTTGGCTTCTATCCATCGGAACTGACTGTCAAACAACGATTTACTAAGTCGGTTGCTGGCTCTTGGGCTCGCACATTTTACTAGCCAAAAGGATCCCAGTTTCTCATTATCACAGTTTCAACGAAAACGCTTTCCTCTATCCACTTCCACGCCTCCCCATCCCTCAGAAGTTACCAATGCTTCACACGTGCACACGAGTTTCGTAAGAACGTATAGTAAAGCATACGTGACTCCCCTGCATAACTGCTTCCCTGGTAACCGGTCCCCGTCTCTCTGTTTACGTCAGGCAATTTATTTCAAATGTTGCAATTGATAAAGAATGAAGTTTGTGGTGTTTCACACTTCTTCGAGTTTATGTGCGCCTAGTATGTTGCTTGTATTTTTATTTGAAAAAAAGGTGATGATAATCTTCATCACTTTGAGGTCTTGGGCATGTAGCCAGCAGTGACATAATGCAGACTGATGATTTCAACACCTCATTATTCACCTTCTCAGAATTCCACAGACTGGCGGTACGCACAGTAAATGTATAATGTGGAAGCATAACGTTTTCGTAACGGTTTGTGGAACGTCAGTCATATAACGGTGACGCTTAGCCGTATCTCTGCTCGTCCGATGACAGAATGGAGATAGGGTTACTATCAAAATGGACCCATACCATGGCATATCGTATTACCTGGGTAAGGTACTGGTACCTAACTGTGTTGTGGAAGTCAGATAGGCAGTCGCTTCATGCAAAATACTGGTAGCTGAAACGGGTTAAACTGAAAGCCGACCGAAACATAGTTAGGTAAAGGCTAATCAGATGGCGATAATGACAAAGTATGATGACCAAGTATGATTGTTATAACAACCCGCTAATTTAAATTCTCTTCATTTAAGGTAAGAGTCAACAAGCAATATGTCAAATTGTAACAAGCTAATTTTGTACACGTCTTACAAACAAGATTGATTTTAATAAATGAGTAGCTGTTGCCAGCGATCCTCGTCCGCATGAAATTATTATAAAAATTTTATTTGAATCGGATTTTGTTAATAATTTCAAGGGTTTTAATTTTTTTGGCGGAACCCTAATCCTTTTTCTATTATAAAAGTAGCGTAAGTTACTCCTTATAAAAAAACTATCTGCCAGTGAAAATCGGAGATTAGCCGGAACAAACAGATAAACAGAACAAAACTAAAAAAAAAAAAAATCTTACATGTAGGTATACTAATACTTTCATTTACATTCAGTAAAAAGCTGTTATTTTGAAATTACAAAAGACTAGAAAAAAATGTTAAAAAAACATGAAAATCTATACAAAAATAAATATAATTAAGTGTCTGTTATTTTATTTATTTTTGTATGGATGTACAACATTATTTTTAGTATATGCGAAACCTGAATATAGTTTGTTCAGAATAAGTAACTGAATCGATTCAATTTTTAAACCATGTTATATTTTTTCCCAAAAATATTTAAAAAAGTTAAAAGTTGGACACCGAGCGACTTTAAGTACCTATCGCAATAATTTGGGTACCTACTGCCAAATTATTATTATCAATGAGCTCAAGACGACGCTGGAAGAGCGCGCTGCTTTGTGACCACGATTTTGTGCGGACAACTAGATAACAGAACAAGTAGTAGTTTTGAAATTTAGTACATAGATTCTTTACATAAAAATAGAGACTAGACACGTGTATCAGGTTTCGCATTTACTAAAACTAATGTTGTATATTACAGGTTTTTTAACTTTATTAACTAGCCTAGCTAGAACCTAAGTTAATTAATAGAATGGCAATGTGAAAACCTTTTTGCATACAACAGAAAGTGATTAATTTTCATTAGTCAGTGTGTTGTTCGGGTCTAGATTAATTAAGGTTCTTGTAAATCTAGATAAAATAACATTCCGTCGTTAGTGTGACCCAAAACTATTTGATAGACTTTTTCATCACATAGTGAAAACCTAAATCTAAATGTTTGTAAGTTTTAATGTAGGTGGTCATTTTGGGAGCTATTGATATGAAGATTCTTTTTCTTCACTAAAGTGGAGCCTACATTATCAGCAAGTGTAATATGCTATATTTCGTACATCATCATTTCAGCCGAAAGACGTCCACTGCTGGACATAGGCCTCCCCCAAGTTTCGCCACATTGACCGGTCCCGTGCGACTCGCATCCAGCGGATCCCTGCAACCTTCACCAGGTCATCGGTCCACCTAGTGGGAGGCCTTCCAACGCAGCGTCTTCCGGTTCGCGGTCGCCACTCCAGAACTTTTCGGCACCATCGGCCATCCGTTCTGCGAGCAATGTGCCCTGCTCACTGCCACTTAAGTTTGGCTATTCTTATTTCTATTCTATTTCGTACTACAACACACACAACAGATATTGAAGTTTTTACGGTTCTAACATAAGGAAAACAAAAGAGGGTGGAGCGAGTCGCACAAGCCGCTAAGTTAACAGTTTATGTGTTAAGTGTTCACTCGACATTCAGGGAGAGGACACAGAGATGAGCGGAGCGGTCTTTAAAATAGGTTATAGTGAAATTACAGCTACAGATAGTGTAACAGCAGTCAAGGAGACTAGATCTGTGCCCGGTTGATGGCAATAGGCTCGCTCCCTTTTTTTATGTGACTTTAACTGGAGAAATGTGGAAATGAAATGGAATGGTGGATGGTGGATGGTGGATGGTGAATGGTGGATGTGGATGTGGATGTGTGTGTGTGTGTGTGTGGTGTGGTGTGTGTGGTGTGTATGTGTGTGTGTGAAATGTGGGTGTACACCTCTGCCTAATCCTTCTGGGATTACAGGCGTGATGTTATGTCGCAGAAAGGAGAGGTTATGGATTGGTTGCACTGCTTTGTCAAGTTTTTCAATAAAAATGGAAGTAAAATAGTGACTAAGTGGCCGCTAATTCAATTTCCTACCCTGGCCCACTATGGTCCGACCCTAACCCTTAACCCTTGCTAAGTGCTGACTCCAATAAATGGGTAGCGCCCAAACTGTGTAGTTTAACTATTAAATTCTCTAAGTTTCAGAATAAACAAGATTATTGAAGTATTAGGAAGGTGGAGCTCGTGGCTAAATAATAACAGCCGCACGGGTCGACCTTCAAGGTTAAGCCGTGCTTGACAAGGTTAGTCTGTAAATGGTGACCATCATTACTTATCGAGTTTCCTCCGTGCCTCGGAAAGCACGTTAAGCTGTTGGTCCCGGCTCCCAGTTGTAGATCTTTGACAATCGTTACGAGTAGTCAGAAGCCGAAAGTCTGACATCCAGTCTTACTAAGGGGTATCGTATTACCCAGTTACTAGGTTGTGGAGGTCAGATAGGCAGTCACTTTATGTGCTGGTACTCAGCTGCATCCGGTTAGACTGGAAGCCGACCCCAACATAGTTTGTTTGTTTTTTTACACGCAGCGACTGCCTGTCTGACCTCCACAACCCAATTAGTACTGAGTAATACGATACCCTTTGGTAAGACTGGTTGTCAGACTTTCGGGCCACTGACTACTTGTAACGACTCGACTGTCAAAGATCTAAAAATTACAGCCGGGAGCAACGGCTTAACATGCTTTCCGAAGCATGGAGGAATCTCGGTATGTAATGGGTGGTGACCTATCCACGGACCAACCTAGACAAGCGCGGCTTAACTTGAAGATCGATCCAAGCGGCTGTTGATATATTTAGCCACGAGCACCTCTAGGTACTTGTGAAAGTAATAACTTCTTATTACAACACAAGGGAGCAATAACACACTTTATGTAAGTCCCAGACAACGTTAATTGAATAATAAAATGTAACGAAGGTCTAACTACGATGAAACAGTACAAACTTATCATCGTTTAAGTTCTAAAAATACGTATGTCAATTTTTGGTGGTTTCGACATTTTGATGCCGTTGCCGTTGGCTAGGAGAACGGCAGACGTGTTGTGTCAGCCAATCAGAAAAAAGCAACGTCTCTATCTAATATGAAGTGAACGCAAATTCCAAAAAGGTAGGTATCACCACCGTTATTTTTATTTTCATTACGTACACATTAATATACATTTTTGAACATTTCTTAAAAAAAAAACAGAAAAATGAAGTTTGTAATGGAGGATGTTGGTCACCGTTTCCGGCACGAAGAGAAGATATGTTTTGACAAGGATTTATTTCTCACAGCGTACAAATAAATAGGACGAGTCCCGCCAACCTTTTCCCAGCAAAGACGAAGGAGGGGGAACTTGTGGTCCTCTAACTCAAAAAATGACAATCTGTCTGATTTACCGTAGACTTAGTAGCGGTGTCCCGTGTGGTTATCCCAACTAGAGCGTAATCCACGAATGCACTGCTAGGTCAGTCTCAACAAAAACATAATGTACTAGGGGAGGTCATTAAACCGCGGAGAATCTTGACACCGCGATTCAGAAATGCGCGTCATATGCACAGCGCCATCTAGTGTCAAGGGGCCGGCACTATGTAGTATCCCTTTTGCCCGTTTGATGTCGCTAGTGGTTAAAAAAAGGTTTGCTACAAACTCCCCCTCAGTTCCCGAAGACGTCTCGGCGAGAGGAACTGGAGATTTATTGCTTCCTAGGACGTCCACGTCCTCTGGTTCTGGCGGGAAGTGTGGTTGGGGTAACCTCCTTCTTCGCATGTCTATGGTAATTATGCATATGTCACAGGTGTCTTCACAACACGGGGGTCTGGACAGCGCGTCTGCGACAGTGTTCATTTTACCGGGTTTGTAAACAACTTTTACGTCAAATGACTGTAGTTGTAAAGCCCATCTAGCTAGACGGCCTGTTGGTGATTTTAAATTCATAAGCCACTTCAGGGCTTGATGGTCTGTGATAACAGTAATCGGTGCGCCCTCTATGTATGCTCGAAATTTGTCCAAAGCCCATGCCACGGCTAGCGCTTCCCGCTCGGTTGTGGAATAGTTTCTTTCAGCTGCCGTAAATAATCTACTTGCATACTCCACGGGGTGCTCTTCCTCCTTCTCCCCCTGGACGAGAACTGCTCCGAGTGCAAAACCACTGGCGTCTGTCTTCAGGATGTAGGGCTTGGTTCCATCTGCTTGTTTTAAGATAGGCGCAGTTGTAAGCCGTTGTTTCAGCGTGTTGTATGCTTCTCCTTTCAGTAGTAGCGGGACACTGATAAGGGCATCATCATTTGTAATATTTTCACTTTGTTTAAATATAGAAACCGCTGCCAGGAACGCCTCTAGGGTTTCAGAGCTCTTGGTTCCGTCATATTGGGCGGTGCACGTCGTGAAGGATCCTTGCCTTGACGTTGAGATCTTCTCCAGTAAGGTTTGGAACTGGGTGTCGGACAGGTTGACTGACATCGCTTTTGGTGAGGTCTTCACAGTTGTCGTCGTTACTCTGCCTGCGCGCGTGACGTACTTCTGCTGATCCTGTTCGGGCCCACCGTTGGTCGCCAGTTTGTAATGGAGGATGTTGGTCACCGTTTCCGGCACGAAGAGAAGATATGTTTTGACAAGGATTTATTTCTCACAGCGTACAAATAAATAGGACGAGTCCCGCCAACCTTTTCCCAGCAAAGACGAAGGAGGGGGAACTTGTGGTCCTCTAACTCAAAAAATGACAATCTGTCTGATTTACCGTAGACTTAGTAGCGGTGTCCCGTGTGGTTATCCCAACTAGAGCGTAATCCACGAATGCACTGCTAGGTCAGTCTCAACAAAAACATAATGTACTAGGGGAGGTCATTAAACCGCGGAGAATCTTGACACCGCGATTCAGAAATGCGCGTCATATGCACAGCGCCATCTAGTGTCAAGGGGCCGGCACTATGTAGTATCCCTTTTGCCCGTTTGATGTCGCTAGTGGTTAAAAAAAGGTTTGCTACAAGTTTAAAATATAAAACATGGCCCACTGGTATCGGGAACAGGGTTTAAGCCACCGGCCGGCAGTCATGGCTCCAGAGAGAGGAACCTCCAAACAATACGAGCCGTGTCCAGGAGTACCACTTTCTGAATCAAGCCTTTGATCCTGCTGCCTAACGAGAGCCTCCTCAGGTATTGATTGAGGCTCTTGGTATTGATTAAGCCATGGGCTGATGACTATCGGCACAATGTTCGCTGAGTGATGATGGATTGATCCCAGTACAATGTGATATTGCCATTTTCGCGAACTGGGTCGGGCACATACCTATAGTACGGAACTTCCCATTCCACAAGGATGCATTTTAGAGCAAGTTGCTGATGGATTATCCTGACTACAAGGTTATGTCTATGCATCACTTTCCGTTAGCTAGACAAGAATACCCGGAGATAATCAGACGGAATCGCCTGGACGGTGGCATGCCCGACATTTGTCAACCGTACCGTCTTACACAATAAATCTCCGGAAGTTATTTTTCACCATATAACTTCATCCATAATTGCATATACAAAACCTTCGGTTTCTCCGAAGAGGTCTCCAGAAAGTAGCCAGGCTACGGACGATAGAGAGAGATGATAGGTCTACAACGGGCCCATGAAAGGCTCGGAAAAAGCGTCCGTGATTAGTTTCAAGCATTACAGGTTTGTACGATTACTATTATTAGCCATTTTTGTCCCACTGTAGGGCGAAGGCTTTCCTTCCCTTTTTATTCACCAATCCTTGTGAAAAGAGTTCAGTTAGTCATGCCATCTCCTTCTGGGCCTACCGCGTTACCGTTTGCTGCTGTTTGGGACATATTGTGTGGTTACTTTAGCCCATAACTCCTCCGGTATGCAACAGATGCGGCATACCTAGTTCCATTTGAGCTTAGCAGCCATGTGACCTTCATCGGCAATTTGAGTTTTGGAACGCAGTATCGAGTTACTAAGAAGGAACAGTCACCTTAAACTTTTCCCTGAGATCAGAGTACACTGGACACTGATTTTCATGGATAAAATAGGTCGAAATTGTTCCAGAAGCGAATTGGGGCACCCCGAATTTACGTAGTCTTTTGGCTGTTACCCCTAGAGTGTATATAAAAATCAGCAAGCCGAAGCTGCGGAGGTGAACATGGGTGCCTATCCTTTGTTGCGCAAGGGTGAAGGGGTTGCACTTCCCGTAGCGCCGGAGACGTTGCAGAAGCAACCTTTTTCCACTTATACTACTTATATCAAAATTTGTTCGATATTTTAACTTGTACGTATTTTTAGGGTGAATTAATGAATGTATTAAATGTTGAAAATTATCCCTTTTTACACGTAGGTATATTAATTTTCAATGTTCAAATAATATATGTACCCATCGATATTTAGGACATTCGATAATCTGTATTTCGATATTTGAATCTTTCGATGTAACTTTTGTAGATATTTAGATTTTAGATATATTGGACGTAGGATATTTAACCATTCGATAATATAAACTTTCGTTATTTTAATTTTCGGTTTTATGGTCGTTCGATATTTCCATTTTCGATGTTTTAAAACATCGATATTTTAACAGTAGGTATTTTAATCTTCGATATTCAAATACGTACCCGTTTAATTAATTCCATAATATCCACCATGTTGCCTTAGATACACCATGACACAAATAAGGAAAGAAAGTATTTCTAATAATAACACAAAAATATTTAATTTGACGCAAAAATGTGACGGTTGGATTACTGAACTGAAAAATAATTCATGTTTTGTTTGAACGGATGGCCGATGGGGCCGAAAAGTTCTGGAGTGGCTACCGCGAACCGGAAGAGCAGCGTCTTCCGGTTCGCGGTCGCCACTCCAGAACTTTTCGGCCCCATCGGCCATCCGTTCTGCGAGCAATGTACCCTGCTCACTGCCACTTAAGTTTGGCTATTCTTATTTCTATTCAATTTCGTACTGTATGGATGAAAATGCTGGGCTGTGTAGAAGATGGATGAAAACGATTGCATTTTGCGGACTTGAGAATGTTGAGATGGATGTGTGGAGTGACCAGAATGGATAAACTAAGCAATGAGTATATTACAGGTTGTTTGAAAGTGGCGCCTGTTACAGAAATATTAAAAGGAATTTCTTTGTCGTGGTATGGACATGTAATGAGGAGGGATGAATCACATGTGACTTAAAATAGTGATGGATATCAATGTTAATGTATAGAGAAGGAGAGGTAGGCCAAAGAAAAGATGGATGGATGGTGAGAGGAATGACACGAAACAGAAAGAAGTAAATGATGCCGTGACGTCTGACAGGGAAGAATGGAAGAAGAAAACGTGTTGCGCCGACCCCAAATAGAATGGGACAAGGGTAGGACGATGATGATGTAATAGGCTATATTTAAAATGTTCCCGTGCGATAATTTCCGATTAACGGGAGCGAAGCTGCGGGCAAAATCTAGTCTTGTCTGTCTATTTGACAGAATTTGGGAGTACCTCCAGTGCTTTAAGTATTTATTGGTGCTCGAATGACGTTTGAAGCGAGGCGGGTGTTGTTTTTAAAAAAAATGTGAAATTCAAAAACCAAGATGGCGGCTTTAGCTTCGATTTTGGCCCCGCGCCAAAAGATCCTTAAACCCACCCTATACAGCTCAAGTTTAATTGACATTTCATGCAAGAAAGTAAGGTGCAAATTGACTTATCTACTGACCTGGAATTAATTAATGCACGAAAATATTCCGTTTTAAGAGCTGCATCTTCCCTTCATTTACAAAAGTTTATCAGCATCTTCCTTCCCTAGTCCCATTCCACTTGGGGTCAGTCCAACACGTTTTCTTCTTCCCTGTCAGACGTCACGGCTCATTTACTCTTTTCTCTTTCATATCATTCCTCACATCATCCATCCATCTTTTCTTTTTCCTACCTCTCCTCTATCCATTAACATTGATATCCATCACTCTATTAAATCACATGTGATTCATCCCTCCTTATTACATGTCCATACCACGACAAACGAATTCCTTTTAAAATTTCTGTAACAGGTGCCACTTTCAAACTACCTGTAATATATGAGTATATTACAGGTAGTTTCCTTACTTTATCCATTCTTGTCACTTCACACATCCATCTCAACATTTTCATGTCCACTAAATGCAATCGTTTTCATCCATTTTCTACACAGCCCAGCATTTTGATCCATACAGTACAAAATATAGCATATTACTTTTCTCAACAGTTATAGAAGATGTTTTTACGGTTCTAACATAAGGAAAACAAAAGAGGGTGGAGCGAGTCGCACAAGCCGCTAAGTTAACAGTTTATGTGTTAAGTGTTCACTCGACATTCAGGGAGAGGACACAGAGATGAGCGGAGCGATCTTTGAAATAGGTTATAGTGAAATTACAGCTACAGATAGTGTAACAGCAGTCAAGGAGACTAGATTTGTGCCCGGTTGATGGCAATAGGCTCGCTCCCTTTTGTTTATGTGACTTTAACTGGAGAAATGTGGAAATAAAATGGAAATGGAATGGTGGATGGTGGATGGTGGATGTGGATGTGGATGGATGTGGAATGTGGATGTGTGTGTGTGTGTGTGTGTGCTGTGTGTGTGTGTGGTGTGGTGTGTGTGGTGTGTATGTGTGTGTGTGAAATGTGGGTGTACACCTCTGCCTAATCCTTCTGGGATTACAGGCCTGATGTTATGTCGCAGAAAGGAGAGGTTATGGATTAGTTGCTCTGCTTTGTCAAGTTTTTCAATAAAAATGGAAGTAAAATAGTAAAACTAAGTGGCCGCTAATTCAATTTCCTACCCTGGCCCACTATGGTCCGACCCTAACCCTTAATCCTTGCTAAGTGCTGACTCCAATAAATGGGTAGCGCCCAAACTGTGTAGTTTAACTATTAAATGCTCTAAGTTTTAGAATAAACAAGATTATTGAAGTATTAGGAAGGTGGAGCTCGTGGCTAAATAATAACAGCCGCACGGGTCGACCTTCAAGGTTAAGCCGTGCTTGCTGAGGTTCGTCCGTGGATGGGTGACCATCATTACTTACCGAGTTTCCTCCGTGCCTCGGAAAACACGTTAAGCCTTTGTTCCCGACTGTCATTTGTACATCTTTGACAGTCGTTACGAGTAGTCAAAAGCCGAAAGTCTGACATCCAGTCTTATTACCCAGTTACTAGGTTGTGGAGGTCAGATAGGTAGTCACTTCATGTGCTGGTACTCAGCTGCATTAGGTTAGACTGGAAGCCGACCCCAACATAGGAAAAAAGATAGGCAGATGATGAGGAACTTGGAGCTACTGCCCTGACATGGTTATACCTAATTCGATACGAACTTACAACTTGGTTATACTGTTTTGCTAAATTAGTTTAACTATGTCCTCTGAGTTTGTTTCGGCTGTTAGTCCCAGAGTAGTCAGGTACGAAACAACAGCCTCATCGAGAGAGAAAAAAAAACAAAAATTTACGTGTTAAACTGGTCGTTAAAACCATCATCATCTGCCTAGCCTTTTCCCAACTATGTTGGGGTCGGATTCAAGTCAAACCGGATGCAGCTGAATACCAGTATTTTACACGGAGCGACTGCCTATCTGACCTCCACAACCCAGTTAGTACTGGGTAATACGATAATCTTTGGTAAGACTGGTTGTCAGACTTTCGGGCCACTGACTACTTGTAACGACTCGACTGTCAAAGATCTAAAAGTGACAGCCATGAGAATGATCGTAAAATGAACGGCTTAACGTGCTTTCCGAAGCAAGGAGGAATCTCGGTATGTAATGGGCGGTGACCTACCCACGGACCAACCTTGACAAGCGCGGCTTAACTTGAAGATCGATCCAAGCGGCTGTTGATATATTTAGCCACGAGCACCTCTAGGTACTTGTGAAAGTAATAACTTCTTATTACAACACAAGGGAGCAATAACACACTTTATGTAAGTCCCAGACAACGTTAATGGAATAATAAAATGTAATGAAAGTCTAACTACGATGAAACAGTACAAACTTATCATCGTTTAAGTTCGTTGTCTTGTTCTGTATGGTGTCCGGACGTAAAGAATAGCACCATCCCATATCTTCCCGTGGGTGTCGTAAGAGGCGACTAAGGGACTTACCAGAGAATGGGCAGCAGCGTTCTCTGTGATTTTTATAACAAACATACTGCGATCGCCAACCCGCCTGCCAAGCGTGGCGAATTGGCGATTATGGCAAAACCCCCCTTGGGGAGGCCTATGTCCAGCAGTGGACGTCTTTCGGCTGAAATGATGATGATGATGAAGTTCTAAAAATATGTATGTCAATTTTTGGTGGTTTCGACATTTTGATGCCGTTGCCGTTGGCTAGGAGAACGGCAGACGTGTTGTGTCAGCCAATCAGAAACAAGCAACGTCTCTATCTAATATGAAGTGAACGCAAATTCCAAAAAGGTAGGTATCACCACCGTTATTTTTATTTTCATTACGTACACATTAATATACATTTTTAAACATTTCTTAAAAAAAACAGGAAAAAAACCATTAAAAATATAAAAATTAGTAGCCCACTGGTATCGGGAACAGGGCCCAAGCCACCGGCCGGCAGTCATAAGAGAGGAACCTCCTAATAATACGAGCCGTGTCCAGGAGTTACCGCTTTCTGAATCAAGCCTTTGATCCAGCTGCCTAACGAGAGCCTCCTCAGGTATTGATTGAGGCTCTTGGCAATTAAGCCATGGGCTGATATGACTATCGGCACAATGATCTCTGAGTCCGACAACCTCGCGAGCCAAGTCAAGATACTTGATTTATTTATCTTTCTCGGCTTTTACGAGTTTCGAGGCCTACAACAGTTCTGTCAGTGATGATGGATTGATCCCAGTACAATGTGATATTGCAATTTTCGCTAACTGGGTCGGGCACATACCTATAGTACGGAACTTCCCATTCCACAAGAATGCATTTTAGAGCAAGTTGCTGATGGATTATCCTGACTACAAGGTTATGTCTATGCATCACTTTCCGTTAGCTAGACAAGAACACCCGGAGATAATGAGACGGAATCGCCTGGACGGTGGCATGCCCGACATTTGTCAACCGTACCGTCTTACACAATAAATCTCCGGAAGTTATTTTTCACCATATAACTTCGTCCATAATTGCATATACAAAACCTTCGGTTTCTCCGAAGAGGTCTCCAGAAAGTAGCCAGGCTACGGACGCTGATAGGTCTACAACGGGCCCATGAAAGGCCCGGAAAAAGCGTCCGTGAAGTCCGTCCGTGATTAGTTTCAAGTACTACAGGTTTGTACGATTACTATTATTAGCCATTTTTGTCCCACTGCAGGGCGAAGGCTTTCCTTCCCTTTTTATTCACCAATCCTTGTGAAAAGAGTTCAGTTAGTCATGCCATCTCCTTCTGGGCCTAGCGCGGTACCGTTTGCTGCTGTTTGGGACATATTGTGCGGTTACTTTAGCCCATAACTCCTCCGGTATGCAACAGATGCGGCACACCTAGTTCCATTTGAGCTTCGCAGCCATGTGACCTTCATCGGCAATTTGAGTTTTGGAACGCAGTATCGAGTTACTAAGAAGGAACAGTCACCTTAAACTTTTCCCTGAGATCAAAGTACACTGGACACTGATTTTCATGGATAAAATAGGTCGAAATTGTTCCAGAACCGAATTGGGGCACCCCGAATTTACGTAGTCTTTTGGCTGTTACCCCTAGAGTGTATATAAAAATCAGCAAGCCGAAGCTGCGGAGGTGAACATGGGTGCCTATCCTTTGTTACGCAAGGGCGAAGGGGTTGAACTTCCCGTAGCGCCGGAGACGTTGCAGAAGCAACCTTTTTCCACTCATACTACTTATATCAAAATTTGTTCGATATTTTAACTTGTACGTATTTTTAGGGTGAATTAATGAATGTATATTAATTTTCAATGTTCAAATAATATAATATGTACCCGATATTTAGGACATTCGATAATCTGTATTTCGATATTTGAATCTTTCGATGTAACTTTTGTAGATATTTAGATTTTAGATATATTGGACCTAGGATATTTAACCATTCGATAATATAAACTTTCGTTATTTTAATTTTCGGTTTTATGGTCGTTCGATATTTCCATTTTCGATGTTTTGAACATCGATATTTTAACAGTAGGTATTTTAATCTTCGATATTCAAATACGTACCCGTTTAATTAATTCCATAATATCCATCATGTTGCCTTAGATACACCATGACACAAATAAGGAAAGAAAGTATTTCTAATAATAACACAAAAATATTTAATTTGACGCGAAAATGTGACGGTTGGATTACTGAACTGAAAAATAATTACGTCGACGTCGTGTTGTCGTCGACTGGTATTAATATCAGCGGCCGTCATCTTAAAATTATAATGACGTGCACTAATCTTGGAGTGAAAATGTGAAAAAAAAATACCTACAGAGAAACGGCATATTGACATTACATCACGCCTAAATTACCTGTAGACAGGAGTAACTCGAGTCTATGGTGAAAGCGCCAGGGTAGCCCGCGCGGGGTCATTTGATGATTTCCCATCCTAAAAAAGGGTAGCCCGCGAAATTCTTTCACAACATGTATTATACAGACCCTTCACGTAACCGTCAATCAAGCATTCTGTACATCAAACTAAGTAACTTTACCCAAAAATTATTGCTGGGAATTGACTTTGTTTTTGGGATGAAAAATCACGTTTTACGGTAGGACTCGATGGAAAGTACTCAAAGCATTGTGCTGATGGATGGATTGAATAATATAGTACGGGGATCGTGGAGGTGCTCAAAGTAAAAATGTTACATTAAAAACATGTATTCAAAAAAACTTGTGAAAATGTTGGAACTTTGACCCCCAATCTCCGTAACTAGAAGGTTCCCAGGTATGGTCTAGAACAAAAACATGATTGCAAAGACGGGGAGAACAAGTGCCTTTCAGATATGTTAAGGGTCTATTTACACCCTTTATAGTATCTTTCATATACTCACCGTTTTAGTAGCCATATTCTTTTAACTGCTAGTTTTAAGCTGCAACCAGTTAGACTGGAAGCCGACCCCAACATAGTTGGGAAATGCAGATGATGATTCCTTCTTAAATGCTATGAGGAGATACAAGGGTAACCCGCGCTTGCCAAGGTCGCTCCGTGGATTGGTGACCATCCATTACATGCGCATACACGTTAAGCCCTTGCGTGCGTTCCTGCTGTCATTTATACGTCTTTGACAGTGGTTACAGGTAGGCAGTGGCAAAGACCGGTCGCTTTATAACCCAGAAAAAAAAAAGGTAGTCAGTGGCACAAAAATATGACTAGTCCTTATCAAGGGGTATAGTATTACTCAGTAATAACTGGGTTGTGGAGGTCAGATAGGCAGGCGCTCCATGTAGAATACTGGTATTTAGCTGCCTCCGGTTTGACTTGAAGCCGATTCCAACAAAATTTGGAAAAGGCTAGGCAGATGATGACGACCCTTTTAAATGCTAATGCTAAAATTTATGACCTTTCCATTTGGGGTATTCCTCAAAGCGCAACTATTTTTAAGTGCAACTAAATTATTCCTCGAAGCGCAACCATTAGTTGCGCTCACAAATTCAAATTAAAAATATTAGATTTTTATTCCTCAAAGCGCAACCATGATTGAAAAAAAAATAATGAATCCATCATACCCCTCTCTATTTTTCAAGATATAATATTTTTAATTTGAATTTGTGAGCGCAACTAATGGTTGCGCTTCGAGGAATAATTTAGTTGCGCTTAGTGGGTTACGCTAGAAAATAGTTGCGCTTGGAGGAATACCCCTTCCATTTAACTTTTATTTTTTTTTCTACGACTTCAAACCTCCCCAAAACGTTTTTCACTTTAACAGTTCCACACTTCCCGTAATTCCCGCCATTTCGCGCACACGCGGCCGCCATTTTCACATTATTATCTCTTTTCCATTTTATTCCCACAGATTATAATAAAATAAAAACCCTTGGGAGAATAATAAAAGAATATTCTTCATTGTTAGAAAAAAAAGACGCTGAGAAGTCGTAAACGGTTGAGTTTCATCAAAAAAGGTTTTTCTTTTTTATTGAGATGCAGATAAAATTGGGATATGAGTGTATGATAAAGTTTATTGGGAGGAGGTTGTGTATAGACGCCAGCACATCAAGCTTCCCGAAACTGTCAAATTTTCCCAATCAACCTTGAACCTAATGCTTCAGAGTAATAAAGTTGAAAATCTATTAAAGAAATTTTACAGATTGTAGTAGCTTGTTGTGCTGGCGTCTGTACATATCTTCACACAAATATTGGCCCTCGAAAATATGTCTGACAGACTGTGTATGTTATGCAAAATACGGTTCTCGCGAGATCAGTTTTCACGTTTGATCTAAGTTTTATTTCAGACAAGCCGTTGCCCACGTACTTCGTCCGCATGAAAAATATGACTTTCCTATTTGAATCTGATTTTGTTAACAATTTCACGGAACCCTAATTCTTTTTTAAAATAACAGTAACCAAAGTTACTCCTTATAATATCAGTTATATGCAAATGAAAGTCCCGTCAAAATCGGTCCAGCCGTTTCGGAGATTAGCGGAACGATTAGGCAGACAAACATTAAAAAAAAAAAATTAACCGTGTTTAAAAAAAGGAGCATAAAAGTCAATGAAACAAACAAAGTCACCGACTTCGGAAAGTAAAGTTGTTTTAGACTTTTTTGAAAGTCAGTATTTATTTGTAAAAAGTTTCTTATTTGTTATAAGCAGCTTATATTATTATATTGTCATACTATGCATTCAGTAAAAACCTATTATTTTGAAATTACAGACTTTTCCATTTTATTTATTTGTCTATAGATAAATCTTTATTCTCTGAAAGTATGAGCCATGATATGCATGGTCACATTGAATTGGTTAAAAAATAAAATCCACTAGTAAAGTCCTTTTGTTTTACAACTCTTTCTGTATAGATTAATTTTACCCCACGGGTCTACTACAGTATTTTTTGAGTATGTAAAGAGTATTGTCACTTTTCAAATGTTCCAGGACTCTGCTAACGAATGTGGAACTGGGTCTAAGACCGTATACGTCTCACCTCTTTTCCTGATTTTGTGCAACAAAAGCTTCAGACAAATCGACTTCTGCATTGCCATCGACAAGTGCGCCCTAGTAGGGCTGCGGGACTGTTCGAAAGAGATACCGCGGCCCTGGAACACAACGGGCAAAGAAGGAACATGGATGGGTTTTAGTCAGTAGAAGTCTGACACTCCCTTTCGCTCCGCCCAGAGCGGGGGGGAGGGGGGTCATTTCAGAATTACCCACCAGAAAAAAAAGTGCGCCCTAGTATTCGGACAATAATATTTAATACTCGTCAATACGAAGAGGCAGAGAAAGGTTGCACATTGATAATTAATTTGTAAATAATTAATTTGTATACCTAAAAAGGCCATTTTGAGCAATTCTTTTAAAATTAAATCAACAGCAAAAGCTCCTTCAATTTTTATAATTTTCTTTTCATAACTCGTGTTCTAGCAAGCTCATGTTATCTTGAACGTAAAAGTACCAAGGAAGCATGAGTTTACGGCGGTCATTACTTCGTCGTAAAAACATTACGACTTTTACTTTTCTTGCAAAGCCTCGCACGGAGTATTCAACGGACCGAGA
This sequence comes from Noctua fimbriata, assembly GCA_905163415.1. NCBI lineage: Eukaryota > Metazoa > Arthropoda > Insecta > Lepidoptera > Noctuidae > Noctua > Noctua fimbriata. The sequence goes on along the minus strand of LR990934.1, from coordinate 6,766,796 downwards.
GTTTATCATGAACACAAAAATCATTTTTAAATTTCCTATCGTACAGTATTTTAGTTAAACTACAAGGAAAATTACAACACCCATAAATCAGTATCAAGTCTTAAAACTAAGAAAATAATATGTGCAACACAAGTATTTTCTATTTTGAAATCGTTTGAATTTACGCGTTGGTGAAGATGACTTCATATAATTTCTTGAGGATAATACTGCCACCTTAAGTGTATAACGGCGCGTGATGATTTAGTTGGTTTATTGCAACACTTTTTATAGGTTGTAATCGATTATTTTTATTCTGTGGCTTTTAATTTATTTTAGAGCGGTTAACACCGAATGGGGTTGTGAATGTCATGGCGGCGGTGACAGTGCTTTTTGATGTGACTGTCACCCGGTGGTCATGCACAAATCCATTGGCTCTAAACTCAAATATAATAGTTCTTGTAATGTGGTTTTAATCAGTAGCTATCATATAATGTTCCGTTGAAATCTTGTAATTATATCAAGTGAATTATTCTGCACATATTATAATGTAAATCAACCACCTGCACGTACACGCCTGTAATGGAGGACCAACAACAAATAACGTATAAACAGCGACACGTAGTGTCTCGGCTGCTCGAAAATCCGATATATATTTTATAAATACTGCACAGTGTTGAACCTACAGAGTATAGCCATAAGAGTTTTTTTTTAGGATGAAACCTGCGTCATATGATGAAACAACGAAAGTAACAGCGGCCCAATATCCACCGATCAACACATTCAGTGCTGCGAAAATTGAATTACCTGTACCACTAGCCTACACATTAGCACTCCATCATTTGTTTTTACTCCATGTCCACGTGCTATGGAGCGTGTCCTAAGAGTTTGTGACATTTGAGGATATTTTTGTTACAACAAGATAATATTTCCGTTGTTTTACGGCTTTTTCTATGGCTTCATCATCACCGTCAAGCTTGTTGACTGGCTAATATTTTCACCACGGCATCGGATTTTATTGATAAAATACAGTGTCTATGGAGTTTCGTGGCCGTGTGTTTATAAAGAGATCTGCTTTTTGGAACGGGCAACTAACTTCGACATTCTGAGTTACCTACTTACTGTACTGACCGATTTTTTAACAATTCAAAAGTGGCAGTAAATGAATTAATTGAAATTGAAGCTTTGAGTTTGAGTTAAAAAAAATAATATACAGGGTGGAAGCGACACCGACGCACAAACAGTTACCACGTTTCCAGTACATCGTTCTGAACACCCCCACATGGAAATTTTTCATCGATATTTTTTTTTAAACTGCTGTTTGTTACTAATGCAGTTTTGTAGGAAACAGCAGTTGATTTTTAAATCTTCTTCTTAGTCGTTTACTCTTGACAGAGTGGTTGTGGTCATGGGGGTCGCCCACAACTGCGGTCGCTGCTTTCGCGATCCTTTTCTACCAGTGAGCACATTCTGCCAGAAGGATCTTGGTTGCAGATTTGATGGAGTCTATCCATCGGGTTGGTGATCGATGACGTGGCCTCGTGCCATTGACTCTAGTCTCTAACCTGAATCACCAAACGCTCCACGGAATCATAGTTGAGGGTAACGTGTCCAAAGAATCTTAGGATACGTAATTGCACAAACGACGACAGTTTCTTTGAGTATTGACAAGTTAGTCCGATGAGCGGTTCAGCTTAACCTGAGCATGCGTCTCCAACACCACATCTCAAGTGCGTCAATCTTGCGTCGGTCCTGAATTCGCAATGTCCATGTCTCAGCTCCATATAGGAAGATCGAGAAAACCAGGGTGTCCATCGGCGATCTCTCCAGATTTTGTCCAACTTCTTTTAAATAACCAATGAAAAATGAATGATGTACTGAATACGTTAACCGGTTTAGCGTCGGCGTCCTTTACACCCTGTATACGCAAATAATCGGAGATTTTTTTAATATAAATACTCATGCGTGTCTCCGACTTGATGTGTTTTAGTCTAAACTAGCTACTGAGTCAAAATAATTCTGTGCCTTGAACCCGATAGTTATCACATTATTCGGTGTTTTCTTACATATTCAGAGAGCAATGAACACTGAACAGTTTAATACAAACATGCGTACCACTACGCTGAATAAATATTATCCTAATTCCTACGAATAGAAACCACACGCACATACTGTGGGTGATATTATTCAGCAATTATTGTTTATATGTCGGATCCGGTCATTAGTACGGACATAAAATGAATCACAAGTGCGCTGGTGGTGACGTCACGCGACCTACTTACAAGTCTACCCACACCACAGCGTGGCTTCTACAGAGCCCAACCCGAGGCAAGGAGGTCAGTCAATGTCTGATAGCAGCGGAGTTGAGACGTCTTGGAACTGTACCCGATTCATTGTGCCCCGTGTTATTGTGTTAAATTGTAATTTCAATTAGTTTGTTATTTTTATTGCACGTAACCCATCGTCTGCCCACATGACGTACGAGCCTAACGAAATAAATCCTGACGTATCCGACATATATTTTATGTTATTTGTGCCTAATCTATGAATATGAGTAAGTATAGAAGCAGGGTGTGACTGCGGAGCCTCATACCACGGATCACCTCCTGCTCCTTGAGGGACCTATCCTAAGTCACCAACGCCGTCGATGTGGCAGAGTTCTGGTGAAAGGTAATTTGACTCAAGTCATTCTGGGCACCATCGACATGAAGAAGGGAAGAAGTCTACATAGGTTTAGAGCAACCCGATACATGAAGAAACCAACAAACAGAATATCAACTCATCATCATCTATGTTGGGGTCGGCTTCCAGTCTAACCGGATGCAGCTGAATACCTGTATTTTAAATGGAGCGACTGCCTATCTGACCTCCACAACCCAGTTAGTACTGGGTAATATGATAACTCTTGATAAGACTGGTTGTCAGACTTTCGTGCCACAGTCAACCTTTAACGACTGTCAAAGATCTACAAATAACAGCCGGGACCAACGGCTTAAAGTGCACGAGGCACGGATCAAACTCGGTATGTAATGGGTGGTCACCCATCCACAGGCCAACCTAGGCAACCTAGGCTTAACCTAAACATCGATCCGAGCGGCTGTTATTTTTTTTTTATCACCTTAAATATTTATTTATAGAATAAAAGGTGTAAAATTAAAATAACCTATATTAACTAACTAACTTAAAAATAAACTTAAAAAATGGCGTCAAAAAACTCCTCCTCAACGTAGTCAACTGGTAATGTACCCAAAAGACTGGCGGCGTTGCCACGTTGTATGGCAACGCTAAGCCTTTGGCCAAGGTCAAAGCCAGCCCTTGGGTCACGGGAAGAGTCAACTAAACGTTTAGAAATGTCCTTGAAAAGGCTGTGAGCACTCGGACCCCACGGACCTAGAGTTTCAACCCCAAACGGCTCGAAAATATAGTTACCAATAAGGTTACTATATTTACGCCGCTTGAGGTTCTCTGCAGCCGCAGCCGCAGCACCAGCACAGCACGATGAGCTAGGAAGATGGGATGGCGCAAGAGTATCGACACAAGTTGCATCCCACACTAAAGGCCTACCCATCTTCCATGGAAACAAAGACATGCCGTCCGGTCTCTTGCCATCGTCGCGTGCCAAGCCATTTGGTTCTAATAAAGCTGGAACGCCGAAGGTGAAGAATAAGGTCTAATAAACTTTCAGATGAATAAAAATATGTATATACCTACATAAAAAAATGGAGTATCAAAGTTACTTGCTGCCGACAGTGAACCGTGTTATCATTTAAGTTTACTAGGACGAAACAAAATTATGACAAGGCTGAATAAAACATTGAATATTTTATGAAGAAAGACTAGAACTTCTACGTAATACCTAACTATTAAATATTAAGGCAGAAGTAACCGTAGACAGTTAATTTATTACTTTTTAAAACAGTTATGTACGTAACACATTACTAATTTCTCGATATTAATAAACAATGTCTAACAATGTTTTTGATTTTATGTGTGTTCATCATATGGATCATGGTCTGAAATAAAGTTTTACTATTTTTGTTTTATTTTAATTTATTGACTGATTAGAAACAAAAATACAGAGATGATTTTTAAATATTTTTATAAAGGAAATTAATTTGTATTATGTAGACTTTTGAGCTGATTTCTGATTGGCAAGATGCAGATGAGGAGTGTGGAAATAAAATAAACATAACATAACATGACGTCTCTAATGCCCGAAGGGTTATGCAGAAGTGTGGGTGCCTAATAATACACAGCCTCATCGCTAGTTCTGTTTAAGTACCATTTTTAATAGGAGGCGAGCCTATTTACATCAACCAGGCACGTCGTGATTGCTACTGACAAATTCCTGATGAAAACCTCAATACCACTTTCCCCGACGAAGGAATCGAATCCACGACCTCATGCGCAACAGTCGCGCTTGCGACCACTAGACCAACGAGGCAGAGACGAGAGACGAGAAAGTTAAATACACAGATTTATGTCCGTAAGGATTGAGGAGCCACTTTTTTGTAGCGCAATGAAATTATTGTACTTATTTAGTAGTAAGTTTAAAAAATTGTAGGATCGATCCTCGATTTTATAGTATAACACTTCAAAAGTTGTATGAACATAAAGGTGGTACCTCAATCTAGATGTTTGGATTGAGGAGCCACGTCAGAACTTCGGATATCATGGATTCATATTTATCGTAATTTGGTATATTTTTGTAGCAATTGAGGGTAGTTAGTAGACAAAATCTGAACACGGTTGTATAAAAATTAAAAAAGTTACCGTACATTATAAATGTGGCTCCTCAGACCATTCAAACACTCATCATTTTTCAAAGAAGTAGTTGTTCAATTAATTAGTTTACAAAAAAAAGTAATTAATTCTTATTGAAAACTTCACACATTACAAAATCAATTACTAACAAATCATTACTCAGTTACTCAAACGAATAAATAGAATTCTCACATCACTACAAAGTATTAAACAAAGTCGCTTCCCGCTGTCTGTCTGTCCCTATGTATGCTTTGATCTTTAAAACTGCGCAACGTATTTTGATGCTGTTTTCAGTAATAGATAAAGTGATGCAAGAGGAAGGTTTATATAAATACAACATTAGTTTTAGTATATGCGAAACCTGATACACGTGTCTAGTATTTTTATGTAAAGAATCTAACTACAAAATTTCAAAACTGTATCATGAAAAATCACAAAGTTATAAGCTTGTTCTGTTACCTTGTTGTCCGCACAAAAACGCGGTCACCGCGCAGCGCACGCCTCCAGCGTCGTCTTTAGCTCATTGATAATAATAATTTGGCAGTAGGTACCTAAATTATTGCGATAGGTACTCAAAGTCGCTCGGTGCCCAACTTTTAACCTTTTTAAATATTTTTGGGAAAAAATATAACATGGTTTAAAAATGATTGGAATCGATTCAGTTACTTATTCTGAACTAACTATATTCAGGTTTCGCATATACTAAAAATAATGTTGTATATATTGCACCCGTGCGAAGCCGGGGCGGGTCGGTGCTAGTCTAAAATAGAATACAGTTCTGGAAATGTACTAAGCGAGCAGAAGTTAGCAAACATCACTATTATAGGTCTTACAATAACATTCCACCTCAAATATGCAAAGTATAACAGACGGCTAGGTTCCTTCCTACGTTTGTTCAAATGGAGGAGCGTTTAGACTGAACGATTCTTATGTAATCATCGCCTTCCTACCCTTGTGCTACGTTATCTGGCAGGGGTTGGCGCAAAACGTTTTTCTCTTCCATTTCTCTCAACCTTCACGCTCTCATTTGCTCCTTTTTCTTTCATATCATTTATTTTTAACTGACTTCTAAAAAAGGAGGAGGTTATGTATTCCACTGTCATCTTTTATTATGAATGTACACCGATTTCTCTTTGATTACTGGTCCAATTAAAGTGACAGATTTTTCATTTGGTAGAGAAAACTCGCGCGGTTGTCCCATTTTAATTTAATTTTAGATTTGCTTCGGTACTTTACGAGTTATCCTCTATATCTATAATACACGGTGTAAACAGACCCTTCACAAAGCCGTCAATCAATCATTCTGTACATAAAACTAAGTAACCTTACGCATAAATTATTGATGGGAAACGACTTTTTTTTTGGGTGAAATATAATAAAATACGGTAGGACTCGATGGTACGCACTCAAATCATTGTGCTGTAGGATGGATTGAATAGTACGGGGGTCGTACGGTGGTCGCTTTAAGTAAAAATCTAAAAAAGCATGTATCTAAAAAAAGCTTGTGAAAAAGTTGAAACTTTTACCCTCAATATCTCCGTAACTAAAAGGTTCCCAGTATGGTCTAGATTCTAGACCATTTTTGTATAAGACTCTAGAACAAAAAAATGATCGCAAAGACGGGGAGAACAAGTGCATTTCGGCTTCGTTAAGGGTCTATTTACGCCCTTTATACATTTTTTCTTCTTCGTCTGAGTGAATGATGTGCTAATAACTTCTAGTTACAATGTAAAATTGATACTTGACTAGGATATCTCGCACAAATCCTTGTCAAGTTAAAGTAAAGTTTTCTTAAAATTCTGACTTTTTTGGGGTATTCCTCAAAGCGCAACTATTTTTAAGCGCAACCAACTAAGCGCTACTAAATTATTCCTCGAAGCGCAACCATTAGTTGCGCTCACAAACTCAAATTAAAATATTGTATGTTTATTCCTCAAAGCGCAACAATGTTTGAAAAAAAAAATGAATCACTGATACGAGGGGTATCAGTGATTCATTTCTTTTTTTCAAATAATAGTTGCACTATGAGGAATACCCCACTTTTTAGTACTCCAGCTGGGTTGGTCCCATAGAAGTTTTCGATCAGTATTAGAAACAGGATCTCTCGAAAATAGCCATTTTCTTGCTAACTGTAACTTTTTTTTAAATCAATGATTGGGGATCCAAACACGGAAAATTATGGATAGTGTCCTAAGTCCATTTTCGTGTAGCTGCAATGGTTATGGTGCCCCTTACAGTCCCGCTAAAAGTTGCCACCCTGTATACAACATTAGTTTTAGTATATGCGAAACACGTGTATTTTTATGTAAAGAATCTATGTACAAAATTTAAAAACTGTATCATGAAACATCACAAAGTTATAAGCTTATTCTGTTACCTGGTTGTCCTCACAAAAGCGTGGTCACCACGCAACGCGCCAGCGTGCAGCGTGTCCAGCGTCGTCTTGAGCTCATTGATAAACATAATTTGGCAGTAGGTACCTAAATTATTGCGATACTTAATGTCGCTCGGTGTCCAAGTTGTAACTTATTTTAAATATTCTTGGGACAAAATATAACATGGTTAAAAAAATATTGGAATCGATTCAGTTACTTATTCTGAACAAATTATATTCAGGTTTCGCATATACTAAAAATAATGTTGTATACAATGTGATAGGGGTGAGACTTCTAACCCGTTAAGGCTGAGTACTACATCTAATTTTATCGACAAAAAAAATAATATGGGGGGTTGAACCCCCTCCCCCTAAAAATTATGGCTATTTTAATATTTTTTTTAATGTACTACGGCGCGCTTGATACTTTATGTGATATCAAAGGTTGTATGCGTCGTAGAAACAAAAAAAAAACGACAAACGGTAGCTAATAACCTTGGCTAACTAATTCATTACTTTTTTCATATGTTTGATAATGTTTTGGTGAGAAAAAAAAATCATTTCTGAATTATTTTGACCGAAAAAATCGCTATTTTTCAATATTTTCACGAATTACTCAAAACTATGTCCCATAAAATTATTAATAATTTGCGCTCACTTAAAAGTATTTGAGTTATTCTTTCTAACGATACCAAAAACATCACCATAACATTACAAATTCAAGTATTAAGAACCATTAACCATATCATAACAAAAGCAGGTAACAAAAAGAGGTATGCGAGCGGGTAAGAAAACTTACAACGTAATGTAACAGACAAGGATAGAAGATGACACCACATGCTGTGAGGTGTGCGAGAGGGTAAAAAAACGTACAATGTAATGTAACAGACAAGGAAAAAAGATAAATACACCACGTGCGGTAAAGCGGTTCTTGTCACCATTGTCGGGTATTATTAGTCGTTACAAATCTGTGACTGCTAACACACCTTGTTAAATTTCTTCTCGCGCGTTTCGTGGACAAGTTTCGCTATGGCTAATCGTCGTAATTATGACGAATATGTTGCGGATATTCATTTCGTATATGGTTTTTGCAATGGCAATGCCAGTGCAGCAGTGCGCGAGTACCATAGAAGGTTTCCAAACCGACCCACACCGAGTTATCATACGTTTATTGATATTCACGCAAGATTGGCAAATTATGGTATAAGAAGACCAGCTCCAGAACGTGTTCGCGATCTACCAGTGGCAGCGGAAGAGGACGTGTTAGATCTCATACACAGAGATCCTAGATTAAGTTTGAGACCCCTTTCAAGGATGACGGGCCTGGGGTACTGGACTATTTCAAAAATATTACACCGAGAAGGATTACATCCTTTCCACTTCCGGAGAGCAGAGGAAATAACAGGCCAAGATAATTACGCGCGGTGTGTTTTTTCCTCTTGGATAAATCGCAGAGTGCGTCGCAATCCCGATTTCCTTGCTAAGATTATGTGGACAGACGAAGCAAAATTCACAAGGCGAGGAATTACAAATTTTAGAAACCAACATTTATGGATGGCTGAAAATCCTCATGCTGTACGAACATCGACATTCCAACACGAGTTTTCAATAAATGTATGGGCTGCCATGATTGACGATATTTTAATAGGGCCCATTGAATTGCCAGAGAGATTAAATGGGCCTAGATTTCTGCATTTTCTGCAAAATGAATTTAACGAAGAACTCATGAGTTTGCCACTAAGCTATCGGCGCCACATGTGGCTACAATTAGACGGTGCTCCTGCTCATTTTGCCTTGACTGTTCGCCAATATCTAAACGAAGTCTTCCCGAGATGGATTGGACGCGGCGGAACAGTTGCTTGGCCTCCACGTTCGCCCGATTTGACGCCTTGTGACTATCATCTTTAGGGATAGTTGAAGCAAAAAGTTTATTTCGTCGAGGTAAACACGAGAGAAGAGCTCCGGGAAAGAATTAGGATCGCCGCCGACGAACTTCGATCTAATCCCGCGGTATTAAGACGAACCACGCGACAAATGGCTATAAGAGCCACCGCCTGTTTACAAAACAGAGGAGAACACTTCGAACAGTTAATCAATTAATTTTAAGCATTAAAATGTTTTGTTTGATTGTATTTTTCAGTAGGTTTGATTTTAAATAAATGTAAAGTACATATGAATATTACTGGTTTCATTTACAAATAATGTCAAGTATGAGTATTGAGCTTACACAGGGGAAACTACTTAGAATTGATGATGTTATGGTGATGTTTTTGGTATCGTTAGAAAGAATAACTCAAATACTTTTAAATGAGCGCAAATTATTAATAATTTTATGGGACATAGTTTTGAGTAATTCGTGAAAATATTGAAAAATAGCGATTTTTTCGGTCAAAATAATTCAGAAATGATTTTTTTTTCTCACCAAAACATTATCAAACATATGAAAAAAGTAATGAATTAGTTAGCCAAGATTATTAGCTACCGTTTGTCGTTTTTTTTTTGTTTCTACGACGCATACAACCTTTGATATCACATAAAGTATCAAGCGCGCCGTAGTACATTAAAAAAAATATTAAAATAGCCATAATTTTTAGGGGGAGGGGGTTCAACCCCCCATATTATTTTTTTTGTCGATAAAATTAGAGGTAGTACTCAGCCTTAACGGGTTAGAAGTCCCACCCCTATCACATTGTATATAGTGCGAAAAACTAAGAATTCAATTTCAATGACAACTTTGTTTTACAATTTTAATATAAACTAGTATTGAGTTACGCAACGTTTTAAGATTATCTACACTAGTTAAAAAAAATACTCGACACCGTTGTATTATATCCATCTATTTCTAGTATCAACATGACCTACATATTTTGAAAATAACTCATATCGATTCTCAAGGCGGTTCAAGAACTACAAAGTTCGTAACTATCCAGTCCACTATTCCAGTACTCAACCAGTTCATTTCCTCAGTCTAAACGCGTCATAACAGAAACGTTCGTAACTTTAAGATAGCAAAGCGAGGTCTGACCACTCTGACCAGTCTGACCAGTCTGTTCATAACTGTCTGTATTTGTTGTTCAACTTCGTTTTCTAAACAATTTTGAATAGAATGCTTGTTTGTTCGGAACTTTCTAGAAACTTTGTTTTATTCCAGGTTGAAATATTTTCCCTTATAACGAGAAATGAAAATGTTATTATTTTGAACATTCAATAACCAACTTATTTGAAGAGTACTAGTTACCTAATTATTCTAAGAACTATGAGAGTTTACCTTGTTCTACAAAAAGTAGGTATAATGGGCATAAAAGTAGTAAAGAAGCCGAAAGGCACTTGTCTTCCCGTCATTGCGATCAATTTTTTTTTGAAGGTATTTGAAGTAAAGTTATAACATTAAAAACTTGTATTTAACAAAAAACTTATAAAAACTTAAAATTATAATTCTGCTAAAAACAAAGTGGCCACTTTAGGTCCCTGGCATTTTGCAGTTTCTGTTCAACCTATGAGAATATTCAGTGACATCAAGTATCATTTGCCTAGCCTTTTCCCAACTATGTATGTTGGGGTCGGCTTCAAGTCTCTAACTGGATCCAGCTGAATACCAGTATTTTACATAAAGATACTGCCTATCTTACCTCCAGTAACCAGCATATATGCATAATAAACCTTAGCCGTACCCACAGAAACCAAAAAAGATTGTAGATCAGATAATACTGAATTTGAAGACCCTACATTTCCCCGTAACCTCTTAACTCCATAACATTGTAAAACAAAGTTCCTCACACTTCGCGAATTCAGCTCGTTGAGTTCAGTTGAGAGGCTCTCAAGTCTTGACACCCTCATTACTGCTGCCTCCTGTGGGTCGTACTCAAGTGAGTGGCATACGACGGTGAAAAAGGCAACTCTTGGAGTTTTTGGGGAAGGTTATTTTCTTGTTTGGATTCAGAACGGCCCTTGTATTAATAAACACATTGAGAATGTTAATAATGAGAAGGTAATTAATTTATTCAATAGATATAAAAAAAAATACTTTGCTTTTAAAAGCTTTAAATCGGTAAAACTAGGTACATAAATTATGTCGCAGTAAGATAGTTATTGCTCTAGGGTAGATAATGTAGAGGTAACATAGTCATTGCCCTATATCCCGAGGGATATGACTATATCCTGGAAGATAGGATTTATAACTATCTTACTAAACTAATATAGTGTAATAATTATAAGTAATAAATTTGATGCAAGAGCGAGCATAGTGAGCTTGGGCACCCCGAGTCGGAGAGGTTAGGTCCAAAAGGGATGGCGGGGTCTAGAGAGCGAGCGAACTAAGTCCCCGCCATCCTCTTTGTGTCAGTTTACTTTAAATCGTGCAGACAGTAACAGGCGCCGTGCGGGGGCTACGTCAACTACGCATTAGTTTGGAGTCATTTTATTTATAGGATAGTAAAATGTAATTTTTTTGGTTATAATTCCACATTAAAATGGGGTTTAATTTTAGTGATCATTGGCAGTATAAAAGTGTTTTTTATAATTATTTTTATCCCGACTTTAACTGTCGTTCTGCGATATATACACAAACAAACACTGGGGCAAACATAACTAGATATATCAAATCAGACGTTAATCACTCCCCCGGTTGTAACAAAGTTAGGGTTTCCGTGAATATACCTGTATCGTCTTATACTGACAGATGCCTTAAGGGAATTCTTCAATTAGAACAATCAATGCCTACAGGCTATTGACGTCAGCAACGAATCTTGGTAAGTTTGCTAACTATATTAAACTCGTATAATCGTCTGTTTTGGTTCCAGATGGGCGGCGTTAATATTAGTCTAGTATAAGTTACTAAATATGTATGTCGGATATGTCAGGATTGATTCCGTTAGGCTAGTACATCATGTGGGCAGACCATGGGTTTGGTGCTATGAAAACACACTGGGTGCGATACACTGTTTCTAGCAAAACTAACGAATTACTTGAGATTACCACTTAACAGAATAACACGGGGCTCAATGAATCGGATACAGTTTCAAGACGTCTCAATTCCACCGCGATCAGACTCTGACTGACGTTCTCCCTCGAGTTGGACATCAGGGCTCTGTACAAGCACACCGTGTGGTGGGAAGACGGGCTAGTAAGTCAATTGATGTCACCACTGCACACTGGCGCGCTTTCCAATTCATTTTATGTCCGTACTAACGACCGGATCCGACATTTATTTATTTATTATTTAGCTGTGTTTAAAATAATTAAACTGACGATAATTATAATTACAGTATTATTTTGTCTTACCTAAATTCAGTTAGAATACCGGGGTTAGACTTTCAATATTATTAATTTCCGCCCTAACGTGATGTTTGAATGAAGTCAAGTCGTATATGTGTGTAAGTACCCTTTATATGATCGATAGTTCAAATGTTCTTTTTTTTTTCATCTTTTTAAGATGAAGAAGGAAAGCTTTGATTTAGAGCTTTGATCAAGCCTTAATTAAAAATTAACATTCCAATCACAACATCAAAACAATAATTTAAATAATTTAATCTCAAAGGAAACTCATAATTTTGCTGTTTCAAGCAGGATGAGGTCAATAAGAGGCGAGAGGTTCACAACAGACTTGTATAACGAGCCCTCAACAGAGGTAGAGCACTCTTTACAATGCAAAATCAAAATAATGAATGCCCTTGTGTAAGAGGACAAAGATGAATGAACAACACGAAACATTGGGGTTCTTTGCCCAATCATTACATACATGAATCAATCATTCACTAACACACACACAGACCTACTCACACTCACACACCCCACACACACACAAACACTACACATACCTGAACATGCTACTATTAATTTGTAAAATCATCGTACCAAAAATTTTTTCTTTACTTTTTAATTAAGTATGTATCAACATTGTAGATTGTAACCCATGGGAAGTTGAGGTAACCCTATCACAAGTATCCTTATAACTTACCGGGGCTGCCTCAATTGTGCTGTTATAACATTTGTATGAGAAACAATAAAAACTTTTTATTTTATTTATTTTTGCCCACCTTCTCATCATAAAACTGTGTAGATCTGTGCCGTACTTTCCTATAAGGCGATACTTGCATGCACCGTGTATACGCGCGGTCGGGCGGCGGTGGTGCGGATCGTGAGCGTGTCTGATGTCGCATTGGCTTGTTTAAATTCCGTTGATGCCTAAAGGTCAAGGCCATACATGCTAGGGTGTACCTGACAGGTTTGCTTGTACAGTTGAACTGTAAGTACAGGCAAACCGGAGCGTGTGTGTTGCAAAACTGTGCAAGTTTCCTAGCTACGCAGCTCAAGCTTACCTGACGGGTGTACCTGTACCGGTAAACCTGTTAGGTAAACCCTAAAGTGTATGGCTACCGAACGCGAGTGTATGGCGCTAACGAGCGACGCTCACCACCCATACATTTCCTTAGCCACGTTCGCACAACCGCACGGATGAGCAGTATCGTGTGGGAATCGCCTAAACGCGACGCCTGTCTTCAAGGGGAGGATGGCACTAGTTTTCCCATCTGGCCCTGTGTAGAAAAATACACCGAAGGGATACATGGGAGCACGTCACGTGTACGCCCCGTTTACGATGTGACATGCGACGCAACGTGAGTACCACAGCGCGCGGCGTTGCGGCGACTTGTAGAACTATTTCTTTCATTTGTTTCTACACAGTCACTGCCGCAATAAACGTGTCGCTTGTTGAGTCTGTAGCTCGTGGGCAAGCGGTTATATAAAGTAGGTAACAAGACCCTTAACGAAGCCAAAAGCTACTTCTTTTCCCCGTCATTGCGATCATTTTTTTGCTGTAGACCATACCTGGGAACCATCTAGTTACGGAGATATTGGGGGCCAAAGTTCAAACTTTTTCACAAGTTTTTTTTAAATATATGTTTCTAATGTAAGATTTAAACTTTAAACATCTTCACAACCCCCGTACACCAATGCATCCATCAGCACAATGTTTTAAGTGTGTTACATTGTGTCCTACGGTGAAAAAAAACGTGATGTTTCACCATAAAAAAAAAATCGTTTCCCAGCAATAATTTTTGCGTAAAGTTACTTAGTTTGATTGATATACAGAATGTTTGGTTGACGGCTTCGTGAAGGGTCTGTTTACACCCTGTATGGTGGAAATTTCTACCAAGGTTAAAGGACCTGATTTCAGACTCGATGTTCGTCTGTTCATCAACATCTTTCTGCCCTTGGTTCATATTACTTGCGGTGAACCCAACACGCCTTTTTCTTCCATTCTCTCCTGTCAGCCATCAAGCTATCCGAAGTGCGTCAGTTTAAAAAATATCTGTTCCATACAAAAAGGCAATACAAATATCTTCGCGGTCAAAATATGTGAAACGGCTTTTTTTTTATATGTCTTGTCCTTTGAATTGAACACTTCGTCAATCAAATCGTGTGAGGAAATCCAAGGAAAAGCAGTCCTAAAAAAACATCAATCAATTCTCCCTAAACACAACATTTTATTAGGGCCTAAAAATACATTGACCCCAAGAAAGGGAAGAAATTAAAATATATCAACTTCTTGCGCACCCTCAACGGCCCTAAAATTGGGGTCCCTAATGTGTTTCGTAGAAAATGTGCAAATAACATAAAACGTTATTAGGAAACTTCAGTATTTTTCCGGTAAATACCCTCGAGGGAGAGAACCTCTTGCCCTGCTGTGGCCCTCTTAGTATGGAGGCGTAATTACTCAACCTACTTTACGTGAAAGTATCATTACGCTTTTGGCTTAAAAGGTTGGGTAGAAGTACACAAAATTTTGGATTAAGATCGCTTAGTATGGAGCAGCGGCCAGTTGTTTCGACGAGAAGAGACATGAGCGGTGAGCGGTGTGCGGCGAGCGGTGTGCGGTGGTCACTAAACTGGACGTGAGTAGCCTGATTGGAAACGGGATATTTACCATGTTTACTGTTTCTTTTGAGTTCCCGATATTTCGGCGCTATTGCAAGCACTATGATCACGAATAAACTGAATGAACAAGAAAGAGGGTAAACCGATTTGTCTGCTCATAAACACCCACCCGCAATAACTTCAGTTTATCCGTGATCATGGTGCTTGCAACAGCGCCGAAATATCGGGAACTCAAAAGAAACAGTAAACATGGTAAATATCCCGTTTCCAATCTAAATAATAATGTTAGTGACAATGATAGTTTAAAATCTTATATTGTGAGTAGCCTGTACATACATCTCTGCTACCGTCTAGCCAGTGTGCATCTCCGCACAGCTTTAGTGGATACACCCTAGCTTCCAAGCAACTCCTGTTCTCTCTACTTCGCACATCTCCGCACGTCTCCTCTGTGGTGGAGTCCGGGCCTCCTAAAGAAACATCGAAACAACTACAGAGAAGATTCTAGAAGGAACGTAAAATTCAATTGATGATCTATTATGAATCATGTTATGAACCAGTAAGCAATTTTTGGCCTAGATGAAATATATACATATATTTTGAGACTAAAAGGATAATTTAAATGTGTTCATTGTGTGAAAAATTCACGAGAATATGGCCAAATAATAACAGCCGCTCGGATCGATCTTTAGGTTAAGCCGTGATTGCCTAGGTTGGTCTGTGGTTGGGTGACCACCCATTACATACCGAGTTTCCTTCGTGTCTCGGAAAGCACGTTAAGCCGTTGGTCCCGGCTGTCATTTGTAGATCTTTGACAGCTGTTACAGGTAGTCAGTG
Source organism: Noctua fimbriata (assembly GCA_905163415.1). Lineage (NCBI taxonomy): Eukaryota > Metazoa > Arthropoda > Insecta > Lepidoptera > Noctuidae > Noctua > Noctua fimbriata. The sequence continues at coordinate 6,750,973 of LR990934.1, read as the reverse complement.
GCCCAAAAAGTCTGACAACAAGTCTTACCAAGGGGTATCGTATTACCTAGTACTAGCTGGGTTGTGGAGGTCAGATAGGCAGTTGCTCCATGTAAAATACTGGTATTCAGCTGCATCCGGTTAGACTGGAAGCCGACCCTAACATAGTTGGAAAAAGGCTAGGCAGATGATGATGACATTCTAAGCTTACAGTTGTTATGTTTAAGTCCCATATAATTGGGGGCGACCTTACAGCCATCCACGGAACAAATTCAAACTCCGGGCAAGTACAAAGAAATATAAAAGAATTTAAACAAAAGTTATGTTTCTTTCAAGTGCCAAGGCTAAACCAGTACATCATTATCGACCGGCACTAAGTGAATAATTAATCAGAAACGCCATCTTGTACGCCACGTGTAGGCTGCCACATTTCCTAATTATTTAATTGCTCAAGCTAGTTAATAATTCAATATGGCAATGAGTAAATTGTTACATTTTCAGTACTGAAAAGTGTGAATAATTTTAATTATGAATGGGAAGATACATATATAAGGTACCAGGGGTTCATAATTTATGAGGACATGGCATTGGTGCATGCATTATAAATACACATGTCTTAGCTATTTCCTTCGAATGAGTAAGAGGGCCAATTTTTTAACTTTTGAAGTAATTAAATATTATGAATGCAGAGTTCAAAATAATGATGTTAATACTAAAATAAAAATCGCTTTCGTTTTACATTCGTTGCTGAAACACTTATTTAACATGACAAGCCCTATATCTTTCATTTTAACATCACGTAGGTACATATGTATTTTTTTTTTTTTTTGTAGCCTTCATTTTGTCCCACTGGCCTCCAAACCTGTCCAAAGGCCTCCCATTTCTCCCTCCAAACCTATCTGATCTGTGCAATTTCTGGCCACATTTGCCCCGCATATGTATATGTGAAAAGTTATTTGCAATTTCTGACTATTTAGTAGTCCGTACTGTGTTGCTCTCATATAAGTTTTTGATCAGTATTAGAAACAGGAACGATTGGCATCAAACAAAAATGTTTTGTGTAAAATGGACATTTTATTGCTGTTAATTTTTTTTGAAAATCTGTGAATGATCAAAAATTCACGAAAAATTACGGGTAGTCTCTTAAGTTCATGTTCATGTAGCTGCCACGGTTAAGTAGTTCCCCTTACTGCCCCGCTGAAAGTTTCCACCCTGTATATATGTAGCGTCCAGTACAAGCAACTTCCATTTGAAAAGATCATCATCATCATCATCCACTGCCCGAACTCACCCACTGCTGGGTATAGGCCTCTCTTTTCTCGTACCAATGCCCACGGTCCTGTGCCAGCCTCATCCAGGTTTTTTCCCCGATGGCAACTATGTCGTCTGCCCATCTCGCCGCCGGACGATCCACGTTTCTTTTGCCAGTTAATAAAAAAAAGAAAAGATCAGTTAATATTAACTCTCAAAGTGAACCTAAGACTCCAATCAGAGACAACGATGAAAAACACCTTAAATTCTACACAACAAACAATATAGCAACCCGTAAGACATGCATAGGGTTTCAGGACCTATATATGTATAGCAGCAGAACTAATTTACATGTAAATTCGGAATATTGCTTATATACATACACATAAGGTGCGTCTCGAGTGTATGACGAAATATTTCAATTTTGATAAACATGAGTATCCAAGCCAAAGGATATTCTAAGCATATTGGTTTACTTTCGAGCATGTGTTCGTTACTGGATGTCCGTTGGGAGAAACAACTTTGAATTTCCTGGCTATTAGCAACTCATAATAGCTGTGTTTTGTTTAATTAAATTTTACGATTCATATCTCTAATAGTCTAGTGTATAAAATGCTCATCTCGCATCATCTTAATATGAAAAAAAAAAAAATGTATATAAAAATAAAAATAAATCTTTTTTTTTTTGTATCTTTGAGTGAAGTTCGATCCTAATTATATGAAGGCGTCATCCGAAGAGATTAGCAATCCTCCCACTCACTCGTTCAGACTCTAACTATCAATCGTAAAATATGAAGTAAATGGTCTGGACTCTGAATTAAATAAAACAGATTGCGAGCGCAGGAATCAAGTGTACTAATCTACCCTAAGCAAAATAAATATACAAAATGTAGGTAGGACAAATAATAATATTAGTTAAATTTAAAATTAAAAAAAAACCCCATCGCAACCATGAAAAGCGAACAAACATTTGAAAAGTCTGGCCGAGTAGGTTTTGATAAAACATGTCCAATTGTAATATACACATCATGCCCTTTCATTTGATGCCCCACTTGGGTATATTTAAAAATATTCGATTTTTCATACCCATTCTCATCCCCCATATGTAGTAAACGGCTGCACCGATTTTGATAAAACGCCATCGCCAAGAAATTAGCTTACAAATAAAAAAACTGCATCCAAATCGTTTCACTCGTTTAAGAGCTACGGTGCCAGAGACAGACACACACACACATTGCGGTCAAACTTATAACACCCCTCTTTTTGCGTCGGGGGTTTTAAATATTCTCAAAATAGTGTGTAATGGTGTGCACTATGCATCTTCGGACGAAGCCTTCACATAGTTAGGATCGAACTTCACTTACAGGTAATCATGTAATCTCTAAGTATATCTCGCTATGGTGTTACCACTTGTTACAAAACCCTGCAGTAAGAATGAACGTACTTTTTGCGAAAACTGGAACTAACTCATGTATCTTATTTTTACAGTATCTATATTTCCTAAAACAAATACACAATTAATGTTGACAAAAACCTCTGTTCTGTTAACGTCTTTTGAGCGCAAAAAGATCCATGCAGCATTGTATATAGGGTGACTGGTAATTAGTGACCGATACTTAAACACGTGATTGTACTCATAATAACAAACAACTTTCCACTGAAACTTTTTTTATACTCGTTAAGTCGTCAGTTATAATATCCCCGGTTATGATCAAAACCCGAGCGAAGCCGCAGGCAAAAGCTAGTGATACGTAAAACATAACTTCACGCCTTGTAATCCCCGAAGGTTTAGGCAGAGATGTAGGTACCTAATAAGTACACCCACAATTCGCCAGATAAGTTTAACTCCTACGTAACAGGGGGCGAGCCCAATTCCGTCAACCGGTAACAAATTCAGATTCTGTGGCACCTACTGCAAAATTCCGGATGATAAAACCCAATAACACTTGCCCGACCAGGGAATCGAACCCAGGACCCACGCTCAGTCGTCGCGCTTGCAATAATAGACCAACGAGGCAGTCAACATAAATAATGGAACATAAATAAAGCTCAGCAATATGTATCGTTAATTTATTAAATAAATAACTCGGAAACTAAAATAAATCAAACAATATTCTCTTCACTGTCTGCCCTCAATGATACATCAATAATCACAATAACACGGGGCAATCAAATTAATAATCTCTCGATTTATAATCGGAAAGGTCAATAAATTTGATTTACTCTAGGGCTTAGTCGGAAAAGGGGATTATGGTCGGTTGTAGATGTGCGTGTGAACTGAGGGACCACGACGGTCTGGCCTAAAATTGAAATCGTAGGATTAAGTAGTAGACTTAAAACAATTGTAGACAAATCTGGGAATTTGTAAACAAATATGTCGGATCCGGTCATTAGTACGGACATAAAATTAAGTGTGCTGGTGGTGACGTCACGCGACCTACTGATAAGTCTACCCACACCACACCGTGCTTCTACAGAGCCCTGATGTTCAACTCGAGGCGAGTTGAGACGTCTTGGAACTGTACCCGATTCATTTTGCCCCGTGTTATTGTGTTAAGTTGTCATCATCATCATTCATCATTTCAGCCGAAAGACGTCCACTGCTGGACACAGGCCTCCCCAAGGGGGGTTTTGCCATAATCGCCACGCTTGGCAGGCGGGTTGGCGATCGCAGTATGTTTGTTATAAAAAATCACAGAGATCGCTGCTGCCCATTCTCTGGTAAGTTCCTTAGTCGCCTCTTACGACACCCACGGGAAGATATGGGATGGTGCTATTCTTTACGTCCGGACACCATACAGAACCGTGTTAAGTTGTAATCTAAAGTAATTTGTTAGTTTGCTAGAAACAGTTTATCGCACGCAGTGTGTTTTCAGAACACGAAACCCATCGTCTGCCCACATGATGTACAAGCCTAATGGAGTAAATCCTGACATATCCGACAAATATATTAAAAACTACAGCTCTCAAAGCGCGGTCGATCTCGGAAAGTATCTGGAAAATAAAGGTATTGTGACTACAGACATTTAATAAACAATTTTTAAAGACAGTTACTAAATAACAGACCACAAAGCTTCAAAGATCAAAAATATATAACGACTACACTGTGGTCCCTTATTCCACATAAGTAAGTTCAATATTTTAGTGAATATTACCGAATCAAATAAATATTACAAATTCTCAGATTTGTTCTACAATTGTTTTAAGTCTACTATTAAATCCTATCTAGGTGGACCGATGACCTGGTGTAGGTTGCAGGGATCCGCTGGATGCGAGTCGCACGGGACCGGTCAATGTGGCGACACTTGGGGGAGGCCTATGTCCAGCAGTGGACGTCTTTCGGCTGAAATGATGATGATGATGATGATTAAATCCTACGATTTCTGTTTTGTGAAATACCACTGTGGTCCCTCAGTTCACACGCACATGGTTCTAGAGTGTTTTTTTTATTCGAAAGCTTTATAATGGTAGGTAGAAAAGTATTTACTTGGCAAACGTGGTTCAATAGCATTTTGCACACGTAATATAATTTTGCGAATCGATCAAGTTCGATGAGTTCTAAGAAAGAATTAATAAATAAAAATTCGCTAGTTAAAGCGAATTTTTATTTATTTATTTTAGTACATGGAGGTCTTACAGCTAACAAAAACAAACAAAAAAGGAAACCATAGTCACCAGAAAGCCAATTATGACTTATAATAAAAAAATGTATGGTGTGCGCACAAAAACAGAAAACACACCGCTTTAATCAAAATAAGAAGAATATAAATACTTTGTTTGCAATTATAATATGACTTAAATAATAGACAAATAATAATTAATAATAATTTCGTGTGTTTTATAAGGAGCACATCTGCCTACCCATTGGTGGATAACAGGTGTGATGTCAGCCACTTCGGAGAGGTACACCTAGCTGATTCTTTATCATATAAATCTAATTTAACCGTCCTATTCTCGTTTGTACAGTTAATAGCGACTGTCGCCCATAAGTGTCCCCGATGTGCTTCGTCGTATATAAATCGATTATATACTATCATAAAATGTAGGCTGGATATTGGAAAATCGTGACAGCGATTGTACTTTCGTTGATGACGGTTTGTTCGGTGCTTTTGTTTGCATAAAATAAGCATAAGAAGCCTATAATGTGGGTGCTGGGTACCGTACTGTCAGTAAACAGTAACAGTAAGCCGTTGACTGACTGACATTAGTAGATCATTGGCAGTCGTTACAGCTCAGTCAGTGGCCCGAAAGTCTGACAACTAGTCTTACTTACCACGGGGTATCGTATTACCCAGTACTAACTGTGTTGCTGAGGACAGATAGACAGTCGTTCCATGTAAAATACTGGTATTCACCTGCATCCAGTTAGACTGGAAGCCGACCCCAACATAGTTGGAAAAAGGCTAAACAGATGTTGATGAATGTGGGTGCTGGAACAGGCCCTAAGCCTTTGAATTGTTTATAATATAACTAGCCTTTGCCCGCTGCTTTGCTCGCGGGTTAATTTAGAATTTAACAATCAGTTCGGGTTGTACTCTGCTTATAATAATATAATTCAATCATGATTCGAAAGACACGTGGCGCCATCTATTATCATAAGAACGTTATTGTTGTTTTCCTCTGGGACAGTACTTTTTTTCGGAATGAAAGGTACCCTATGTCCGTTTCTGTATACCTAACAACGTATATGTAAAATTTCAGGATGATCGGTTCAGTGGTTCAGGCGTGAAAAGGTTACTTACAAACAAACAAACAAACTTACTTTCGCATTTAGGAAAGTTAGGATTTAGGAATAATATTAGGTAGGATTAACAACATAACATTTTTGAATCTTAGTCTTAAGGGCATTACATGGCTCAAATCCCAAAAACAGCGTATGTTCAAGTTGTTGACGAATCCCTTCGTGCGTTTTCCGTGTAAAAAAAGTAGTATGTTATAGTTAAGTTCATCACAAATAAATTGTATTGTTTAAAATTTTAATAAACCTTCTCAATTTTTTTTGGTTAATCGTAGAAAATAGGTCCTTTTTCAACCTTAATTGTAAATTATCTCTGTAACGGCTGAAAGATCGGCATGAATTTTGTAACAACAAATACGTAATGATATACTTAACAATCTGTATTGTTTTTTTTCTGTTATTTAATAAATAAAAACCGAAATTTTGCGAAATGTGCGGGGCAAGTCAACAAAAACCAGTACATCAAATCATCAAGGTCATCGAGCAATGTAATGCCCTTAAGTTATAAAGTGACGTGGTGCCGCAGCTGGCCTCGAAGGAGATGCTGTGAGGAACTGGATAAGTGGATAGGTGCCATCAGAACTGAAACGAGTACGCACAAATTCACGAAAATTGGAAGGACTGGATTAGAGTGGAGGGAAGCCTTTGCTCAGGAGTCGGACAAGACAGGTGAAACTGTGCGTGCCGGATCAAACGATCCGCGTAGTGAACGAGGTTCACGAGTGAATCGATAATTTTTCGTGTACTTTGAGTGAATTCGCAAAAGCTTTGCTAAACGTAGTTTCTTATTTATAAGTAGTTAGGTAACTAATGGACCTGTGTTAGGAATGAAGGCAAACTATCGAATTAGGTTCAAGATTACCTGTAATGATAGTTGTAATTTAAATAAATAAAAATAAATAGGTTAGGAAAAAAGAAGGCTTAAGTATTAATGCACAGAAACAACTAATTGGTAGAACCCAGTAACTTACTCTGTATAGGTACACGAGTCCTGATGCAATTCAGCACTTTACTACAGTGTACCACAGTGGTAAACTGCTGAATTGCAACAGGACTCGTATAATCATAATAACAATGCCTATAATGTAGCCTATAATGTTCCCACTGCTGGGACACAGGCCTCCTCTCTATGAGAGGGAATGGGCTATAATCCACCACGCGGGCCCAGTGCGGGTTGGTAGATGTCACATGTCTTCGAATTTTTGGTTCTAGGACATGCCGGTTTCCTCACGATGTTTTCCTTCACCGTTTTGAGAGCAGTGGTGATGAAATAAATTACACAAAGTAATGCGCCTGCCTGGGTTCGAACCCACGACTTACTACTCGCAAGTCGGGACCGCCACTACTGGGCCACCGCTGCTCTACTGGGCCACCGCTGCTCTACTGGGCCACCGCTGCTCTACTGGGCCACCGCTGCTCTACTGGGCCACCGCTGCTCTACTGGGCCACCGCTGCTCTGACTCGTGTAAATTTGATATGAATTTTACGTTTTACTTCCAACGTTTACTTAATTTCTACCAAACTTATACTATCACTTACGGGATATCTTCTGTGATTATTCATTATTTTGAGCTCCCAATATAAGTGACAGTATAAGTTTAGTTGTAAACCGTGAAAGCTTACAACAGTGTTTAATTTCTACCAATTTCGTTTGCAAGACTTCTTTTTAATATTCCTGCCAATGCACGCAGAGGCATTCTAAGCATCTACTACCCCTTACCTTTACGGAAATACCACAAACGCTTAAGAAATATTAAAGGCCCGTATCGTTTCAAGAGACAGGTATTAAATTCCTCGATCGTGTCTCCTTACCTACGTGACATACATAGATCCTAACCAATTTGTTCAATACATCGGGGTTTTAAAGAAAAATACTGAACAGAAATGGTTCTGGATTGCTTCGTTGGGTGGTTATACTCGTGACTGCAGAGCATGAGGTGTTGGGTTCGATCCCCAGATCAAACAAAATATTATTGAGTTTTTCCATCAGGAGTTTCTCAGTAGCAGACGGAGTCTGGATTTGTGCCCATCATCATCATCATCATTTTAGCCGAAAGACATCCACTGCTGGACATAGGCCTCCCCAAAGAGTCGCCATATTGACCGGTCCCGTGTGACTCGCATCCATTGGATCCCTGCAACCTTCACCAGGTCATCAGAATTTGTGCCCCGTTGATGGTAATAGTAAAAATTACGCCTGTAATCTCAGATGGGTTTAGGCAGAGGTGTACCCAATAGTGTACCTTTTTGCCAGTTATGTTTAAGTCCCATGTAACAGGGACCGAGTCTAAAAAAAATACTGGATCGTAATGGATCTAATGCGATGAGAGTGTTAGGAGTGTTGGCGACGCAAATTGTTTTGTAATGTCGTTAATAATGTTATGATGTTGTTATAGGAATTATCTTGATATTAGAAAATATGAGATTTCTTTATTTTGAATTTGGAGCACAAAACTTGCTGTGTAGTTAGTAATTTAATAAGAATTCCGAATATATTTAATAAAAATACGAATCGTATCAATTTTATTTGATGAAGGTCATCATCATTTCAGCCGAAAGACGTCCACTGCTGGACATAAGCCTCCCCCAAGAAGGGGGGTTTTGCCATAATCGCCACGCTTGGCAGGCGGGTTGGCGATCGCAGTATGGTTGTTACAAAACTCAGAGAACGCTGCTGCCCATTCTCTGGTAAGTCCCTTAGTCGCCTCTTACGACACCCACGGGAAGATATGGGATGGTGCTATTCTTTACGTCCGGACACCATACAGAACATGAAGGTCATTAAATTACTTTAATTATCCCGTATTTATTTTCTGATAACTGACACTTGAGAATAATTTAAAACATTCTGAAGAATTATTGGTTTCATTGAAATATTGGTTGTTTATATGTTTTGACTTTAGAGGTTAGCTACGCAACGCTTCGTAGCGACTATATTTTCGTTGCTACGGAACGCTACGATGCCTACGCCACTCTACGGCAATTACTACGCTATGCCAATTGAACTTCGTAATTGGTAACAGGTGTTAGGAATATGGTTTCGACTTTAGATAAAAGTAAATATGCTTATGTTAATCGTAAACACTTATCACATCACGCTGGTTAGGCTGAGGTGTACCTGTAGTGACCCACATTTGTCCAGTAGTATGAGGGTGGGCCTATTTCCATCAACCAGACACAAACCCAGGCTCCTTATAAATAAATAAAATAAAAAAAATAAAAAATCTTTATTTATACAAAAACCTTCAACATTGATTTAAGACTAGGTCACATAAATTTCAGTGAAATAAAGGTAATACAGATAGAGTAACCCTGACTCCCAAACTAGGAGATCCTGTGACTTAGGAGTCAGTGTTCTGCTGTCACTATGATACAAAAACCTTTTACTAAAAAGTGTGTTAACAAAATCTTGGCAAAAAAGAAACAAATTTGAAAGTACAACTAAATTATTTTAATAGAGATTAAACTAGGAGTGAAGGAATTTATTAATTGTAGTTGTATTATGAATGTGCATGTGTAGGTAATTGTGTGTGTAGATGTGTATGTGAGAGTGAAAGTGTGTAATTGGGGGGTAAGTGTGTGTGTGTGTGATTGAGATTGTACATATTTGCGTGTGTAAGTGTTTTGTTGTTAGTATATTTATGTATCTTGCTGAAATGGAAAAAAGTCAAGAATATTTTTGTGTCATGCTCAGCAGTGTAAAATCGTAAAACTTTAGGTAATCAAGGGAAGAAGGCGATAAACAGCGGTGCAAACAAATATAACGAAGTCAAAATGACTGTCTGCACCACTGTGCCTACATGGAAAGTTTAGCAACCTAGACAAGATTTCTCCAGAGAAAATCCCCCCAACCTATTATCAGCTTATCTTTCATTTAATAAAGGGCCGTACCCGTAAAACACGCAAATGTAATGATTTAGTTTCCAAACAAGTAAACAAATACAGGGCGTAAATGGACTCTTCACGAAACCGCCAACCGTAAGTAACTTTACTCAAAAATGATTGCTGTGAAACGACTTTTTTATGGTGAAAAATCGTGTTTTCAAAGCATTGTCTCAAAGCATTGTGCTGTTGGATGAATTGAATAGTACGGGGGTTGTGGAGGTGTTTAAAGTAAAAATCTTACATTAAAAACATGTATTAAAAAAAAAAAAAACTTGTTGAAACGTTGGAATTTTGACCCCCAATATCTCCGTAATTAGAAGGTTCCCAGGTATGGTCTAGAACAAAAAAATGATCGCTATGACGAGAAGAACAAGTTTTGCTTGACCCGGGAATCAAACCCAGGACCCCACGTTCAGCAGTCGCGCTTGTGACCATAAGACCAAAGGGCCGGAGGATAAAATGGATTTTCGTTGACTGACTGATGATGACGATGAACATAACATCAAGCCTGTAATCCCAGTTGGGCAGAGGTGTACCTAACAGTACACCCTCATTTAGCCAGTCATGTTTAAGTTCCCATGTAAAAAGGGGTGACCCTAATGCAATCAACCTGGCACAAATACAGGCTCCTAATGAAAAAATAAATAAGAATATCTTTGTATCATGCTCAGCATTGTTAAACCGAAAAACTAAACTGGGTTAAAATACCTGTATCGAAGCAGAAAGAAAAAAAAAATCGTTTACAACAATATTATGTGCGTAGAGTTACTAGGTTTGATATACAACATTATTTTTAGTATATGCGAAACCTGAATATAGTTTGTTCAGAATAAGTAACTGAATCGATTCCAATAATTTTTAAACCATGTTATATTTTGTCCCAAAAATATTTAAAAAAGTTAAAGTTGGACACCGGGCGACTTTGAGTACCTATCGCAATAATTTAGGTACCTATTGCCAAATTATTATTATCAATGAGCTCAAGACGACGCTGGAGGCGCGCGCTGCGTGTTGACAAAGTTTTTGTGCGGAAAACTAGGTAACAGAACAAGCTTATAACTTTGTGATTTTTCATGATACAGTTTTGAAATTTTGTACATAGATTCTTTACATAAAAATACTAGATACGGTTTCGCATATACTAAAACTAATCTTGTATATAGGTTGACTGGTAATTCGTGACCGATACGTAAACACGTGATTGTACTCATGATAACAAACAATTTTTCCAAAGAAACATTTTTTTTTTATACTCATTCACTATCACAATAACACAACAGCCGTATGAAATTCGTGAGCGCCCGATCTGCGCGGGTACTCTGCCCACCCACTGCTGCACGGTACGATAGTAATGAGACAAAACGGCGTCACGCGGCTAAATAGCTGATAGGTCACAGGTGCGTGCGCGCGGATTTTTTGTTTCTTTGGGAAAGTTGTTTGTTATCATGAGTACAATCACGTGTTTAAGTATCGGTCACTAATTACCAGTCATCCTATATAATGCTTGGTTGACGGCTTCGTGAAGAGTCCGTTTATACCGTGATTAAACAGTAGAAGACGATGATCAGCGGTGCAGAGAAATATATCCAAGTATTTTTGCCAACATGGAAAGTTCAATGTGACAATCTAGACAAGATTTTTCCAGAGAAAATCCCCCCAACCTATTAATCAGCTTACCTTTCATGTAATAAAGGACTGTACCCATAAAACACGCACATATCATGTATTCTGCGTTCATGATTTAGTTTCCAAAAAAGTAAACAAATACAGGGCGTAAACCGACCCTTCACGAAGCCGTCAACATTATGTAACTTGACTCAAAAATTATTGCTGGGACAGACTTTCTGTTTTGGGGTGAAAAATCACGTTTTACGGTGGGACTCCATGTAACGCACTCAAAACATTGTGCTGGTGGATGGATTGAATAGTACGGGGATGGTGGAGGTGTTTAACGTAAAAATCTTGCATTAAAAACATGTATTAAAACTTGAGAAAATGTTGGAACTTTGACCCGCAATATCTCCGTAATTAGAAGATTCCCAGGTATGGTCTAGAACAAAAAAAATATCGCTATGACGAGGAGAACAAGTGGCTTTCGCCTTCGTTAAGGGTCTTGTTACACCCTTAGGTGTATATGTCCAAGGGCTTTCCGAAGCACGGGGGTATCATATCGCCACCAAACTCCAGGCTTCTATTGAGAAATTTCTATGGAAATACCCAAATAACACTTTTTGCGTGACCCGGGAATTAAACCCAGGACCCCACGCTCAGCAGTCGCGCTTGTGACCACGAGACCAAAGGGCCGTTAATTAACTCGAGGATAAAAGGGATTTTCGTTGACTGACTGATGATGATGATGCACATAACATCTGGCCTTTTTCTACATTCGCTCATTTATCTGCAGAGCTGTTTGTATAATTGTTTGTATAATTGTCTACATTTCAATTACCTATTTAATGACAAGTGGAAGTGCGGGGTGTCCTTATACAAGCAATCCCTTGCTTAAAAGGTGATCTCCAATAACATGTATCGAAATGCCTATTGAAATTGAAATAAACGTTTTTATTTATTATTTTATTTATAACATCAAGCCTGTAATCCCAGAAGGGTTGGGCAGAGGTGTACCTAATAATACACCCACATTTAGCCAGTCATGTTTAAGTTCCCATGTAAAAGGGGGCGAGCCTATTGCCATCAACCGGGCACAAATACAGACTCCGTGGCTGCTACTGAGAAATTCCTAAAATTTTCTTTGACTAGGTACTACTTTTTAATTTTTTCAAATATAACATGGTAAACACGAAGCCCAAACCGCTGATCCTAGAGACATGAAACTTGGAGGGTGTATTCTTTGTGAAGAGTAAGAATCTACTAGGAAAGGAGTTTTGGGAATTCCACCCCTAAAGGGGTAAAATAGGGTATGGAAGTTTATATGAAAGTCAGTCAGTTTTGAAATTAAGATCTTCAAGTTTTGTGTTTAGGCTGACGATTGAAAATTAAATTATACGTGTCTCAGCGTTTTTGATAATTCTACCCCCGAAAGGTTAAAAATGGCGGGGTGAAAGTAAGTAACTCATCATCATCATCATCATCATTTCAGCCGAAAGACGTCCACTGCTGGACATAAGCCTCCCCCAAGTGTCGCCACATTGACCGGTCCCGTGCGACTCGCATCCAGCGGATCCCTGCAACCTTCACCAGGTCATCGGTCCACCTAGTGGGAGGCCTTCCAACGCAGCGTCTTCCGGTTCGCGGTCGCCACTCCAGAACTTTTCGGCCCCATCGGCCATCCATTCTGCGAGCAATGTGCCCTGCCCACTGCCACTTCCGTTTGGCTATTCTTCGGGCTACGTCGGTTACCTTGGTTCTCTTGCGGATGTCCTCATTTCTGATTCGATCACGCAAGGAAACTCCGAGCATAGCCCTCTCTCTCCCTGGGTGAAGGTAAGTAACTATGTTTGTATTTTCGACATCCACACGGGCGAAGCCGCGTGCAAAAGCTAGTTTATAACATAATTTGGAAAGAAAGATTTGAAAAGACTTTATGTACAATAGAGGCTAAATATTCGAGACATGGGTTCGACACACATATGTAGACGTCCAAGCAAACTATGTTTTTGTTATACAAATACAACACATTTTCTTTATATTCATGCTGAGATTTTTATTAAACAAGCTTGTGTTGTATGCGTCGGTAGAAAGAGGGTTGTTATTAGTGCATATTTCATGTAATATGGGGGTAAATGTGCATAGCTTAGAAGATATATGAATTGTGAAGAAATAGGAGTGTGTTTTTTCTTTGCTATATCAAGGGTCATGTTTTCAGCTGGTTTTTGTCCTTTATTTGTGATGAAATAAGATGTATTTTCTTCAAAATACTGACTGTCACACTGCAGGATTAAGGCCTCCCCATATCCTTCCAGGTACTCTTCTCTTGCACCACCTCGAACAAACCTTCGTGATGCGCGTCCAGGTCATCTCGCCACCTCTTTCTAGGCGGGCCTCGGCGGCGCAGTCCATCTTCAGGCGTCCATCGTGTTGAAACCTTTGCCCAGCAGTCGTTATGCAAGCAGCTCGCTTGACCTGCCCAATCCCATTTGAGCCTGGATTTTGTTAAGTCCATTTTTTTTTCAGAAGAATAAACTATGTCAATATTTTCTTGTAAGGTTTTCACATTTTAAAAAATTTAGTTAAAAAACGTTTAACTTAACTTAACGGTTCATTCTCAATTACCTATTATAAAAAAAAAAAATATCTAATAAAGGTCGAGAGATTTTAATCTAAAATTTTCAGATTAAAGTATATTTTATAGAAGTGCCACTCATACATAGCCCGACATCACCCACAGCTGGATAGAGACCGCTCTTTGGTTGTGCCAAGCTCCACGGTCTTGTGCCAGCCACATACGGGATATTCTCGTGATAAAGAAAGAAAGAAAGAAAAGGGTTTATTAGACTCACACAGGACAAAAAAAAATGGTTGAATTCACAATAAAACAAAAGCAACAATGATGAACAAAAACAACGTGATGGCAACAATGTTGTCTGCCGTCAAAACTAGCATATGATTCATCATCTACCAAGTCTTTTCCCAACTATGTTGGTGTCGGCTGGTACCTTCAGTCAAACTTACCTGATGTGAATAATCTATGCTTATACCTAAAAACAGACAAGAAATTACATTATCATCTGCCTAGCCTTTTCCCAACTATGTCGGGGTCGGCTTGCAGTCTAACCGGATGCAGCTGAATATCGGCATTTTACATGGAACGACTGCCTATCTGACCTCCCACAATTCAGTTAGTACTGGTTACTATGATACCCCTTGGTAAGACTGGTTGTCACACTTTCGGGCCACTGACTATCTGTAACGACTGGATCTTCAAATGACAGCCCGGACCAACAAAGCACGTTAAGCACGTGCAGTATGTAATGGGCGGTCACCCATTTACGGAGCAACCTAGGCAAGCGTGGCTTAACTTGAAGATCGACCCGACCGGCTGTTATTATTTTGGCACGATCTTCTCTGCTCCATAAATAAATTACACCCATTTTTAATTACCATTTCCAACTCCACAATCTGTTTTTAAGCACAAACCATAAATTTTATTCATATCTTTCGAATAACAATAAAGATAGCCTACCACTATAAGAAGATCTCTTTATTTTCTCCGTCAAAAGCTAATGTGCCGCTGTCAGTTACATGAGAGGGATCAAGAAATGCTGGGGGTGCATGTTTTACGTATAATTACTAGCGGAGTAAGACGCTAGAAGATAGCTGAAGGATTCTGAGGTACATGGGTATATGGAGTTAATAAACGAATGGTCTAAGTTATAGGAAAAAGCGAGGAAAATCTGAGGATAATTTTGACTCTTCCATATTCCGGCAGTCTGAGGCCCAGACTCCACCAAAGCGGAGACGAGCAGAGATGTGCGAAGCGGAGAGAAGAGGAGATGCGTAAAATCTAGACTGTATCCACTGAAGCTGTGCGGAGATGTGCAAAACGGAGAGCAGAGGAGATGTACAAAGCAGCACGCCGGTCTCAGCACACAGCTCACCGCACGCCGGACGCAACACACAGCTCACCGCACGCCACACACAGCACGCCGCTCACCACACGCCGCTCTAGTCTCTTCTCTTCTCCGCTGGTCTAAACAATTACGAGATATATCCTCTCCTCTCTGCTCAAGCGTTTCCACTAAAGCTAAGCGGAGACGAGAAGAATAAATAACAAAATTCTACTAGTGGTTCACAACACACGCTTTGGTGGAGTCCGGCACTTATGATCTGATTGAAAGTCGACCTCAGCTATGTCTGAGCTATTGGTCTATGCTTGGTGCAGGATTAGAGTTCGGTCTTTGTTGTTTTAAATAGAAAGGGAGACCTGATAGTAGGTCAATCCATACCATTAAAACTAAACCCTGGACCAACAATTTTTTTGACAAGAAACCTTACAAATCAAAATACCTGAGAGCCAATACGTCACCAGCTCATCATAATCGTATCAGCTAAAAGACTAACATAACATAACATTACTCCTGCAATCCCTGAAGGGTTTGACAGAGTTTTACCCATTAGTACACCCACATTTCGCCAGCTATATTAAAGTCCCATGTAATAGGGAACGAGCCTATTGCCATCAACCGGGCACAAATCCAGACTCTGTGGCTGCCACTGAGAAATTCCTGATAAAAAAACCAATCACACTTTGCACGACCTGTAAATCGAACCCAGGACATTATGCTCAGCAGTCGTGATTGCGACCACTGGACCAACGAGGTAGTTCACTGACGTCTGCTACTGAATAAAGGTGGGTCCTGTGCGTCTTAAATCCAGCGGATTTCGACGGCCATCACCAACTCTCCGACAGCCTTGAACTGGTAGCGAAAGCTGTGTTGTGGGGAAATCTTCTACTTATACAACATTCGTTTTAGTTTATGCGAAACCTGATACACGTGTCTAGTATTTTTATGTAAAAAATCTATGTACAAAATTTCAAAACTGTATCATGAAAAATCACAAAGTTATAAGCTTGTTCTGTTACCTAGTTGACCGCACAAAAACGCGGCCACCACGCAGCGCGCGCCTCCAGCGTCGTCTTGAGCTCATTGATAATAATAATTTGGCAGTAGGTGCCTAAATTATTGCGATAGGTACTCAAAGTCACTCGGTATCCAACTTTTAACTTTTTTAAATATTTTTGGGAAAAAATATAACATGGTTTAAAAATAATTGGAATCGATTCAGTTATTTACTAATTATAATAATACTACTACTACAAAAAAAATAATAATATAGAAACACATGCAACATCACACGAACATACCGTACACGACTCCACACCACACCCCACCTTCTCATACACAACGCCACGCCACAGCACACTACACCACACCACACCACACCTCACCACATCCCACTCACACAGCCATCCCCCCAAGCATAGTTAAACAAGGTCATTGTAAGTTTATAAACACACAAATAAAGGTCTATTTTGTACACAAAGTTACAGTAGAACACTGACTCCTAGGTCACAGGGTCCCCCTAGTTTAGGAGGCAGGGTTTTTCACTATTTGTACAACCTTCTACTAAAATTAAATGTACCTATGTTTAAATGTAATGGTATTGTATACAAAGGTTTTTGTGACAATAAACTTATTATTTCCTTTATTTAAATTTTTACAAATTAGTTTACATTTTTAAATATTCCTTAAAAAAAAATATATAAAAAAACATTTAAAAATATAAAAAATTGTAGCCCACCGGTATCGGGAACAGGGTCCAAGCTACCGGCGGTCAGGGCTCCAGAGAGAGGAACCTCCTAACAATACGAGCCGTGTCCAAAAGTACCGCTTTCTGAATCAAACCCTTGATCCAGCTGCCTAACGAGAGCCTCCTCAGGTATTGGTCGAGGCTCTTGGCAATTAAGCCATGGGCTGATACGACTATCGGCACAATGATCGCTGAGTCCACATCCCACATGTCAACAACCTCGCGAGCCAAGTCAAGATACTTGATTTTCTTATCTTTCTCGGCTTTCACGAGGTTCTCGTCATGCGGAACCTTATGTCAACAATCATTGTGCGCCGCTCTGATCGATCCACCACCACTATATCAGGCTTATTGGCTACAATAGTCCTGTCAGTGATGATGGATTGATCCCAGTACAATGTGATACTGCCATTTTCGAGAACTGGGTCGGGCACATACTTATAGTACGGCACTTCCGATTCCACAAGGTTGTATTTTAGAGCAAGTTGCTGATGGATAATCCTGGCTACAAGGTTGTGTCTATGCAAGTACTCTCCGTTAGCCAGACGAGAACACCCGGAGATAATGTGATGGATTGATTCGCCTGGACGGTGGCATGCCCGACATATGTCAACCGTACCGTCCTTCACAATAAATCTCCGGTAGTTATTCGTCATCATAACTTCATCCATAATTGCACAGACAAAACCTTCGGTTTCTCCGAAGAGGTCCCCGGAACGTAGCCAGGCTACGGACGCTGATAGGTCTACATCGGGCCCATGCAGGGCCCGGAAAAAGCGTCCGTGAAGCTCTTTACTCTGCCATACCTCCATGCGGTCGTTAGTGTCAAGCACTAAGAGTTTGCGCCAGTTCTCTTTAGCCAAGGAAAGCGGGGTGAGGCCCTTGTCCATTGCGACCACATCTCGATGCATCCCCACGTCGGTTTCAAGGAAATATTCCCTGAGACTGCATATCTCGCGATTGTGGAGAGTCTTAGCGTTTAAAAAGCCTCGACCCCCACACTTCCGCGGGATATACAGTCTCATAACAGAAGAACGCGGGTGATGCATTCGATATGCCGTCAACAATGTACGGACCCTCCTATCCAGGGCGTCTAGTTCTGTTTGAGTCCATTTAAGTATGCCGAAAGAGTACATCAGAACCGGCATGACCCAACAGATGAAGGCACGTACCTTTTTGCCGCCTGATAAAAGACTATTAAATACTTTTTTCAGGCGGCCAAAGAAGCGCTCCTTCAACGATTGCTTCATGTCAGCAACATTGATGCCCAGCGCTTCCGACATACCCAAATACTTATAGGTTTCGGTTGCTGAGAGGGATGTAAGATTTATGGAATCCGAGAGCTGAGTTCCCACAGATTCCACAATCTCCCATCGCTTTACATGCATGACCGCACATTTGTCCACACCAAATTCCATCCTGATGGCGCTACTGAAAGTTTCAGTTACCTTCAGTAGCTCCATCAGTTGCAAATCGTTGGGGGCAAAGAGTTTCAGGTCATCCATGTAAAGGAGGTGAGATATAACTTGACCACCTCTCCTCAACTGATAGCCTAGACCTGAATCCTCCAGCAGCGTGCTAAGAGGATTCAAGGCTAAGCAGAACCAAAGTGGACTCAAACTATCGCCCTGAAATATACCTCGCTCTATCCTTATCGGCTCGCTATTCCTCTGGATTTGCCGACATCCTGGATAGCGAAGGACTGTCCTCCATTGCCCCATACATGACATCAGGAAGGTGCGCAGAGTTGCATCAACTTTATACAATTCTAGCACCCTCATGAGCCATGTATGTGGCACCGAGTCATAGGCCTTCTTATAGTCTATCCAACATGTCGACAGATCCCGTCGGGAACGGCGAACCTGTTGACTAATGGCCATATCAATGAGGAGTAGCTCCTTAGTACCGCGGGACCCGTTCCTACATCCATTTTGAGAAGCGGACATGATAGAATTGTCATCAATGTGTTTGTTAATTTTAGCTCTCAAAATGGACGTAAGAACTTTATAGACCGTCGGAAGACAGGTAATCGGTCTATAATTTTTGGGCTCCGCAGTACTACCCGATTTATGGAGCAGGTGGGTTATACCTGTTGTCAGGAACTCTGGCAGCGACCCTGACTCTAAGGCTGACTGGAACAGGATCGCCAGGCGAGCGTGCGACCTAGTGAACCATTTAATCCAAAAGTTGTGCAGCCCATCCGGCCCTGGAGATTTCCAGTTAGGTAACGGACGGACTGCACGAACTACGTCTTGGGGGCTGATAGTGATTGCCCCCATTTCTGGCACTAGATCGCACGCTTGCTCAACCTCCCGAGTCCATTCACCCTCGGTATGGCTAACAGGCACCGACCAGATGCTGCGCCAGAACGAGCACATGGCATCATCATCCGGTATGCGCGTGTCAGTCACACCTTGGTCCGGTCGCTCCCAAGTCCTATATACCCACCTTTCATCTCTTTCGAAAGTGCGATTCTGAGTGTATCGGTCCACCCGCCGCTTATACCTACGAATACGGCTTGCCCATGCATACACTTTCTGCTTCAGGAAGTCGATGCGCTCTGTGATACGGGACATGTAGTCTCGAGGACTGATATCAGTCCCCGAGAATGCCCGCCTCACAAAACGCATCACTCTAGGGCGAGTATTGCCCTCCCTGAAGCAGATCAGTTTGCCGATGAGTGCTCTGGCCCCACCAATACGTCGTTCAATCCTGTACTGCCATGGCGGAACGGCTGGTTTAGGTCGTGTAGCTCTGTCATCTGAAAATTTGACATGAGCTACACGACATGCCGCTACAGCCGCACAATACAGGATTGAGTGAGCATCGGTGAGGTCTTCGCAGTTGTCAAAATAGTTTGACAACTGCGAATCCAGTACAGCCACCAGCGCCCTATTTTTGTTATGCATGGGCAAACGAGGTATGCGTGGTCTAAGGTCGGGTTGCATGAACCGATATTCTCGAATCGCACCCTCCAAAGCACTCCTCATTTCCTCATTGCACTGGGTACTTACATTAGTAACCATGTCATTACTCACGTCGTTATCGCGATTAGGTATTGTGCTAGACTGTGGTAGTACCACAGCCTGCGCCGACGGGGTAATGACATGGCTACTCTGCGTTTCAGTTCGCAGGCGATCAAGTACAGTGTCATCCAACATACGGTTACGCTGGATGACTCGCACCTGATCCGATAGTCGTTGTGCCGACACGTTGACAGCTGGCTCAAGCACCTGAAACAGAGAGAGCATCCGAACACGGTACGCGGTCAGGTTGTTTCCTCCCTCTGTAGCCCCATAGTATGAGCGCATGACGTTTTCATTGATGGATTGCGTCCATCGCATGCGCTGCACACTCCCGCCGGGAGCTGGGACCCTATCAGAGGCCGGTGGGCCTCGAGGTCCTAAACCGTCCGGCGGCCGGCGTCCTCCCCGTCGACGAACAGGTGGTGGCATCGTCGGCGGAGAGAAATACTCATCGCTCGAGCTCGACGCAACTGCCACGGCCGGTGTCACAGCACTCACGGTGGGGCTGGATTCCGGCGGCGGCGAGGCGGAGCTGAGCGACGGGTCCGGAGGCAATAGGCGTGCTCGTCGTGTAGCTGATCTCGTCAACATTTATTTATCTTCATATATATTCGATTCTTCCAAAATTTTTGACAGACACGTGAGATGTCATATTGTGTCAATTCCATGTATTGGTTTTTTTCTTTAATTTTCTGCTTAATTTCATTTTTATTTCGGTGTTTGGTAATAATATTGCTATAAAAAAAACGGTGGTATCCTTGAAATCTTGCAGTGTAATATTAACTATTTAAATTTTAAAAAATTTGGTAAATCTGTTATGAAGACGTTTGATTGACGTAAGTGTTGCCAGCTTATTATTATTATTATTACTTATTCTGTACAAACTATATTCAGGTTTCGCATATACTAAAAATAATGTTGTATAAAGAACCGTCTGCCAGTGTGAATATTCTCTTAACCCTTGCATCCCCAAACTAAGAATATCTTCATTAAACCCTGGAGTGGTACTATAACCCGCGTTATCACAGTTAATTTCAGTCGCTAATGAAAAGTTTCATGACTCCCCCTAAGTTTGATGAAGTTCCCCTCGCTAGGATAACGTTATGATAATCTTAATTAAATATTCGGCTTATTATCTTAACGTATTATCGTTAAATTACTTTAACTATTAAGCTAATCGTGGTGATCAGTTTTTATTGAAATTATTTTGTCGAAAATCTAAGCGTTGACGGATGTGGTCTAAATGCATAAACGCTATATTATGGAGCTAACATAGAGGACGGAAATATTAGTGTTGCAGATTTATGTACAGAGTGTGGGATGTACCTTTTTTCACCAATAGTCAGGTGGATATCTATGAACGTTACTTACCAAGTGCTTGGGCTTATAAGGAGTTTGATATTTGGACTGTCCCTAGGTAAACTATCGAAAGTGAAAATCACTTTACAGGGCAGCGATTTGAAGTTTATTTTATGGATAGCTTCTTCTTCTTAGCGTGTCGACGGCAAATTTTTAATTAAATATATTTGGCCCGAAATTCAGCTATGCGAACTCCGCTCGCTGTAGCAGTCATAAGATCGTCAAGTGCGCAGGTGTTAGGGCATGCAGCGCAAGATGGAAGATGGGCCATTGTCTGTGGAGACACGCCGCATACACATTTGAGATCTGAGCCGTCCATGAACCCCTATCTAAAGAGATATTCTTTGCTACGGCCTACTTGGGTTCGGAGTCTATTCAGAGATTTCCAAGTCGGCCACGGCAAAGCATGCCCAGGTGGAAGGCTTTCAGACGGCTCGATGAAGCCGTCAGGGGGCTTAAATAACTTTGTCATTCATGACTATAATATCTGTAAAAAAGTTATTTCAAACTGATGTAGGGAACCCAATTTTTATACAGATATAGTTTTTAATAACAAGTTTACTTAGGGACAGTCGATTTGTGCGACAGAGACAACAATATCGCTTAAGCAAAGTAAGGGCGAAGTATGATTTATAGATTTGGGATAAACCCCTTGCTCCATGAAGTCACTAATAAACTAATCCACGGTTATATGTGCAGTCAATTTCATTTCAAACATACAAAAATCTATATGACAAAAGTTGGCACAAAAGACATTTGGTCGCTCGTAAATCCGAGGCAGCTGAACTCTAACACTTTGTAATATAAAACGAATCTCATATTGAATGTGCCATTTTACATAGTGTGTATTCTTATATCCTCAGGCATAAAGATTAGCTTAGCTTGGCGACGTGAAATAATCTGTTTGGTAGGCATTTGAAAAATGTTGAAAAAATTTAGTTTAAATCGGAGTCTTACACTAGAGTTAATATTAATACTTCTACTATTAATTTTACGAAAAAATTAATGCTCGACTTCTTTTTTGGGGTGAAAAAACACGTTTTACGGTAGGAATCGATAGAAAGCACTCAAAGCATTGTACTGTTGAATGTATTGAATAGTACGGGGGTCGTGGAGGTGTGTAAAGTAAAAATCTAACATTAAAAACATGTATTTTAAAAAAAACTTGTGAAGAAGTTGGAACTTTGACCCCCAATAAATCTCCGTAACTAGAAGGTTGCCAGGTATGGTCTAAAACAAAAAAAACTATTGCAAAGATGGAGAGAACAAGTGCCTTTCGGATATGTTAAGGGTCTATTTACACCCTTTATTATTTGTCTATAGAATACTGCTTGTGCCATTTTTCAAAGGGAAGCCGATAGGAATCGAGTTCTATGGAACCTTTGCCACAGCTACTACTAATTTTCAACCCCCAGTCTTTACATTACTACTATTTTAAACACTGTTTTAAGCTTTCACAGCTTATAACTAAACTTACATTGTCACTTACGGGATATCTTCCGTAACTATCAATTATTCTGAAATCCCGATATTACGACTCTGTTGCTGTTGTTTTGCCGTGACTTTGTATCGAGTTCCAGTAGTGCGCGTAGCAAAAGAGGGTAGACAGATTTGTCTGCACCTAACAATTTATTTACCATCCACCCGCATTCTCCAGTCATCCCGCGATCATGGCGCTTCAGCGCTTGCAACAGCGTCGAAATATCGGGAACTCAGAATAATGAACAATCACGGAGGATATCCTGTAAGTGACAATGTAATGAATGAATGCATGAATGTTTGTTGCTCACAAACGTCCATCCATTCATTCTCTATCATTTAACGCAAAAACTACTGAACGGATTTTGTTTTAAATTTACAGTAATGTTGAAACCTAGCTTAGACATCAAAATATCACATGGACTATAAAGTATTAAGGTACAGTGCAAAAAAAAAATGTGCACTTGCATGTACCATCTGCACTGTAATATCTTGTGCCATGGCTAGTCTCCACTGAGATTGGTTGCCAACGTCAAAATTCTGTCTGGAGGTTAAGGTATTAAATAAAAAAATATTTCAACTGAAGTAGAACATAGAACATGAATACATTTGTTTAATTTGTAATGAGTTATGTTACAATGCCGTGATGGCTGTAATGCTCAAGGTTGTGGATCGTGTTCCATAATTATACTGATTATTACTGCGGACTTCTTCAAATCATTCCGATGTGAGTGATGGTTAAGGTATTTGATATTTTATAGTTTTATCTTAAAGTAAAACATCGTTAGAAAATCTCAACTTACATAAGTCTATTTAGAACTTTTACAACATTATTTTTAGTATATGCGAAACCTGAATATAGTTTGTTCAGAATAAGTAACTGAATTGATTCCAATCATTTTTAACCCATGTTATATTTTGTCCCAAAAATATTTAAAAAAGACTACAAGTTGGATACCGAGCGACACTAAGTACCTATTGAATCATTTAGGTACCTATTGCCAAATTATAATTAACAATGAACTCAAGACGACGCTGGAGGCGCGCGCGGTGGCGCCACGTGGTGACCACGTTTTTGTGCGGTCAACCAGGTTACAGAACAAGCTTATAACTTTGTGATTTTTCAAGATACAGTTTTGAAATTTCGTAGATAGATTTTTACATAAAAATACTAGAACCGTGTTTCAGGTTTCGTATATACTAAAACTAATGTTATAAGTCTGTGTTCGCTAATCCATTCTATTAATTTAATTTTTGTAATGATTAGACTCCATTCCTACTGCTTTCACGTTGTATTTGTCCATTCTGACCTTGACCTTGACTAAAACTTGGAGACGTTTCATGAGTTGCGTCATATCATCATCGGTATCAGATTCTGAGCTGTCTGAGTCGTCTCCTTCTCCAGAGTCCTCTGGTGGTCCAGTAGCATCTCCTTCGGGAGTAGTACCATCTGGTGTCTGTTCTCCAGATTCAGTGGTCGTTGTGGTGATGGCCTCAGTGGTTGTTATAGGGGGGATAGTGGTGGGGGTAGTGGTGGGGTTGGTGGTGGGGATAGTGGTGGGGATAGTGGTGGGGATAGTGGTGGGGATAGTGGTGGGGATAGTGGTGGGGATAGTGGTGGGCGTAGTGGTGGGGGTAGTGGTAGGGGTGGGGGTAGTAGTGGTAGTCACAGTGGTGGAGGTGGGGGTAGTGGTTCCTTCTTCTTCTTGTGAATCGAAGTCAATACCCGTTACTTCTTTAAACCATGGTAAGTAAGGTCCCGGACGGGTGTAACCTGATAGGAATAAATGTATTTTACTATACTGATACTGACACTGTTAGCCTGCGCCATCCCACTGCTGGGCAAAGGCCTCTCCAAATGACTTCCAGTTATTTCTATCTTTGGCTAATGTGAAACATTGGTCGAAGGTTTTCTCCAGCTCATTCTACCATTTTTTACGAGGTCTGCTGCGACGCCTTCTTGCTGTGCCTTCTAATTTTTTAGCTCAACAATCAACCAGTTCAGAAATAATTGTGTTATTAACATTATGAAAGTTTCACACATAATTACCAGTAGGCACGCCAGAGAGGCAGGCGGTGTCACCCCACATAAATGACCAGACGCCGATGAGAGTCGGAACACCGTCAGAACCAACATGCACTAGCGGACCGCCGCCGTCGCCCTGCCATCAAGAAATAGTAGATTATATACCAAGTGAAAAAAGGGAATTTAATTCGAGGGACTAAGTTGGATCCCGAGAGCAGCGAAGGATTCTAGAGTAGAATCCTGAGTGGAGCGAGGGATAAAAGAACCGAGATGATTTTTTTTACAAAGCATTAAATATAAACATTAAAAATGTTTAGTGACATTAGATCAATTTTCGAAATTCACTGATATATTCTTGTCGGCACGTTTTTTTTGTTCATAATTCGTGCTTGTTTCAAATTCAAAATGTTTTTATTCACTCAGTGAGTAAAGAGAGTTTTATTCACTGTCATCGATGGATCAAATGCCTTTTTTCGAGTGGCAATGGTAAAAAATAAATATTAACCCGGCTTCTGAATTAAAAATTTGAAGTTGAGAACTCATTTCCATGCAAGTTTGAATTTCACTAGCTAAGTCAAAAAGTCACATTAAGTAATGCTCAAATAGAGTTTAAATCTAGTTTTCGACTTCAATTTACAATTCAGAAACAATGTGTTAGTAAACAAAGTACAATTTTCTAATAGATATTTTATTCTCATAGCTGTTGTATGACTTACTTTACGACAGACTGCGTGGCAGTCTTTCACTAATGGAGAGTAACTTTAACCCTGAGTGCCAAAAGCTACATTTAAAACGTTCCCGTGGTTTAACAACGGTGTGACAACCAGTCTTACTAAGGGGTACTGTATTACCCAGTACTAACTGGGTTGTGGAGGTCAGATAGGCAGTCGCTCCATGTAAAATACTGGTATTCAGCTGCATCCGGTTAGACTGGAAACGGACCTCAACGTTTTTGGGAAAAGGCTAGGCGGGTGATGACTTACGTGGCAAGGAGACTGTGTAGTAACGTTGAAGTACTGTGCGCAGATTGTGGTGTCGACTACAAGGCCGCTTGGGAAATGTCTAGCACATTCACTGTTGGAGATTGCCAGGAGATATACCCATCGCAGGATAGTGGGTATCACACCTATAAAATTATGAAAAAAAATTACATAACATGATTTAACTTTGCTAAAATATTATATGCTTGTGGCTAAATAATAACAGGAGCTCGGGTCAATCTTCAAGTTAAGCCGCGCTTGCCTAGGTTGGTCCGTGTATGGGTGATCACCCATTACATAACAAGTTTTGCCATGCCTTGGAAACCACGTTAAGCCGTTGGTCCCAGCTGTCATTTGTAGATCTTTGACAGTCGATACAGGTAGTCAATGGTCCAAAAGTCCAGTTTTACCAAGGGGTATCGTATCATCCAGTACTAACTGGGTTGTGGAGGTCAGATAGACAATCATTACATACAAAATACTGGCGTTCAGCTGTATCTGGTTAGATTGGAAGCCGAACCCCAACTTCGTTGCCAAAAGGCTAGGCAGATGATGATGAATAATATCATATGCCAATAGACAGGTAAAAGGTACTTTTGAATTGACAAAAACAAAAATATGAGCCCTACAGTCCAGACACAAGGCATAATATCTGTGAAAAGACCATAGATTTCCATTCCAGAGCATAGATCTCTATGGAGAAGAACAAATTATTTAGCAACATTTTTTTTTCGTTTTAAAAAACGTTGCCCCACGCTAGGAATTTCTCCTGTATCGTGGGTGCGTTTACAAATATTTAAACTCACATACGCAAGCCAGACCTGGAACTACTACCTGGGGTTTACTATGACGTCTTAATGCAGGAGTAATTCCCCCGTGGGAAAGAGACAGCTATACAGGTCGTCTAGTACCATCTCTTTCCCACACTGGAATTACTCCTGCTATAAGACGTCATAGTAAACCCCAGGTAGTTGTTCCAGGTCTGGCTTGCGTATGTGAGTTTAAATTTAATAGAGATATTTTGTTCCGTGTGGGAATCGGACCCGCGACACGCGCGTAGCAGCCAATCACTTAGCCACTGCGCCAACTGTGTCGAAACATTAGCCTTAAATTCTATTACAGTTCCTGGTATTTTGACATTACACTATATGTAGGTTCCGTTGATATAATTTTAACCAAATATAGTGAAGAACACTCAAATGCATTGATGATAATTATAGTCATAGAAGATACTGACCCACATTCTGAGGTCCCGTTCTGCCATGTCCACTTAAGATGACTTGCTCGCCGTCGTAGTCACGGTACGCGTCAGCACTTCGCTGTACTCGAATCGGTTTTACCAAATCTGAGTGAAGACGTTAAAATCAACAGCAAACAACACAAAGGTCAAGCATCCACCAGATTTAAAAAAATCTCTTATGAGTTTTTCAAACAATATAACATTGTAACTTCAGTAAGATTTCACAAAACTGTGAAAAAATACAAATTGTCTTAAGAGCGTTAACGTCTAACGGCATTTCATACAAAATTTCAAGTGATTTTTTTTCAAAATGACTTGACAGAGAACTTTTCGAAATGTCTTTTTAAAAAAAGATAATTTTAAATTTCTGTTTCTATGAAAAATCTCAAAATCCTTCTAATTTAACACTATGTGTCGAAAATTGTCTGTCAAGTTTTTCGACTTATGTATCCTGCTTATGCGTACGAAGCATCATTAAAATCGGTTAAGCCATTTCGAAAAAAAATCACTTGAAAGTTTGTATGAAATGCCGTAAGACGTTAACGCTCTTAATATTTTTCATAAAACTTCCACTTACTCTTCAATTCTCTGACATATACTGTCCAGTTTCATTGAGCCACTGTGTCTAGAATCGTGAAATTTAGTTCGGGAGTTCCTTACGTAACAAAGGCGAATGAATTTTTAGACCATGAAGTTTTTGTAACCTCCTCCAGTCCCACCCTCTAACAATCATAGAATACCATGTCAATATGCTTTAAAGAAATCAACGTATGAACCGATCCGATCGTCCGTATGAACCGAATCGTTTTCATTGATCCGACCGAATCGTTTGTATGAACGTTTGTCATTTTTACCGATAGCAAAGTCGTTTGACGATTAAAATTAATCACATGACAATTTTTAATGATTATTGATTAAAATTAATATAATAGTCATGATGAAATGCCGGCCATTTTAGCCGTAGAACCGATGACCGTTGGGTTAGACATATTTTTGAGTAGAGACCGCAAATCGGTAAGCATAAGGTGAGACGCCCTCAGACTCGGTGAATCGACGATCTTTGCAGGGTGGCTGGTAGCAACTGGGTGAGAGTTGCCGAGAATCGAGTTGAGTGGCGTGCGATTGAAGAGGCCTATGTTCATCAGTGGACTGCTGTAGGCTGATAATGATATCTCATGAATTATGTTTCGGTAACGTACAAACGGCACGTCAAGCTACTATCACTACTACAATCTGTCAAATGTCTTTAATAGATTTTCAACTTTATCGCTATAGCATTAGTTTCAAGGTTGATTGGGAAAATTTGACAGTTTCGGGTAGCTTGATGTGCTGGCGTTTGTACATAACTAGGATTAAAACAACACAACTTTTAGTAAGGTACTTTTGCAAAGAATAAGGAGTACTCACCAGTATAAACGATAGGGCGTGTCGTCTGCACAAGTGCGATGTCGTTCGGCTGATTATGCACTGAAAGATTGTTATACTTCGGGTGGGCATACCATTCCTTGCCCGGATAAAAGGCATCCGGGTTATTAAAAGACAAACCAACGCGAACTGACACAGATGCAAGGCTGAGGGAGAAAAATTACGATAAAATTTGAACTCTCAAATATTATAGGTAGTCTATATGGTGTAAACGGACCCTTCACGAAGCCGTCAACCAAGCATTCCGTACATCAAACTAAGTAACTTTACGCAAAAGTTATTGCTGGGAAACGACTTTTTTAGGGGTGATAAATCACGTTTTACGGTAGGAGTCAATGTAATGCACTCAAAACGTTGTGCTGATGGATAGATTGAATACCACGGGGGCATGGAGGTGTTTAAAGTAAAAATCTAACATTAAAAACATGTATTTAAAAAAAAACTTGAGAAAAAGTTGGAACTTTGACCCCCAATATCTCCGTAACTAGAAGGTTACGTATGGTCTAGAACAAAAAAATATCGCAATGATAGGATGGATAGGATGATGAAGAGCAAGTACCTTTCGGCTTCGTTAAGGGTTTTGTTACACCTTTTATAAGTCCCTAGTCCCTTTTTTTTTATTCAAAAGGAACAACAAACAGCTGTAATATAAAACATAGAAATAAGAAATACACAAAACTTATGGACAATATTGCAGCCCACAACGCTGTTCACAGATTAACTATAGGATACATAACAGTGAAAAAAAAACATCAATGTTTTCAAAAGTCCTATTGTAGGAATCGACCATTCTACGAACGGGCGAACGCAAGCCAGAGTTGGACTTGCAAGTAAACCCCACTGAAAACTTTACTTACGTTCTAGTACATTGACCAGCTGTGACGACCCATTCATTCGACAAGATAGCTCCTCCACAACGCCACAAGCTACCTTGGGGGTTCACTGTGCGCAGGGCTACATGGTAAGGGAACTGGCCCGGTTGTGCTTCCCACCCGGATGCTATACGCGATGTTACTGCTGTGTATTCTAGGTAAACAAAGCATCATAGTGATATTAGTTCATTCTGTCTCTTGTCTATGACAAAACAGAGAAAATTATTTTATCCATTTCGTAACGTTAACGCTAACGTATGACAGGCTCTCAATTTCACACCTCACTCGCGATTACTGAAAACACTTCCTGACCATTCTATTCTCAATTCATTTTTTTCTTTCTCATTTTTTCTTTTTTGTTCTATGCATTTAAGTCACACTCAGCCAGCCACACACACATACATACACACACACACAAACACACACGCAATCACTCTCAAACTACAGGCTTCTTTTAAACGCTTTTAATTTTTCTTTTATTGTTCTATTCTATTTTATTTTTTGTTAATCTTATTGTATAAGTTTCTGTAATATCTCCACTTGGGAGAGGACACTGGCTCCTGTAACACAGTCCTTTCACCTAGCACAGGAGTAAGGAACTTCACACAATTTTGTAACCACTTTCTTGTGTAATAAAGATTATTGATTAGTTCATTTTGTCTCCTCATTTTAAACCTTCTTACGCACTGATAAAATCTGATTTCTCTTACCGGGGTTGATTTCATCCTCGATGTTGGTTGATCCCACGGTTTTATACCGCGCGGATACCTGTCAAATAAAGCTTAATGATATAAAGTTGGTATTGAGAGCCTTCAACTGAGGCACCATGTTGAGCAAATACCTTCGACTGCTAGCGTCGTCTTTTGTTTGAAGCAAATCCGAGGTTCTTTGTAGAAATAAGAAGGAAATCTTTAAGGATGATTTCCACCAAACGGCACGCATCGCTTCGGATCGGAAAGGATACGAATGTATGCGGCGACAGATAATCGCGTCCGGCAGGATGTCGATGCATACGATCGGATCCGTGCCGTTGATTGCGAACGTATCTGTTTCTGCGCTTGGTCAAATAGTTTCATTCCTACCATGTTGACAGTCGAAAGGATCCGATCGGATACGACGACAGAAGAGCGGAGGCGATCATGCGTCGCAGAATATTTTCGGCTACGATCGCGTGTCGCGGAAGACGCCCGCGGTCGAGCTGCTGTGCGCGGTTTAAAAATAGCTAGGTAACTATAATATCATGATAATTTTACCTGAAACACAGTCAGCAGGAACAAAAATAAGCCTGATTTGGTAAACATCTTGTACGCGAAGCACTGCTATTCTGAAAATGAAGGTTTCTTATTTATACCATATGGCGGATATTATTTAGATTAGAATCAAAACCTTGTCATGATATAATTAACTATTGAAAACATTAGTTAACCAGGCGATAAGATGTGCTAAAAGTAACGTTGATGACGACGTTGGTCTAAGCGACCCACATTTTGTTTTAAATTTTCGAGTTTGGATATTAGTAAAAGGACTGCTTCGTTGGTCAAACGCGACTGCTGAGCAATTTATATAATTATGTTTGAATTTATTTATTCAGTAACAATTCATTCATGAGGACATCCGCAAGAGAACCAAGGTAATCGACGTAGCCCGAAGAATAGCCAAACTTAAGTGGCAGTGGGCACGGCACATTGCTCGCAGAACGGATGGCCGATGGGGCCGAAAAGTTCTGGAGTGGCGACCGCGAACCAGAAGACGTTGCGTTGGAAGGCCTCCCACTAGGTGGACCGATGACCTGGTAAAGGTTGCAGGGATCCGCTGGATGCGAGTCGCACGGAATCGGTCAATGTGGCGACACTTGGGGAGGCCTAAGTCCAGCAGTGGACGTCTTTCGGCTGAAATGATGATGATGATGAACAATTCATTGCGTTTGAATTTAATCAGCATAAAAAATAGTATTAGTTTTAGAGCATGAGGTCCTGGGTTCGATTCCCAGGTCGGGAAAAGTATTACTGGGTTTTTCCATCAGAAATTTCTTAGTAGCAGCCACGGAGTCTGGATTTGTGCCCGGTTGATGGCAATAGGCTCGCCCCCTATTACATGGGACTTAACCATAACTGACGAAATGTGAGTGTGCTCTACCTAATCCTTCGGGGATTGGAGGCGTGATATTATGTTAATTTGTTTTCAATTTTAGACTTTACATATTTGTAAACCTCGTTGCTCTAGTGATTCATATTCATATTCATATTCATTTATTCATCAAATATAAGCTAACAGTTTACACCAAATCGCTTATATCTATTCTAATATGTACTACAAAATTACATAAATCATTTTAATTAAAACTTCTTAAAATATACATAAACAACCGGAGTAACATAAAATTTGTAAACAAAAAACAACCTTATACAGACAACAACAATTACCATTAACAACTATTTCTTCATATTTAAATAAATATGCACATGTTTAGCGATTGTCCATTGAGAGTCAAAAAATAAATCTGCCTCAGGAATATATTTTAGAAAATCATTTATTAACATAATTGCTCTAGCAGTGGGAGTGTTGTTGGTTCGGGGAGCACGCCATGCAGGCGGGTAGCAGAGGAGTCTATGTTGTCGTCTTACAACGCCACGCATGTACTGGTCAGGAACATAAAAATTGATTGACTCTCGTAGAACAGGACTATCTATCTTACCTACTAATATTAAATAATAATTAATTACATGTGTGGATTCTCGCCTGAATTAAAGTGTGTCTAAACCCACCATTCCTGACACGAACAAAGAAGGATATAGAAAGGGGTAATATCCATATTGACGTTTGTATAGGTATCTACAGAAGAGATCGCAAGCGCGACTGCTAAGCGTGTGGTCCTGGGTTCAATTCCCAGATCGGTTTGTGGATCCCGGCGTCGTGGGTCATTATGACCCAGTGTCACATTCGGTTGGTTTGTAACCGATTAGTATCGCTATCTTATAAACAGACTTATTTTTTTTTTAATGAACGATTTGAGGATACCAGAAATATGATAATCCGACAACCAGGAAAAAACATCAAACTTTAATAATCAGTATCAATGTACTTTTTATCAGAAAACAATTGTTGTGTTTCAAGGTCATGTTTGACATTCACGCGTTATTGTTTTAACATAATTTTTTTTTTGTTTGCCTGATTTGGATCACTCCTGGCCAAAGGTCTCCCCCATTCCTTCCATCAAGTACGACTTGAAAAACCGTCATAATTTTAAGGTTGAACAACTTTACCCGATCATCGGTGTAAAGTTGTAAGTATCGTGTTTTGAACCGTAGAATAATCAAGAATGTTTATTAAAGTACAACATATATTTTTATCAGATCAATACAAACAATATTTGACTGTTTACTGTTGAATCAAACATAGGTCGATTCTGAGGAACCTGGCCTTAAGAGACGCGCTGGACATAAACCGGTAGAGGCAGATTATCCGCTCCAAATGCAATTCGAATGCTGACCACGATCCTCAGACATGAGGGATCGACCCCAGAGAAAGAGTTTACATTCAACAGCAAAACTAAATTTGTTTTTCATAGTATGTTAATGAAAAACAAAGTTACTGCTGCAGTTTGATGAAAAGTCCCATATCTCAAAAACTAAACATCAAATCTTATTGAAATCAATTTTCGTTCAAAGTTTTTTTTACGTTCTACAATCCTACATTTTTACAGAATTTACCTCCTCTTACTTTATAAATTAGAGGGGGGAGGGGACACATTTTACTACTCTGGAAGTGTCTATCTTTCAAACGATTGACTTTGAGAAAAAATAAAAAAAGTATATATAATAATAATAAATAATGTTTATTTCAATAACTTAAGAATACGTTTACATTTGGTCTTCAGGGAATTTCCATTTAAGTAAGAAGTATACTTGTGTTAGGAAACTCCGCTCTCCCAGTAGTTACAACTTGTATAAGCTATTATATAGACATTCCATTACAGTAGGTATTAGAAAATAAAGTGATATAAATCAAAAATATAAAGTAAAACATAAACAGAATAAAGATTAATCAAAGGCGCGCTGTAGTGTGAGGGTGTGTAATGGTGAATTTGTGTGTGTGAGTGTAAGTGTGTTTTATGATAGTAAGAGGTATGTATATATCATTGTATATGTGCTAGTGAAGAAAAGTAGTGTCCGTTAATAAAACGATTATTTTTAATATGCATCTAAGAACATATAGTTTGGACTATATTCTCAATCTCGTCATAAGTTTTTGTCTTTAGCCATTCAGTCAGAGCCTTTTTGCAGTCTCTATACGAAAGTGGATAAATATAAGTATAGGTTTGATGATATTTTTTTTTGGTGTCAATTTAATCTTTTTAAATTTACGTATACTAATCGTAAAGCGGTTCACAGAATACGTCTACCTACAAAGTTTCAACTGTGTAGTCTTAATAGTTTCGGAATAAAGTGGCTGTGACAAACGGACGGACAGACAGAAAGACATGACGTATCTCCAAGGGTTCCGTTTTTTACCATTCGGCTACTGACCCCTAAAAAGGCATCTAAAAACTCCTCGACAACGTTTTTAAATGTGTCCAAGAGACTGGCGTTGACCATTGTTTTTCCGACGCCAACAATCTATATCTATCTATATATATATATTACATATAATAAAATCGTAGACTTTCCGTGTCTGTACATTACAGATTTTTGCAAAAAAGTCACTGGAAGGTGCGAGAAATAAGTAATAGAAAGTAAAAATATCTTTTTTTAAATTTTTGGCTGTTTGTCGGTTTGTCTGTTCGTTTGTGCGCGCATCACGTAAAAACCCCTCATTGTATTCAAAATCTAAATATTACAAAATAAGAAGCATTGTTGTGGGTATTATTTAGCGTTTATTTCATCAAAATCGACCAACAGAAGCAAAGATATTAATTTTTAAAATTTTGTTAGTAACCTCATATTCGATTTCTATGATAAAAATAATTTACGTAAATAGGTTTTAGTCCTAGTGTAGTCACTCGGAATGGCTGAAAACTAATTTTGTTTTATTTTTCCTTTTGTCTTTACTCTTTGCACGAAAGTAATAAGTACTACGTACGCACGCGACGGCCAGTCAAGCTTCAAAAAACCAGTTTATGCGGATCTCCATTGTATAGGAAATCTATACAAAGCGAGGTCAATTTATACTGGAAATTTACAGCTTCATGTGCCGCCGTGTGTACAACTGCATTAAAAAATTCCCACCAAAAGAGAGGTTAACGCTAATTTAATTTCTTTCTAATAAGGTGACCATTCATTTTATGTAAAAAGTAGGACATGATGGAAAGGCATTACATATAACATTCATCATCATCATTCTCTAATATAACATTATTAAATTAAATTTAAAAAATATTTTAAATTTTCGTTTCCGAGGCAATTAAAAAAAAAAAAAAATTAGTAATACGAGAAAGCTATTATTATATATTAGGCGTCGGTAGATAGGTATTAAAAAATTAATCATAATCATAAATCTTTATTTAATTCAACATCAGAAGTAACAGGCACTGGTATATGCACAATCTTAAATAGAGAAAGGTGTCTGAAGTAGGAAGGTCCTGAGGTACAGATCACCTCTCCGGCTTTGGTATACCATTTTATTTACAACAATCTTAAATAGAGAAAGGTGTCTGAAGTAGGAAGGTCCTGAGGTACAGATCACCGCTCCGGCTTTGGTATACCATTTTATTTACAGCAACTAAACCTGAAGTTTATTTAAATAATAAAATTACTATTATTTGGAATTTACTGTATTTAATGGTGACCAGTGAAATGATGTATTAAATAAGATTAGTTCTTAGATAATAGGTAGATAAACAATATCCCACAAAATAAAAACTTTATGGGGACACTACCAAAATAAGACAATGACGTTGTCAAATTCAACCAGACCACCTTTTTCCAATGTTGCCCGCACACAAACTAAATAAAATAGTTTCGTTTGAATATTAAAACAGGACTTTCAGGATTTCGTATTTTTATATGTGCCTACCGAAATGACTTCGAATACTAATAATTTAGTAGATTAAAATGATCATGTCCACATTGTGCGAGTGGGGAAAGGCTAAAATCCGGCGGCAGTGACAAGCCTCAGAACGGCTATTTAAAACTTACGTTAACGGAGTAAAATATTTATATGAACAAACTAACATTGCCAATGGGTTGCCTGATAAAGTTAAGTCAAGGCTACCCTTTATTAAAACTAACGGAACTAATCTTTTTTTCAAACCAAACGAAATCAAAATGGAATTAGAGTAAATATCTACAAAGCATAAGAGCCAAGAATCTTTCAGATTGTCATCTTTTTGTCCCTACTACAGAGTTGTAAGGTATAAATAGATAAATTGATACTA
This sequence comes from Noctua fimbriata, assembly GCA_905163415.1. Classification (NCBI taxonomy): domain Eukaryota; kingdom Metazoa; phylum Arthropoda; class Insecta; order Lepidoptera; family Noctuidae; genus Noctua; species Noctua fimbriata. Next base: position 6,715,068 of record LR990934.1, on the reverse strand, counting down.
TATGTTCACTCATCTATTTTCTTATTAAAATATGTATTAAAAGAACAGATAGGTAATTTTATTACAAACACGATGGCATAACGTTTGGTTGTCTAAGTAAAATCGGTCAAGCCCCACGGTTGTCGCAATTTTAAATATTCTTCACTTAATGATATCAGGCAACCCATTTGTTATGCTTTTTTTCATGTATATTAAACATATTTTTGACTCAGTAAACATAGGATTTTTTTTTGATACTAGACATGCTTATTTAAAATGGTAGAGATACCCGAGAGTGAACAGGAGTTATATCCGTAAGAGCAATTGTTTCATTCGCGGCATATCTTTAACGTTTAAATGTGACTGAACTTGCATTTGAACTTCGGAGCAAAATATTAATAATAGTCAGTAGTAACATAAATATAGTGAATAGTCAAATAGCTTGCTTTCATCACTATTTGTTACATCGATCTGCGTAATACTTGCGTCTACACTTCAACTTTTTATTTGTGCCCGTTCATCAGAGTCCTTGGAAAAGTATCCGCTTCGGCAATCATGGTCTATCTTCGGAAATATGAGATCTAATTCCTATGTTCTTCTTCTTCTTTTGTATCGATGATTTATCACATTGTTAGCACCCAGGTGGCTACGTTAATCACGGTTTCAGTAGAGATTTTGACAGTAAGTCCTCTAAATCGCAGGTGAAGGGACACTTTAGATACTCCAGGAAGTCACAGTTAGCTGCTGCTACCACGGAAGTACGTGTCTATTAGGGGCCAGCCATAAAATTAATGACGTAATTTAATTACGTCATACGTTAAAGAGGTAGGGGGTGACAACAAAGTGTAATATTGTGTGACAAGGGCGTCCTAAATTTGGTGACGTCACATTTAAAAAACTAATATTGCTAAGTTTTAAAACACGAAATTTGAACTATTAACGAAAAACTTATTAAAGAAATATTTCCAACTCTATCGGCGGGCAGCATGTAATATTGCAAAATATGTGACGTCACACTTGGGAGGCGATGAGTCTCACAAAAATTGACCTTCTGATAAGGACGGATTTTTTGACCCCTCCGGTCAAATCAAAATCATAAAATTCGTATGACGTAATTTGTGGGTGGTCCCTTATGTATCACCATTGTTAGAATATTACAATTATACGACTAAAATCCTAAAAGTGCGGAATGAATGCACTACAATGCCTTGAAAAACCAAACTTAGAAGCTTTATAGCGACGTTCGTGTTAATTCGGTAACATGAAGATTCTCGAAGCGCATAGTTTTTCTGGTTCTATTGCTAAATACATTAAATTCAAGCGTTTGCAGTATTTTTCAATTCAATGGTTTTTGCAAATTCTCAATTTTGTTTCCATCGTTTGTGTCCATCACGTTTTTTCCATCGGTTGATTGAGCTCTTAGAGCTGAAATATTTTTTTTTTATTGTTAAGGATATTAACCGTTGGGGCCTAGGATAGATCATGAGATGCATCTATATTTTGCTTCCGTTCATAAACTTTGGGAATGACAAAAGAATGTGCGCTCACGTGAGCGAAGCCGCGGGCACAGCTAGTTTATGAATATAAGAAGACAACAAAGAAGGAAGAGGTCTAGAAGGATTTAGGAATTATCTTTTAATAAAACCTTAATTCGTAAGAAAAGGTGTAACGGACCGTTACATGATTATTCATGTCAAAATCAATCAAAATCAAAATCACACGTTTCCCGTCGATTTCTTACCAGTTTTCGTACTTTACGTTTTTCTTTATTTACTTCTGGCTCAGTGGCGCCACCTAGAGCCACCATTTTACGTAAAAATTGTGACGCCATTTTTAGTCATTGTCTTATAACCAGGCAGAAATAAAGTGAAAGCTTCCAGTGACATAAGTATTATTATCAATCAGCTGATCTAAGGTATTTGTTCAATGAAATGCTAATATCTTTGAATCCAAGAGATTTACAGACGTGCAAAAGACCTTATTGCAAGTTTAAACGACGAGGCTATCGAAAAACTAAATAAGTTTTCCTGGATAATAGATTAAAACAACAAGATGGCTGCCATTCGCGGAATGTCGAGTTAAGAATATTTATAAGGGTGTATTTGTCTGTAGGAATCAGTATATAATTATGCTCTTAAAGTATCGGTAACCGGTATAAACACACTACATAATTATGCTCGTAATCATGATTTCGCGATCTAGAATTTTGATCTTAGTTCTTTATTTGAGGCATAGATGTTACTGTAGTACTTTTTCTCTGATCTCTCAACCGGCTGAAAGTATAGTGTGCTGTGCCAACGTCGCTTGATGAGGCTGAGGCTGGTAACCGGGAACTTCCGCTGCATGCTGGTGGTCAGGTATACCTATTTGAAGCTGACTGGTTGTGTGCCTCATGGCTCGAAAGCTTTAGGAAGTGATGTTGATGATGATGACGTCGCGTTCAAAGCTGCGCTGACGTCCAAGTTAGGGGTTAAAAGTTTAGGAGTATCATAATTATCATTAACACTAGAAACGGGATATTTACCATGTTTACTGATTTTTTTGAGTTCCCGATATTTTGGCGCCGTATCAGAAACTCAAAGAAATCTGTAAACATGGTAAATATCCCGTTTCTAGTGCATTAACACTAATGTTAGTGACCATGATACTTTAAAATCTTAGTATCATAATTATGTGGAACAAACTGTAATGTTCCTTATCCCTCATCGAAAAGGTATCACCACACATGCTGTGTCTGATGGGCTACTGCCCGATTGTTGATACTCATAATCATGATATCGCGATCTAGGATTTTGATATGAGTTCCTTATTAGCGGCATAGATGGCACTGCAGTACTTTTTGTACCGTACCGCTACAGATTATACACCAGCTTTTACTTCTTTTTAGGTAAACGTCCATTTTATCTTTACATTACTGATATTAACTGCTTTAAAAAACACTGAGTTTAAAAATTTTAGTTACTAGCTGTTGCCCACGGGTTCGCAGGCATTATTTTTGGAAAATATTCCACGGATACCTTTTAAATATAGTCGATGACATCGGGGATAATGAGGCTTTTCATTTGGAAATAATTTTCGGGATCGGTTTATTAGTTCCAGAGATTACCCGCTATATCCAAACTTACAAATTTACCCACTTATTCTTTACTTTCTTTAAGTATTTTTTTTTTAACTCATGAGTAGTTTGTGGTATTACCTCCTATATTCAAACTTACAAAGTTTACCTCCTTAAAATATGATTGAAGCCAAAATATAAAGCCCATTCTTTTCAAACGTTTATTTTTCTAGTCACTATCAAATAACTGGACAAACGATCCAGTTAGGTAGGTCTAACTTCGAGAAAGAGGTCAATCGTCGAATCCGACTCGGCTGGGCAGCGTTCGGGAAGTTGCGTGGTATCTTCTCGTACAACTTACCGCAGTGTCTCAAGACGAAAGTCTTTAATCAGTGTGTGTTGCCAGTGATTACATACGGGACCGAAACGTGGTCGCTCACAATGGGCCTTATCAGAAGGCTTAAAGTCACTCAAAGGGCAATGGAGAGGGCTATGCTCGGAGTTTCCTTGCGTGATCAAATCAGAAATGAGGACATCCTCAAGAGAACCAAGGTAACCGACGTAGCCCGAAGAATAGCCAAACTTAAGTGGCAGTGGGCAGGGCACATTCCTCGCAGAACGGATGGCTGACGGGGCCGAAAAGTTCTGGAGTGGCGACCGCGAACCGGAAGACGCTGCGTTGGAAGGCCTCCCACTAGGTGGACCGATGACTTGGTGAAGGTTGCAGGGATCCGCTGGATGCGAGCCGCACGGGACCGGTCAATGTGGCGACACTTGGGAGAGGCCTATGTCCAGCAGTGGACGTCTTTCGGCTGAAATGATGATGATGATGATGATGATGATCAAATAATTACACAAACACATTTAACTAATGTGTGGGAAAGTTCATTTTGAATACATTTGCAAGTTGTTTTTAAAGATATCTAATATCTAAGTATGTTTTTTCTTCCCGCCTTCTTTGTTTAAATTGACCTTAACTTTGACATACACTTGGAGACGCTTCAGAAGTTGCCCTATTTGGTCATCTTCATCAGATTCTGAGCTGTCTGAGTCTTCTTCTCCATCTCCAGGAGTCGAATCATCTGGTTCCGTTGTCTCAGAGAAATCGGGAACGGCTGTGGTACTACTAACAACTTCATCATCTTCTTGGTCTCCTGATTCAGTGGTGGTTTTAGTGGGGGTTGGAGTACTTGTACATGGGGGTTCGGTTGTGGTTGTGGTGGTAGGTTCAGTTGTGGTTGTGGTGGTAGGTTCGATAGTGGTTGTGGTGGTAGGTTCGGTAGTGGTTGTAGTGGTATGTTCGGTAGTGGTTGTGGTGATGGAAGGTTCAGTTGTGGTTGTGGTGGAAGGTTCGGTAGTGGTTGTGGTGGTGGAAGGTTCGGTAGTGGTTGTGTTGGTGGAAGGTTCAGTAGTGGTTGAAGTGGGGGTTGGGGTACTGGTACATGGGGGTTCGGTAGTGGTTGTGGTGGAAGGTTCAGTAGTGGTTGAAGTGGGGGTTGGGGTACTGGTACAAGGGGGCTCGGTAGTGGTTGTGGTGGAAGGTTCAGTAGTGGTTGAAGTGGGGGTTGGGGTACTGGTACAAGGGGGTTCGGTAGTGGTTGTGGTGGAAGGTTCAGTAGTGGTTGAAGTGGGGGTTGGGGTACTGGTGCAAGGGGGTTCGGTAGTGGTTGTGGTGGAAGGTTCAGTAGTGGTTGAAGTGGGGGTTGGGGTACTGGTACATGGGGGTTCGGTAGTGGTTGTGGTGGAAGGTTCAGTAGTGGTTGAAGTGGGTGTTGGGGTACTGGTACATGGGGGTTCGGTCGTGGTTGTGGTGGACGGTCCAGTAGTGGTTGAAGTGGGGGTTGGGGTACTGGTACATGGGAGTTCGGTAGTGGTTGTGGTGGAAGGTTCAGTAGTGGTTGAAGTGGGTGTTGGGGTACTGGTGCAAGGGGGTTCGGTAGTGGTTGTGGTGGAAGGTTCAGTAGTGGTTGAAGTGGGTGTTGGGGTACTGGTACAAGGGGGCTCGGTAGTGGTTGTGGTGGAAGGTTCAGTAGTGGTTGAAGTGGGTGTTGGGGTACTGGTACATGGGAGTTCGGTAGTGGTTGTGGTGGAAGGTTCAGTAGTGGTTGAAGTGGGTGTTGGGGTACTGGTACAAGGGGGCTCGGTAGTGGTTGTGGTGGAAGGTTCAGTAGTGGTTGAAGTGGGTGTTGGGGTACTGGTACATGGGAGTTCGGTAGTGGTTGTGGTGGAAGGTTCAGTAGTGGTTGAAGTGGGTGTTGGGGTACTGGTACATGGGGGTTCGGTCGTGGTTGTGGTGGACGGTCCAGTAGTGGTTGAAGTGGGGGTTGGGGTACTGGTACATGGGGGTTCGGTAGTGGTTGTGGTGGAAGGTTCGGGAGTGGTCGTGGTAGTAGTGGTTTCTTCTTCTTCTTGTAGATTTTCGAAGTCAATCCCCGTTACTTGTTGAAACCATGTTAAATAAGGTCCCGGACGAGTGAAACCTGGTATGGATAAACACAGTTTATCAAAAATATTAGTCGCAGGAATTGTAAGTAATTTCATTATTATGAACGTAACTCAAATTACCAGTAGGATAGCCGCCTTGGCACCCGCTGCCTCTGAAGAAAGAACTGATTCCGATGAGGGTTGGAACGGCGTCAAGTTGATGCACATGAACGAGTGGGCCACCGTTGTCCTCCTGGTAACCAAAATCAAATCATTAAACAAAATGAAGGAAGTGATGAATAAAATAAAATATGTTATTTCTGATTAGAAAAAGGATCTTTTGATGACTGTCGTGGGCGAAACTTTCAAAATCTTGGTCTGCAACCAAGATTTTGGATGTTTCTCCAAGAATATCCACGACTAAATTCTAAACAATTTGAATAAGGCATTTGAAGGCTAGTGGACATTACAGCCGCAGCCCAATACATTTTAGTACAAGAAAGTGGTCCGGTCCGTCTGTAGTGGAACTATCACACAACAGCCAGACCGCACCATTTCCTCCTGTTTAGCTTTGTTTGTGCTTTAAAGTGAACCTTACATAACAAGCCGACTGTGAGGTGACGTTGAAGAATCGTGCGCAGACGACTGTGTTAGCGATAGAGAACAGGTTGCCTAAGTACGCCCAATTGCACGACCAGTTGGAGACACCCCTCAGATATACCCATCTCAGCACCTCAACTACTGAACCTAAACATTAAGAGAAAAAAATATTATTACGGTACATAAGTTAGGGTTTTAATTATTTCGTTTTCTAATCTAATTTGATATTATATGTGAGGCGTCATCGTACCACCAATTCTTATCTAAATTTGTGTAGCTTTGATACAAGTATGATTAATAATTAGACAAGATAAGATATAAATATTTCTTAAGTAGTCACTGCTGATAGGCTTATTGATTGAGGTTTTTTTCCTTCCGCGATGAACTGAGGTCACAACGGAAAAAAACAATGCCAAAACATAACCGGAGGAAACTATTACCTTATCTATACTAATATTATAAAGCTGAAGAGTTTGTTTGTTTGTTTGTTTGCTTGAACGCGCTAATCTCACGAACTGCTGGTTCGATTTGAAAAATTATTTTAGTGTTAGATAGCCCATTTATCGAGGAAGGTTACAAGCTATAAAATTTCACGCGGATGAAGTTCGCGGGCAAAAGCTAGTAATTTATAAATTCATGGTGATATAAGAAATACTGACCTGAGGTGCTAGTTCTGCCATGTCCACTAGCGTAGAGTACGACGCCATCGTAATTGCGATACGCGTCAGCCCGCGATTGTATCCGAATCGCTTTCAGCATATCTGAATGATGAAGACACGCCAGGATTAACATGAATACAAGTCAAGTATGAACTAACCCTAGGGAAATTAGTAGTGGATTGTACCGGACACCATGCCAGCATGCTATGCATGGCCTTTTCTGCAGTAAGAGTGCAGGTTTGATTGGCACGCTAACATCATCCGTCCTGCTATTGCGACCGCCCGCGCCAGGATACTAGTTGTTTTAGAACCCAATGTTTTGGACCGCGACGATGAGAAGAGACCAGACGGTATAACTATAATGCATTGGAAAATGGGTAGGTAGGCCTTTGGTGTGGGATGCAACTTGCGTCGACACCCTTGTGCCATCCCATCTTCCTAGCACGGCGTGGCGTGCTGGAGCGGCTGTTGCAAAAGCCCAAACGGCGCAAATACAATAACTTAATTGGTTGTAACGGGGCCTAGTGCCCACCTAGTATTCTGGGATATCGCGAAGCGTTTGTTAACTGAAGCGCTTGGCGATAACCAGGGAGCTGGTGTTTTTTTGGACGAAAAATTAGCCATCCAACGTGGCAATGTTGCCACTCTCTTGGGCATTTTACTTGTTTACAGCGATGCGGGCGAATATTTTGACGTCCTGTAATTCTTTTCCCTTTTATGTTCTTGTATCTACATTCTGTTTTATTATTATTTTAAATCTATTTATAGTTTGTGAACAATGTACATTAATGAAGACTCATTGCATTGTACCTTCTTATCTGTTTCGAAATTAACAAAATATACACGTAATCACTTTTAGTATCTTTTTTAAAGTGATGTTAACCTGTTGTCTTGATTATAATATTGTATGATGAGGAAAATGCTTTGAGGAAAGATTTGAGTATGAATGTGGATGGGTATATGGGTAGAGGAAGACCAAAAAACGATGGATGGACTGTGTAAAGAATGATATGGCAAGAAAGAAGGTGTCTGATCAGATGACGAGTAATAGAGAAGTATGGAAGAAGAAGACATGCTGCGCCGACCCCAAATGAATTGGGATAAGGGCAACAGAATGATGATGCTGTTACATAGTATTTTAGTACTCTTACTATTATAAAATAAGTCTCATTTCAAAGTTGCAATTAATATTTAACGAGAAAATCGTTTGGTTTTTCTAATTGTATTATAATGTTAAGGGTAATGCTAGAAGAAGCAGTAAACCTAGGTCTACCCGAGTTAATTTAATATCACAAGAGTTTGTTGCATTAAATTCGAAAAGTAACTGCGAAAAACTTAGATGCGAAAAAATTACCAGCTGTCTCATACATTTGGGTCGAGTAGGTATTGAAATTTAGTATGGGACAACAGATATTTTTTTCGCATTTACGATATTGAACCCATGGAGGAAGTTGTTCAGTTTGATGGTCTGCAGCATATCCTTTCATATGGCTATACCCTTTCTGTTACACCCAGTATAAAATTTGTAGAAAAAATACTTACTGCTATAAACAACAGGACGCTGCAGCTTTATAAGCGAGATGTCGTTGTTCTGCGTACTTGATGATTGTTCGTTGAATCTAGGATGGATGTACCATTCCGTAGTCTCAGCGATATACTCTGGATTGTTGATGTTCACTACGCCTGCGCGAACCACCACTGAAACGCGGCTGTAGGAGAAATGAAGATCTGTTACAACACAATCATCATCGGCTACAGCAGTCCATAGCTGGACGAAGGGCTCTCCAATTGCATGCTCGATTCTCGGCAACTCTCATCCAGTTGCCACTAGCCACTCTGCGGAGATCCTCGCTCTAGCTAGCCTAAGGTCGACCCTACCTTAAGCCTGACAATTTTCGCTCTTTAATTAAGAAAATGTCTACTCCAACGGTCATCGGTTCTACGGTTAACATGGCCGGCCCGTTACCACTTAAACTTGTTTATTCTGTGAGCTATGTCGACAACTTTCCTTCTCTGCCGGATCATTTCGTTCCGGTTTCGATCAGCCAAGAAACTCCAATAGCCCGTTCCATAGCCTGTTCAAGAACCTTGAATTTATGGACCAGCCGTAACGTGAGTATCCGCATTTCGTTCCCGACAAAGTTTTTTTTAATAATTAGGAGGTAAGTCTCGTACTACGATGGTTTACTTACAGGGCAGTACAATGCGCGGCAGTGAGAATCCATTCCCTGGCCACGACGGAACCTCCACACTGGCGCATATTACCAGCTCGGTTTATCAAACGAAGGTGTGCATGGTGAGGGTGCTGGCCCGGCTGTGCCTCCCACCCCGACACTATACGCGACTCTGACGATGATACTGGTACGTCTTCGGATTCTAGGTAAACAAAGCAGGTTTGGTAGGTTTTTAATTTCTTTCTTTTTATTCTGGATATTAACGTAAAAAGAATAGACGAAGACATACTGCGAGCCCCTAAATAAATTGGGATAAGGGCAGTTGGAGAATGATGATTTTTTTCCTTCTGTATCATGTCATTCAGTGCTACATTGCACGCTACATAAAGAGGTTTTTTTAACTCACCATGGTTGATGTTGGCGACATTTTCAAAGGAATCTGGGTTATAAACTTCGCTATTGTAAAGAGCGGATACCTGTAAAAAATTTAAAGTTACAGAGATGTTCGCCTTTCATATTGGCATAAATAGACAGCAAAACATGACAAATTTACTCCTAAGTCGAACATGTCTGCCATATACAGGGTGTAAACAGACCCTTCACATAGCCGTCAACGAAGCATTCTGTACATCAAACTAAGTAACTTTACGCAAAAATTATTGCTGGGAATCGCCTTTTTTTGTGGTGAAAAATCACGTTTTACGGTAGGACTCGATGGAAAGCACCCAAAGTATTGTGCTGATGGAGGGATTGAATAATACGGGGGTCGTGGAGGTGTGTAAAGTATCTTACATTAAAAACATGTATTTAAAAAAAAACTTGTGGAAAAGTTGGAATTTTGACCCCCAATATCTCCGTAACTAGAAGGTTCCCAGGTATGATTTAGAAAAAAAAAATATCGCAAAGACGGGGAGAACAAATGCCTTTCGGCTATGTTAAGGGTCTATTTACACCCTTTATGAAGGATGAGTTATAGGCAAATAGAAGCTGAGTTTCCAAAGAAATCGAATGGCATTAGCATCAAAGCAGATTCGCAGTGGCAATGTTTGTATTGGATCAGGACTGAATTAAGTGGAGAAACCATAGTTAATTTTGCCCTGTTAAGAGAGATACTGCAAAGAAATCTGTCATTGTGTCGACACAATCTGTCATTTTGTCGATTCTTCCGTCAAAGAAATCCTTGTCTACGGTGGTCATGCTACGGGGGCTGTATAATATGAGGTAGACCGCGGCGAAGGTGGTGTGACGATCTGAACTTGTTTGCGGGGCGAACATGGCTAGATATCGTACAAGATAGAGAGGTTTGAAAGGAGAAAGGGGGTTTCCCCTTTGCCCAGCTGTGGGACGAGAAGAGAAGCTGATAAAAAATATAACCCACGCTTGCAAACTACAGTGGTAACTATGACTAGAGTAGAGGTGGACAGGATACTAGGCAGTTGGTGTATTAGAGACCTCACTGAATGGTGGTTGAGAGACGGTACAAGAAATTATAGTCGACCAGCGGCGCCATATTGCGGAGTTATTTTTAATGAAAAAGCGGCACACCACTTTTGAATTAAAAATATTTATTAAATAAAAGAACTAAGGCTGAAGAAAATAGGATTAAGATTAAAATTAACAAAATAAGATTAGAAAGAAAATTAAAAAAATACATCACAGGTTGAATAACAAAAATAAAAAATATAAGATTTTAAACTGTCATGATCACTAACATTATTATTACACTAGAATCGGGATATTTACAATGTTTACTGTTAAAAAAAAATTGAAATATCGGGAACTCAAAGAAAACAGTAAACATGGTAAATATCCCATTTCTAGTGTAAATAATAATAAAAAAATATTGAAACTTCCGTGTACCAGGTAAATTTTAAATACAAAAAAAAAAATGAAATAGATGGGTGGACGACATTAAAAATATAATGGTCATGACCTGGCTGAGACTAGAGCAGACTAGGCATAGCACGAAAGGGATGAAGCCTATACTCAGTTGTGTCTGGAACAAGGTAATGATGATGAAAATGATAGTGGTAACGTTACCTTCAGAACAATCAGCAGGAACAACAACAAGCCCGATTTCAGTAACATCTTCTATGCTAATGACAGTGTTACAATAGGATTAGAAGCTATAACCACTGTAATTACCGCGATTATCACCGACTTATTAATTATCATGATAAGATAAGCTAAAATATATGTAAGTATCTAATTATTATTTTCATGTTTCTGACCACTTACAATTATTAATGTTGTTATCCGGAATCTTAATCTTAATATTATGTTATGAACGATTTGAAAAAGCAGACATCAGTAACACAGAATAAAAATACAGGGTGTAAGGGACAGCCTTCCACAAACTGATTGGGTGAATTCAGTATATCATACTAAGATGACCGGTACAAGAAATTATTTCAGGAATGTTATGGGAATCCAATAAATTTGATTTGTTTTATTTCCTCACACGCAATGTATCGTTACCATGGCAAAACGCACGTAGCGAACGCCAAGCGCGACGACGAGTTCGATGAACTCTGTAGCTAGGCAGGAAGTGAACAGCTGATTTCACGGGTCGTTCGTTAGAGTATTTCAACAACCAGTGTTGGATTTTTGATTATTTACATAAATGGACTGCTGCGTACAAGGAATGTTATTTTACATTGACATAAAGGAATAGTAATTAAAAAATTAAACTTTCCTGAGAAAAATTCCGGTGGAACATGATTCAAAATAAGGAGCTGAAATGCACCCTGTCAGTTTGTGGAGGGCTGTCCCTTACACCCTGTATGTTTAGAAAATACATGTATAATACCTACTGTACTGAAGTAGTATGATGAAAACTGCATTTGTTATAAAATCACATAATCTTCGCTCCTGAAACTGGTTCTTACTTAGACTGCCCCGTTGGTTAACTTCTGCAATCACTATATTTTGACCTAATTTAATTCTGGTACTGCCTGCCTCGTTCGTCTAGCGATGGCAAGCGCGACTGTTGAGCATGGGGTTCTAGGTTCGATTCCCAGGTCGGGCAAGGTGTTATTGAGTTTTTCCATTAGGAATTTTTCAGTAGCAGCCACGGAATCTGGATTTGTGCCCTGTTGATGGCAATAGACCCCCCCCCCCCCCTCTATTACGTGGAACTTAAACATAACTGGTGTCCTAAAAGTTACGCCTCATGCTTAACTCTTCGGGGACTTCATGGCGTGATGTTATGTTATGCTTCACGTTGGTATAAATTGGGTTTTTTTCCTTGGAAAGCACGTTAAGCCGTTGGCGCTAGATCTCTCTGCCGTCATGTTGGATTGCCGTCAAACAGAATACAGCTGTTTTTAACTAATATAATATCTCCTTACACTATAATATCTCCCGCGGTGATGGCTTAATTCCGCTGGGATTGTCCGCCGTGACTGAAAACGAATATTTCTTTGTCTTTTCTCGTCTTTTTAAAACCAAAATAATGTAATGTTGCAATATTGGAATTGCAACTAATAATGCAATGCTTGTAAGCATTTAGTTTTTATGCCGCCCATGGGCCCCTGGCTTTTCGTGCCGTACGTAGATATTTTCCTTCACTGAAGCAAGTGTTAATCATACAACAACCCCATTAGGGTTGATAGTTATAAAAAAAATATATATGACGGCGCGTTGATTATGGATTAGTTTTAATTATAAAGTACGCAATTATTACTTTACGATTTATTGTTAATCATAACTCGATTTTTCAACGTTGTTTTAATTTTAGTGGATTAGTTTATCGATAATATAAAAATTATGAGCGGGTAACCCCGAATAGGGTAGTAAGTGTCACTACGAGTAATGGCGGCGGTCATTGCATTGACAGCTGCCGAACGAAGTGCATACGTGCTAACCTATTGGCTCGCAATTTAGTTTCATCCTGTTTATTTATGTGTAATTTTGTATAAAATTGTAAGAAAATCAAATAATAAGACATTGAACAATACACGTGTGCTTTTATTGTTAAGTTCCGACCGTTACAACGCCCAAGATGGATAGCCAAGACCGCTATGAGGCCCCTTCTGACGCTCTTGCATATATATATTTAAAAAATCCTTTTGGTTTGAATTTGAATTTTCCTCCAAAGTTTTTTTTTGCATTACCTTGTGGAAAGTTTCCGAACTTGGTAGGTAGGATCAGTATTCACTATCTACCTAAATGCGATTAAAAGAAAACAAAGAGTTTTTTGATAAAATCTTACTTTAGGTAGGTAGGTGACTAAATGCGACATGAAGGCATTGAACTTTTCAAGAAAATCCTTTCAGTTATTTGACGTCTGATTTTACATCATTGGCAAAACCAAAGTGACCACTAATCCAGCTCTCATAAGGTCGCTGATAGGTTTCAGTTGTCATAGTTAAAAAAACGGTAAAGCCAACATTTCCAGCCATACGACTTTCATATAACACACGACATGAATCGAAGCATTTTTGGGGGTATGGAGAACAGTGAAAGTTCTTCATCCCCCATAGAAAAGAGAGGATCCTCCGACCAGACGGGTGTTGTGTCTGGTGGACTACAGCCCGACAGTTGTTGACTGGTTCTTCTGTATAGTCTTAAGTCGCGGATAACTTTACATCGTGATGTAGAATTTAGATGTATTTCGATGTTTAGTTCATCTCAAATATGATTTCATTGATTAATGATTTACCTAACCACTTGAAGATGATCATATATTTGTTTGAAAGGACTATTGACGTGTAGCCAATTTTTTTCGATAAATATTTTCAAACATTTCTTTTCCAAAACATTCCTTTAAAATTACAACTGGAATAGATTTTAAGTAGTAACTTTACCCATTATTCAGCTCACAGCCCATAAGTAACTGAATAATTCATTTCAGATTCAGATAGTAACAAATCTTATTTCTGCGACAAAAAATGTTCTTCAGAAAACGTCTCCGAAAATCCGGCTCACTTTAAACCTCCCTAAAACTATAAAGCCAAAGTACTCCTCTTTCAAAGAAGATTAAACTACCAACCTCGTTAATCATTACGTCACCAGGGCCCCAGAAACTAGGAGTAGTAACTTTGGAGTTTTATTTTGGGAAGAAGTCACTCTGAGGTCGAGATTAGGCCCTGAAGTGCGACTGAGGCACTTCAGATAATTCACTTTAGCTTACTTACTTTATAGTAAGTAGGGTTTTTCTTCGTAGCTTTTTATCCACATACAGCGCAACGCACACCAGCACTGCAAAGAATCAGCACCACCTCAGGCCAATGGCTTGTCGTCAACCAAGCATCAACCATCAGTCCGTCCTGTCTATTATGACACTTATGACTTACGGGGCCGAAATGTGGACCCTCACGGTACGGTTGCTCCATAAATTCAAGGGCGCTCAGCGAGCTACGGAGCGGGCTACGCTTGAAAGACTCCAAGCATAGCTCGCTCCATAACCCTGAGGGATCGCATCCAGGACGAGGTGATCCGACAGAGAACCAGAGTTATCACAAAATAAGTAAGCTGAAGTGGCACTGGGCCGGCCCTATTAGCTGTAGAACCGATGACCGTTGGGGAAGACGTGTTCTTGAGTGGAGACCGCGAATTCGTACGCGTAAGGTGGGACGCCCTCAAACTCGGTACAGCGACGATCTTCGCAGGGTTACTGGTAGCAACTGGATGAGAGTTGCCGAGAATCGAGTTGAGTGGCGTGCGAGCAATGGGCTAGCTCGCCGTCCGTCCGTCTTATGACGGCAGCCCGTGTTCCACGCGCGCCTGCAAGGGCCGATGCCTACCGGGGCTGCGGCATTGTTCGAAAGGGATACCGCGGCCCTGAAACACAAAGGGCTAAGAAGGAACATGGATGGGTTTTAGTCAGTACAAGTCTGACACTCGCCCAGAGCGGGAGGGGTCAATTGATAATTTCCCAACCGAAAAATAAAAAAAGGTATTCCGAACGGTGCTTATGTGAGCGTTGATCTTTAAGAGCGATGTTTTAACGTTACATTTCCTTCGAATAAATACTTTCAGACCTCTTGGCTTATCTCTCAGGAAACCACAAAAGATAAACAAGTTGAACTCGTTTTCTTTGAAAATGGACGACTTCATTTTTCTGTATACATAAGGACGTTTTACTAGGTTTTAAACAGGATAAAGTAAGAAAGAAAGAGGATGAGGAGGTTTTGCAGGTATTTAAATATGTCTACACGATGAAATATTAATAAGACTCTAATTGGGCTTGAAGAAATCTTTTTGCGCTTCAAAAAGAACCTTAATTAGGTGAATGTTATGTTTATTATAACAGGCAACATTTTTAAGTTATTAATATTTCATTTAAAATTCAGAGCATTTTTATTTACTATCGGCAGTGTCAGAAAAATAATTTGCCGATCTGGGAATCGAACCCAGGACCTCATGCTCAGTAGTAGCGCTTGCGACCACTAGACCAACGAGGATGGTTAGTTTATTTCTTTAGTTCTTTTGTATATATTTTACTCATGTAGCTAGGTACCTGAAAACTTTAATTTGGACTAGTATTTATACCACTATAAGGCTTAGCACGCACTGCGATTAAAGGCAAGCGGTTTAGGAATAACTCAAAACGGAAAACCGCAAACAACCAGGCATTGTGGCTGGCGTTTTGTTTATTTTTATTTCAGTACCACCATGAATTTCTGGCGAGTGAAATTATGAAATAGACAACGTAAACAACGCTACCGCTATAAGTACTGAGTACATGCACTAACAGATCAAAGACATCTATCTGAAAGGATACTTTTGCAAAATGTACAATGACGTGCGACAACATCCCGATAAGTTTTATAATTACTGCTGAATCTCGATTGGTACTTTTGATAAATTACTATACAATAAAGAACCGTACGCGGTTAACCGCTGCGCGTGCGCCACCATACTATTACATACTGTGCTATTACTATGGGACACATAAAAATCTCGCACTTACAAACCGCGATCTAAATGTAGCAAGTGACGTTTTTAAAATCAGTCACTGGAAAAAGTCGCGCGCGCTTGTATACAACATTATTTTTAGTATATGCGAAACCTGAATATAGTTTGTTCAGAATAAGTAACTGAATCGATTCCAAGATTCCGATTCAGAAGTTGGACACCGAGCGACACTAAGTACCTATGGCAATCATTTAGGACCTACTGCCAAATTATTATTATCAATGAGCTCAAGACGACGCTGGAGGCGCGCGCTGCGTGGTGACCATGGTTTGTGCGGATAACGAGGTAACAGAACAAGCTTATAACTTTGTGATTTTTCATGATACAGTTTTGAAAGTACGCAGATTTTTTATATAAAAATACTAGACACGTGTATCAGGTATCGCATATACTAAAACTAATGTTGTAGAAAGCTATATGTTAATGTTGTTGCGGTTTCAGACGTACGGTTAAATCGTTGTGCGTGCTAATTCCTAAGAACCTGTATGCGACAGAAGCCACGAACCCTTTCTAAAACAATAGTTTCCAGCCCTTATCGGTGTCCCTTTGTTACTGAGAGATAAGACTCGGGTCATAGAGGCATTTGAATGGCGAGATTAAACTAGCCTTGTGACCTTACTCTGTAGAATTATAGGGCTTTGTAGTTTAAATAATTAATTCAAACTATCATTGAGTTAAACGAATCTAGGTCTAGGGCGTTTGTGTGCCTACCTAATATTATGTACTACCGAGCTCACTGACGGTCGACCAGTTTTCAACCATATTACTTAGGGCATAGGGGTGAAAAGAAGCAGACCGTCAGTGAACTGTGTAGTACCTGCCTAAGTTTTTTCATTTAATTTATTTACGGCGAAAAATATGCTTGTTGCAAATATATGGTGACTGGTAATTAGTGACCGATACTTAAACATGTGGTTGTACTCATGATAACAAACAACTTTCCCAAAGAAACATTTTTTTAATACTCATTCATTTTTATCACAATAACACAACAGTATTACGGAGCGGGATTGCGAGCGAGTAATGAGACAGAACGGCGTCACGCGGTTATCAGCTGATAGGTCATAGACGTCTGCGCGCTTTCATACGGCTGTTGTGATATTGTGATAAAAGTGAATGAGTACAATCACGTGTTTAAGTATCGGTCACTAATTACCAGTCACCTCATATAATAGATATATTTCTAAAAGCATTTTAATCGTATCTCAGAAAAAGATATATCCGATCAACTTCCTGCTCCACTTCAGACAATAGTAGGCCATTGGCCCAAGAAAAATAAAAGAGGAGCATGTGGTCCAACATTTGCAATAGCCAACTGTAATTAATTACCAGATTAATTGCGTCAGATTTGTCAGAAAGCGTAGCACCTTTGGTCTATTTCAAAAGTGCGCAGATTATTTTTTTTTTCAAAGGACGCACCTTAAGAAAAAAACAAAACAAGCTTGTATTAAAAACACATTTTTAAAAACAAGCTTGTAAACATAGGTGTGAAGTCATTTTTCTTTTGTATTTTTTTCAGCAAACCCTTTTAATTGATAAACATATCATGGGAGTACATAAAAATATCTAGCCCGCCATCTTAGGGAGTTGTATTTAGAATGACATTACTTAGCTAATTCTGCATTGTCATCCAAACTGAACGTGTATGCAAAATTTCAGCTCGATCGGTTCGTGACAAGTGTTTTAAAATTCAGTTGCAAGATTTTATCTCCACAATCAAACATAATGTACAACAAACATTGCAAGCTAACCCAAAGCTTGTCAAAAGAACCTACATTTTTAGGGGATTTTGGTTTTTCGATGCAGCAAACTTTGTTTTTATTTTTATATTATTTATTAGGGACATAAAACAGTTACATGCTGCGGAAAATAAAAAAAAATCCTTAAAAGATAAAGATCACAAACATGTAACCCACACCAATATCCACGTCTTAACAAAATACTAACAGACTATGGTAGATTTTACAGAATACAGAGCGTTTTGTGATAGCTCTATTAGATGTATTACAAATTAATTAATTGTTTAATACTATTGGTATCTATGCTAACATTATCGCAAAAATCTGCACATACACTGCAATTATTTGCGATCTAACACGATTATTTTATCTACGGTGTATGGCCTCGAAGACAATTCTTCAGCCAAACTTTCTCAACTAACTCTTCCTAAGCATAGGTCACAGCTCGCCTCTCATAATTCAGGATTATTCACTTACATCATTTGCGTCCCATAACACCAAAGTTATGTAGGGACCGTTTCTAAAGTTAATCAGGGTCTGTTCCATGAAAACCTTTGTGGGTTCAGTTCTCATGGGACTTAGGTAAGAGGCTTGAAAATTGTGTTCCGATGTTTCTACCTTCAAAGGGGTTCTGAGGGCACTTCACTTTACACAAATAAATAAAATTGAAGCGTCTGTTTGTAAATTCAAAATAACAGTTTTTCTACTTAATGCATATGAAAGTATACACTACACACTATACTACTATAACAAAAAAAAAACTTTTTTTCAATTTTTGTCTGTCTGTTTGTTCTGCCTAATCTCCAGAATGGCTGTACTGATGCAGACGGAACTTTTACTGGCTGATAGCTGATGTTATAAGGAGTAACTTAAGCTACTGTTTATCATAGAATAAGAATTAGGGTTCCGAGGAATAAATTAAAACCCGTGAAATTGTTAACAAATAAGGAAGTCAAATTTTTATAATAATTTCACGCGTTGAATGTCGCGGCGCACAGCTACCTTCAAAGGGATTTTGAGGGCACTTGTAATAAATATTATCGTTTGAAAGTATGTTTTATTGTCTGTGTTTTGTGAAAGGTTGGGTAAGGGATTCGGTTTGGGACGATTTACAATTGGCTTATGGGTTCGCTCGTGTGTAGGGTATTAGAATTTTCCGGAAGGAAAAGTTCTATTAACTTTTTTTTTTGTTTGGCTTCTCGCAGGTCTATCTAGGAGGATGTTGTCTGCTTAACCGGACTATCCCGTGGGTGCCTTGAGTGTAAAGGATGATTTCCACCAAACGGCCCGCATTGCATCGGATCGGAAAGGATTCGAACGGATGCGGCGACAGCCGATCGCGTACGATCAGCTCCGTACCGTCGCTTGTGAACGTATCCATTTCTGCGCCTTCTACCGTGTTGACGTGTTCTAATTGATAAAAGGATCCGATCGGATGCGACGACAGGCGAACAGCACCAATCGCGCGTAGCAGCATACTTTCTGCTACGATCGAGTTTCGTGGAAGATGCCCGATGTCAAGCTGCTGTGCCCGACTTTTTGGACTTTTAGTACTGTGTGCACAATTTAATATCGTTTAAGATTGTAAAATCCATTCCGCTCCGATGCGATGCGAGCTGTTTGGTAGAAATCATCCTTAAGGCCTCCAGCCAGGGCATGAATTTAAAAAACTAGTTCTATTAACATTCTTCCGTTGCCATTTAAAAAGAAAATTGTGTAATTTTTTGTTTGATTGCATTAATTAAATTAAACAAAAACGCAAACATTATTTATATACTTGCGTAGGCAGTAGCACGATTCAGGAAGAAATTAAATATTGTAAAATTGAAAAATTAATCACGGGAATCAAGATTCAAAACCACGAATGGAAAAAAATCTTAGGTAGCCTTTAGTTGGCATTATCTATTCTTAGCCTATTTATCCCACTGCTGGGAAATGGCCTCTCCCGTACCCTTCCACTTCTCTCTGGCCAATTTCTCACAAATGCCACTAAGTCGTCACACATTATCGTCACAAGCGTTTTCTAGGCCTCCCACAGCCACGACGCCCTTTTTCTGGCGCCCACAGCGCGACAACTCTGAATACTTTCATATACGCCTGTAATCCCCGAAGGGTTAGGCAGAGGTGTACCTTGTAGTACACCCACATTTCACCAATTATGTTTAAGTCCCATGTAATAGGGGGCGAATTCCTGATAGAAAACCCCAATAACAATTTGCCCAACCTAGGATTCGAACCTAGGACCTCATGCTCAGTAGTACGAGCTTGTGACTACTAGACCAACGAGGCAGAAATACACTTATCGGTTTTTGGTGAATTCAATTAATTAATAATTTAATTAAATAATTGAATTAATTATTTAATTTCGAATGGGAGATGGCCTGTTCTGTAAATTTTAATCAATTCGATATACATTATTTTTCACTTGAACACACAGAAAACTCAATTACGTGATACTAATTAAAATTGTTAATTTAGACCCGAATTCACTGATCAGCGAACCGGAATTGAGCGTGAAATAACAGAAAGTAATGAAAGCAGATAAACAACAACAAATTTGGTTATCTTTACACCTTTTTCTGGTCGAATTAAGAGGACTACGAACAACAATTTGAATTTGATGAGCTCGTGGCAATAATAACAGCCACACTGCTCGATCTTCAAGGTTAAGCCACGCTTGCCAAGGTCGGTCCGTGGATGGATGACCATCATTACATACCGAGTTTCCTCCGTGCCTCGGAAAGCACGTTAAGCCGTTGGTCCCGGCTGTTATTTATTGATCTTTGGCAGTCGTTAACAGGTAGTAGTTTTTTCAACTACCTTTTTTTATTTCCAGCTTTTTAGTTTATTATAAGATTTGTCACTTCGAATTACTTTTAAACATATAAGTTGTATATTGTTTTTGTAATCACCCTTTAAAACCCTTGTTTTTAATGGTAGCCCACTCGATGGTATTGAAAACAAAAAAAAATTCAAACTTCACAATTTGGCACCCGAAATACACCATTATTATTTTTTTTTCTATCCATGTGACACTCGCGCCACCAAGACGAATCTAACGACGTATACTATATCGAAATCCGTTCATCTATTTAGAAGTTACGAGAGAATATAGAAACGGACATACATACACACATACATACAGATCAAATACATACTCCTTTTGGGCTTCGCCGCCAGCAGTCGTGTAAAAATAAACTCTGTACGTGAACAGGTTATTATAGGCTGATCAAACCTGTAACATGATTTAACCTTTACTCAAGGATTTTACACGTAACCCCAACAAAAATAACCCATATTAAACCCCATACAGGTAACCTTTTCGGTCCCTGATAATCATCTTAAATCTCATGTGCCATCAGTTCAAAAATTCCCGGAACACGGTTCGTAGATTAATCATTCTACATCGGATTACCAACTTCATATCAGATGCAAAGTTTAAGTGGAACTAAGTTTAAGTCGTTATCTAACTGAATGAAATTAGTGGAAGTTCCAGTTGTAGTTTACGCATATTGCGCTTATCGTTACGGCAACTTTTGGGATGGGGTAAGAATTTTAACTCGTTAGTGTCGTAGGTAGTTCAAACGTGGCCTTACTATGTTGTAGTTGGGTTTCAGTCTAATTAAATATAACTAATTACGTTCATAAGACCCATATTCCGCAAGTATTCCAAGGTGTAGCCGTGCTTCTATTTCGCCAAGTAATCTATTCATCATCAGCCTTCAACAGTTCACTGCTGGACACAGGCCTCCTCTATCGCAAGCCAGTCAACTTGATTCTAATCACCTCTCAACCAGTTGCTACCAGCCACGCTGCGAAGATCGTCGCTCCACCAAGCCTGAGGGCGTCTCACGTTTGCCGATTCGCGGTCTCCACTCAAGAACACATCCACCCCAATGGTCATCGCTTCTACCGCAGCTAAAATGGTCGGTCCATTGCCACTTCAGCTTACTTATTCTGTGAGCTATGTCGACAATTCTGGTTCTCTGTTGGATCACCTCGTTCCGGATGCGATCCCTCAGGGAGTTATCTATTAGTCTCAAATAAAAAGGGGCGAGCCTATTACTAGCTATTGTGGGTCACAATTCTCGTCTCCAGAACGCTTCTGTGAAAATCCAAATGGCAAGCCTCGAAACACCTTCTGTAACCTGAGATACGCTACAAAACTAACAAGGCAGAGCATTATCCAGAATTTGCAAAAAAGTGATTGCCACTACAACTTGTTCGTCAAACTTCAGGGATTTCTAAACGTTCAACGTGTGATTACATATTTGGTCTGATAATATCCACCATAGACATGTGATGCGGAGGAATAAGAAAAAATGTAGTGTGGAAAATTTTGACTATGAATGTGGATGGCTATAAGAGTAGAGGAAGACCAAAGAAACGATGGATGGACTGTGTGAAGGTTGATATGGCTCGAAAGGAGATGACTGCTGAGATGACGAGTAATAGAGCAGTATGGAAGAAGACACGCCGACCCCAAATAAAGTGGGTTAATGGCAGGAGAATGATGATGTATCTCCGAAACCATTGTATAATTGCTTAACTGTCACGTATCACGCTCTACTGCAGCAATTCCATTTAAACCTGAAACGATTCATGTATGTTATTCTGTCCTAAAACAGCTTACACCTTATCTTTTACCAACAAAATCGATGTACTCAAAATATTTATCTAAAAGCCATTTATCTCCAACACTTCCCATAAATAAAAACTGAACACCATAAACATTAAGGTTATGACTCACTATATCGAGCGGCGCTTACAGGATATTACTTCATAAATCCACTCATTTCTCTATGGTCGTTACGTGAGAATCGGCCTTTATTGCGATCTGGCGCCCATTTTGTGGTGTTGAACAGTCGAATATTATTATGTTATTTGGTTGTTATATCCTTCCTAATCCTAACTTCCTATCCTAACTAATATTATAAATGCGAAAGTAAATTTGTTTGTTACCTTTTCACGCCTAAACCACTGGACCGATCATCTTGAAATTTTGCATATACGTTTTTAGGTGTACAGAAACGGACATAGGGTACCTTTCAATCCGAAAAAAAACACGGCTCCCGAGGAAAATAACAATAACGTTGTTATGATAATAGATGGCGCCACGTGTCTTTCGAATCATGATTGAATTATATTATTACAAGCAGAGTACAACCCGAATTGATTGTCAAGTTCTAAATTAACGCGAGCGAAGCCGCGGGCAAAAGCTAGTGGGTTAATAAACAATGGGAAATAATGTGCTGGAGATGCTTGACCCAGTACCACTTTTTGCCCGACCAGGGAATCGTAACCGCGAGACCAACGTAACAGTCAATCGAAATACAGAGACACTAAAGTAGCTCAGTTTGTAAATAATACATATAGTACACTCAATAAATAAGTTTCTAAAACTAGATATAAGAGAACTTGTCTATGCTCGTAGTTCCCAACTTCGGCTTTGTTTCTGAAGTAAATGAATAAACTTCTAACTGCTTTGTTGTGCGGAACTTGAAACCGCAATGTTGTTGACTTCAGACTCATCTGCATTTACTTGAAAACAGACTTTATGGTAAAATTGATCATTTTATTTCTTTCTGAAATAAAATATTAATTACCTAACTAGGTTTCGAGGTGAGGTGAGGGCTAAATAATAACTAGCTCACGGTTCGTTCTTCAAGGCTTGTCAAGGTCAGTTTGTGGATGGGTGTGACCATTAGGTACTAATGTGACGAAACCCCTTCGTGTCCCGAAAAGCACTGCTCGTTTGAGCTTCATCCAGTTACACTGGAAGCCGACCACAAATTAGCTGGGAAAAGGCTACATGGATGATGATGACCTACCTTAGGAAGGGGAAGGAGGGGGAAATAGTGACCACTTACCATTAGGAAGGTTGCTTAGTCGATTGTCACCCAGTAGCACAAAATACCGGTCAAGTATGCATCTGACTAGCACGTTTTGGCTCCCTAGGTCTTAGATTCGTGGGTAAACGAATTCTGTGATTAACTGACTGTGGTACAGATCGTAAGAAGAGCACAAGGTGACATTCTACCAGCGGACATGATGATGGGAAAGTTAATTGAAATTATTACCGAATAGCTTCCACCAATCCTGTATAAGTAGGTGTAGATATACGGAATGTTTTGAAAGTGACTGTCGCTTGACCAAGCCCCAAGGGTTTGGCTAGTACCCCAAATAAGACGGTTGTTTACGCTAAACTAAAAATATACAACATTAGTTTTAGTATATGCGAAACCTGATACATGTGTCTAGTATTTTTATATAAAGAATCTATGTACAAAATTTCAAAACTGTATCATAAACAATCAAAAAGTTATAAGCTTGTTCTGTTACCTAGTTGTCCGCACAAAAACGCGGTCACCACGCAGCGCGCGCCTCCAGCGTCGTCTTGAGCTCATTGATAATAATAATTTGGCCTAAATTATTGCGATAGGTACTCAAAGGCGTCAACTTTAAACTTTTTTAAATATTTTTGGGGAAAAATATAACATGGTTTAAAAAATATTGGAATCGATTCAGTTACTTATTCTGAACAAACTATATTCAGGTTTCGCATATACTAAAAATAATGTTGTAAATGTCGGGTTATCTGGATTTATTCCGTTAGGCTCGTACATCATGTGGGCAGACGATGGGTTTCGTGCAATGAAAATACACTGGGTGCGATACACTGTTTCTATTAAACTAACAAATTACTTGAAATTACAATTTAACACAATAACACGGGGCACAATGAAACGGGTACAGTTTCCAGGACGTCTCAACTCCGTTGCGATCAGAAATTGAATGTCGTCTTCGCCACGAGCTTAAAACATCTCAGTTCTGTAGAAGTACTCTGTGGTGTGGGTAGACTTGTCTTGTAAATAAGTCACGTGATGTCATCACTGGTGTACTTGCGATTCATTCCAAGTCCGTACTAATGACCGGATCCGACATAAGTAAAATGATTATTTTTATTTCTATTTTCTCTCCCCTGGATAGTTTCTGTAGACCTATCGGTTAACGTCAGGTGAGAGAGATTGATAGTAAGAAAAGTAAATAAAAATACTACAGACTAAAATTACGAAGACAATGTCGATCAAAAACCATTTTGGTGTAACTTTTCAAATATGATCTTTGTTTTTTCGTAAATTTGGGTTGAAAATTGAGACGCATGTGACGGTCAACATCATTCTCTGCCTAGTCTCTTTTTTTTCCAACTATGTCGGGATTGGTTTCCAGAATAACATGATGCAGCTGAAAATGTTGACGACATTATGTCGGCCAACATCCAAGACATGCATTTTGATATGAATTAACGTACCAAAACTAAACAGAAAATCATAAAAATAACGATAAACCAACTTTTTACATAACCTAACATAACCACTTTTAAATAGCTCCTATCTACCGAATATCTAACTCAAATTGAAATACAGCAAACATACACAGTCCAATTGATTACCCATTCACTAGAAACAGCGAAAACAAACAGAAAAACATACATTTCGAAGAACAAACAACAAAATCAAACGTTGGTAAAACAATAAAACTTGAAACAAAACAGAATTAAAACTAACATTGACCGATTTGAAAGTATCGATCGAAATGATGGACTAGAACGCAATTATAAAGAAAATACCAACGTTTACATAATTAAGGAGAAGAAAACGCCGGGTGTTGTAGCACCTGCTAGTTCCCATAGACCAAGCGTCGCCATTGGAGGGAATAAAATACACGTCATCGCAGAAAATACTGATGACACTGAATTGATAAGTCGATCATTTACTCCTCAGAAAGTGTAAAGGCCACACGTTCCTGTCATCTTTAAGAAAAATGGGATCAATATTTTCGTTATTTTAATCGAAAGATATTTTTTGGTTTTCGGAAAGGATATTTCGAAAATAATTCAAGGTAAAGTGATAATTAAAATTAGTTACTATTTTATTTAAAGTTTAGTAGGAGAAGGCTTTGTATATTCATAGTAAGTACATTTTTTGGAATGCGTAATATTTTCAAAGTGATAAACCAAGAAAAAGATAGCAATGGAACGTAGTTAATGCGTTAATCGATTTATTTATTTCAAGGTTGCGACATTGCGTTGCTTTCAATGAAAATAATTTTGCAATGACATAGTTTTCTAGGAAGTTACCTGTTTCTAGTGCGCAGTAAGCAAAAGCTCACTTTTATCTATCAAAAACTTGTTCTACAGTTGAATAAAGTAAATATAGGCATTAATCACATCTTTAGGGATTTAAGGAAGGAATTTTGTGTGTTTTTGTGAAGTATAAAATCCCTAAAAACTATGTTAGTTATACCATCGAACATTCGCATGATTTGAAGAGACCAGAGATCTTATCATCAAAATCAAAGGTGGAAAATACAAAAATATGATGGTTACTTTATGTGAATTCTGCTGAAAGTTATTGTAGGAATTCGAAACTCTTTAAAAGCGACTGTCAAGACCTCAGATCTCCCCAGTAATATTAATGCTGAATAAGCTGATTTTGTAGAAATTAATAGAACACTAGAAGTCCTTACTGACGAAGCTAATAATAAAAGCAATATGGAACAGAATTTTGACAAAGATTTAATTTCAGATGATGACCAAAGTGAAGGCCCAAGGCCTGGTATCAGACTTGATGCCCAACATCAAGCTGATGCAGGCAGCCGGGCACTTTCTCTTCAACTATCACTCAGGTAAAATTTCAATACTTATTCCTTATGTCCTTCGTCTTAGTGGACATTATTGTATAACTATCTATTGATTAATAGAAAATACCTTAAATAGCGACGCGTGGAACCAGAAAGTAAAGTGATAGAATAGTAGGCAGGAGAAAGGGGCAGCGGAGTAGGAGGCTTATATCCACCATTACTATGGTAAATGACGAAAATATGAGAGAACTATTGGCAAATCACAGAAGACCACATAAGACGAAGAATAATGTAAAGTAGGAGCTATACAAACAAATCCCATCAACAGAATAGAATAAACCTGCAGGCAGCTGTAGGAATTTTTTAACCTGGTTATGCTTATGCTAAAGATTTGGATAAGGACATTAATAAATCCCAAGTATTTTTGAACGTAGCCTTTCTCGATAACGATAGTGACAACAATAAAGAACAAGAAACTTTATCTCTTGTAAAAAATAAGAAAATAAAAAGAAATACAATGAAACGAGTACAAATATAAAATTTTACTCTTGAAACAGCTGACAAAGAAACACTAAATACAAATGTAGGTGTACTCATAGAAAATAATGTAACAGTATTTTGCCAAGATCGTTTTGCGTCTATCTGTGTCATAACAAGATCATAAAAAGTTATTACCGAAGGCCAACATTTGAAAATAATGCTCTCAGTACCTTGGGGAGTTTCGTTGTTAAAACCTTTGGTACTTTTCGAATCAGTTATATTTTTAGCTGTATTTCTTTCAGCGGATTTATTTTCTTAAGTCCCGGTACGGTTTCTTTTTTTTGTCAACTTCTTCGAAAAGCCGAAACCTTCGAAAATATCAATGTATTTTATGGGTTGATTTTATTTTTACTTGATTATTTTTTCTTAGTAATGATCAGGCTTTTATTTGTGAGACGCAGTACAATAGTAACTTGTCAACGAAAACTAGTTATACTAGAATTATTTTTATATTTAGCAATGTCTATGGTGTGTTTTGACTTGGTGTGTGTAATCTTAAATTTCTAACTTGCGTGCAACAGATGTGAAAGGACGTGGACGAGACGAAAGAAGTGTGTAAGGATCGTAGCAGGTGCAGCTTATACAGGGTGTAAACAGATCCTTCACGAAGCCATCAACCAAGCATTCTGTATATCAAACTAAGTAACTTCACGCAAATATTTTTTTTTTGAGAAGAAAAATCACGTTTTACGTTAGGATGCTCGATGGAAAGCACTGGAAGCATTGTGCTGATAGATGGATTGAATAGTACCCGGTCGTGGAGGTGTTTAAAGTCTAAAAACTTACATTAAAAATATGTATTTAAAAAAACTTGTGAAAAAGTTAGAAAACCCAATATTTCCGTAATTAGAAGTTTTCCAGGTATGGTCTAGAACAAAAAAAATATCTCAAGGATGGGGGGAACAAGTGTCTTTCGGCTTCGTTAAGGATCTATTTACACCCTTTATATGAATGTACATATTTTCAACTTGCTAACTTAAACCTCTGCACAGAAAATGCTGGCATGTCAAACCTCCTCCGCAAGATCTACGCCAGCGTCCACGCCATCCTCATCGTCATCCACTTCGCGTGCATGGGCGTGAACATGGCACAGTACTCCGACGAGGTCAACGAACTTACGGCTAACACCATCACCGTCCTCTTCTTCACCCATACCGTCATCAAGCTGGTCTTCTTTGCCCTGAACTCGAAGAGTTTTTACAGGTGAGTCCTTTTTTTAGTGGATTCACTTGAATTTAAAAGCACTACTGCAGACTTGCCAGACAGTTATAGATTGAGGATAGATGCTGCACAGTTTGATTGCTGATGCAGTAAGCACTGGCGGGAGGTCCCCGGCATGAATTTGGACATCACTAAGGTCACACATGTTGCCGAAAGCAATCCACATTGAAGGGTCACTTCTTGAAGTCAAGACAAAGCAAAAAGTATGAATAAAAAGGTCTACACGTCTTTTAATTTCATCACAAACGTATCAGCCGTTTTTGTGCTGTATTTGATTGCAGCACAAACGACAAACAGTTGAGCAGTTTTAACAGTTTAGGTATATTTATTATAATTCAAAAAGAGAAGACCGACAAAAGAGAAGACGAATAGTAATATTTTACTTTTTCACCAAAATATAAATCGCTTCTCCGGCAAAATTTTAGACGTGGAAATGTTAGTAGATAAATACCACATGGATATTCTATGTTTTAGTGAAACTTGGTTAAAACCAGATAGGATGCAGTTTAATGTAAATAATTTTTCAGTTGCCAGTGCGTACAACAGATCCACAGTGGGTGGTGGTACCCTGATACTTTGTAATAGCTGTCTCAGATATAAAGAAAGGAAGGATATCACTGCTTACTCTGTTGATCGCTTATGTGAGGTAGCATGTGCAGAGGTTGAAGGGCATACCTTCTTATGTGTCTATAGACCACCAGCAACAAACTTGTCATTTTTCTTAATCACAATGGAAGAAATATTAAGTAGACTTTTTAGAGATAATAAATTAGTTTTTGTATGTGGTGACTTAAATATTGATCTGTTAGTCAATTCACCCGAAAAATGAAAACTCATCTCATTGTTTAAATCATTCAAATTAAAATATTTATTTAATGAAGCGACTAGAATAACAGCAACTTCAGCATCGTGCATAGATAATGTATTTACTAATTGTAACGTTAAAGATTCGTTTTTAATTAGTGGCATTAGGTCAGACCATACTGGTCAGCTTGTGTCATTTGAGTTAGACAAAAACTTACACTTAGCTAAAACTATTCAAATTAAGACCTCTTACTAAATTTAAATTAAAATCTTTTAATAATAATGTTCTTAGCAGCCTTTCTAACGCTAGTTTTGATTCAAAAGACCCCAATATAAACTACGGGACATTATTTTCTACAGTTTGTCAAGAATTCAATAAAACGTGTCCTTTAAAAACAGTTAAAGTCAATTCTAAATCTAAATTTAGTGAATGGGCCACTGCGGGAATAAGAAAAAGCAGAGATTTTATTTTATTTTATTTTTATTTATTTGGAACAACAAACAATTACATAATAAAGCATAGGAGAGACATACAACTTAAAATTAACAATTATGTAATCAGCGGCGTTATTCACAGAATATATAAACAAAATATTAATAACACGCTTCAAAGAAAAGTTAAAAGTGACAAAAATATGAACGAAACAAAAAACAGTGATTTTAAACTTTTAAATAATACGTTAGTGCATTGATTATGAAACATAATAATCTATGAGTAAAAGGACAAGATGTCTAATTCCTTGATTGCCTTGTGAGTCGAGTTTCGGAATCTTCCACGTGCTGCACAGAATAAATCGATG
This sequence comes from Noctua fimbriata, assembly GCA_905163415.1. NCBI lineage: Eukaryota > Metazoa > Arthropoda > Insecta > Lepidoptera > Noctuidae > Noctua > Noctua fimbriata. The sequence goes on along the minus strand of LR990934.1, from coordinate 6,685,509 downwards.
TCAAGAAAGTGTTTATTATAATTGTCAACAAGACGTCGCAACGGTGCTCGAACACCAGCATTTGTTCGACATGCTCTCACTGCAAACAACGGTTGCTTGCGCACTGCACGCAAATGCATTCTTCTGGGAACTAAATAACAAATTCTGTTGCATATATCAGAACAGTCGTAAGTGTTTCTGCAGAGGTCGTACAAGAGCACGGTCTCCAGAAACATCCGCCGGCCAGTAAGACTTAGAAGATTATATTTTCTCAGTAAATCGACATAAGACGCAGAAGAGTGAAAGCACCTATAAGTCATAGTTCTTAAATATTTCTTTTGTACCATTTCCAAGCAGTTGGAATATTTAATGTATAGGGGATTCCACACTGCAACTGCATACTCTAATTGAGATCTAATTAAGGTCTTGTATAGATAAAGGTAGGTTTGAGGGCGCACGAATTCAGTGGCTGATCGCATAACAAATCCGTACATGCGCCAAGCCTTGTTTACAATTGTATTTATGTGTACATCAAGATGAAGCTTGTCATCAAAAATGACACCCAGATCGCGAACCATGGTAACTCTATTTAAAGTGACATAATTTAGAGAGTACTGGTATCTGAAGATGTTTTTGTTTTTGGTGATGTTCAAATAACAACATTTAGGCACGCTAAGTTTTAGTTTATTACACACGCAGTATTCAGACAGTCTATTTAAGTCACTTTGCAAAGCAAGACAATCGCTAGTGTTTTTAATCGGCCTGAATATTTTTAAGTCATCTGCATATAAAAGAAATTTTGAATTTTGGAAACATTTGCCTATGTCGTTAATGAACAAAATAAATAGAAGGGGTCCCAAAATCGATCCTTGAGGAACACCTGATGTCACGGCTATAGAAAATGATTGATAACCATTAATCACAACGCGCTGCGTCCTTTTGGAAACATAAGATGAAAACCACCTCAACAGGTTCCCACGTATACCATTAAATGCAATTTTGCGCAATAGCAGCTCGTGGTCAACCTTATCGAACGCCTTCTGGAAATCAGTATAGACTGAATCTACTTGAATACCTGCATCCATGTCATTAAAAATGTATTCTGAATATGCTACAAGATTTGTTACCGTAGATCTTCTTTTAACAAATCCGTGTTGTTGTGTAACAATAACATTATGTAGCAACGGATAAAGTACACTATGTACAAGCTTTTCAAAGAGTTTCGATAAGGTCGACAATATTGATATTGGGCGATAGTTCTCAACGTCATCTGCAGGACCTGACTTGTGCACCGGTGTTACGTTAGCTCGCTTCCAAGCATCAGGAAAGATTCCTTGTGACAGGGATCGATTAAAAATAATTTGTAGAGGAACGCAAATGTTCTTAGCTGTATTTCTGAGAAATATTGCAGGAAGTGCATCGGGACCAGGCCCTTTTGAGATATCTAAGGATTCCAGATGCCTTAATACCTGCTGAACTGAGAATTGAATATTGTTCACAGCAGTACAGTCCTCAGAACAATCTGCGTTTGAGCAGAAATCATTTGACAAAGTGGAAGGTTCATAGACAGATTTAAAATATACAGAGAAAAGATTGCAGATTTCATTAGGGTTGTTCGAAGATTGATTTTTGAAACGCACAGTAGAGGGAATTCCTTTGGATGACTTACGGTTCGCGATGAATTTCCAAAAATAATTGACATTTAGTTTAATACTGTCCTCAACAGTATTGATATACCGGTCATAACAATTTTTGCACTCAACGCGAAATCGGGATCTAAAAAGCGAAAACTGTTCATAATCTGACAAATTTTTATATTGTTTCCACTTTATCCAAGCTCTACACTTGTTCCTGAATATATGTATGAGAGCCGGTGAGAACCAAACTGGGAACTTCGATGACTTTACTGATGTTAAAGGAATACGTGTTTTGATAACATTAAAAATTATTTTGTAGAAAACCTCCAGTGATTCTTCTACAGAGCAGTTACGTAGAGAAGATTCCCAGTTTATTTCCGATAGATCTTGGTTAACACCATCATAATTAGCCTTGAAATAGTTAAATCTTTTAATTGTATTACGTCTCATATTACTGTTTCGTGTCTGGAAGGGAATCATTACATAAAACGGGGGATGGTATTGGTCCGGAGGCAATAAAAGATCATTAGTTTCGCACACAGTGCAGTCACCGTTACTGATAAAGAGATCGAGTATATTATTACGTATGTTTTTATGTGTGTTGTACTGGATAGCGTTATGTGTGTACAGAAAATTACTCACAACTCCACCAACAGGGGGGTTATTTCCACAGACCTGACCAAAGGTGGAGTGGTTACTGACGTTGGTATCCCAAACAAGAGCAGGTAAATTGAAATCACCGATCAGGTAGAACCGTTCAACGTCAGTATCGTCAAGGTAGGCATCCAACATTTGAAAGTAGGCATCATAGACGGATTCCGGAGTTTTTGGTGGTACATAAGCTGCACTAATCATATGCAATTTACCCCTTTTTATGCTAGGTATCTGAATAATAACATATTCAATGTCGGCATATAGAGCTGCAACAGGGTTAATTCTAAACGCACGTAGTGATTTGAGAATTGCTACCAGGGTTCCACCTCCTTCCTTCTTACCAGTGGTTACACGGTCGCGGTCGCACCTGTGTACAGTATAGCGATCATCAATGAATTCGGCGTCAGATATCTCCGGCGTAAGCCAGGTTTCCGTTAGGACAATAATGTCGTAGCAATTAGCCAAAATATTTACGTATAAAGTATGCAGTTTGGTGCGGACCCCCCTACAGTTCTGATAGTAAACAGTAAGAGACTGATCATCCATTACTGAAGAAAACACTACAAATAAGTAGGACATTATTGTAAAACATTAATAAAGCCTTCATGACCAAAAGTGAATTGCGTAACACGACAGCGAAGCAATACAGGCAATATAGTGGCACGTGAAACAAAAGCTTGAGCATACAGACATAAACTAAAAATAACTCAAAGGGTAGTTGCAGTTTGAAAAGCATTGAGAGAAAAAAGTAAGCGTAAGCAAAGCAATCAATAAGATAGACACAATACAATGATGAAATAGTAAATAACTGGATTTGGCAAAACAAAGACATGAAAACAGATAAGTACGATTTGAAGTTCTGTATGTTGACAGTGTCAATGATCAGAAACTGGAAACCCAGCTGCCGGCGAGGCGGGTTTAATTTTACCAACGTCCTGTGTAGATTTAATGGCGAATGCTCGCGCTCCTTCCTTTTCTCTAGCAAGAATGGTGCCGTTCTTGACCCACACGAACTTGAAGTTATGTTTGGTGGCTGCATTACGACATTCCCGAAACAACTGCTTATTTTTCAGGGTCAAATGCTCATGGACGTAAATAGGTAGTTTTGAGTTTGAGAACCCAAGCAAATCTGCGTCTAGTTTCTTAAATAATCTGCAGGCGCTGAGCATGTTGTCTCTGAGTATTCGGGAAGTAAACTTCACAATAATGTTTTTGGGTCTATCGCTTTGTTCATGAGCATGGGGGACGCGATGTACGGCTACTACGTCTTTCTGAGTCACTTTAAAATTTATTTTAGATCCGATGTTTTCTATTAGGGTGACCAGATTTTCACCTCGCCTTTCAGGCACGTTGCACAACTCAATATTGCAACTCCGAGCATTTTGTTCCATGTTGTCTATTTTAGCAACTAGACCAGCCATAGTCACTTGCAAGTCCGTCATATTTTTACTATGTCTTTTCAAATCAGCGACTTGCTCCTGGATGTCAGTTTGTTCGTCCATGGTATGTTGAACCGACTTACGTATTTCGACTAGTTCTTGTGTCAGTGCATTATGTTTCTCGTCTTGTTTTTTAATGCTTTGCTTAATAGACAGCTGTTCTGAGCGGAGAAAACTTACATCGCTTTTTATTGCGGTGGTGACTTGTGTTAGAGCTGCCAATTCCGTTGTTATATTGGCAACGCTATCGGATATTATAGATAATCGCGCATCCATGTCGAGTCGCCACTCGCTCAAAGTATTTTTCAAATCAAGTGATAAAGCACTAATCGCCTCAGTAAATTCCGATTCAGGTTGTTTGCGTTTACGGTATTGCTCGTCACTCGGCCCAGGCGTTCTATTCAAATCAGTGTCAGAAGAACATTTAATTTTAGTGTCAGGTGAGCGTAACATGTTTATTTAAAATATATTAAGATGTACTTGTCACTACTTAGCTTGTAATATTTTGATCCAAATATGCGACAAATGCAGATTCTGGTGCTTAGACGTGCTTCATAAACGAGTCCATAAATGTCAAAACAGGTTTCTATCCAACACGATAACGATGTGTCACCGGCCGGCGTAGCGCGCCGTTATGGACCTTACGCGGCTCGCGGAACTGCGATGTTCCCGTGCACTAGCCGTGATCTTCGAAGAACCACTCAATGATTTGCACTTTAGTCAATGTTTTATGATTGTTTATTTAACACTTTTTAGAGTTGTTTATTTGTACAAACTGCACATATGTATTAGTTCAATGCATCTATGTGTCCCAAAGTAAGTTTTGGAACACTTAATTAATTTTAACGATTTATCAAAATAAGAGCACTGTAAACTTCAAACTATACTTTGATGCGCGTTTACGGAGACTGATGATGCGCGTTTACGGAGACTCTGACTTCAATTTTAATACGTGTACCACGAGTAAATTAGCAGAAATCAACTATTTTAATGAAATAAAGTTTTGCTAGCAAGAGCAACGCGCGCCGCGCTGGCCGTCTGGAATGAAAAGAACGAAAGGTATATTAATCTATGAAAAGAACGGCAACATGGTGCGGTGTTGGAAAAACGAAATACTTTATATAATTTATATCACGAAAAATCTTTGACTTCAGATCAAGTTTTTCATACTTATGTTACTAAACTATTCAAAAATATTCAAAAGTGTCTGCGCTCAAGCAAAATCACAAATAATAATTAATAAAATTGGTATTTCTAATAATAAAATAAAAACTGTGTGGCAGGTAATTAACAGAGAAACTGGAAAGGCACAACAACGGGATCAGAATCAATTGTCTTTGAAAATAGATAATCAGACCATTTCTGATAAGCTAGAAGTCGCTGAGACTCTAGAAACTTTCTTTACCAACATTCCGTTAGAGGTTACGAAATCTCTTCCCTCTTCTTCTAAATTAGCTGAAGCTCTTCTTAAAGAAAACTTTACTGAGGACATACCAAACTTTAAATTTAAACCAATATGTATTGCTACAATTAATAACGCATTCAAAAGTCTCAACATAAAAAATACTGAAGACTTATGGGGGATATCCGTCAAGGTTCTTGGAGATATTATTGACTCAATCGCACCTGTCCTAACAGGCATATTCAATCAATGTTTGGACAGCGGCAAGTTTCCTGATCTAATGAAACATAGTAAAGTAGTACCAATTTTCAAATCGGGTTGTAAGAGTGATCCTTCAAATTATAGACCTATATCTGTGCTTCCAGCATTGAGTAAAATCTATGAAAAAATCATGCTGGACCAGATGTTGTCTCACTTCAACTCAAATGGGATTCTGCATAGACAACAGTTTGGTTTTACGAAGGGTAGGTCGTCAACGGACGCGGGAGTAAAACTCATCAGTCACATTTTGGAATCCTGGGAGAAGTCACAGGATGCCATTGGCATTTTCTGTGATCTCTCAAAAGCGTTTGACTGCGTCGACCACAACACACTGATCTGTAAATTACACCACTACGGAATTCGTGGACAAGCTGCTGATCTTGTTCTTTCCTATTTATCTAACAGGCAGCAAAAAGTAAATGTAAATGGGGCGACGTCCTCCGGGTCTCTAGTCAAGATGGGCGTGCCCCAAGGTTCAATTCTCGGTCCTTTCCTTTTTCTTGTTTACATTAATGATCTCCCTTATATGATGGCCAAATTATCGGATATAATTCTATTTGCTGATGACACTTCGCTAATTTTTAAAATAGATAGAAAAGATACGAATGTCTTACATGTCAACGAAAGTCTAACCGTACTCTCGAAATGGTTCGCAGCTAACAATCTTTTACTGAATGCGAACAAAACAAAATGTCTGAAGTTCTCTTTACCGAATGTACCATAACGGGATCTGGATTTGAATCTTGACGGCAAAAAACTTGATGTTATAGCGGATACTGTATTCTTAGGGATTACTATCGATTCAAAATTGCAGTGGGGCGCACACATTAGAACTCTTTCGGGTAGGCTAAGCTCAGCTGCATACGCAGTAAGGAAAATAAGGCAGTTAACTGATGTGGCTACAGCTAGGCTAGTGTACTATGCTTATTTCCACAGTATTATGTCTTATGGCATTCTGCTGTGGGGATCAGCAGCAGACGTTGACTCAATTTTCATTCTTCAAAAGAGGACAGTCCGCGCGATATATAAAATGGGTCCTCGCGAGTCCCTCAGAGAAAAATTTAAAGAGATTGATATACTGACCCTGCCTTCACTTTATATCTTAGAATGTATTTTATATGTCCGCAAAAATCGAGGGCTTTTCAAAATAAGAAGCGACTTTCATAATATACATACTACTTTCATATATATACACGCAGTAAACACGAAATTGTAATACCTAAGTTCAGATTAACAAAAACTAGCAAGTCTTTTCATATAAACAGTATACGCTTTTATAACAGGTTGCCAAAGTCAGTTATAGAACTGACCGATGGAAAATTCAAAAACTACATCAAACGTGTGTGTCCTTATTAAAAAAGCATATTACAAAATCAAGGACTACGTTGAAGATAAAGAAGTTTGGCTTTAGTTCCTTCTGCGCATGCGGCTTCCCTGGTAGCTCATAAACGGCACAAATATGTGGACGTCTCTAACTATTCTCAATCTCATTTTTTCTCTTCTTTTGAATCAGATTTTCACAATAGTTTTCAAATAATTTATACATCTTTTGCTCAGAATAGTTACAGCACTGATAACAATATTTGTGTCACTTGTTTAATTTAGTACTTTACAATTCTTTTTTTTACCTTTGTATAGATTCTTTTTTATCAATTGTTTCTGAATGTGTGAACATTGTAGGCTTTGTAGATTCCCAGCTGCTTGTTAACTTTTTATTTTGTTCTACATTTTTTGTGTAGTAAGCAACGACTTATTGTCGGGCCTACGCTGTCCCCCCATACTTAAGTACAAATGCTGTATCCATGATATTAATGTAACACCAAATGATTTGAAAAGAGTAACCATGGAGTTTCTTGCCGGTTCTTCTCCATAAGAAACGACCAACCCGAACCGTGCACCTTTTTTTCGACGTTTTATAAGTGCCCATCTAGGCCTATGTAAAATAAAATATTTTGATTTTGATTTTGAATATTAATTTAATGTAAACGCATACCAATAAAAAACTAGAAATTGAAAAACAAAAAAATGCAATTATAATAATTACCATACGTCTCTTTTTCGTCTCTAGAAAACAAAATACCATTGAAATTGTACAGGGTGGCGAAAACGGTTACCACGTATTCAGTACATCATTCTGAGCCCCAAAATTTTTCATCGGTATAAAAAAAAACAGCTGTTTCCTACAAAAGTGCTATATCTTCGGTCAAAATGTATGGAACGTCTGATGTTTTTTTTAAACCGATGAAAATTTTTTATTCCTTACCATGTTTTTGTAACAACAACTCTGTTTAAAAATAGAATCGATTTTCAAATCAAACAATAAAAATATAACATTAAGAGAATGAACGCCTCTTTTGTTAACAATTTTAATTGATTCATTCACTCAAGGAATTCCGTTTCCGTTCGCTGAAAGGAGCAAACATATTTTCGCAAATAAATTCATTCCTTTCTACTGTTGCTATCATTTTCGAAGTAACTTAAATGATAAATTATTTCTCTTTTACCTTTTTTTAAGTGAATTGGAGTGTTATTTACGCGAGAACTTTATTGTAAGAGTAAGGCTAAATTCGTTAATGGAAAATCACTTTCACTTTAAGCTTCATTACGATTTTTTAATTAAGTTAAGTAAGTATAATTACTGATCTGTATTTCATTTTGTTTCAAAAATCTTTATCATTTAAAGTTCATTCAATGATAGGGCTCTGTGGGGCTTTAATCTTCTGCGCGACCAAAGCTTGCACTGCACCGCATGCGCATAACATCACCACGTCATCACGTGTTCATTGCAGTATGGAGTTTCTAGAAAAAAAAGAATCTCGTACGGTTTGAGTAGAAGCGATGCTATTCCATGCAGTGCTTAAAACTCTGCGTTCATTAACCTTTATGGAAAAACGACTATTACCTTACCTATCTTAACGGTAAAAGGCAGTAACTCCACTTTGTGTAATTTAATTAACATTGCATTATCACGCCTTGTAGTCACCGCATTTCGCCAGTTATGCTTTAACCCGGCACAAATTTAGACTCCGTGGCTGTTATTGAGAAATTTCTGATGGTAAAACCTAATAACACTATGCCCGACCTGGGAATCGAACCCAGGACCTCATGCTCAGCAGTCGCGTTAACGATCACTAGACGAACGATGCAGCCAAATAAATGATTGTAAAAATCACGATTTCTAAACTCAATGGACACAAAGTATTTGCACCGAATTTTAATTTAACAAGTAAAACAAAGGATTTGTAAACTGGAGTGATTTTAATTTGGACTTTGATTCGCTTTTATTACGACTACAATGTTTTAATAAAAATTGTTTGCAATAGGCATTTGTGTGTTTTGTTTTTTGCAATTTTAATTATTTTTGTTGTTGTTGCTATGATGGAATGTTTTTATTTATCATTTGTGATGAAAGTTTTGAAGTAATCGGTGGGTACAAATTACGGTTTGGTTGAACAAAAAAATTGTTTGTTTTTGTGCTATTTTAATTTTACTGTCGACATAATACACAAATAAAAATAAGGTTACAATTATTTATTCCATGTTTTTTTTGAGCATATTATATTTGAATAAAATAAAAGCGAATTATATCCAAATTTATTTATTGTTCTTTAATTAGTAAGTCTTAAATACTAAAAAATATAGTTACTTGTACAGGGTGGCGCCGACAATACGACAATAAATTAAACTGCGTATACCTCATGACATTCCCAGTCTACATACAAAAATTAATTCGAATATATCCAGTAGTCAAGTAACAGGACATTATTTTTCTTTTTCATCATTTTCTACATGATGAAGATTAATAGGCTAGCACCGACAGATTAACGCACCCCGTATCGGTATAAACACTAAACACATGTTGCCATCTCGCCACTTGAAAACCTTTGCCAAATTCATTCCCTAAATTAATTTCCAAATACGAATTAGTGCAAATTGTAACTTAAGTTGGTCAACAGATATTTATGTTCTATTTATTTCCTTAACAGTTTAACGCTATTTTGTTTGTTTTTTAATGTCGATATTAGTATTTATTTGATAGTTTAAAAATGTTCCTATATCTAGTATTACCAGTGTTTTTATTAATTGTCGTATTGTCGGCACCACCCTGTATTTTTTTATTAAATTCCTTGCGTACATTTGTATATAACAAATGTACCTTCATTGATGAAAATTTAATTCTTCAATAACTAACAAAGTAAGAGTAAACTGAAAATATACTTGAGTACTAATCTTCCTAAAATGGTTAATTTTAAAAAGCGAACCTTTTTTTTAAAAAAGTAGTGAATACTTAAAGTATAAAGATTGAAAATGGAACGTCGTAGCTCGACATTTGAAAAAAGAACCTCTTAGGATTCCTTTTATATTGAAACGGAATATTTTAAACTACCTGAACGTTTGAATTTTCTTTTAGGACATTGAAAATGTCCGACTTTCAAAGGTTTTCGTTTAAAATTGAGTCACGATTCTTAGGAAATGTGAAGTCTTGCTTTGAAATAAGTAATTTCTTTTAGCGGTCAGTTGGAAAGTTAAAACTACTGGTGCTTGAATACTACTGAAGGACTTCAATATTCGTTTTTCTTTCAATAATACCGGTAGTAGGGAAAATTACGAAAATAATGGTTTTGGTTAATACTAAAACCATATTTTTTTTTAACAGAATTGCTATTAATATAGCCTTTCTGTTAAGACGGGAATTTAAAATAAAGCAAAAAAAAATTAATAAAATAATATAATATAAACAAATTAAATATATAACATAATAAAAAAAATAAAAAAAATATGAATGATGAATATGATGTTATGATTTAATTTTTTTTTTTTTATTATTTTAATATTAATTTTTTTATTATATAATATTTTTTTTATTATATTATTATAATACTGGATTTTGCCCGCGGCTTTGCTCGTGTTAAATTAAAAAAAAAAACTCTTAACACACTACTAAAGTTTCTATAATAATATAATTCAATCATGATTCGAAACACTCGTGGCGCCATCTGACATCATAACAACGTTATTGTTATTTTCCTCGGGAACAGTGCTTTTGTTTCGGGATGAAAGGTACACTATGTCCGTTTCTGTACTCCCGACAACGTATATGCAAAATTTCAGGATGATTTCAGTGGTTTAGGCGTGAAAAGGTAACAAACGAACAAACTTACTTTCGTATTTATAATATTAGTTAGGATTACGATTTTTGTTTATTTTGTGAGAAAAATGAATGATAGTGTAACAGCTGACAGGGTGGGCTAGTGGAAGAAAAAAACGTTGCGCCGACCCTATAAGCAAGGGCAGGAATATGATGAAGTAATAGTTTCAAAAGAAAAGTACGCATGCGTTATACATATTAGTTAGACTAATACAATCAAAAACCGGCCAAGTGCGTGTCGGGCCACGCACAATGTAGGGTTCCGTAGTTTCCCATCAAAATATGCGGATTTGCCTCCGAACTATGATTTTTATTGTAATAATAAAAACAAACTTACACTTGCAGTTGAAAAACCTCTGCTATCCTGACTGATAACCTATAATATGTTCTTCAAATACATTTTATAACTTGGTCGACTATTAATCGTATACTTGTAAAGCCTACTTAGCTGTGTTATTTGTCATAGTTTTCCTTTTAATTTCGTTATAATATATACTACCACATTCAATTTTTTCACACACCCAAACGCAACCGTTTAGCTGGTAAAAAATCAAAATCAAAATATTTTATTTCACATAAGCCTAGATGGATGGGCACTTATAAAACGTCGACAAAAAGGTGCACGGTTCGGGAGAGACACTTGAGTCTAACAAAAATTAACACTTTAAAGCTTAATATTTCACAAATGAATCCCTTAATTGAAAAATTATGACAACGAACTCGCAATAGTTTTTTAAGACCTATCCAACGACATACCACACTATGGAGTATGCGAGAAAAAAAAATCACACATTACGTGTAGGTACAGGATATACACTAAAGGGCTGCGGGACTGTTCGAAAGAAACACAAAGGGCAAAGAAGGAACATGGATGGGTTTAGTCAGTAAAGTCTGACACTCCCTTCCGTTCCGTCCAGAGCGGGGAGGGTCATTTGATGATTTCCCATCCTAAAAAAAAAAGGAGATACACTAAAAAAAAATATTTTTCGCTTTGTCGCCGTAACTAATTTGTACATTCATGCCAAATTACAGCTTTCTAGTACTAAGAGTCTTTGAGCTAAGCTGCGGACAGACAGACGGACATGGCGAAACTATAAAGGTTCCTTTCCTTGTTGACTTCGGAACCCCAAAAATTCAAAAAACCTACTGTTATCATTTTTTGTTGAACAAGTTTCAAGTACCTAATATTGATAACTAAACATTTCCAATATCGCTTGTAGACACTATTACCTAATACCGTAACAAAATAAGTAATAATATAGGTAGTAGGTCAGCTGCTAGTTCCCACGTAGGTGAGTTGTAGAATGAAGACCTAACAGCTTATTATAACTTCCTCAAACTCATCATTTATTTACAATATCAATTCTGAATGGACTAGAATACTAAAGTGGTTTCTGACTATTCACTAAAACAGTCATTTTGATCAATAACTAGGTCACTTTTCACGGTCACTAGAAGTTGGATAAGCAGAATTGTGATAATTATAAATGTTTTCTCAGAAAAAGTGACGATCACCGGCGACGCCGGCGTTGGTAAATGAACACTTCTTTTTAACCGACTTCCAAAAGGGGGAAGTTATCAGTTCGTCTGATTTTTTTTTTGTTTTTTTTTTTGTGTGTTCAGCGATAACGCCTGTATGCTCTGAGGGTGTACGCTGTTGTGTACAGTTCAACCAGATTGGTTTGATTTTGTTGACAATGTAAAATAATAAATATTGATTGTAAGGGATATTACAACTAAAAATGGAAAAAATAAAAAATCTTTTTTTGCAAAAAATAAAACCGACTTCAAAAAACACAATAAAGTGAAAAATAACTTCAGCTTCAGAAGTCAGTGACAAAAAAACTGAATGAAACAAACAAAAGTCACTATTATTTTTCACTTTTTTGAAGTCGGTTTTATTTTTTGTAATTCTGCAAGATCCTAGGGACATTACTTATTTTCTCATTAACAAAATGTGTGGTTCCGAGTAGTGTTAGTATGTTCTGTGAACGTATGCATACCTGCTAACTTGTGCCGACGCGGCAACGGCCAATTTTTCAATATCAGGTGTTAAAGTTGCGCAAAAATAATACGAAGCTTTCCTAGAGCCGGAGTTCTGATCTGTTTATAATGTGTGTCTGTTCAAATGGTGCTGGCCTGTTCAAAAGATTACAGTAAATGATCAAAAGCCGGGAATGACTCCACGTCATACTTAAGCGGTTGGTCGACTAATACGTGATCGTCGTATTTAAATACGTCTCTTATTAATTCGGTAATTTTTTTCAAACGGTACGAGCTTTGGTTATGACCCAGCCTGACTTACACATACTGCATTATTTAATTTTCCACCTTTCTCCCAGGACCCTGGCAGTATGGAACCAGTCAAACAGCCACCCTCTGTTCACGGAGTCGGATGCCCGCTACCACCAGATCGCGCTCACCAAGATGAGGAGACTCCTGTACTTCATCTGTGGAATGACTTGCTTGTCTGTTGTCAGTAAGTAGAACTTATACAGTGTGCATCAGAAATAAGTCATCATTATTAAGGTAACCTGTGGAATTATGTTTTTGCAATTTGCTGGTCAGTGTCAGACTGTACGTTGAACAAAATATGATCCGCGGCCGTAATACGTATGTATTTACAGAATTATAATCATTAAAATCATCAATACAACCCTCTAAGTTCATTTAATTCAAAAAACGGAAGAAGAAAATTTGAATTCCGGGGGCAACCCTGGCGCTTCCACCTTAAGGATAGACCATTAAAGTGAATAGCTTCTCTTAACCCGAACCTAAAATGAATTAGCTGTCACATTCAAAACTTCAATACGTATGTATTGAAGCAAAAAAAAACAAAAACAAAAATAAAAATTAAATATCGGGCCGTCGATTAATTTTTGGAATTAAGATGTTGGTCCCATGAAGAAGGTTATTTAGTTTGGTGGTCTGTATCACCACACAGTTCAGATACAAACTGAAACTGAAAGCATTTATTTCAATTAGACCATTACAGGCACTTTTGAATGTCAGTAAAACAAAGAAAGCAAAGCTACAGTCACAAACACAAGGCATAATAACTTGTGAGAGTACTGTTGTTGCACATTCCAATGCGTAGATCTCTATGGAGAAGAATGGACACTCCATGGACACTCTTTTCAATCAAAATATTGTTACAAAATCTTGATTGCATCATTCATGTGGAGACTATACATTTATGTGAGAACGCTGTTTTTTGTTTTTAAAGAAGTGCAAGTTAAGCACCTGTTATAGGTAGGAACCCGATATTAATAAAATTGTGGATTTTACTTTTCTTTGTAACTTATCTTGAAAAGGGAATGCCAAACGAACGAATGAAAAAATAAAGGGTACGGTGTTAGAGAAAATATTGTTTTCGGTTTCTAGAAGAAATGTTTGATTATAAAATTTAATTTAATATCAAACATTTCTTCTTTCGTCACCTTCATCATCTTCCTGCCTTTGACCCATTCTATTAGGGTCGGCCCAACACGTTTATATCTTCCATTCTAACCTGTCAGACGTCTCGGCATCAGTTACTCCTTTCTCTTTTATATCGTTCCTCACAGAATTCATCAATCTTTTCTTTGACCTTTATTTCAATTAAATATCAGCAACGGTGTAGAAAAAAGCTTGCCAGAGACTTTGGAATCAGGTATTAGTATCATAATTCAGGCTAATCTTAACATAGTATAAAACAAAGCCGCTCCCGCTGTATGTACGCTTAGATCTTTTAAACTACGCAACGGATTTTAATACAGTTTTCAGCAATAGATACAGTGATTCAAGAGGAAGGTTTATATGTATGACGGAGGTTCGTTATTAGTGGGTCGCGACATCGGAAATAAAACTCACAAAACCTTCGTTTACACTTTTAATAACTTGCTAACACGCACTCAATACAAAATAATCAAGGATGCCTCAGATATGGCTCGATTAAGAATTTAGGAACGCGGGAAGTTTAGCGCGGAGTAACGAACGTCTACCTAGACTGCCGGACCGATTCAAAGTGCCCTCTCTCAACTGTCACCGCACACGTGTACTACCCCCGTTACAGGTTAGCCAACCTACCTGTCAACGTCAGTACCTGTCAGTGTCGAATACCTGATTACACTTCCGGATCGACACTTGACTCGATTATTCGCTCAGTGTCGCCATTACTCCACGCTAACCATCCCCAAGTTATTACTTGACGTTCCCAAACATTAGTTGTCAAATCTAACTACATCGTTCCTCCAGTGAGAGATAGATGGCGCTGATCCAGACCGACTGATATGCGTCGACGCTTCGACACGGCCGTCCTGATGATCACACGTCCTCGTGTGGAGTACCTGAAATGAAAGAAAATTCTCGGACAGTACTCGTACTAGTCGTTCGGCCATTCCTGGCCCAAGCGGGTGGGGAATAAAACGTATTCTGATCAAAATCATTACAGGTTCTAATGAAAATCATAACAAACTCTTTCTCTCAAAGCTGACATGTCGAACAACACCCATACTCATTCAAATAATAGGAAACTCATTAAAATATTGCAGTGCTCATACTCTGGCCTCCATCCGGTCCTCAACATCACGCTTATAACCTCCATCCGGTCATAAGCATCAAACCAATCGACCTCCATCCGGTCTTCAACACGTAACCTCTATCCGGTTACCTCCACATGTAACCTCCATCCGGTTACAAACAACACCATCAAGATAATCATTTCGAGCCATTCAAAATAATTTTTAAAGTAGGTTTGTTCAACATGTTACTTCATTTTTCCTATAACGTTACAGATTATAAGAAAACTCTTACTATGCTAGGTACTCTAAATGTTAAGTTGACTACTTAGTATTCAAATAGTCTTCTCGAAGGACTGCAAGATACTCGCTAACTCTGCTCTACGTTCCGCCGGTACATCAGTATCGATAGAGTTCCAGTCAATTTCAGGAGTTCGCTCTACCTCACAAGAAGCAATAAAAGGATACCTAAAGATCTTAATTCGGTCAGTAGTCATCTGAACAGTCAAACCATGTTCTAGAATCTAATAACGTAGAAAATGATCAGGCAATACATAAAAACAAATCTCAATACTAATGTCATCGATCTCTACTTTGGTAAGTGGCCAACATCTGTATCGTAGAGTTACGGAAGTCTGCCCTATCCCAGTCATAGTCACAGTCTCATCAATACGCTTTCCTTTAAATTTACAGGCTACAGATTCTTTAATTAAAGAACACTCTGCACCAGAGTCGTAATGAAATGAAAATTGCTCACCGGAGTGACGTAGAGTCCCAGTAGGCGCGTTCAGGAGGCACAGGTCAACCCTCTTTTCATTGACAGGCTTGGATGACCCGGAGTCGGCGCTGCTCCTCTCATTGCGCCGTGGGCAGCTCGATGCGTAGTGGCCTTGCGCGTGGCAGTGGAAGCAGGTGATCCCGGATGCATGAGACTTCGCAGTTGTCGATGAACCCCTTCCGTTGCCATTGCCGTGGTTGTGGTGCTTCGGCGTAGCTTGAGTATCCTGTTTCACGTCCTTGCGGTAGCAGTGCACGGATTTGTGACCCAGCTTGCCGCAGATAAAACACTTCAGAGGCTTCACAGTACTATTCACTTTGTACCGCTTTTCAGGGGCATCGCGGTGATCGCTAGGTAGCTTTCTCTTCATAAAAAAAACCGCTTGCAGCTCTTGCTGTAGCTGGCCACGTGTCTGAATATCGGTCGTGAAAGATAGGCGTTGCACACGGCGATCGAATTGAGAAATGTGAGCCAATATAGTAGCAATAGCCAAACGTTCGGCACTAAGGCCATTCCATCTCGCCATGATCGATGTCATTAAACTAGCAGCGAAGGAAGCAAGACACTCGTTTTCTTTAGGGCTGCTATTTTGCAAATCAATCAGAAACGAAGCAATAGTAGTGGAATTATCATACCTTGCAATAAAAAGTCGCTTAAAATCGGTCCACGTCATCCCAGGAAACGACACGGTAGATAACCAGGTAGAAGCTCCTCCCTTCAAGGCGCGGCTTAGAGCGACCATAAGCGGGGCGCCATGTTGGTCTTGGTCCATCAAGCACATCTCTGCAGTGATCACCCAAGCACGTGCATCCACATCTTGTTTCTCAGGATCGAAATCCGGTAAACGAAAGCCATGTGACGACGTAGTGGGTGTTTTCGTGGCTTGAATCAGCGTCAGAAAATTGCGGTTCTGTTGTTCCAACAAACGCATCCATTTTTCGTCGCTAGCGTCTTCATTTTGAACACGTGGGTCGTCGTGGTCCAATCCCACTTCTGATGACGGAGGTTCGTTATTAGTGGGTCGCGACATCGGAAATAAAACTCACAAAACCTTCGTTTACACTTTTAATAACTTGCTAACACGCACTCAATACAAAATAATCAAGGATGCCTCAGATATGGCTCGATTAAGAATTTAGGAACGCGGGAAGTTTAGCGCGGAGTAACGAACGTCTACCTAGACTGCCGGACCGATTCAAAGTGCCCTCTCTCAACTGTCACCGCACACGTGTACTACCCCCGTTACAGGTTAGCCAACCTACCTGTCAACGTCAGTACCTGTCAGTGTCGAATACCTGATTACACTTCCGGATCGACACTTGACTCGATTATTCGCTCAGTGTCGCCATTACTCCACGCTAACCATCCCCAAGTTATTACTTGACGTTCCCAAACATTAGTTGTCAAATCTAACTACATCGTTCCTCCAGTGAGAGATAGATGGCGCTGATCCAGACCGACTGATATGCGTCGACGCTTCGACATGTATATTGCATCCGTGCGAAGCCGGAGCGGGTCCTTAGTAAGCTATACAACATTATTTCTAGTATATGCGAAACCTGAATATAGTTTGTTCAGAATAAGCAACTGAATCGATTGCAATAATTTTTAAACCATGTTATATTTTGTCCCAAAAATATTTAAAAAGTTACAAATTGGACACCGAGCGACACTAAGTACCTATCGCAATCATTTAGGTACCTACTGCCAAATCATTATTATCAATGAGCTCAAGACGACGCTCGAGGCGCGCGCGTGGCTGCGCGGCGTTGTTACCACGTTTTTGTGCGGACAACCAGGTAACAGAACAAGCTTATTACTTTGTGATTTTTCATGATATAGTTTTGAAATTTGTACATAGATTCTTTACATAAAAATACTATACACGTGTTTCAGGTTTCGCATATACTAAAACTAATTTTGTATAATAAATAGGAAATAATCAAAGATGGTTTATGATAGTAGTTCTCAAATTCTGGGTAATGTTCATTAGCATCAGAAATACCGAAGTAACACAACACCATAACTTGCGAGTCAAGCAAGGAAATTACCAAAACAACAGCAAATTTCCGCGAACACAATTCCAACAATAATACCAGGGAAGCATAGATGGGGTGCGTTGTCAGAATTCCTCCTCGTGTGCCCGATGGCTGCCGGTCCCTCTCGATACGTCGGGAGGGAATAGCAGCTGCCGGGCCGGTGCACCCTGGGCGTGGGCAGTATCCTTCCCCGAGGAATGGGAAGAGATTCTTATTCCTTGGGGAATGTTACTGTCCATGGCTAATATTCTGACATGGGAGGGGTCCGTTTTGGACCAAGGGGGCGTTGCTCCGCGTGACCCTCTGAAAAGCAGAGGGCACAGCGGAGTAGCAAGGGCGGGCTCGGTGTGCACTTACCCTGCCTCCGAGCAGACAGTGAAGGACGCAGTCGTTCACTGTCCCCGTCGATATCGTAATCCCACCGTTGAAGTGTCGTGGATCACGTCTCGCGGCTTCGATTGGGACCGAGGGTCTTGGCTTAACCGCCCGGACCGCGAGGTAGAAAACCTCTATAAAAAGTTACCCCGAATCTCAAGCGGCGGCGCACCGCGAGGAGATGTATGGCTGACGGGTTCCTATGGAAAATCAGTTGCTAGTGCGAACCACTGCCGGGCCTGGCTATGGCTTATCTGGGTACAGGGGGCACTGCCCAGATGGACTTTTTATTTCCCCCATACTCGTGGGAACAACATGGAAAATTGTTTAAAAAAAAAAACGGCCGATAACGGCGAAGCAAAGGAGGGGAGGGATGCGGGGTCGGAGTCCGGCGCCGCATCCAGCGATGTGAGCGCGGGAGGCTCAGAGAGCTCCCGGCGCGGGAGGCCCGGGACCACTGCGGTGAACGGGAAGTTCTTCCGCAAGCGGTCCTGGCCGGAGGGCGACCAAGGGTCGTCATCGGAGGGAGAGCTGGCCTCGGCTCGCAAGATCCCCACCAGTAAGCGAGGAGGGATCCGCGGCAAGGGGAGAGGCCTCTCTGCCGCCGAGAGGTCGGCGCGGCTTGCCGAGGAGGGGCGCCACCCGGGGGTGGCCGGTCGCGGGGTGGCCCGTTCGGGCTCCTCTGGCGACGAGGTGGGTGCAGACGGCGGCTCTGAGGCGGAGCGTAAGGCCGGTTTCGCGAAGGAGGTGGAGGCGGCGCTGAGGGCTGTCTCTTGTAAACAGAAGCCCTCCACCAGGCATAAGGCCATGCCTGCAGCGATCGCCTCCATTATGGCGTCAGCGGAGGCCAGATATGGGGGGCCCCCGTCAAACGAAGTGGCCAAACTGCGGGCGGAGGTCGCTCGCCTGACGGCTGCCACGGAGCTTCTCCAAGAGGAGAACAGGAAGCTCCGAGCAGACTTGGCCGGTCTGCGCGAGGCCGGCCCCCGCAAGGCGCCCCAAAATGGGGGCCAGCAGCGACCAAGCCAGCCCGTGCCCGTGCCGGTTGAGAACCAGGTCCTGAACCTGGTTCGGCAGGAGCTGGCTGCCTTCCAGGCGCGGTTCTCCGTCCTGGAGGGCATAGTCCTGCGCCCCCCCCTTGCGGCAAACAGGGCGTCCCCGGGCCCGAGGGTAGCCACATATGCGGCTGCTGCGGCCTCCGCACCGGGGTCGTCTGGCCGGCCCTCCGGCAGGGTTGCGTCGGCCCCCGAAGGGCCGGGTCTGGCGAAACCGGCTCCGGCCAAGAAGGCGGCAGCCCTGAGGCAGGGCAAGGTGGCGGCCCAAAAGAAGGGCAAGGCGGTGACTGTGCCAGCGCCAGCCGCGAGACAGCTGCCACCGCCGCCCCCCCCGCCCCCTAAGCCTTCTGCGGCCGAGACCGGGTGGCAGGTGGCCGGAGAGAGGACGAGGGAGCAAAAGGCGGCCAAAAAGGCCAGGAAGCGGCAGCGCAAGCGCCAGCAAAAAGAGCGGAGCGTCGCGGCAAGGCTCAGCGCCCCGAAGACCGCAGCTGTAGTGATTACACTACAGCCGGACGCGGAAAAGAGGGGCGTGAGCTACCGCGACGTGCTCGCTAAGGCGAGGGCGACGGTAGATCTCGGGGAGCTCGGGATCACCGGGGGCCTCCGCCTCAGAGTCACCGCGACAGGGGCTCGAGTGCTGGAGATCCCCGGCGAAACCCGTGGCTCGTCCGCGGACGCTCTGGCAGAAAAGCTTAGAGCGTCCCTAAATGCGGACGAGGCCCGAGTGTCCAGGCCCGTCAAATGCGCAGATCTGCGCATCATGGGTCTGGACGACTCGGTGACCGAGGAGGAGGTGGTGGCCGCCGTCACCAGGACCGGTGGGTGCCCTGCTGAGCAGGTCAAGGCAGGCACCTTACGTCCGGACCTGTCGGGCATGCGAACCGTAACGGTAAGCTGCCCTGTGACGGCGGCGAAAGCCATTGTGGAGGGCCGAAGGCTCTTGGTGGGCTGGGTTTCGGCGCAGGTTAAGCTGCTGGAACCCAGACCTCTGAGGTGCTTCCGCTGCCATGTGGGGCACCATGTGTCGGTCCGGTGCACCTCGGAGGTGGACCGCAGTGGCCTATGCTTCCGCTGCGGCCAGCCCGGTCACAGGGCCGCGGCTTGCTCCGCCGCGCCGCACTGCGCTGCATGTGCGGCAACCGGCAAGCCGGCCGATTACCGGGCAGGGAGCAAGGCCTGCGGTACACCCGCCAAGGCCAAGGCCAGGGGCAACGGAAGGCCCTCCACCTCCACCGCCAAAACCCCCACCGTCGCCATCACCGCAGCCGCCGCCACTGTCGCCGCCGCGGCCGCCACTGCTGCAACTTCTGCAGCGGGGCCCTCGCAGGGGGCCCGGGAGGGGGCTGAAATGGAGTGCCAATAACGGCCCCATTACGCCTTCTCCAGGCGAACATCAACCACTGCGCCTGCGCTCAAGATCTGTTGATCCAGAGCATGGCGCAGTGGTCGATTAACATCGCCGTGGTCTCTGAGCCGTACTTTGTCCCGCCCAGGGATGACTGGGTGGAGGACCTTAGCGGCTCAGTGACCATAATTGCGTCGGCCGCCGCCGGTACCCCGACCCTTGAGAGTGTCAGGAAGGGTCAGGGGTGCGTAGCAGCACGGTTCGGGGAGATCGTTGTAGTGGGAGTCTACTTCTCTCCGAACCGAACTCTCGCCGAGTTCCACAACTCCCTCAGGGAGTTGAGTGTCGTCATCGGGAGCCATTCACTCCCCGTGCTTGTGCTCGGGGACTTCAATGCCAAGAACTTGGCTTGGGGTTCTCGTTACACGGATGTGCGGGGTAGGATGGTGGAGGACTGGGCACTGGAGACAGGCCTGGTCGTCCTAAATCGGGGTTCTGTCCCCACGTGCGTGCGGATGCAGGGTGAGTCGGTGGTGGACATATCGTTCGCTAGCCCCGCCCTGTCGCCGCGTGTCGTTGACTGGCGCGTCATGGAGGGGGTGGAGACCTATTCCGACCACCGGTACATCCGGTTCGACGTCTCCACTCAGACCTCAAGCGCGCCGGTCCTACAGGCCCCGAGTGGTCCGCGATGGGCGCTGAAGCAGCTGGACCGGGAGCTCCTCCTGGAAGCCTCGATCGTGCAGGCCTGGGTGTCATCACCGGCCAGGCCTGCCGACATCAACAACGAGGCGAGTTGGTTCCAGGAGGCCATGTCCGAGATTTGCGACGTGGCAATGCCCCGAGTTCGGCCAGGAAGCGCCCGACGTCAGGTGTACTGGTGGTCGCGAGAGCTGACGTCTTTGCGTGAGGCGTGCGTTGCCGCGCGGCACCGGTACGCCAGGCATCGCAGGCTCCGCATCCGCCCTCCGGATGCGGCAGCCATTGAGGCGGAGCTTTACGAGGGGTACAGAGCGGCGAAGACCGCCCTCCAAGAGGCTGTCCGGCGGGCCAAGAACCTGGCCCGCGAGGAGATGCTGGAGTCTCTGAACGGAGATCCGTGGGGGCGCCCTTACAAGATGGTGCGGGACAAACTCCGCACCCGGGCCCCCCCGCTGACGCAGAGTCTCCGGCCTGAGCTCGTGGAGGACGTGGTGAGCGCTCTGTTCCCTTCGCGAGGGAGGCATCCTCCCCCGCCTATGGCTCCGCCGCCGCTTGCGGTGCCGGACGCGGACCACACCGATGACGACGTTCCGGAGGTGACTGGGGTAGACCTGGGAGTGGCGGTACGCAGGCTGAAGGCCAGAAATACCGCCCCGGGACCCGATGGCTTGCCTGGCAAAGCCTGGGTCCTGGCCTCTGAGGCTCTCGGGCCCCGACTGGAAGGGCTCCTAAGCGCATGCTTGGAGAGAGGCCAGTTCCCGCTTCGTTGGAAGACGGGGAAGCTGGTCCTCATCCGGAAGCCAGGGCGCCCTGCGGACTCTCCGTCCGCATACCGGCCCATCGTGTTGCTCGACGAGGTGGGCAAGCTCTTTGAAAGAGTTATTGCTAACCGCCTCGCCGGGCACCTCGCGGGGATGGGGCCGGATCTTGCGGAACACCAGTTTGGTTTCCGCAAGGGGCGCTCGACGGTGGACGCCATCATGCGCGTGAGAGCCCTCACGACGGGGGACGCGGTTTCCCGTGGCGGGGTTGTATTGGCGGTGTCTCTTGACATCGCCAACGCCTTCAACTCCATGCCCTGGAGCTGCATTGGGGAGGCACTCCGGTATCACCGGGTGCCGACCTACCTTCGTCGTGTGGTCGGGGATTACCTGACGGATAGGGCCGTCATCTACCCCGGTCGGAGCGGAGAATGGAACCGGCGAGAGATGTCGTGCGGTGTTCCACAGGGATCGGTTCTGGGACCGGCCTTGTGGAACATCGGTTACGACTGGGTGCTGCGCGCCGACCTCCCTAGCGGCGTCAGCGTAGTCTGCTACGCTGACGACACGCTGGTACTGGCACAAGGGAGGTCGCACGAGGCGGCGGCCGAAAACATGACACGCGGGGTTGCGATAGTCGTGGAGAGGATCCGGCAATTGGGTCTCGAGGTGGCATTGCACAAGTCCGAGGCCATGTGTTTTCATGGGCCTCGGAATGCGCCACCGTCGGGATCCCTACTGACGGCGGGAGGGGTTTCCATCGGCGTCGGGTTGACGCTGAAGTACCTGGGACTCGTCCTTGACAGCCGGTGGAACTTCGTGGAGCATTTCCGACGTTTGGCCCCCAAACTGGAACGGACCGGGGCTGCCTTCAAGCGGCTCCTGCCCAACCTGGGGGGTCCAAACGCCTCCTGCCGGAGGCTCTACGCGGGGGTCGTGCGGTCCATGGCCCTTTACGGGGCCCCGGTGTGGGCGCGTTCTCTGAGGCGGCAAGCCGCCCGCTACCTGAACGCGCCCCAAAAGGGGATAGCCCTAAGGCTAGTCCGGGGGTACCGCACGATCTCCGGTGAGGCGGCGAGCCTCCTTGCCGGATTGCCGCCATGGGATCTGGAGGCGATAGTCCTCGCACGCCTTCACGAATGGCGCGCGGAGGCACTACGTCGGGGGGAAACTCCGCTGCCGCGGCAAATCACCGCTCGGCGGACAGACCTCCGGCGCGATCTCATGGTGACATGGAATGAGCGACTGTCGCAACCCCGTGCAGGGCACGCCACCATAGTGGCGATAAGTCCCCTCTTTGAGGAGTGGCTAGAGAGGCGCCACGGCGCCCTCACCTTCCGCCTGACGCAGGTCCTCACCGGACACGGTTGTTTCGGGAGGTTCCTGCACCGAATCGGGCGGGAGGAAACGCCCGGGTGTTTCCACTGTGAGGATCGTCCGGAGGACACGGTGCAGCACACTGTGGAGGCCTGCCCTGCTTGGGCGGAGCAGCGCCGTGTCCTCGTAGAGGCGATTGGCGGCGGCGACCTCTCGCGCCCGGCCCTGGTTCAAGCCATGGTCCGGAGCGAGAGGGAATGGGAAGCCGTCACCTCCTTCTGCGAAGCAGTCATGCTAGTGAAGGAGGTGGCGGAACGTGAGAGGGAAAGAGCCTCACGTCCCAGCCGCCGCGGGAGACGCCCTGGGCGTCGGGGGTCACGTGGTGGCCCCCGGCCACCGTAGGCGCGGGCCTGTGGACGGCGAGTTTTGGGCTAGCTCGCCGTCCGGCCGTCTTATGACGACAGGCCGTGTCGACGGCGCGTTCGTGTTCCACGCGCGCCTCAAAGAGATGTCAGCAACCACGTAGGGGTCCGCACGGGCCGATGCCTGCCAGGGCTGCGGGACTGTTCGAAAGAGATACCGCGGCCCTGGAACACAAAGGGCAAAGAAGGAACATGGATGGGTTTTAGTCAGTACAAGTCTGACACTCCCTTCCGCTGCGCCCAGAGCGGGGGGGGTCATTTGATGATTTCCCATCCTAAAAAAAAAAAAAAAAAAAAAAAAAAAAAAAAAAAAAAAAAAAAAGGGAAGCATAGATGCAAACGACATTACCGCAACCAAGCAAGCAATGGCACGCTCTAATACACCCGTTAGCGCATGACCGTTGACTTTGCCACAATACCTAGATTCAGAATGTACTAGGCAAACATACTGCGGTTGGAGCTTGCTTATGTTAGTATAATTTAGTAGCCCGTTAAAGCCTTTAGACCATGAATGTGGAACCACAATACGGTAGGCAATATAGTGTACAAAGTTGTTGTGAATGTGAATGTGCAACAGCGATACCAGATTCTGGGCTGGAAAGTTTATTAGAAATAAATTTAATGTCTACATTGAAAAACCTGTTAACGAAGTCGATTTTGTTTTATTAAGAAAAATAATCCAATGCTCCAACCCAATTAAAAAGTGGAGGGTTTACTGTTGAAAGAAACAGATAATTCAATTTAATTTGTTGATCAAGGGTCAAGTCAATAAAAGCCCTCCTTTATAACCCGAGACCCGGAATTTAAATTAATCATATTTGTCCCACGATGGGCGCCATTTCCACATGATATCAAAAATACAAATTTTGTGCAACTAATGAAATTTGTTTGAAGATTTCATATCAAAGCATTACGGATATTAGGAAACCTACCAAGAACAAAGACACAATGCACCGATTCTAGTCCCCCGTTGGGCGCCAATAAAAGAAAAACTGTCGCAACAATATGTTTGCGTTCCCTGAATAAATGCTTTTATATAAAGGTACCAAGGTGCAATATTACGTCCAAAATGTACAGTAGCTTTTTCACTTCCGACGTCTTCCGTCTCACGTTTAACGTATGGTCCTCTTGAGAATAGCATCTGTCTTGCTCTCTGAAAAGTAAATGTTTTCCCTTATTTAAACATTTAAGAAGACTTCCTGCTGCTCCTGGGATCTTAAAGACCGTTGTGCACATGGGATGTTTTGTTTGGAACCAGGCGTAAATTTAGTGTAAAATATTATTTCTCAAAACGAACAGACAGCAGGGATATTGACGGTGGCCCCGATTTATGTAGATAGTGGGTTCAAACCCTGGCCTCTAAGAGAGAAAATACCTGTGTTCCAGTGCAATAAGCTACTATACTTAGACATACGGTGGTGGTTTTAAACTGACTGCTTGACCATTCGAGATTTAAAAAAAAACTCACATAATTATAACAGAACAGAATATCATGTTTTCAAAACTAAAAGATAATCTAAAAGATAAGTAATCGCTATATTTACAGTGTGAACCTAAATTACATTTTCCTTTTCTTAGGCTGGATTACTCTGACATTCTTCGGGGAGTCAGTCCGCCTGATCACAAACAAGGAGACCAACGAGACCCTGACGGAGATTGCCCCTCGACTACCTCTGAAAGCCTGGTACCCGTTCAACGCCATGAGTGGTACCATGTATATTGTCGCCTTCGCTTTCCAGGTGATTACCTTTTTTTTCTTTGTGTATAGAGCAAAATACAGTCACCGCCATTTACGTCATTTTATAAAAACTGAAACTTTTTCTACGGAAGGACTTTTAAGTCCCATGTAATAGGGGGCGAGCCAACTGCAATAAATAAAATAGGCTTAAATCTCTCTCTCGTTGCTGCTACTGAGAAATGCCTGACGGAAAACCCAATAACACTTATCGAACTCAGGACCTCATGCTCAGAAGTCGCGCTTGCGACCACTCGGCCAACGAGGCAGTTGGTAGGTGCATATACCTATAAATAAAATAGTCCTGTTAAATAACCACAAGACTGTTTTTTGAGAACATTAGAACTCCTTTAATCTTTAAATTTTATTCATCCAATAGGTCTACTGGCTCCTGTTCTCCATGGCTATCGCAAACCTAATGGACGTCATGTTCTGCTCCTGGCTGATTTTCGCGTGTGAGCAGCTTCAGCATCTGAAGGCCATCATGAAACCACTCATGGAGCTGAGTGCTTCATTGGATACTTACAGGCCGAACACTGCTGAGCTGTTTAGAGCTTCTTCTACTGGTAAGACAAGTTATAATGATTAGCCTCTAATTAAATTAAGTTTGTTTCGATTTTCGCAATTTTCTTCACAGTCGATATCATCGATTTAAGATCAACGCATTGGTTTATGCACTGCACGGAATATTCATCGCCTCATATCGAGCGGCCTTTTTTGTTTGTAAATCCATAGGTACGCGAGTACAATGCACCCTTCTAAGGCCCGTAATGGCGTCGCCTCGCATCAAAAAAAATGAGGTGAGGTGATGCTGGTCTGGTGCAGTGCTTACTATGTATGAACTTTATACTGGAATAAGTCAGTATAAACTTTATGAAACTCTAAAAAACAGTACATCACATTACTGTCCTGAACCAAAAAAAGGCAAAGAAGTTGTAAGTTTCCTTAATGCTTTATAGAAAGTCTGTAGGTATAAAAGAGGGTCTAGATAAAAATGATAATCGGTTTCAAAGCGGTTCATTTTTTTACAACGATTTTTAACTTATTCGGTAGCTCATTACTATCGGTGATAGAATGTCATTTTTTAAACCCTAGTTTCTATAGAATTACTACATCATTGGTTATTAAAACCTAAATTTCTTATAACCACTTCTCCAACAGAGAAAGAAAAGATCCCAGATGCGGTGGACATGGACATCCGCGGCATATACTCCACGCAGCAGGACTTCGGCATGACACTCCGAGGAGCTGGGGGAAGACTGCAGAACTTTGGACAGCAGAACGCGAATCCGAACGGTTTGACCCCAAAACAGGAGATGCTGGCCAGGTCTGCTATCAAATACTGGGTTGAGAGACATAAGCATGTTGTCAGGTAAGATTTAGAAGTTTTAGCTAGTAGTTTATTTGAAGTCTCTTCTAGATGTCTTGCGAGATAACAAAAAAAGCTCTTTTCCTCGCTGTTTAAAACATTAAATAATAATTCATGTTTTAAGACTAGATAATATCTTGAATGATGACAAATATTTCGGTCCTTCTGGGCGAAAAAATCTAGAAATTGAACTTGGGATCCTTGAACTCGTTTTGCCTTACCTGGCGTAAATTTTTGTAGAATAGTTAGACAGTGTGTGTGGCATTATTCGGTACTCGCTGAGCGGCAAAATCGGATATATAATAGGTGTAAAAGTACCCTCAACGAAGCCCAAAGGCACTAACTTGTTCTTCCCGTCATTGCAATCATTTTTTTGTTCTAGACCATACCTAGGAACCTTCTAGTTACGGAGATATTGGGGGTCAAAGTTCCAACTTTTTCACAAGTTTAAAAAAATATATATATAAGTTTTTAACGTTATGACTTCACTTTAAAAATCTCCACGACCCCCGTACTATTTAATGGATCTATCAGCACAATGTTTTGAAAGTCGTTTTCCGGCAAAAAAATATGCGTGGAATAACTTAGTTTGATGTACGGCTTTGTGAAGGGTCCGTTTACACCCTGTATGATAAACACTTGAAAACTTTTGAATGAAGAAATATTCAGAAAAAATTTGTAGGAATTGTAGGTTAATAACTTTCTACTTGGAAATAAGTTAGTAACTTGGTAGTTGGAAATGTATTAGCTGTGTATCGACCGCGACATTCACAAGGGCAAGGCTGACTTGCCATATTTAATGTGCGAAGAAACATGTGTTTTATAAACGTTCTGTCGATAATGCGCAATAACACGAGCAGTTCATTACAATTAATAGTTAGTACTATGAATTGTAATGAACTTTAAACATAGAAGTTCAATGCATTGCGAACAAAGATCTAAAGCCTCCCTGTTTTAGACTCGAAAAGTGACGAATTTCGCAATCTGTAGAAGGTTATTACAATCAAATAAATAGATAGTCTTAGAAATGCTAATAATAATAGTTAAACGAATCTTTTGAAACGAAATAAAAATGTGTTGAAAACCAAAATGTTGGCGCCATCTTGGTTTTCAAATTTCGTTCCGTTCGTGGCGTTTCGTTTCGTTGTTTCATTTGGTTTGGTTTGGTAATGTACCATTTTAATGAAACACTTTTACAAATGTGTAAATATCATTTAAGCACCAACCTTGCATTGCAGCTACATATGTGTTAAATACATCAGAATGCGAAAGCAAGAAGTAATTTGAATGAACTGATTATTCAGGGGACTGACCCGTCGTAAACAGACTAATACCAAAACTTTCGAGACTAAAGGTCGAGACGTAAATCATTAGCAAGCTATTTCGAATATACGAGAAGGTGCAACTCTCTGACTGAACTTAATTAACCTCCAGTGACCAAAGCCGTGCAAACTATTCTCCCGAGATATAATCTGTGGTCAAAGTCGTTCCTACTTCGGCAAACTTCGGCTAACATCGTGTTTGAAGTTACGAACTAGGGATTTGCGTTTCGACTGCAAAGTTCGGAATATGAATGTTTTGAAAACGTTTGCGGTTTTAATTGAATGTTTTGATAGTATTTTCTGGGTTGAATTTCTGTAGTTTATCAACTTAAACGGTCTGTGGTTTCTGTGTGCTTTTTGCCAACAAAACATAGGTAGTAAATAGGCATTAAGGTTTACCAAAAGTATCAAGTTGATTCGATCGACAAGCTTCAAAACCAATGAAAGAAATTGTTCTAGGTAATGCATACATACCACAAGTTACTCCAACGCAATGTTGTTCACATGAAGGAAACAAGTGACAAACGCGCGTGTCGCTTGACAAAAGCCGTATCTCCTGAGGACGTGGACATGATGTAATAGTTGTATTTAAAAAAAAGACTATTCATTCTGCGTTGAGCAGCTCAAAGTTTTCTTTAATTTCTTTATACATCTGCATCTTTTCGCTTCTTTCCAGATTGGTAGCCTCCATCGGTGACACCTATGGTACTGCTCTGCTGTTCCACATGTTGGTGTCCACGATCACACTCACTCTGTTGGCCTACCAAGCTACTAAAGTAAGCTGAATCTAAATATTTGTAATAAACATCTATGACACAAGTGAAGAACCAACATCAAAATTCTGGATCGAGCTATTAAAGTTATCTGCGACTTAAGACTATGTATCTGTTTAGAAAAACCCGACAACAACAGCTGTCAGACAGTAGTCTACCAGACACAACACTCGTTTGGTCGGTGGATCCTCCCTTCTCTATGGGGGATGAAGATCTTTACACCCTGTTCTCCATACCTATCTGTATAGAAAAACCCGACAACAACAGCTGTCTGACAGTAGTCCACCAGACACAACACTCGTTTGGTCGGTGGATCCTCCCTTCTCTATGGGGGATGAAGAACTTTACACCCTGTTCTTCATACCCTATAATGGAAAAGTAAAAAAAAATATGGTTTCAATACGATACCTAAAAGCTCATGTTATTTTTGTTGAAAGTTATTACTTCTTGTCTAGATCATCAGATTGATAGTTTTCAAATGTATCTAAGTACGAAATTGATAACATTTTGAGAATAAGAACTAATGTAACGGAATCCGTTTAGATTGGACCATACCCATAAGATTTATCAATATTTTCATACAAAAGGTAACAAGTTTAAGGTCGCCAACCTTTTCTCCGATAATATCATAAGATCAAGAATGGTTTGACAAATGTAAAAACATTTTGTGTAATGGTTCGTCATTGGCCCGACCCCGGGGTCGCGTCGCTAGATCGGTTTCAGACCGACTTCAAATAGCCATTACTCAATCTTTTTGCGAAAGAAAGTGCCGGTATGTTTCCGTCCAATATTTTGAATTGGAGAAATACTATTGCTTTTTTAACACCCAAATGAATGATGGATGTTAGGTAGGTACCTAGCTAGCGAAGGCATGAAAAGAATGATGTAAGGAACGTTTTTAGCATGAATGTGGATGGCTTTAAGAGTAGGAGAAGACCAATGGAACGAAATTTAATGGACTGTATGAAGGATGATATGGCTGAAAAAGAGGTCTGACGAGATGACGAGTAATAGAGAAGTATGGAAGAAGAAGACAATGATGCGCCGAGTCCAAATAAATTGGCATAAGAGCATTGTGATATTATCTGGCTAGTTTCAAGCATATTTATGTAAATTTTTCTGCCGGCTATTTGTGCTCGATAAATATATTGTCCGTCAGTGCCGCCGACACACTCTGTTCGCCCCACCATCATCCAAAACTGTCGCCAGAGTACAATCTCCGGTGTGTCGTACTCTAAAGACGGTCAACGCCCTTCTGACTGCCAACCCTGAATGTGTTGTGTTTGTAAAGTAATGCATATATGTCTGGTGTTCTGTAAGAACAAGTATGCAAGAGTGTTCACTGTTCCTTGTTAGTTTTAATTTAATTTAATGATTGTTGTCAACTGGTTGTTTTACTTTTATTTTATTTTCTGTTTCTATGTTATGTTAATTGGTGTTATACCGTTTTAATTAACTATAAATAAATAAATATTATGTCGGTCTCAAGTGGTATTATGTCAAAATAATCTGGTTATAATTTCGTTTTTATTTCATGTTTCAGATCAACGGAATAAACGTTTATGCTTTCAGTACAATCGGCTACCTCAGCTATACTCTAGGTCAAGTGTTCCACTTCTGTATCTTCGGTAACAGGCTTATTGAAGAGGTAAGTTTTCTTTAAGTTTAATAGCACTTAAGTAACTTAGAGCTGGCGCCCTGATATAGGTTGATGGGGTTCTGCCAGTCCACAATGGAGATAGTGAGACAAATACCGTCACAACTAGAAAGACGAAGCGCGGGTTCGTGAAAGTTGAGAGAAATAGACAGAGGCCTTTGCCTTTGCCAGTTGTGTTTAAGTACCGTGTTATAGGGGGTGAGCCACAAAACCACCAGCAAATTCATGGTCCGGGCTGCTACTGAAAAAATCCTGATGGAGAAACTCAACCACTTCACCCAACCTGGGAATCGAATACACTCGAGAGCGAGATTTCATGCGGAGCACTAGATCATTAGTAGCGCATTCGATTACTAGACCAACAAAACAGTCAACATGCCAAACCAAAACAATCGTCAAATTAATCAAATCTACCATCGTCCATAATTGGTACTCATAACCGTTTTCTCGAACCGTCTAGAGCTCATCAGTAATGGAAGCAGCCTACTCCTGCCAATGGTACGACGGCTCCGAAGAGGCGAAGACCTTCGTGCAGATCGTGTGCCAGCAGTGCCAGAAGGCCATGAGCATCTCAGGAGCCAAATTCTTCACGGTCTCACTCGATTTGTTTGCTTCGGTAAGACACAAATTCGAATTCCGGATTGCAGGTTTTAAATGTTAGGTGGAAACATTAAACACAGTAGCTTCTAATTATCGTCTTAGCCACCGCGGGCGATGCCCCTTCGGCTTCGGGCTTCGGGGGCCACGTGGTGGGTCCCGGCAACCGTAGGCGCGGGCATGTGGATACTGAGTAATGGGCTAGATGGCCGTCCATCCGTCTTATGACGACAGGCCTTATCGACAGCGGAAAGGAAGGGTCCGACAAGGGCCGATGGCTGCCAGGGCTGCGAGACTGTTCGAAAGAGACAACGTGGCCCTTAAACACAAAGGGCAAAGAAGGAACATGGAACATTCTATCTTTTCAGCCTTCCTGGTGTATGTGCTTATTTTACAGCAAGAATTTAAAACTCATGTCTTCTTGATTACAGGTGCTTGGTGCCGTAGTAACATACTTCATGGTGTTGGTACAACTCAAGTAAAATGGACACTACAAGAATCGCTACTGTATTGCAAAATTAATTTTAGTTTGAACGAGATTTTAGTTAAGCCTTTAAATTTATTGTTCTCCAGCTACTGCATAGAAAAGAGCGTAATAGTGGCTGTACACTCTCGACCGAGAGGCCTCTATAGATATGTCTCTCCCGGGATATCTCGTAAAATACCGACCAGGCAAGCGAGGAACATCGAAGCTAGACGAGCAGTTAACGAAGTCGAAAGGCACTTGTTCTCCTTGTCATTGCGATATTTTTTTGTTCTAGACCATACCTGGAAACCTTCTAGTTACGGAGGTATTGGGGGTCAAAGTTCGAACCTTTTTAAAGTTTTTTTAATACAAGTTTATGTTTTAACTTTACGTTAAATACGTCCACCCCCGTACTATTCAATGCATCCCTCAGCACGATGATTTGAGGGCGTTACATTTAGTTTTAAAACCTGATTTTTGACTCCAAAAAATACGTTAATTCCCGGGATAATTTTTGCGTACAGTTACTTAGTTTGATGTACATAATGCTTGGTTGACGGCTATGTGAAGGACCCGTTTACACCTTGTATACACTCACAGTCGTCCTGGCTTGAAAAATCTCAGCGAGAGTGCACAGTCACCATAAAATTTTGAAAACCCTAAAGCAGCCTAAGGTTAAGCCTAAGCCCAAGCTTAAGTTTAAGCTTAAGGCAGCTACTTCAATTTAGCTGGAATTGTCGTCAAAACTGATACACCAATTATACTGTTTTTGCTTGATCCCACTTGGTAACAATTACTGCTAAATTAAAATTTCATTAAGATCGAAAGTTTCTAAATTTTACCTGGAACTAGAGGCCTTGTTGTGTTGCGAACTGCAAATAACATCCAACCATTTGTTGTGATAAACTGCTATACAGGGTGTAACAGAAAGGGTATAGTCATATGAAAGGATATGCTGCAGACCATCAAACTAAGCAACTTCCACCATGGGTCCAATATCGTAAATGCGAAAAAATTATCAGCTGCTACCAAAGCTCATACCAAATTTCAATACCTACTTTACCCAAATGTATGGGACAGCTGATATTTTTTTCGCCTTTACGATATTGGACCCATGGAGAAAGTTGCTCAGTTTGATGGTCTGCAGCATATCCTTTCATATGACTATACCCTTTCTGTTACAACCTGTATTATACCTACTTACTATACACTTGTCCTAATTATTTATAATTATGCGTTTTTTTATTATTCTCCATGATGAGATCGAAAGATAATTTTAGTCCCAATAAGGAGATAAAAGTTTATGAATAGTAATTATATTTAGTGTTAATTTTTTTTCAAGTAGCGACCTTCTTAAAAAGTAGATGAGCATTATTATAATAGTTAAGGTTTTTGTGATAGTTTAATTAACTATGTGTTAAGATTTTATAAAAATAGGAATTGTTTAACATTTTATCTAAAGCACTCGATGTAAAAATATATTTTTTTAATTACATTGGTAATTGTTTCTATTTTTAATATTACCAAGTTTTAATATTTTAACAACAATAAAAAATTATATGTTTGAATTTAAAATTACAAGTATTTTTTGGTAAAATAAAATAATACTAATGTTTTACTTGCTTTTTCCATAATGTTAGTAACTGTTAAATTAGTAGTCACCTTGTAGGTGTAAAATAAAATGTGTCTCTTTTATTCCAATAAACTATTTTGAGATAATAATAACCCCTGTTTTATTATTACCTAAACCACCCTTAAAAATCAAGAGAAAAGGTCAAAAAGGTCGGATGGCCCTTTCAGCGAAATGAAATAAAACTATTTATTCTGCAAATGAGATTATTGAACCAATTTGTGCGAACAAATTGAGAGAAAAAAGTCGAAACAAAATCACATTTCAAGTTAGTATGTATTATATATGTTTTTATTTTTATTCAGTTGATGCTTTTCCACAATCAAGTGGTTAATAAGCTTGTTTTAGTTTTCTTTCCGAGTCCTTGAGTGGCTCGAAAGTTTGACAACCGGTATTAACAAAGGGTATCGCATTACCTACTATTAACTGGGTTGTGGAGGTCAGATAGGCAGTCACTTCATGTAAAATACTGCAGGTATTCAGCTGAGAAAAAGCTAGGCAGGTGATGATGACGTAAGTCCCCGGAGAACAGATATACCAGCACCTCAAATATATCGCCTTTTTATGTACTTTACCAAAGATTTTTCTTCATACTCAGACTAATAATAAACTTAGTTGATCAGAACCTCGTGAAAGCCGAGAAAGATAAGAAAATCAAGTATCTTGACTTGGCTCGCGAGGTTGTCGACATGTGGGATGTGGACTCAGCGATCATTGTGCCGATAGTCGTCTCAGCCCATGGCTTAATTGCCAAGAGCCTCGACCAATACCTGAGGAGGCTCTCGTTAGGCAGCTGGATCCAGAGCTTCTGGACACGGCGCGTATCGTTAGGAGGTTCCTCTCTTTGGAGCCCTGACCACCGGTAGCTTGGACCCTGTTCCCGATACCGGTGGGCTACTATTTTTTTATATTTTTAAATGTTTTTTTTTTATGTTGTTCAACTAGCGGGTTCCGTTACACAGTCTGTACAGAGCTTTGTCGGTTCTAGGACTTCGCCGACCTAGTTAGCGTTAATTATTGTGTGCTTAGCTTTAGCAAAATGTTTTGAACTGCTTGAAAAAACAAATTAATGACTGTTGTAGTCAAAATCATCGACAAAATACAGGTAATTCCAAAATCTTCATTTGACTAAGTTTTCGTTCCGGCGACTTAGACACATGTCTCCATAGTATGAATTGAAGTACTTATTTATGAGCTATGATTTTAGATAGATTTCAACTCTGCTGGACTTACGCCCATTTTGACTATGTTACATAGAAAAAAAGAAAACCACCACCACCACATAATGGGTCACTTATAAATTTGTATGTCTTAATTATGACAAAACTTAGCGCACCCCTATTTATGTAAACACCTATGTTTCACAAATAAACTGATTGATTGAAAAAGGTATTTATTAGACTCACACAAGACAAAACAAAAAAAAAAGATTGATTTCACAATAAAACAAAAATTATATGAAAAAAAGGAAACTTAAGAAAAATATTAAATTTGTCCTGTACGAGGCCAATAGGTTCCTATTTCAAAATGGTGCTGCAACATTAAAAAAAAAGTCACAGCGCTGGTATTCTGATAGCTGGTATTCCGTAATATGATCGCATCACCGCGCGATAGTGAAAAGTGCAGTGTTTCTCGCAGTATGCTATGCGAGCAACCTTAAGCGCTTAATGTAACATTGTAATTGATTGTGTTAGAGTTATGTTTTACTAGTTATTAATTTTTTTTTTAATTTTTTGGGGTATGTAGTGTAGGGACACATGTAAGCGTGCACGACAGACAGAACGCAAGGTAAGCAAAAATGTAAATGTGAGCGCGACGTATGGACGGCGGACTAGTTACTGCGCACTAGTCCGGTCGGAAGGTTCTCCTTGGGTTTAATGGGAATAAAACTCTTTCAGTAGTGAACACTCGTTTATTTGTATAAACCCAGAGGCTTCATAAGCGGTTGGCGCAGTACTCACATAAATACGATTGACATAATCACACAGCGACCCCAAGATCCCTAAAGGCCCAAAGACCATGACCCTTTAACAATGCAAACTCTCATAATAACTACACATTTTGGATTTCATTTGGATTGTAGGTACACACGGCGAAAAATCAAGCTATACTTTTCCAGTATAACATGGCCACGCTTTGTATAAGATTCCCGTACAATGAGAGATCTGAATAACCTGGTTTTGTTTAGCTTGATTGGTCGCTGTGCGTACCGATAACCAATCTCCGTTTGGCAATTATCGCTGAATCATATTTAGGTCAGTTTGAAACATTTCGAGCTTCACCGAGTGACTTTTTCTCTAACATTTAACTACATGTAAAGCACCCTAAAACGGTCATTAACTAAAAACTCAACTACTACTACATTCCCATACATTCTAGTCAGTACGAATAAACCATTCAACAAGTCTGTTTTAACTGTTAAAGCCGTGCACCGGAGCTAGCAACACGAAGTCATTCCTAAGGGAATAACTCTCATTTCGTTCCAACGCAACGCTGTGTAAAAGCAGGGAACGAAGAAATCGAGATATGGCAAAGAAAACTATTATCCTTAAGTTATGTGGTCCTGGTACTTAGTTCCTTGAGTTCATTACCATTACGGGTTCTGTTAGCCAATCTTTATGAAGAAAATCAGATAGTATGGCTAGAACAAAATATTGTTTTATTTAGGTCATGTAGTCCTTCCTAGTAGTTGGTTACCATAACTGCGATAAGACCGCCTTTGTTACCTTAGAATTAACAATATTGTAAACTAAGTTGTGTTACAAATTTTTCTATTTCATTATTTTCAGCTTGAATATTATTCCTATTAAGCTTGAATAAATTAATGATTTTCTGGTGAGATTCGTCATGTCTGGGCGATAAATGGAAGCACATGAGACATTGGCATGTAAAATTAATTTGACATCTGTGTGCTGAGGTGAGTCGTGCAGCGTGCTATGTTTCATGACCATACCACTAAAATGATAAAAAATCTAATAGAAAGTTCAGCTAAAAAGCGTTCAGCAATTTCTTGCAGTCTTGCCTTGCCTAGACAAAGTGATCTTCGATACAGAAGATAATGCACATTTTGCTTTCTCTTCGGTCACTTTATGTCGTAGGATGCAGCTGAGAACATTATGCCATATCCACATTTTTAAAATCTTTGTAGCAAGCGCATTCAGTAACGAGCTTTTAAATCTTTTATATTTCTGTTTTGAACTGGCGGACGGGCTTTATACGACACTAAACTGATGTGTGACTTTGTTACTTATAAGAGACAAAGGATTTTATGGTCAGTTATGTCATAGCTACTTTTATACTGAGTTTTATACTATTTTTAACTCCCGACGCAAAAAGTGTGTGTTATAAGTTTGACCGCAATGTGTGTGTGTCTGTCTTTGGCACCGTAGTTCTTAAACACGTGAACTGATTTGGATGTAGTTTTTTTTATTTGAAAACTAGTTTCTTGGCGGTGGATTTTAGACATGGGGGTGAAAGTGATGATGATTATGGAATATTTTAAAATATGCCCAAGTAGGGTATCAAATAAAAGGGCGTGATGTGTATATTACAATTCATCATCATCATCATCATTTCAGCCGAAAAGTCCACTGCTGGACATAGGCCTCCCCCAAGAAGGGGGGGGTTATATTACAATTAGACATGTTTTATCAAAACCGGCTCAGCCATTTTATTGACTTTTCAAATATTTGCTCGCTTTTCTTTGTTGCGATGGGGGTTTTTAAATTTAATTTTGTTATTGAAACGAGAAACAAGATGTATCTATTATTATGTACGATTCCTGTAACTTACTAACCGTTGTATTTTGTTAAATTGACAGACCGAAGAAAAGATGGATAGTGTGAGAAATGATACGCCAGAAACAGGAGTGACTGAAAGATGATGGGTGATAGAGAGAAAGGCACTATGTGAGAGACGAGAATAAGATGCAGCATGATACAGTGGTTCTTGGATTTTGGTCAAATAGTAAGTAGTTATTCACAATCTAGAAGTCAGCATAACATAACATAACGCCTGTAATCCCTGGAGGGTTAGGTAGAGGTGTATCCAATAGTACACTCACAGTTCGCCAGTTATATTTAAGTCGGGACGAGCGTATCCACGTTCCATCCACCGGGCACAAATCCAGGTTCCTTAGCTGCTACTGAGAAAGAAGTCAAGTATTTTACTTTTTCAATAAAGGTACTCCACAATGCTTGGAAAGAAAGGTCTTGGCATCAACTTTGATAGGAAACGACCAAAACGAACCGTGCACCTTTTTGTCGACGTTTTATAAGTGCCCATCTAGGCCTATGTGAAATAAAACATTTTGATTTTGATAGTGATTTTGATATCCTTGAGGGTTTTTCCTTCAGGTGGCAATACTTTTTGAAACGTTTCACACTTTCTACAATGACCTTCAACAATCTTAACGGCAGCATAAGTCAATCCAATGCATTTTTTACTCTTTCGTTATCATCAAAGCTGATACAATGGCGCTTGACCTAATCCCTCAGCTATCCCGACTCGTGGTAGCAGGAGGACCACAAACAAAAAGGTTATGGAGAACAAAACGATAGCAGACAGGCATAGATTAAAATACCTGTTATCCTCAACAAGTTAACTTTTTAAATCACATCATCAAAATACCCTTGACGAAGGCGAAAGGCACTTGTTCTTCCTGTCATTGCGATCGTTTTTTTTTTGTTCTAGACTATACCTGGGAACCTTCTAGTTACTGAGATATAGGGGGTCAAAGTTCCAACACTGTACTAGTTTTTTTTTTTTAATACAAGTTTGTAATGTTATAACTTAACTGTAAATACTTATACGAAACTAGTACTATTCAATGCATCCATCAGCACAATGTTTAAAGTGGGTTTCATTGAGTCCTACCGTAAAACATGACTTTTCATCATAACATGATTTTTGCTTTAGAGTTACTTAGTTTGATGTACAGAATGCTTGGTTGACGGCTTCGTGAAGGGTCCGCTTACACCTTGTATATCATCTCTCTCATCTATGCATCTACATAATAATCAAATTGTAGTGCATCTAAAATTTGACGAGGCTTCCAAATTTCGCGTCACATGACAACGTTGTAGTTTCGGTCCGAGCTTCTAACTTAGTTACGTTATGCTGCCTGCGTTCGGTCCAGCCTAGCCGGCCCGGATTCTAATGCAGTTATCGAATCCGGCTCCGATACGATACGAAACTAATTTGACATTCGCGAGTTACCTTTGATGTTTTTGAAATGGACCTGTATTTGGTAACCTAGTTTTGATTTCTGATACTGATACTATTAGCCTGCGTCATCCCACTGCTGGACAAAGGCGTCTCCCCATGACTTCCAGTTGTTTCGATCGAGGGCTAACGTGAACCAGTGGTTGTTTATTTTGTCCAACTCATCCCGCCATCTTCTACGAGGTCTGCTGCGATGCCTTCTGGCTGTGAGGGTTCCAAAAAGTGGTTATTTTAGCCCACAGCTCATTGGACATGCGGCAGATGTGACCAGTCCAGTCCCACACTTTCTGAAATCGACAGATAATTGCTTTAACTGTACAAATGAACAAGACATTTTGGTTTTCCCGAGCTTCTATTGAAATTGGAATTTAAACAGGTATTGATTCAAGCTCCCGTAATTATTACGTCAGTCCTGTTTGTAATCAATAATTACTGTTACTGTTAGTATCTTGTTTAACTGTCAGTATAACTAAGTTATTAGAAATATGACATGCATCTAAGTTAGATTAATTTATAAGATTTTAAACTATCATGGTCACTAACATTATTATTTACACTAGAAACGGGATATTTACCATGTTTACTGTTTTGAAAGAAAGAAAGATAGAGAGTTTCTTTGAGTTCCCGATATTTCGGCGCTGTTGCAAGCACCATGATCACGGATAAACTGAAGTTATTGCGGGTGGGTGTTTATGAGCAGACAAATCGGTCTACCCTCTTTCTTGTTCGTTTTTTGCACTCAGTACCGCTACCACTGTCACTCGCAACTCGATTCGGTTCCCGACACACGAAACTTACTGTGTCCACTCGCGGACTTTTTTCGGCACTTTTGCGCTTTTTACACAGCTAGACTACTGAACACAACACACACATACTGTAGTAAACAGTAAACATGGTAAATATCCCGTTTCTAGTATAGATTAATTTAGAACTTATATTTTAATTCCAAGCTCTGCGCCCTATGGAAAGTTCTAGAATAATGAGTACCTTATATCTGCAGCCAAGTTCCGTCACATCGTTCCAGTTCCAAAAGTGTACGGATGGGGAAATTACTTGCTTAAGAAACTGCAACTTTGTCTAAATGTATGTTGCTCTAAAACACCAATTAGATTTTATTGGCGTCTCATTCTTTTTATATGTTCATGCTTCCATATATACACACATATTACACGAAGTGAAGTGCCTGCTTGGGTTCAAACCAATAAGCTACTAAACTGTGGCAGTTACATACTACATATGTATGTATTCGAGGTTATGTAACCTCACGCCTGTAATCCCCGAAGGGTTAGGCAGAGGTGTGCCCACATTTCGGTAGTTATGTTTTAAGTCCCATGTAGGAGCGAGCCTATTGCCATCAACAGGGCACAAATCCAGACTGCGTGGCTGCTTCCGAGAAATTCCTGATGGATAAACCAAATAATACTTTGCCCGATCGAGGAATCGAACCCAGGACCTCATGTTCAGAAGTCGCGCTTGCGATCGACTAACGAGTCAGTCTGGCAGTTACACTGGGGCACCATTGCCCATAATCATAAAATACCATAATAAATATAAACCCATTAAATTTTCTTTATCAGCATTTTACGTCGCTAAGCTTTTAATTTCCGTATGCTATTAAAATGATAATATTATAGCAAAAACTGGCGAGCCTTACGAGTACCTCGGTAGCTTGGTCGCCACGGTCACACAATAAAGGTTTCGTTTTTAATGGTCGCTTGACATATTTCCCTGGTTATACTCGTAAAATTGTACAATTTACGGTGGCTTGTACTGCTAGAAAATTTCATGGTTGAGAATTTATGTATTTTAGTATTTAACCGTGTTTACGGTTCAATTGGCGAGTGGTAGATACGGAGAGCTTCTGTTTCATGCTCGCCTGGTATTTAGATTTGAGTTTCTCTGTGTTGTCTTTTTTTTTTAGAGTAGGAATGAAAAGGACTAAGGATGAATTTCACAATTTACGACTTACGGCATTTCATACAAACTGTCAAGTCCTGGATACGTAAGATTAAAAAGTTATCAGAGAATATTTTCGAAATGTCTTTTAAAAAAAAGATAATTGAAAATTTCTGTTTCTATGGAAATCTAAGATTGGTCTAATTTAGCTGTAACACTATTTTTCTAAAATGTTCTCTAGTATACATATTAAAAGTTATAGTTCTCTATATAAAACTTTTTAGGCCTATGTATCTTGCGTATTAGTATGAAGTTTCATTAAAATCGGTTAAGTCATTT
Source organism: Noctua fimbriata (assembly GCA_905163415.1). Classification (NCBI taxonomy): domain Eukaryota; kingdom Metazoa; phylum Arthropoda; class Insecta; order Lepidoptera; family Noctuidae; genus Noctua; species Noctua fimbriata. Next base: position 6,644,688 of record LR990934.1, on the reverse strand, counting down.
CGAAAAAAAAAGGACTTGAAAGTTTGTATGAAATGTCGTAAGTCGTAAGCGCTCTTAACGCAATTAACAAATTGCTGTCAGTGTAAATATTCCACAGTAATGTTGACGCTGACAGCAGCAGCTCTTTAGATGTAAACGCAGTTTTGATTTTCTGCATTAAGTAGAAGAAAATTTCCTGCTGCAATTTTTTTGATCGGTATACCTACCTATCATTGTGCCTGGTGTTCCTGCTCGTGAAATATCAAGTAAATAGACTATTTCTAAATACGAAATTTTAAATGAAATCACCAACTTTTATTTCAAATTAACATTTGAACATGTTATAAACATCAAATAAAATGACAACATCAAAAAATATCAAAACAATTTGATATTAAACTCCCGGAAAAATTAATTCACAAAACATGAACCATTTTCTATTACCCGTAAAACGTTATTTGAAACTTGGTGTAGCCAATTCAATATCCGGGTCCTAAAGGCGGTTGCACACGATCGACTCGCGCTCCAGCGACTCGACGACTGATCGAACGATTCCGTCAAGCGTGGCAAGTCGTAGGAACGGTTGGATGGACTGGTGAATGTATACGAGTACTGGCTAAATTGGTTTTACGGACTTTGCAGTTTTCAGATACAAGTTGGGAATTTAGAATCTTGATTCCAGTACCTATATTCTTTAATTTTACACTATTATCTATTTTTAACACGCTTTTAATAGCTTCACCTGTAACTATGTCAAAAAATCCTAGAAGTTAACTTTGACCCACTTCTAGGTTTCCAATTGAACTGAAATTTTGCATAAATGTTTAGTTTGGATGACAATGTATGGTTAGCTAAGTGACGTCATTGTACATCCAATATGGCGGACTCCCAAAGATCGTGGACTAGCTATTTTTATGCATTCCTATGATATTATAATGGGTTTCAATGAAAGGGTTTTCCGAGTAAATACGAGAAAGCGAATCTTTTCTTTAACTTTAATATTAGGTCTTTACCTATGAAATTGGAGATTTGTATGAAAATTTTCAAAACAAAAATTTTGGTAGTTTTTTTTATTTTAGCTGATCAAAGTACTGGCCCAAATTATCTATACAATTTTGCCATTTTGATGGTAGTTTGTTTTATTCCTTTACTGTAGAAGTCTGCCGGACGGGAGGCAATGAAGTCAGCGAAAGCGTTTTGTACTGTCTCACGGGTGTTGAATTTTTTTCCACTTAAAAAATTGTCTAAATTTTGAAAAAAGTAGAAATCTGTTGGGGCAAGGTCCGGTGAGTACGGTGGGTGACGAAGAGTTTCCAGCTGTAACTCTTGTAGCTTTGCGATGGTTTGTCGTGAAGTGTGAGCTCGCGCGTTGTCGTGGAGAAGCAATGGGCAAGAGCGATTGACCAGTCTTGGTTGTTGAATTGCGAGCTTCTCCATCTTTGTTTGCAATTCTTGGCAATAGACTTCTGCCGTCACTGTTGTGCCATTCGGTAAGAAGCTGTGATGTACAAGTCCAGCACTGGTCCACCAGACAGTCACCATCATCTTCCTATGAGTAATCTTTTTTTTAGCGCACTGATTATTTGCTGTACCCGGGTCCGACCACTAAGACGAACGCTTACGGTTGTCGTACAGGATCCACTTTTCATCGCAGGTATAATAATTCGATTCATGCATGCTTCGACGCGTAAGTCTCGCTGTTGGTCGCATAGTTCGTGTGGCACCCACTTATCTAGCTTTTTTATCTTTAAGATTTGACGCAAGTGCTTCAGTGTTGTTTTGACAGTAACTCCAAGGCCCGCAGCAAGCTCAGCCGTAGATTGAGTTGGATCCGCTTCCACTACCGCCTTCAATTCGTCGTTGTCGACAATGTTTACCGGCCGACTCCGAAGCTCGTTCTTCAAAACAATCAAAATCAAAATTTCCAGATTTAAAACGATTGAACCAATAATGGACCATGTTTATGCAAGTAGTGTTAAGCCCGTACACGTCGTTAATGTTTCGTGTTATTTGCGCAGCGGTATTTTCACATAGGAACTCATATTCGAAAATTGTACGAATTTTCAGTTTATCCATGGCGCCAAAAACAAAAAAACAATCTAAAAACAAATGACTGATTTTGAAATTAAAAGAACACGGCTTTCGAATAAAATTTATTTGAATTTCGAATTGCGCGCCAATCCACAGATAATTAAATCTGAAAATGCTGGTTATGTAATCTCCAATTACATAGGTAAAGACCTATTATTACTACAAATAAATTTGGCATAAAATTGGCTATTTGGTAATCTGATGCATAACAATTATAGTTTTGATTACTGTCACTGTTATTAATTGGGAAAACATAAGACTTAAATTTTCTAGAAATTCTGCTGGGGTAGTGGTATGCAAGTAATGAAAATTAACATAAAATGCCTACCAACTTAATGTATAATATCAGGAGAGATCAATAATTCTGGTGTAAATATATGTCTCTAAAAGGATCGGTAATAATAACTAAATAATAAGGTATTGTAAGGAGGTTCCTCTCTCTGGAGCCCTGACCGCCTGGTAGCTTGGACCCTGCTGCCGATACCAGTGAACTACTTATAAAAAAAATGTATTTTTAGACTGTATTTTAAAGGAATGTTTAAAATTGTTTAAAATGAAAATGATGTGAGAATGTGTGTGTGTGAATGGTGTGTGTGGTGTGTGATGTGATGATGATTATTTGTTGTTTATGATGAAAATAATAAAAGAGAATGAAAACCAAATAAAAACAGCAAGAACTGAAACTGTGAAACAATCCTTATATTTCATAACGCTTCGGACTTAGCTCATAATATTATACCCGGAGTTAATTAGCGAAAATGATTCGGTACTAAATTGTGCTTTTAATTTGGATCGGGGCTAATATTCAAATAATGTTTGGCCTATTTGAGTACCTGCAATGAAATTATAATTAGAGCGTAATTTTGTTTGTTGTGGAGTTTCATGCATATATAAATAATGCATGATATTATTATTAGCTTAGCTTAGCTTAGCTTAGCTTATGCCCGCGGCTTAACCCGCGTGACGTTTGGCAATTGTCCCAAGGGTTCGTACAACCGAGATAAAAAGTATCCTATGTGTTAATCCAGGTTAAAAACTATCTGTGTGCTAAATTTCATCCAAATCCGTTTAGTAGTTTTTGCGTGAAAGGGTAACAAATCAGCTTTACTGCTTCCTTTTTTATACTTTGGTGCTTTGTTTTTTATAACTTTGGTATTTATTCATGTATTTAATTACATTTACCTGTTTCATTACCAGAAACTACTCAGAGACGAAGATTTTTCCACTTCGCAGCTTCCAGCGTAAACATACTTACATGGATAGTTCGGCTTACCCCAAACGATATTGGTCCCTACCTATATGGCGATAGTTTGTGAATCGTAGTGGGCCGATACTCGTAGGAATGGTTCAAGGCAGCGGTGCTCAACATTTTATAGTCAGACAAGGAAAACTGGGTTTAGACTGAGCGAATGTGATTCTAGCTGTGGGTCATGCTTTATAGTTAAAACATGTATGTAAAGGTATCTGAAATAAACTCTACGAATAGGAAAAACCGCGAGGAATCTGCTAATTACGGTAGTATTTTTGAAAATTGTATTCTGTAAACAAATGTCGGCCTTAAAAGCGTTCAGCTTTATATGACAATTAAGAGATTGATGATTGTCAAAAAATTGAGCTTTAAAGTTAAGATAGTAAATCCTAATATAATAAATATTTAGGTTTTAAGAAAAACTTTGACATTCTCTAACTTTTTCTTGATTTTCTGATTGCTTCATCGCTCTCATCAGTTCTCGTAGTCTCGAGCGGGACTGTTGAGCGTGTCGTCTTGGGATCGATCCCTTGATCGGACAAAGCACTACTTACAAGGTTTATACACACGAATATCTTCAGCAGCAGGCCTCTGCAACCTGTGTTTGTGCCCAGCATCTGCGACCAGATAAAATGCAAATGTTGAGGACCCCTGTCCTAAGCTCCAGTGCAGCTCTAGTCGAGTGGAACTCGACACGATTTGCGACGCCGAGTCGTTTACTACTATTGTTAGTACACGTTCTGTGTGTACAGTCGAACAAGCTACTTGGTATGCAGGAGGTACTAGAATACTCTACTATGACTCAACCCGACAGCAGCGTCGTACATCACTAGCTGAGGGAGCTGGCACTTGAAAGTGACAGGGGCTTTCCCGCACTTTGAAATGACAAGGCGATTTCGGGATCAATGTTGAAGTTAAATTAGTGAAGTTATTCAAGTTATAGTTAACTAGTCTAACAGTACCTCCTTTTGAATAACGTGAGTGTGCTGAGTAGTCAATTATTTTAGATCTCTCTCTTAGGTATCCAACCAGCTGGGGTGCGTTGTCAGAATTCCTCCTCGTGTGCCCGATGGCTGCCGGTCCCTTTCGATACGTCGGGAGGGAATAGCAGCTGCCGGGCCGGTGCACCCTGGGCGTGGGCAGTATCCTTCCCCGAGGAATGGGAAGAGATTCTTATTCCTTGGGGAATGTTACTGTCTATGGCTAATATTCTGACATGGGAGGGGTCCTTTTGTGGACCAAGGGGGCGTTGCTCCGCGTGACCCTCTGAAAAGCAGAGGGCACAGCGGAGGAGCAAGGGCGGGCTCGGTGTGCACTTACCCTGCCGCCGAGCAGACAGTGAAGGACGCAGTCATTCACTGTCCCCGTCGATATCGTAATCCCACCGTCGAAGTGTCGTGGATCACGTCTCGCGGTTTCGATTGGGACCGAGGGTCTTGGCTTAACCGCCCGGACCGCGAGGTAGAAAACCTCTATAAAAAGTTACCCCGAATCTCAAGCGGCGGCGCACCGCGAGGAGATGTATGGCTGACGGGTTCCTATGGAAAATCAGTCACTAGTGCGAACCACTGCCGGGCCTGGCTATGGCTTATCTGGGTACAGGGGGCACTGCCCAGATGGACTTTTTATTTCCCCCATTAACGTGGGAACAGTATGGAAAAACCAACAACCCAATCGACGGCCGGTAACGGCGAAGGGAGGAAGGAGAAGGATGCGGGGTCGGAGTCCGGCAACGCATCCAGCGATGTGAGCGCGGGAGGCTCAGAGAGCTCCCGGCGCGGCAGGCCCGGGACTGCTGCTCGGTGAACGGGAAGTTCTTTCGCAAGCGGTCCTGGCCGGAGGGCGACCGAGGGTCGTCATCGGAGGGAGAGCTGGCCTCGGCTCGCAAGATCCCCACCAGTAAGCGAGGAGGGATCCGCGGCAAGGGGAGAGGCCTCTCTGCCACCGAGAGGTCGGCGCGGCTTGCCGAGGAGGGGCGTCACCCGGGGGTGGCCGGTCGCGGGGTGGCCCGTACGGGCTCCTCTGGCGACGAGGCGGGTGCAGACGGCGGCTCCGAGGCGGTGCGTAAGGCCGGTTTCGCGAAGGAGGTGGAGGCGGCGCTGAGGGCTGTCTCATATAAACAGAAGCCCTCCACCAGGCATAAGGCCATGCCTGCAGCGATCGCCTCCATCATGGCGTCAGCGGAGGCCAGATATGGGGGGCCCCCGTCAGACGAAGTGGCCAAACTGCGGGCGGAGGTCGCTCGCCTGACGGCTGCCACGGAGCTTCTCCAAGAGGAGAACAGGAAGCTCCGAGCAGACTTGGCCGGTCTGCGCGAGGCCGGCTCCCGCAAGGCGCCCCAAAATGGGGGCCAGCAGCTACCAAGCCAGCCCGTGCCCGTGCCGGTTGAGAACCAGGTCCTGAACCTGGTTCGGCAGGAGCTGGCTGCCTTCCAGGCGCGGTTCTCCGTACTGGAGGGCATTGTCCTGCGCCCCCCCCCTGGCGGCAAACAGGGCGTCCGCGGGCCCTAGGGTGGCCACATATGCGGCTGCTGCGGCCTCCACACCGGGGACGTCTGGCCGGCTCTCCGGCAGGGTTGCGTCGTCCCCTGAAGGGCCGGCTCCGGCGATACCGGCTCCGGCCAAGAAAGCGGCGGCCCTGAGGCAGGGCAAGGCGGCGGCCCAAAAGAAGGGCAAGGCGGCGACTGTGCCAGCGCCAGCCGCGAGGCAGCCGCCACCGCCGCCCCCCCCGCCCCCTAAGCCTTCCGCGGCCGAGACCGGGTGGCAGGTGGCTGGACAAAGGCAAAGGGAGCGGAAGGCCGCCAAAAAGGCCAGAAAGCGGGAGCGGAAGCGCCAACAAAAGGAGCGGAGCGTCACGGCTAGGCTCAGCGCCCCGAAGACCGCAGCTGTAGTGATTACACTACAGCCGGACGCGGAAAAGAGGGGCGTGAGGTACCGCGACGTGCTCGCTAAGGCGAGGGCGACGGTGGATCTCGGGGAGCTCGGGATCACCGGGGGCCTCCGCCTCAGGGTCACCGCGACAGGGGCTCGAGTGCTGGAGATCCCTGGCGAAACCCGTGGCTCGTCCGCTGACGCTCTGGCTGAAAAGCTTAGAGCGTCCCTAAATGCGGATGAGGCCCGAGTGTCCAGGCCCGTCAAATGCGCAGACCTGCGCATCCTGGGTCTGGACGACTCGGTGACCGAGGAGGAGGTGGTGGCCGCCGTCACCAGGACCGGTGGGTGCCCTGCTGAGCAGGTCAAGACAGGCACCTTACGTCCCCCACCGAGGGTGTCTCCACGTTGTCGTCGTGGTGGGGCTTGAGTGTCTCAATGATCTTGGAGTTTTTCCATTCCAAGTGAGAGACCCGACTAAGAGAGACACACACGCCGGAGTCGCTTCAGACTCTGGCGAGGGGTGCCCTGTCCGTCGTCCCGGGCAGTGCGCGATTCACGCTCCGAGTCATCGGAGTGTGAATTTGGGGAGGGACACATCGTGTACCGTGCGATGGCTCACGGAGCGGGCTCATCGGACGGTACGTGATTGGCGATTCACTCCTCGGGGTCCCCGGGGAGTGAATCGGGGTCGGGGATATTCCTTCATATGCCACGCGACGGACCATCGTTGCGGGGCATATGTTGGGATGTAATATTGTCGCCCTCTGGTACGCGTCTGCCCATCAGACGTGACTGTGAGGGCGATAGACTAGTCATAAGGGGGGGGGGGGAATGATGATGAGTGGGGAGACAGGGACCACACCCTTCAAAGGAAAAAGAAAAATGAAAAAGACGATTGAAAAGATACTACCCCAGGGCGGTACCAGCTGCTCAGCAGCTGGAGAATCCGCCACGATCCCTTCGGGATCGTCAAGCCCCTCGTATTCTGGGGGGGGCAACAAACGTCTTCCGCTTGCCAATGGCAACGAGAGCCGAGGAGGCTCCTCGAGATCGAGGTCTTTTGAAGACCTCATCTCCTTTAGTTTTAACCACGGACGGGTCGAGCGCCACGCGTCGGACGCAGTGTCGGACTCTGGCACTGCGTCACTGAGGCCAGGAGCGGAGGCTCCAGCGGAGCCTCGCGTGGTTTTGGAGAGGGTGGGTGGTATGTCGTCTACCTTCGACAACACACCCGCCCTTTCGCAAGCCGTTGCGGCCGCTCCCCCCAAGTTTTGGGGAAAGCGGCCGCGTGTCTGTGGGTCGGACGCGGGTTCGGCGGGTTTGTCCTCTAGCGAGGAGAACCTGCCGGCCGCGAAAGTGCCGACTGCCAGGAGGGGCAGAGGTCGCGGGACAGCTTCCGGAGCAAACACTCCGGCACCGTCACGTGACACTCGGGGCCGCTTCTTGAAGCGCCCTGATACGCCGATGGCCAGCGGAGTTAGCGACTCCGACGGCTCGGTGCAGGTGGAACAAGGTGACGCTCAGGCCTCCATCGCTTTGCTCAGCACAAAGGCCGAGCTCAGTGCCGCGAGGAGAGAGGGCCGGAAGGCCATCGCGACCGACGAGGTCGCTGAGTTGGCTCGACGGGCAAGGGAGAGGCGGATGCAGACCGCCGCAGCTCCTGAAGGCTTGACGGCAGAGGCCCTTAGCCGCCAAGTTTTGGACGGCGTGGACGTCGTCCTGAAGGTAGCCACGAAATCTGGCAACCTGATGGGGACGTTCACGCGGGCCCTAAAGGAGGCGGCGGACGGGATCAAGGAGGCGGTGGACGTCCTCCTTGACCGCACGATCTCGGAGGAGACGGTGAAGCTCCGAGAGGAAAATCACCGTCTCCAAACGAGGATGGAGGAGCTCCAGCGGGAGGTCAGCGCCCTGAGGGCAGACTTCAGCCGGCAGCAGGGTGCGACGACTGCGGACAGTCGTGCTCTGCCACAGAACGGGTCTTTGGGGGAAGACGGGCGGGCGGTCATTATGCTCAACCGGCTGTTGAGCATAATGACCGCCCGCCTGGACAGCCTAGAGCCCAGGCTCAATCCCCCTGTTCGCCTTCGTCCGCCGCTGGCGGCAGATAAGCGAAGGAAGGAGGCGGAGCAACAGCTGGGCCAACGTGGGCACAGGTGGCTAAAGCGCCACCTGCGCCAAAAAAGCCCACGCAGGCGCCCAAAAAGCCCACGGAGGGCGGCAAAAAGGCTGTGAAGGGGACGAGAAATGCCACTGAAGGGAGCACCTCGTCCCCCAAAGAAAAAGAGGGTGGCTGGGAGACGGCCGAAAGCCGCAAAAAGAGGCGGAAGAGGGGCCGCAAGGCAAAGAACGCGCCTGGATCCAAGGGGCAGGCCCCGAAAATCCGCGTCCCCCGCTCCGAGGCTGTGGTAGTTACGCTGCAGCCCGAAGCCAAGGAGAGAGGCGTGACGTACCAGAAGGTACTGGCGGAGGCGAGAGGCAAGCTGGTCTTTGCCGATTTTGGCACCCCGGATGGCTTCCGTTTTAGAACGGCAGCCACGGGGGCTAAGATGTTCGAGTTGGCGGGGACCAGCAGTGCCGAGAGGGCGGACTCTCTAGCTGCAAAGCTGAGGGACGTCCTCAACCCCGAGGAGGCCCGGGTGTCCAGACCCATCAAGACGGCTGAGGTGCGCGTCGATGGGCTGGACGACTCTGTTTCCCCGGAGGAGGTGGTGGTGGCCATAGCCCGGAGCGGCGGATGCCCGCCAGAAAATGTGCGGGCGGGCGAAATCCGCGTCAACGCTGGAGGGCTGGGCACCATCTGGGTGCGGTGCCCAGTAACTGCGGCAAAAAAAGTTGCCGACGCGGGACGTCTGCTGGTGGGCTGGGTGTCAGCGAGAGTTAAACTCCTGGCACCCAGGGCCATGCAGTGTTACCGGTGCCTGGAGAAAGGGCACGTCCGGGCCCAGTGCACTAGCGAAGCAGACCGCAGCGATTTGTGTTATCGCTGCGGTCAGCCCGGCCATAAGGCGTCCCAGTGCTCCGCGGAGCCAAACTGCAGCCTCTGTGCGGCTGCAGGAAAGTCTGCGGGGCACAGAACTGGCGGCAACGCTTGCGGCGCGCCCAGAAAGCGCAGCAAGCGTTGGACCAAGGCTGCGGGGGCCGCACCCCCTAGCACCTCTTCGGCCGACTCCCGGCCTGTGGTTGGACGAGGCGCCGGGGAAATGGACTGCCAGTGATGGCGCTCCATTTCCTCCAGGCGAATATCAACCACTGCACCAGAGCTCAGGATCTCTTGGTCCTGAGCATGGCGGAGTGGTCGGTAAATGTGGCGGTGGTCGCTGAGCCGTATTTTGTCCCCCCCCCCGAGATAACTGGGCAGGGGATCTGGGCGGCCTGGTGGCCATCATCGGCGCGACTCTTGTCGACGTATCCCGGGGTCACGGTTGGGTTGCCGCCCTTGTGAACGGGATCGTCACGATAGGGGCATACTTTTCGCCCAACAGGAGTCTCGCCGACTTCGAGAGTTTCCTTGTCGAGTTGGGAGCCGTCGTCGGCCGGTCTCATCCTCGGCCCATTTTGCTTCTCGGTGATCTGAACGCCAAATCTGCGGCGTGGGGATCCCCGGTCACAGACCCGAGAGGCGATGTGCTAGAGGAGTGGGCCGTTACGACGGGCCTGGCTGTCTTAAATCGGGGTTCGGCCTACACGTGTGTGCGACAGCGGGGCGGATCCATTGTGGACGTGTCGTTCGCTAGTCCCGCTGTCGCGCACCGCGTTCGTGATTGGCACGTGGAGGCGGAGGTGGAGACGCTATCGGATCATCGATATATACGCTTCGACGTCTCCACCCAGACCGCTGAAGGTCGTAGCCAATCGGCCCCCCGAAGAGACGGCCCGCGTTGGGCGCTGAAACGCCTCGACAGGGAGGCTCTCGAGGAAGCCACTATCGTCCAAGCCTGGATCCGGGAGTCGGCAACCGTCGGTCCCGTCGACGTCGAACGGGAGGCGCAGTGGTTTAGCGACGCGATGGCGCAAATCTGCGACGCGTCCATGCCACGCGTCTCCTCTCTGTCCGCAAGGCGCCGCGTGTACTGGTGGTGCGTCGAAGTAGAGCGGCTGCGCGTCGAGTGCGCAGACGCCAGACGCCCGTACACGCGATGTCGGAGGAGACGTCTGCGGGATCCCGACGAAGAAGCCGCGCTGTATGAGGTGTACCGCGCGGCGAAGGAGGCTCTGTGGCTGGCCATCGGCGAGTCAAAGACGCGCTCCAGAGAGGAGCTGCTGGCGACCCTAGACGGGGATCCGTGGGGGCGCCCTTACCGCACGGTCCGAGGGAAACTTCGGCCGTGGGCGCCCCCGCTAACGGAAGGTCTCGAGCCGCAGTTTTTGGAGCGAGTGGTCTCGGCTCTCTTCCCTGAGAGCGCCGAGTACGAGCCACCGCCGATGGCTCTGCCCACAGCTGCAGAGTCGGAAGAGGTGAGCGAAACCGTCCCAGAGGTGACACAGGCGGAGATGAGCGCGGCCATATTGCGGCTCCGGGCAAAAAACACTGCTCCGGGGCCCGACGGAGTGCCTGGTCGCGCTCTAGTCCTCGCCCTGAAGGAGCTGGAGCCCCCACTGAGGGGACTCTTCTCGGCGTGCCTTGAGCGGGGCCAGTTCCCTAGCAGGTGGAAGACTGGTCGACTGGTCCTGCTCAGGAAGGCGGGGCGCCCAGCGGATTCGTCGTCGGCTTATCGGCCCATAGTGTTGCTGGACGAGGCGGGCAAGATGCTCGAGCGTGTAATCGCAGATCGCCTCGTCAGCCACTTGTGTACAGAGGGGCCGAACCTGGCCGACAGCCAGTTTGGCTTCCGGCGTGGGCGCTCCACCATCGACGCCATCATGAGGGTGAGAGTCCTGGCGGAGGAAGCGGTGTCCCAGGGTGGGGTGGTGCTGGCGGTGTCCTTGGACATCTCCAACGCGTTCAACACCCTGCCCTGGGGTTGCATTAGGGAGGCCCTGCGATACCATCGGGTGCCTTCCTACCTCCGCAACATTGTGGGGGCTTATCTTTCGGGAAGGTGTGTCACCTACATGGGACGCGACGGCACGGGCCGTCGCGAGATGTCGTGCGGTGTTCCGCAGGGGTCGGTTCTGGGCCCACCCCTGTGGAACATCGGGTACGACTGGGTTTTGCGGTGCGAGCTCCCACCGGGAGTGGACCTGACGTGTTATGCGGACGACACGCTGGTCACGGCTCGGGGGAGCTCGTACAGGGAGGCAGCGTTGCTGGCTACGGCTGCGGTCTCACATGTGGTGAGCCGCATACGACGCCTGGGGCTGGAAGTGGCCCTCAACAAGTCGGAGGCCATTGCTTTTCATGGCCCCCGACGGGCGCCGCCGCTGGGATCACACATTGTGGTCGGTGGAGTCCGGATCGCTGTCGAGTCAACCATGAAGTACTTAGGATTGGTGCTCGACAGCCGTTGGGACTTCGGCCCCCACTTTCAGCGGCTGGTGCCAAAGTTGATGGGCGCTGCGGGCGCGCTGTCAACGCTGCTTCCCAATTTGGGGGGCCCGAGCACCGCCTGTAGGCGGTTGTACGTGGGGATCGTGCGATCGATGGCCCTTTACGGGGCCCCGATTTGGGCGACAGACCTGACGGTCCGCACTATCGCGGTTCTGCGCAGACCGCAGAGAGCGATGGCCGTCAGGGTCATACGGGGATATCGCACGATCTCCTACGAGGCGGCTTGTGTACTGGCCGGATCCCCGCCGTGGGACCTGGAGGCGAAGACCCTCGCGACACTGCACCAGTGGCGCGAGGAGGCCAATGAACGGGGCGAGAGGCTGGTGCAGCGACAGATCACGCTGTACCGGTCTCAGCTCCAACAGGTCATGGTGGCGGAATGGCGGGGGAGGCTAGAGCTCCCTACCGCCGGCCTCGACACGGTCGAGGCGATCCGGCCAGTACTCGACGACTGGCTCGGGAGGAAGCACGGCTCCCTGACGTTTCGGGCGACGCAGGTGCTCTCGGGGCACGGCTGCTTCGGGAAGTACCTGTGTCGCATAAGCAGGGAGCCGGACGCCCGGTGCCATCACTGCGTCCACTGTCTGGAGGACACGGCGCGGCATACGCTGGCCGAATGCGCCGCGTGGGATGAGCCGCGCCGTGCGCTCGTTACGGAGGTGGGAGGAGACCTGTCGCTGCCGACCGTCGTTCGCTCGATGGTCGGCAGCGCAGAGTCCTGGGACGCGGTGGTGTCCTTCTGCGAAACCGTCATGTCGCAGAAGGAGGCTGCGGAAAGGGAGAGGGAGATGACGAGCTCCCGCCCATCCCGCAGCAGACGCACCGGGCGTCGGCAGAGGGCGGACAACGCCCTCTTCCGGCCCCCCTAAATAGGTCCAGGGGCGACGGATTCGGGGACATCCGTCGCCCCCGATCACACTGGACCCGAGACGGCGGCGCGTAGTGTTCCACGCGCGCCTCTCTCAGACGTAACGGGGGGAGTTTTACACCTCACTCCCCCCCGGGACGAGGCCCGCAGGTCAGGCGGGCCGCACTAGTCCGGGGCAGCGGAAGTCGCATCAGATCCCGTTGCCCCCCGACGCAAGTGTGCGAGGGAACACCGGTGTGGTTTTAGTCAGTACGAGTCTGACAGACCCCTCCGCTCTCCCCAGGGCGGAGGACATCCATAGAGGATTTCCACATCGAGAAAAAAAAAAAAAAAAAAAAAAAGGCACCTTACGTCCGGACCTGTCGGGCATGCGAACCGTTACGGTAAGCTGCCCTGTGACGGCGGCGAAAGCCATTATGGAGGGCCGAAGGCTCTTGGTTGGCTGGGTTTCGGCGCGGGTTAAGCTGCTGGAACCCAGACCTCTGAGGTGCTTCCGCTGCCATGTGGGGCACCACGTGTCGGTCCGGTGCACCTCGGAGGTGGACCGCAGTGGCCTATGCTTCCGTTGCGGCCAGCCCGGTCATATGGCCACGGCTTGCTCCGCCGCGCCGCACTGCGCTGCATGTGCGGCAACCGGCAAGCCGGCCGATCACCGGGCAGGGAGCAAGGCCTGCGGTACACCCGCCAAGGCCAAGGCCAGGGGCAACGGAAGGCCCTCCACCACCACCACCAAAACCCCCACCGTCGCCACCACCGCAGCAACCGCCACTGTCGCCGCCGCGGCCGCCACTGCTGCAACTTCTGCAGCGGGGCCCTCGCAGGGGGCCCGGGAGGGGGCTGAAATGGAGTGCCAATAACGGCCCCATTACGCCTTCTCCAGGCGAACATCAACCACTGCGCCTGCGCTCAAGATCTGCTGATCCAGAGCATGGCGCAGTGGTCGATTAACATCGCCGTGGTCTCTGAGCCGTACTTTGTCCCGCCCAGGGATGACTGGGTGGAGGACCTTAGCGGCTCAGTGACCATAATTGCGTCGGCCGCCGCCGGTACCCCGACCCTTGAGAGTGTCAGGAAGGGTCAGGGGTGCGTAGCAGCACGGTTCGGGGAGATCGTTGTGGTGGGAGTCTACTTCTCCCCGAACCGAACTCTCGCCGAGTTCCACAACTAACTCAGGGAGTTGAGTGTCGTCATCGGGAGCCATTCTCTCCCCGTGCTGGTGCTCGGGGACTTCAATGCCAAGAACTTGGCTTGGGGTTCTCGTTACACGGATGTGCGGGGTAGGATGGTGGAGGACTGGGCTCTAGAGACAGGCCTGGTCGTCCTAAATCGGGGTTCTGTCCCCACGTGCGTGCGGATGCGGGGCGAGTCGGTGGTGGACATATCGTTCGCTAGCCCCGCTCTGTCGCCGCGTGTCGTTGACTGGCGCGTCATGGAGGGGGTGGAGACCTATTCCGACCACCGGTACATCCGGTTCGACGTCTCCACCCAGACCTCAAGCGCGCCGGTCCTACAGGCCCCGAGTGGTCCGCGATGGGCGCTGAAGCAGCTGGACCGGGAGCTCCTCCTGGAAGCCTCGATCGTGCAGGCCTGGGTGTCATCACCGGCCAGGCTTGCCGACATCAACAACGAGGCGGGTTGGTTCCAGGAGGCCATGTCCGAGATTTGCGACGTGGCAATGCTCCGAGTTCGGCCAGGAAGCGCCCGACGTCAGGTGTACTGGTGGTCGCGGGAGCTGACTTCTCTACGTGAGGCGTGCGTTGCCGCGCGGCACCGGTACGCCAGGCATCGCAGGCTCCGCATCCGCCCTCCGGATGCGGCAGCCATTGAGGCGGAGCTTTACGAGGGGTACAGAGCGGCGAAGACCGCCCTCCAAGAGGCTGTCCGGCGGGCCAAGAACCTGGCCCGCGAGGAGATGCTGGAGTCTCTGAACGGAGATCCTTGGGGGCGCCCTTACAAGATGGTGCGGGACAAACTCCGCACCCGGGCCCCCCCGCTGACGCAGAGTCTCTGGCCTGAGCTCGTGGAGGACGTGGTGAGCGCTCTGTTCCCTTCGCGAGGGAGGTATCCTCCCCCGCCTATGGCTCCGCCGCCGCTTGCGGTGCCGGAAGCGGACCACACCGATGACGACATTCCGGAGGTAACTGGGGTAGACCTCAGAGTGGCGGTACGCAGGCTGAAGGCCAGAAATACCGCCCCGGGACCCGATGGCTTGCCTGGCAAAGCCTGGGTCCTGGCCTCTGAGGCTCTCGGGCCCCGACTGGAAGGGCTCCTAAGCGCATGCTTGGAGAGAGGCCAGTTCCCGCTTCGTTGGAAGACGGGGAAGCTGGTCCTCATCCGTAAGCCAGGGCGCCCTGCGGACTCTCCGTCCGCATACCGGCCCATCGTGTTGCTCGACGAGGTGGGGAAGCTCTTTGAAAGAGTTATTGCTAACCGCCTCGCCGGGCACCTCGCGGGAATGGGGCCGGATCTTGCGGAACACCAGTTTGGTTTCCGCAAGGGGCGCTCGACGGTGGACGCCATCATGCGCGTGAGAGCCCTCACGACGGGGGACGCGGTTTCCCGGGGCGGGGTCGTCTTGGCGGTGTCTCTTGACATCGCCAACGCCTTCAACTCCATGCCCTGGAGCTGCATTGGGGAAGCACTCCGGTATCACCGGGTGCCAACCTACCTTCGTCGTGTGGTCGGGGATTATCTGACGGATAGGGCCGTCACGTACCCCGGTCGGAGCGGAGAATGGAACCGGCGAGAGATGTCGTGCGGTGTTCCACAGGGATCGGTTCTGGGGCCGGCCTTGTGGAACATCGGTTACGACTGGGTGCTGCGCGCCGACCTCCCTAGCGGCGTCAGCGTAGTCTGCTACGCTGACGACACGCTGGTACTGGCACAAGGGAGGTCGCACGAGGCGGCGGCCGAAAACATGACACGCGGGGTTGCGATAGTCGTGGAGAGGATCCGGCAATTGGGTCTCGAGGTGGCATTGCACAAGTCCGAGGCCATGTGTTTTCATGGGCCTCGGAATGCGCCACCGTCGGGATCCCTACTGACGGCAGGAGGGGTTTCCATCGGCGTCGGGTCGACGCTGAAGTACCTGGGACTCGTCCTTGACAGCCGGTGGAACTTCGTGGAGCATTTCCGACGTTTGGCCCCCAAACTGGAACGGACCGGGGCTGCCTTCAAGCGGCTCCTGCCCAACCTGGGGGGTCCAAACGCCTCCTGCCGGAGGCTCTACGCGGGGGTCGTGCGGTCCATGGCCCTTTACGGGGCCCCAGTGTGGGCGCGTTCTCTGAGGCGGCAAGCCGCCCGCTACTTGAACGCGCCCCAAAAGGGGATAGCCCTAAGGCTAGTCCGGGGGTACCGCACGATCTCCGGTGAGGCGGCGAGCCTCCTTGCCGGATTGCCGCCATGGGATCTGGAGGCGATAGTCCTCGCGCGCCTTCACGAATGGCGCGCGGAGGCACTACGTCGGGGGGAAACTCCGCTGCCGCGGCAAATCGCCGCTCAGCGGACAGACCTCCGGAGCGATCTCATGGTGACATGGAGAGAGCGACTGTCGCAACCCCGTGCAGGGCACGCCACCATAGTGGCGATAAGTCCCCTCTTTGAGGAGTGGCTAGAGAGGCGCCACGGCGCCCTCACCTTCCGCCTGACGCAGGTCCTCACCGGACACGGTTGTTTCGGGAGGATCCTGCACCGAATCGGGCGGGTGGAAACGCCCGGGTGTTTCCATTGTGAGGATCGTCCGGAGGACACGGTGCAGCACACTGTGGAGGTCTGCCCCGCTTGGGCGGAGCAGCGCCGTGTCCTCGTAGTGGCGATCGGCGGCGGCGACCTCTCGCGCCCGGCCCTGGTTCAAGCCATGGTCCGGAGCGAGAGGGAATGGGAAGCCGTCACCTCCTTCTGCGAAGCAGTCATGCTGGTGAAGGAGGTGGCGGAACGTGAGAGGGAAAGAGCCTCACGTCCCAGCCGCCGCGGGAGACGCCCTGGGCGTCGGGGGTCATGTGGTGGCCCCCGGCCACCGTAGGCGCGGGCCTGTGGATGGCGAGTTATGGGCTAGCTCGCCGTCCAGCCGTCTTATGACGACAGGCCGTGTCGACGGCGCGTTCGTGTTCCACGCGCGCCTCAAAGAGATGTCAGCAACCACGTAGGGGTCCGCACGGGCCGATGCCTGCCAGGGCTGCGGGACTGTTCGAAAGAGATACCGCGGCCCTGGAACACAAAGGGCAAAGAAGGAACATGGATGGGTTTTAGTCAGTACAAGTCTGACACTCCCTTCCGCTCTGCCCAGAGCGGGGGGGGTCATTTGATGATTTCCCATCCCAAAAAAAAAAAAAAAAAAGGTATCCAACCAGCTAAAAAAGTTATTACTTACACAATTAGGATGTAAATTGCCAGTGGTGTGGTTAGAAAATTTTGCCTGCAAACTAAACAGTTTGTTAGCCTGTACAGCTCGCAACATCGCATATAGACTAGAACTTAGGTGTCTAGGTGCTCTGTGCTCGCTTGTATTGTACGTTCTTATCGGATTGAAAACGATTAAATGGAGATAGCCGAATGGACTATCGAAATGTACTGGGACCAAGAGCTGAAAGAATTTTGATAGTGTTGTAGATTGATATTTTAAAATGGCTTTGCCTACGAATTTTTAATACTATAACATCACGCCTTTAATCCCCAAAGGGTAAGGCAAAGATGTACCTAATAGTAGGTACACCCACATTTCGCCAGTTACCTTTAAGTCCTATGTAATAGGGGGCAAACCTATTGCCATCAACATCCTCCGTGGCTGCTACCGAGAAATTCCTTTTAAAAACTAATTTGTATTCTCGATGAAATGAACAAGACACGTTTGGAATACTTTTATGATTTTAGCTGATTGTGAACTCATAAGAACAAGGAGCCGTTTAGGAGGAGGAGCATTACGAACTCATAGTATAAAAAGAAATTGCGACAAGTCACCGAATAACACTACTCAAGCTCTTAGGGCCGGCCTCCACCGAAACGGGCCGAGAGGAAAGGAGATGTGTGGAGGAATTCCATTATTTACTTCTCGGCTCCGCTCAGCTTTAGTGGAAACCGTTGAGCAGAGAGGAGAGATGTCTCGTAATTGTTTAGGCCAGCGGAGATGAGAAGTGAGGTGAGCGGCATGCGGTGATCGGTGAGGTGCGTGTGGGAGCGGCGTGTGGGCGTGGCGTGCGGGAAAGGCGTGCGGGAGCGGTGTGCGGTGAACGGCGTGCGGTGGATACACCCTAGCTTCTAGACATCTCGCCTCTTCGCTTTGCACATTTGCGCTGAAGGCTTTCGTTCAGGCTTTTGCAAATATTTGTTTCCAGGCGAAACGTGTGTTGCTACAGCGGCTGCGGAGAAATTGGGGCGTATTTCATAAAAAAAGTCATTCAAAGGGATTAAATGAATTAGAATCAGCATACCTGAGAGATATTTCTTGAAAAAAGCTTGTAAAGCCAAGTCAGAAGCCAATGAGTGGCATAAATACTTTGACACCAGGTTAGGCACTAACCACACGATAAACAAAGAATAATGAATATTAGAAGGGGTTGTATTGACGATTTTAATGATTACAATTCTGAAAATACGAGAACTTACGCGTTACGGTCGCCAATCGCATGTGTTAATCATAGAACCTGACACTGATCTGCAAATTGCAAAAAAAAACGTAAGAATATTTGAATGTTGCGAGCTATCCTGGCGCTACCCCGTTTTTTTTTCTTCTTTTGGTAAATCATCAAATGACCTCCCCCCCTCCCCCTTAGGGCGGAAGGGAGTGTCAAACTTCCACTGACTAAAATCCATCCATGTTCCTTCTTTGCCCTTTGCGTTCCAGGGTCGCGGTATCTAAGGTATCGGCCCTTATGTTACAATCCCCAGACGATAAATCTTTGTACCTATTACCACCTCTAGAAATACCCATTTTATTATCACAAAAAACCCAATAAAACTCGAAATGTACAATTATTATTCAGGTATCGTTAAAACAACAATATAGAGCTTTAATCAAATTTCCAAGCCTCCGGAAAATCGTTCGGTGTTTCGAAACGTTGAAAAATGATTCTCGTACAGTTTAATTCCTAATATACTTAATTAAGATTAATTAACAAATTCTCTCTCTCTGTATTTTAATTAAAACTTGGAAGTCTTGGACCGTTTATAAGTAAGGCGTGGATTACACTGTCGTGTTGTGGAGCTACTAGACTTACACTATTTTTATTTAAAAATTTTGATTTTCGAAGTCTTTTATAGACAATTTTTATTTATTTATTTATTTTATTTGGCTTTTCAACAATATAATCGAGTACACCATTACATATAATATACTAAAACATTACAAACTTAAGTCTTAGTGTCCCATTACTCAAAGAAGAACACTACATGCACTACATGCTTATGCACCTAATGAAAAAAAAAAAAAAGATTATAAATACAAATTAAAAAAAAAACAACAGCAATATTGATAATATTAGGTAAGTTAAGGTAAGCCAAACAGAATTAAACTTAAACTTAATTATTTGACAATCGCACAAGGTTAGTTTATTCTTTTTTTCTTTTATAAAAGCGTTGCCCCACACTAGGAATTGCTCCTGTATCGTGGGTGTATTTGCAAACATTTAAACTCACATACAAAAACAGCCAGACCCAGAACTACCTGTACGCCATACAAATATTTGTTCCGTGACGGAATCAATCCCGCGACACGCAGCACAGCAATCGATCGCACAGCCACTGCAGCAACCGTGCTGTCAAATTAAGATATTGCACTGTCTATTATATTATTTTTAACTATCAAATTCATAAGCAGTAAAGATACTATTCAGTAAGCGGCAATGTATCGTGGCAATAACGCCGTATGTCCGTAGACAGACCGCAGCAGTTCGATTGATTTCTTTATAACTCCAAGGAAATGAACTGATTGAGTGTCATAGAAACTACTCGTGTGGCGGTCGTCTTTGAAACTGAGGGAATAATTAAATTTAAAAAGAAGTAAAAAAAATATATTATAAAAAAAAATAAGGTACAACATTTACAGTTTTTCTTAAATCTTTGTTAAGTTCACCCATGATTTGTGTCTGAACTATGTAATCCTGTATTTCAGACGATTGAAGGAAACATTAATTTATTAAATAATCACATATCATATTAATCTTACCTTTTTTACATAGGTTCCAAACCTCTGTAAAAAGGTATATAAAAATTATATTATCTTAACTTAGCTAACTAATTAAAAAATAACAATAATACGAACACGAACAATATTTACTTTAGCACAAGTAAGAACTTCTCTGTATCTGTGTTTCTGTTCTGTGTGTGTGTGTTCTTGTGTGTAATTAATTGGGTAATGAGCACTAGCCGGCCTTATTATAAGTAGACCAGCCCCCGTAGCACGACCACCGTAGACAAGTATTTCTTTGACGGAAGAATCGACAAAATGACAGATTGTGTCGACACACTGACAGATTTATTTGCACTATCTGTTATTTTAGTTGCAGTTACAGGCACTTTTGAACTGTCAAAACAAAGACAAAAATTAAATTCAGCTACAGTCCAAGTCACAAGACATAATATCTATGAAAGCACTGTAGTTACCAATTCCAAAGCGGTAGTAGATCCCTACGGGCAAGAAATTCCATGACAGACTGACAGATTGTTATCATAGTCAGTGATGGTGTTTTTAGAGTTTAGATTGGACAATCTAAACTCTAAAAACACCATCACTGGCTATGATAACAATCTGTCAGCCAACAAGCAAGGGTCTTCCTACGACCGTCTTTGATACTAGTTACCAGGAAGTCGATTTGAAACATTTCAGATGTTTTAATCTATTTTTGAACTAAGGAGATGGCGGGACGAACTGAATGTCCTTAAGAATTGGAAAGAAGTAGCACAGAATCGTGACCTTTGGAAGGAATGGTGGGAGGCCTTTGCCCAGCAGTGGGACAATATGGGCTAGCTATAATAATACAAGGTGTAAACGGACCCTTCACGAAGCCGTCAACCAAGCATTCGGTACATCAAACTAAGTAACTTTACGCAAAAATTATTGCTGGGAAACGACTTTTATTTTTGGGGTGAAAAATCACGTTTTACGGTAAAACTCAATGTAACGCTCTCAAAACATTGTGCTGATGGATGCATTGAATAGTACGGGTTTTGTGGAGGTATTTAAAGTAAAGTTATCGTATTAAAAATTTGTATTTAAAAAAAACTTATGAAAAAGTTAGGACTTTGACCTCCAATATCTCCGTAACTAGAAGGTTCCCAGGTATGGTCCCAAACAAAAAATTGATTGCAATGATGGGGACAACAAGTGCCTTTCGGCTTCGTTAAGGGTCTTACACCCTTTATAATAATTTTGGATCTGCCTAGACCTAGCCAAGTCACGTTAGTGTGTCCCAGCCTCAAGGGACGGGCCTCTAATGGATGTAATTGATTGCTCCCAAAAAGTTTAATTCTCAACTTTAGGTGATATAAACTAAGTTTGATTTTATTTAACGCTTTTGTTCATTATTCTTGTTTTACGGTTACTTGGCAAGTTTTATTTAATTAATTTTAGATCAAAGTTACGTTTAATTTGTGTTGAGTTTCAAAGGAACATCGTTTGAAGTTTTTTGATGGAAATGGGCCGGTTTTAGGGTTAATAAATCCATCAGTTTTGTCCGACAAAATTGGCAAATGGATTATGCTGTTTATCTCCATGATTTAATTACTTTAGTCATTTTCTTTTTGCAGATGGGTAATTTGTGTCATGCACAATAAGTAGTGTTCTGTATGGTGTCCGGACGTAAAGAATAGCACCATCCCATATCTTCCCGTGGGTGTCGTAAGAGGCGACTAAGGGACTTACCAGAGAATGGGCAGCAGCGTTCTCTGATTCTACAACAACCATACTGCGATCGCCAACCCGCCTGCCAAGCGTGGCGATTATGGCAAAACCCCCCTTCTTGGGGGAGGCCTATGTCCAGCAGTGGACTTTTCGGCTGAAATGATGATGATGACAATAAGTAGTTCAGTAATATGTATCGGATATTTAGTACATTTTTACTAATTTTTTTCTAATAGCACTCGGTTTCCAAAATTGAGAACTCGAAGTCTTCATTATCAATCTTTTATAACTAGCAGACAAAATTCAAAATTTTACTGCCCAAAGCTATTATATAGTAGATTTAGATAATTTCAAATTCTCAACGAAATCTCGTGTTTTTTTTATTTAAACTAAACCAGATTTTCCCTAGTTTTACAACGGGACCGAAATTGGGTTTCACATGGCCCACTAACCACCAGAGGTCTACCTTAGCCCTGGATCGGCCAAACTGGAAGTCATGCGGAGAGGCTGTTCCCAGCAGTGGGATGAAAAAAGCTAACAGTATAAGTAATTTGAAAAAATCGGGAAAACAACACATCATAACACAATATTGATATCAGTCACCTAAATTTCACTACATATTAGTAAAGCCACATCAGTGTAACCTAATATAAACTATGTCAGTTCTAATGGATGGTAACCCACATAGAGTGCTGAAAGCTTTTAGCTAACCAGTTCACACGTTTCCAATAATTTCGATTTTAACCTGAAATCATTGTGTATGTGTGTGTGTGTGTGTGTGTGTGTGTGTGTGTGTGTGTGTGTGTAATTTCGGGAATTTTGAAATAGATCTCTAAACATAGAACGAGTAATGTTAATTTGTTGGTTGTCAACAAAGATATTATGGATATAACTAGATAACGCAAGTAACACGATCCGTATGAAAACCAAGCTTGCCATTTTTTTGCGCACTATTTAGTTACGGTACAATAAAAAATTTACCACGTTTTTGTTCTTTAAATTAGAATTATGTTGTAAGATGAAAGAGATGAAGAGATCATGTGATGTAGATGGTCTTACGATATCCAGGTATGTCTATATTCTGTGGTTGTCATTTACAATCGTTGCGGGTAGAGAGACGCCCAAAAGACTGTCAGTCTGTAAGAAATAAGAATCGCAATAAGAAGAAGAAGATGACTGGTAAACTGGGTTGTGGAGGTCAGATAGTCTTGATGATATGTTCTATTTACAGGTTTTATTACAGTTTTTTTCGGATTTTCCCGAATTTTGTTCAGACTCAAACGCCTTATTAATTTTGATGTCATAATACGCCCTTCCTTACTAATATTACAAATGCAAAAGAAAGTTTGTTTGTTACCTTTTCACGCCTAAACCACTGAACCGATCATCTTTAAATTTTGCATATACGTTACCAGGTTTAGAGACGACACAGAGTACCGAGGAACGGACATAGAGTACCTTTCATTTCGAAAAAAAGTACTGTTTTCGAGGAAAACAACAATTTATTTATTTATTTATTTAACACTTTAAGCACAAAGTACAGAGGCGGACTTAATGCCATAGGAATTTTCTACCAGTCAACCTTTGGGTGATGCAGAGACAAACAGTGGTAGGTGTAAATATATCTGCAAAAATTTAATTTATTACTAAGCTAAACTACAAGGATATATAAAATACTATAACGATATATCAAAATACTATAAATATATATCAATATATTATATATATGTCGCATCGAGGGTGGCCGAGGTGCGAAGCATTGGGTCTTCTTCACGATCCGACTTTATTTTAAATGAATGTGGGCACTGTGTGAGTACTCGAACGAAAATACGGTTTTAATTTAAATGACTTTATTTAAGGTACAATTATTATGAACAAAAGCGAAGTCGAAACAAACACGTGCGTTGGTACTGAGCGTCTGCCAAGACTGTCCGAACTAGACTGAGCCAACACTCGGTCTCTGTCGGTCTTAGCTGCATCCCCTCTACCGACGATCGTGTCCAAGCGGTGGGGCGCGCTTGCGTTTCTTATCACGTGGTGTTTAGTTGCGAATTGAATGGATAGATGGCGCTGTACGTTGTACAGGAGCGACATCAATCCACGACATATATGTAAATAGAAATTTACACGGATATACTAAAATAAAAAGACAAACAATGAAGAAAACATTAACGCTGTGACGAAACTGCCAGCTTTTTCTGAATATTCTCGCGAACTTTAATTTTAAACGATAAACGAAAGTTTTTCAATCGGTATAGAGCCCGCAACGCACCAGTAACCTTCTGGCTGACACGAGCGACTTGGGTATGCCATTTCATAGTTCTATCAATATGCATGCCTAGATCATTTACATCAGCGCTAAATGGAACGACTGTGCCGTCAAAAAGAACTGGTGGCAAGTTTGTACCATCCAACTTACTGAGACTGCGAGAACTCCCAATGATGATCGCCTGACATTTATTAGGGTTAACTGACACACCAAATTTATCGGACCAGGTTTTTATCGACATCAGGTCCCTATTTAAACTGGTGATCAGATCAGCTATTTCGTCAACCCTCCCCTGACAGTACAACTGTAAGTCATCGGCATACAGATGATACGCACACTGAAGCTCAGAAGTTAGGAGATTAATAAAGATAGAAAATAGAAGAGGAGAAAGAATACCGCCTTGAGGAACGCCAGTTTCCAAATCACACCAACATGATGAGGAATCCTCGACATGAACTGACTGCTGACGTTCCTGAAGGTAAGAGGAGAACCATTCTAGTGCTCCGGGAGAGACCATAGCATGGGATAAAATGGCTAACAGGATGTCGTGACTAACGGTATAGAAGGCATTTGAGAAATCGACCAGCACAAGTACAGTTACCTTGGTGTCTTCCAGTCCTGCCCTTATATCGCCAGTCACTTTAAGAAGGGCGGAAACAGTGCTGTGCCCGGGCCTGAACCCAGATTGAAGAGGGCTGATAAGCGAGTTCCGATAGACAAAAAACAATAACTTTCTTATGATAATAGATGGCGCCACGTGTCTTCCGAATCATGATTGAATTATAATATTACAAACAGAGTACAACCCAAATTGATTGTCAAATTCTAAATTAATACTAGCGAAGCCGCGAGCAAAAGATAGTAGTTTATAAATTGGAATTTTTAAAGATTAATAAAATACTCAATACAGGTACCTGGTACAGGAACAAAAAATAACAAAATAAGCATTCAAGTCGTAAATTATTACATTCAGTAAAAATAACAGTTCATTAAGAACCGAAAACTTTCTTGGACAAGCTCACGACTTCGCACTTTTTTCATTAAAAAGAAATTATGAAAGTCAGAGGAGTCATGGAAAATAATTGCCTTCTTTTCAAGATTAGAGAAGTTTAATAGAATATTGGAACAGGAAATTATAAAAGATTGCACCAACTTGCTTCCGGGAAAAAAAATTGGAAAGTCAGTGCGAGTTTTTCATATGATAAAAGACTAGTTGTTGCCCGCGACCTTCGTCCTTCGTGAAATTATTACTTCCCTATTTGAATCGGATTTAAAATAAAAAAAAAAACATTATTTCCTTTCTCGTGGGGTTAGTGCCTAACCTGGTGTCAGAGGTTTTATGCCGCCCATGGGCCTCTGACTTGGGTTAAAAAAAAAATAATAATTAAAGTCATTTTGGTAACAATTTCAAGGATTCCAGTTTTTTTTTGCACGCAACCCGAATCCTTTTTCTAAAATAAAAGTAGCTTAAGTTACACCTTATAACATCAGCTATCTGTCAATAAAAGGCCCGTCAAAATCCAGCCGTCTTGGAGATAAGCTCGAACAAACAAAGAAACAGGCAGACGAACATTTAAAAAAATGTTTTTTTTTTGTTATAAGTACCGTATGTATTTTTAAATGCATTTAGTAAAACGCTGTTATTTTGAAATTACAAACAGACACTTTAATTTATTTATTTGTATTGATTATTTAAAGTTTTATAAAGAGGTTGTCAATGTACACACAGAAATTTTACCCTTATAAATGTCACCCTGTATGTTTTCTATTTCCCACTGCTGGGAAAGAGACGCCCTCTCCGTGAGTGGGAGTGGGCCGCGTAATCCACCACCCAGGCCCATTGCCGTTTGGTGGAGGTCATAAAATAATGGCTTCGAATTTTTAGTTTAAGATGGATGAGAAATGCGGTAGTTTAAATTCTAAATAGGATTATAGATGCGAAGAGAAAGAATGAACGCATCAGACTATAAGTAGAATAGGCAGCTCCACGCACTCCAGTCAACTGCCACGGGGATCCTTGGAAAGTCGATTGGACCAGACGCCTGGACACGCGATGGCGACAAGCAGTTTGGACACGTGACGGTGGTGAGCGTGACGGGGGTACACCACATTAACGTGTGTTCCTCTTAGCGGTTATAAGTACTCGTAGATAGGTACTAAAGAAATATGGCGTAGGCCATCTCTCCCGAATGGTGACTACGCATCTATCCCGAATGGTGAACGATTAGTTCTCGTTCACTAAGTAATGTCAGTGGGGTCAGCTTAGATGCTTCTTGTTGATTGGGCAAAAGAACGGCGCAAACAGTTGGTTTCCAGGCGATGTGTTCCTGAAAACATTAGGAAAAAATGTCAAAGGGAAAAATCGCCGTTGCGGTGAAGCGAATCCTTATCGCTTGTCATGATAAATCTCCACACCCAGTATAGTAACAAAGGACTATTGCTAAACAAAGGGCCTTTAGTGCGTGGCCGTAAAAGAGTATCAAATGTAGAGGACGTTACAGTGAACGATGGCAGGCATTACACCTGGATTGGGGTCTAAGTTATGAGCTGAGATTGTCCGTTGGTACAAGACTAAGAGTGTAACAAGATCCTTGACGAAGCCGAAAGGCACTTGTTCTCCCCGTCATTGCGATATTTTTTATGTTCTGGACCATACCTTTTAACTACGGAAATATTGGGGGTCAAAGTTCCAACGATTTTCGCAAGTTTTTTTTAAATACTACGTTACTCAGCAATAATTTTTGCGTAGAGTTACTTAGTTTGATGTATGAATGCTTGGTTGACGGCTTCGTTTACACCCTATATACGTTTTCTACAGTCCTGGTAAGAACTTGATAGTTTTGGAGAAATTTAACTGAATAGTCCGTCATAGCCCTTTTTTATTTTTTGGCAAAATTATTATCGATTCACCATTCTTCTTCTTCTTTATCGTGTGGTTAATGCCTTATCAGGTGTCAAAGTTTTTTTGGCGCCCATGGACATCTAACTTGGCTGTACATGCCTTCGGGAAATATATCTTAGGCATGCTGGTTTGGTTTCCTCACGATGTTTTTTTTCCTTCACCGAAAGAAGTGCTAATTATATATTACGCACATGAACCTGAAAAATCAGTGGTGCGTGTCGTGGGTTCGAACTGGAGACCTACAACTTGGCAGTCCGATGGTCACACAACTAGGCTATCACTGTTATCCCCTAATGAATTTATTATTTATCATTGTTTGAACTGAAAGATGTCCACTGCATGTTGAAAATAAACGGCCCTTGCGGACCCCTTCCTTGTTGCTGACATCTCTTTGAGGCGCCGCCGCGCGTGGAACATGACCGCGCCGTCGATACGGCCTGTCATCATAAGATGGCCGTACGGTGAGCTAGCCCATTACTCACCGTCCACAGGCCCGTACCTACGATGGCAAGTGAAGGGTTTTGAGATAAAATTTGGGAGATTCCTATGTCCAGCAGTAGACTATAAGCCGAGTTGATTCAGTACGTAAAACGCCAATCCCCATACCTTAGACATCGTCAACAAGTGGTCGCTTCAAGTCGTCTGAAAGAACGTAACACGCATTAATTCTCTACCTACCCTCGTTTCACTAACGGCTAGGCGTGAGTGCTCTCCTAAATTGCCTAGGCACTCAAACTCGTCCATAAATAACTTGGAACACCTGAGGCTTTGTAGGCTGTGATGATAATTAAATCCTCTTTTGTAAAATTATCACTTACCTATTTCGAAATGATCCTAACCTAATTTCTTCTTGGTATATTTTTTTAAGGGTTTTGTTTTCCAGAATATCTAGCGACATCAGTAATAATTAATTTGAGAACAGATCATAGAAAAAGTAAAAGCTAATAAATCGTATTTATTTCTGGTAACTTTTTATTTATTATTTCTTTATTTTTATTTGTGTTAACTATATTTTCGAGCCGTTTGGGGTTGAAACTCTGGGGCCGTGGGGTCCGAGTGCTCATAGCCTGAAATTATAAGTATAATAAAATACAGGGTCTTATGCACCCTGTGCCGCACTGAATAAGGGAAGTTTTGTATATTTTAGGGATGAAAAATAAAAATATCGATAGTTTTATTAAGTTTTAATGTAAGAGAAAACCTGAGAGAAACGGAAAAACTACATTCATTAATGTTTTTCATTGAAGCAGTCCAGAGTTGTCTTTTACATTCCAGACATTAAGTAATATTTTTTTTGACTTTTCTGTCAGCTTGGAGACTTGTTAAATAGGTTCGGAGTTTTTCACAACATCCGACACAATTTCTCTTCTTTACACCTTTTACTAAATGATGTTTATCTGGTTTTGGTGCGGGTTCTGAAAAGACAAATTTATCATGAATGATTTTGCTTTTTTTTTTTACTTATTTGTTTTAACTCAGAGAACGGCATCCTAGCTACCTACAGGAAACGTAATCACCTGTCTTTAATAAATCAATTTATAATTCGACGAACGACGTTGTCGACGTTGTTGTTGTTGTTGAATTTTTTTTTTTTTTTTTTACGGCATCTTTTCGTCGGTATTGACGCTATATTGACACTTCTTTCGAATGCGATCTGGCCACGTGAAGCTAGTGCGGGTACAAGGAGCCTTCGGCCTGGTTTCGCACTGTGATGAAATTTTATTTCTTTAATGCGGTGCAGGTGCAAAACATCTGGTACTAATGTAGCTCCACCACTGACCTCTATTTTAACAACACATCTTAGAAATATATTCATCTCTTTCCTACACCGAAACAAATTGAAGTTGTGCCCTTCGCACGACAGAGAAGTCTATGCTTTTCTTAGCCGCACTTAAAGCAAGATATAGACCAGATCTTTTGGACCTGGTTTCGCACTCAATGTGTTAAACAAAACAAGCTGTTGACGTACGCCTTCAGATTCATGGCAATAAACTCATTATTGTTAATATTCAAAGCCTATAATATACATTTTTACATGAAGCCAAAATAAGGATTTCAGTTTCTTAAACGTAAAAACGAACGAACGAACGTACGTTTAATATGCCCTGTACCGCGAAAATGATAGTTATATGAGCAGGTGTACAACGCTCTGTACTTCAGGCATGGAAAGAACAGAAAAATCACTGCCGCATGGAACGTGTTGTAAATCCAGAAATTGGTCAAGTCATATGAGGACCATGCAGATAAGTGTAATAAGAGCGTCAAGAGAAAAGGAAAATGCCAATTTCAAGACGATTTTTTGGGGAAAGGTATAAGATATATGTAATTCAATATATCTACGGAAACAGTTTCATTCCTCGTGTTGTCATTTTCTTCGTTTTC
The DNA here is from genome assembly GCA_905163415.1 of Noctua fimbriata. Lineage (NCBI taxonomy): Eukaryota > Metazoa > Arthropoda > Insecta > Lepidoptera > Noctuidae > Noctua > Noctua fimbriata. Next base: position 6,615,751 of record LR990934.1, on the reverse strand, counting down.
TTTTTAATAAATATGATTTATTAAAGAGAGTATTTACACTATTTTTAGCCTCACGGTATGAATTTTTCATGAAATACTCATTAAATGGGATTAAATGACCTTAGAGGGCTCTATTGATGATTTTAATTCTGCAACTGCATACGTGTTACGGTAGCGAATCATATTTTGTTTCACATATAGCCTGAAACTGGTCTGCAAATTAAAATTTGAAAGAAAAGAAACTATAAAATTAAAAAAAAGAAAAAAGAATTTGAAAATTTGAAAACAGAAAAAGAAATAACCTAACATAACCACAGAAAATTTGAATTTGGCGGGCTACCCTGGCGCTTCCAAAATAAGTCACGAGTTCCTCAAAAAAAAATAACTGTACGTAATATCCTATCGTTCCTATCCGGGTAATTCCTTCACAAGTTCCCTAAAACTTCTAAGAAGCCCTAAATCGTGTCCACCTTTTGTCATTCCCCACACAATCGCAAGATCGCAAATATATTACATTTTCTACCTGAAAACAAACATAGGTCACCCGACCAGGGAACATCGCAGGAAAGCCCTTTTATCCTCAGCCCCATTTGTCTGGCACACCCGGGAACAGACAGGTGTCCTCATAAATATATAGGGTGAATTTATATCCGGGTGTACCCTAATATCGATGTTCGATTCACCTATTCATTTTGTGGTTGATATTTACATCGTATTTGGGATAGGTTTAGGGCTTTTTACCCGACTGTGCACCGCAAAGGAGGGTAGTGTGTTTATCAGTCTATGTATGTATGTGTGTATGCCAAACGTGTAGGCCGATTTTGATGATTCTTACGTCAATCGATTTGTCTTAATCTTTTTTTTTTTTTTTTAGGATGGGAAATCATCAAATGATCCCCCCTCCACTCTGGGCGGACTAGAAGGGAGTGACAGACTTGTACTGACTTAAACCCATCCATGTTCCTTCTTTGCCCTTTGTGTTCCAGGGTCGCGGTATCTGCCGTGGTCTCTGAGCCGTACTTTGTCCCGCCCAGGGATGACTGGGTGGAGGACCTTAGCGGCTCAGTGACCATAATTGCGTCGGCCGCCGCCGGTACCCCGACCCTTGAGAGTGTCAGGAAGGGTCAGGGGTGCGTGGCAGCACGGTTCGGGGAGATCGTTGTGGTGGGAGTCTACTTCTCCCCGAACCGAACTCTCGCCGAGTTCCACAACTCCCTCAGGGAGTTGAGGGTCGTCATCGGGAGCCATTCTCTCCCCGTGCTGGTGCTCGGGGACTTCAATGCCAAGAACTTGGCTTGGGGTTCTCGTTACACGGATGTGCGGGGTAGGATGGTGGAGGACTGGGCTCTGGAGACAGGCCTGGTCGTCCTAAATCGGGGTTCTATCCCCACGTGCGTGCGGATGCGGGGCGAGTCGGTGGTGGACATATCGTTCGCTAGCCCCGCTCTGTCGCCGCGTGTCGTTGACTGGCGCGTCATGGAGGGGGTGGAGACCTATTCCGACCACCGGTACATCCGGTTCGACGTCTCCACCCAGACCTCAAGCGCGCCGGTCCTACAGGCCCCGAGTGGTCCGCGATGGGCGCTGAAGCAGCTGGACCGGGAGCTCCTCCTGGAAGCCTCGATCGTGCAGGCCTGGGTGTCATCACCGGCCAGGCCTGCCGACATCAACAACGAGGCGGGTTGGTTCCAGGAGGCCATGTCCGAGATTTGCGACGTGGCAATGCCCCGAGTTCGGTCAGGAAGCGCCCGACGTCAGGTGTACTGGTGGTCGCGGGAGCTGACGTCTCTACGTGAGGCGTGCGTTGCCGCGCGGCACCGGTACGCCAGGCATCGCAGGCTCCGCATCCGCCCTCCGGATGCGGCAGCCATTGAGGCGGAGCTTTACGAGGGGTACAGAGCGGCGAAGACCGCCCTCCAAGAGGCTGTCCGGCGGGCCAAGAACCTGGCCCGCGAGGAGATGCTGGAGTCTCTGAACGGAGATCCGTGGGGGCGCCCTTACAAGATGGTGCGGGACAAACTCCGCACCCGGGCCCCCCCGCTGACGCAGAGTCTCCGGCCTGAGCTCGTGGAGGACGTGGTGAGCGCTCTGTTCCCTTCGCGAGGGAGGCATCCTCCCCCGCCTATGGCTCCGCCGCCGCTTGCGGTGCCGGAAGCGGACCACACCGATGACGACGTTCCGGAGGTGACTGGGGTAGACCTGAGAGTGGCGGTACGCAGGCTGAAGGCCAGAAATACCGCCCCGGGACCCGATGGCTTGCCTGGCAAAGCCTGGGTCCTGGCCTGTGAGGCTCTCGGGCCCCGACTGGAAGGGCTCCTAAGCGCATGCTTGGAGAGAGGCCAGTTCCCGCTTCGTTGGAAGACGGGGAAGCTGGTCCTCATCCGGAAGCCAGGGCGCCCTGCGGACTCTCCGTCCGCATACCGGCCCATCGTGTTGCTCGACGAGGTGGGCAAGCTCTTTGAAAGAGTTATTGCTAACCGCCTCGCCGGGCACCTCGCGGGAATGGGGCCGGATCTTGCGGAACACCAGTTTGGTTTCCGCAAGGGGCGCTCGACGGTGGACGCCATCATGCGCGTGAGAGCCCTCACGACGGGGGACGCGGTTTCCCGGGGCGGGGTCGTCTTGGCGGTGTCTCTTGACATCGCCAACGCCTTCAACTCCATGCCCTGGAGCTGCATTGGGGAAGCACTCCGGTATCACCGGGTGCCAACCTACCTTCGTCGTGTGGTCGGGGATTATCTGACGGATAGGGCCGTCACGTACCCCGGTCGGAGCGGAGAATGGAACCGGCGAGAGATGTCGTGCGGTGTTCCACAGGGATCGGTTCTGGGGCCGGCCTTGTGGAACATCGGTTACGACTGGGTGCTGCACGCCGACCTCCCTAGCGGCGTCAGCGTAGTCTGCTACGCTGACGACACGCTGGTACTGGCACAAGGGAGGTCACACGAGGCGGCGGCCGAAAACATGACACGCGGGGTTGCGATAGTCGTGGAGAGGATCCGGCAATTGGGTCTCGAGGTGGCATTGCACAAGTCCGAGGCCATGTGTTTTCATGGGCCTCGGAATGCGCCACCGTCGGGATCCCTACTGACGGCAGGAGGGGTTTCCATCGGCGTCGGGTCGACGCTGAAGTACCTGGGACTCGTCCTTGACAGCCGGTGGAACTTCGTGGAGCATTTCCGACGTTTGGCCCCCAAACTGGAACGGACCGGGGCTGCCTTCAAGCGGCTCCTGCCCAACCTGGGGGGTCCAAACGCCTCCTGCCGGAGGCTCTACGCAGGGGTCGTGCGGTCCATGGCCCTTTACGGGGCCCCAGTGTGGGCGCGTTCTCTGAGGCGGCAAGCCGCCCGCTACTTGAACGCGCCCCAAAAGGGGATAGCCCTAAGGCTAGTCCGGGGGTACCGCACGATCTCCGGTGAGGCGGCGAGCCTCCTTGCCGGATTGCCGCCATGGGATCTGGAGGCGATAGTCCTCGCGCGCCTTCACGAATGGCGCGCGGAGGCACTACGTCGGGGGGAAACTCCGCTGCCGCGGCAAATCGCCGCTCAACGGACAGACCTCCGGAGCGATCTCATGGTGACATGGAGAGAGCGACTGTCGCAACCCCGTGCAGGGCACGCCACCATAGTGGCGATAAGTCCCCTCTTTGAGGAGTGGCTAGAGAGGCGCCACGGCGCCCTCACCTTCCGCCTGACGCAGGTCCTCACCGGACACGGTTGTTTCGGGAGGTTCCTGCACCGAATCGGGCGGGTGGAAACGCCCGGGTGTTTCCATTGTGAGGATCGTCCGGAGGACACGGTGCAGCACACTGTGGAGGTCTGCCCCGCTTGGGCGGAGCAGCGCCGTGTCCTCGTAGTGGCGATCGGCGGCGGCGACCTCTCGCGCCCGGCCCTGGTTCAAGCCATGGTCCGGAGCGAGAGGGAATGGGAAGCCGTCACCTCCTTCTGCGAAGCAGTCATGCTGGTGAAGGAGGTGGCGGAACGTGAGAGGGAAAGAGCCTCACGTCCCAGCCGCCGCGGGAGACGCCCTGGGCGTCGGGGGTCACGTGGTGGCCCCCGGCCACCGTAGGCGCGGGCCTGTGGACGGCGAGTTATGGGCTAGCTCGCCGTCCAGCCGTCTTATGACGACAGGCCGTGTCGACGGCGCGTTCGTGTTCCACGCGCGCCTCAAAGAGATGTCAGCAACCACGTAGGGGACCCCTACGTGGTTGCACGGGCCGATGCCTGCCAGGGCTGCGGGACTGTTCGAAAGAGATACCGCGGCCCTGGAACACAAAGGGCAAAGAAGGAACATGGATGGGTTTTAGTCAGTACAAGTCTGACACTCCCTCCCGCTCTGCCCAGAGCGGGGGGGGTCATTTGATGATTTCCCATCCCAAAAAAAAAAAAAAAAAAAAAAAGGGTCGCGGTATCTCTTTCGAACAGTCCCGCAGCCCTGGCAGGCATCGGCCCATGCGGACCCCTACGTGGTTGCTGACATCTCTTTGAGGCGTGCATGGAACACGAACTCACCGTCGACACGGCCTGTCGTCATAAGACGGCCGGACGGCGAGCTAGCCCATAACTCGCCGTCCACAGGCCCGCGCCTATGGTGGCCGGGGGCCACCACGTGACCCCCCCGACGCCCAGGGCGTCTCCCGCGGCGGCTGGGACGTGGGACTATTTCCCTTTCACGTCCCGCCACCTCCTTCACTAGCATGACTCCTTCGCAGAAGGAGGTGACGGCTTCCCATTCCCTCTCGCTCCGGACCATGGCTTGAACCAGGAATTTGTCTTAACCTTGCGAGTGTCACTAAAGACATGACAATAATCAAAATTCACCAGTGACAACCAGACTCCATATTGTCAAAAAGAAAAAGAAAAATCTCAAGGACTATGTCAAGTGGGGTATCGTTGAATAGGTATAAATGATGTATAAATGATGAATGAAACATGCACATTTTAAATTAAACAAAAGTTGGAAACAGGCGGGACCCATTCCATTTTCATAATTTTATATTCAAATGGGCTTGCTTCAAACTTTTGTTTAATTTAAAATGTGCTTGTTTTATGCTTTTCAGTTTTTTCAGTCGGGTTTTTTAGTTTTTCTAAAAGGTACATTAGGTTTAGTTTGAATATTTAGATGGAGGATAAGCTCGGACCCATCTAAACGCTCCACGAGGTTACATCTTCTGAAGGTGTGAAAGTGAAAGAGTGGCGTTATACGTGTTTATTTCTGGCGGAATCAAAATTAAATCTGTACTATAGACTAATATTATAAAATGGTAATATTTGTTTGTAACTTTGTATGTAAGTGGCCCAGTTGTGGCGGCTATTTTATTTTAATTTTTTTGTTTTTATTTTTTAGGATGGGAAATCATCAAATGACCCCCCCGCTCCGGGCGGAGCGGAAGGGAGTGTCAGACTAAACTTGTACTGACTAAAACCCATTCATGTTCCTTCTTTGCCCTTTATGTTCCAGGGCCGCGGTATCTCTTTCGAACAGTCCCGCAGCCCTGGCAGGCATCGGCCTGTGCGGACCCCTACGTGGTTGCTGACATCTCTTTGAGGCGCGCGTGGAACACGAACGCGCCGTCGACACGGCCTGTCGTCATAAGACGGCTGGACGGCGAGCTATCCCATAACTCGCCGTCCACAGGCCCGCGCCTACGGTGGCCGGGGGCCACCACGTGACCCCCGACGCCCAGGGCGTCTCCCGCGGCGGCTGGGACGTGAGGCTCTTTCCCTCTCACGTTCCGCCACCTCCTTCACTAGCGTGACTGCTTCGCAGAAGGAGGTGACGGCTTCCCATTCCCTCTCGCTCCGGACCATGGCTTGAACCAGGGCCAGGCGCGAGAGGTCGCCGCCGCCAATCGCCTCTACGAGGACAAGGCGCTGCTCCGCCCAAGCGGGGCAGACCTCCACAGTGTGCTGCACCGTGTCCTCCGGACGATCCTCACAATGGAAACACCCGGGCGTTTCCGCCCGCCCGATTCGGTGCAGGAACCTCCCGAAACAACCGTGTCCGGTGAGGACCTGCGTCAGGCGGAAGGTGAGGGCGCCGTGGCACCTCTCTAGCCACTCCTCAAAGAGAGGACTTATCGCCACTATGGTGGCGTGCCCTGCACTGGGTTGCGACAGTCGCTCTCTCCTTGTTACCATGAGATCGCGCCGGAGGTCTGTCCGCTGAGCGGCGATTTGGGAGTTTCCCCCCGACGTAGTGACTCCGTACGCCATTCGTGAAGGCGCGCAAGGACCATCTCCTCCAGATCCCATGGCGGCAATCCGGCAAGGAGGCTCGCCGCCTCACCGGAGATCGTGCGGTACCCCCGGACTAGCCTTAGGGCTATCCCCTTTTGGGGCGCGTTCAGGTAGCGGGCGGCTTGCTGCCTCAGAGAACGCGCCCACACCGAAGCCCCGTAAAGGGCCATGGACCGCACGACCCCCGCGTAGAGCCTCCGGCAGGAGGCGCTTGGAGGCAGCCCCGGTCCGTTATAGTTTGAGGGCCAAACGTCGGAAATGCTCCACGAAGTTCCACCGGCTGTCGAGGACGAGTCCCAGGTACTTCAGCGTCGACCCGACGCCGATGGAAACCCCTCCCGCCGTCAGTAGGGATCCCGACGGTGGCGCATTCCGAGGCCCATGAAAACACATGGCCTCGGACTTGTGCAATGCCACCTCGAGACTCTCCACGACTATCGTAACCCCGCGTGTCATGTTTTCGGTCGCCGCCTCGTGCGACCTCCCTTGTGCCAGTACCAGCGTGTCGTCAGCGTAGCAGATTACGCTGACGCAGCTAGGGAAGTCGGCGCGCAGCACCCAGTCGTAACCGATGTTCCACAAGGCCGGCCCCAGAACCGATCTCTGTGGAACACCGCACGACATCTCTCGCCGGTTCCATTCTCCGTCCCGATCGGGGTAGATGACGGCCTTAGTTGTGGCGGCCCTGAGTTACGAACAGTAAGTCGTGGGTTCAAACCCAGGAAGGTGCATTACTTTGTGTAATTTATATCATCACCACTGCTCTCAAAACGGTAAAGGAAAATCCAATTTAAGTGATTCTGAAGCTTTCCTTCGGTACTTACTGAGTTATCTTCAGTAAAATAAAAACTTTTTTGCAAAAAAATATACTGAGCCGACTTCCAACAAAACAAAAAGTTGAAAATAACTTTAACATAAACAATTTTATTACGTACTAGTACTTCGCCCCCTGATAAGACTGCCATACCCCTTGATAAGACTGGTTGTCAGACTTTTTGGGCCACTGACTACCTAACGACTGTCAAAGATCTACAAAAGACAGCCGGGACCAACGGCTTAACGTGCTTTTCGAGGCACGGAGAAAACTCGGTATGTAATGGGTGGTCACCCATCAACAGACCAACCTAGGCAAGCACGGCTTAACCTAAAGATCGACCCGAGCGGCTGCTATTATTTAACCACGAGCTCCTCTCTCATACATGAAAAAAAGATGCTAGGCGAATAAATAACCTCCTCTTTTTTCAGAAGTCGGTTAAAAACTAATCTAAATGTAAACAACCCCTTTAGTTGGAGATGCTGGGAGAAAAAAAACTCAATCCAAACAAACTACGTACAACCTAGTTACAGACTACTCGCTCGTTAATCCGTAGCATTGTCAAAGGGCAGTCCTGTTCAAATACCCGTCCATCCGGTCACAATCCGGCTAACTCAAATATTGGAGTCTGTATGTAACTTTGTACGATTACCGAACCGTTTCCGAACCTTTCCGAGAACTAGAAAATAGTGCACAAATATTTAATGTTTTATGTAAGAGGATTTTCTGATTACGTTACTACACACACACACACATACAATACACATATACAGACACACACACATACACTTACACACACACACACACACACACACACATACACTTACATTCTTTTTAGTGTGTCGATGGCAAATTAGATGTTTCTAAATGTATGGAGCCCCGGCCAGGTCTTTGTACACTTTTTGAAACGACTTTTTTTTGGGGTGAAAAATCACGTTTTACAGTAGGTCGCAATGTTACGTACTCAAAACATTGTGCTGATGGACGGATTGAATAGTACGGGAGTTCGTGGAGATGTTTAAAGCAAAAATCTTACATTAAAAACATGTATTTTTTAAAAAACTTTTAAAAAGCTTGAACTTTGACCCCCAATATCCCCGTAACTAGAAGGTTCCCAAGAATAGTCTAGAACAAAAAAAATATCGTAATGACGGGCAGACCAAGTGCCTTTCGGCTTCGTTCATCATATTTTAGATGCCTACTAAAAAAAAAGTTTTATTGTTACTACATGAGCAAAGGATAAAGCTGGCAACCTGCCAATGAAAAAACTGAAAAAATAAAAACGCGAAAACCAATAAAAATAAACGGTCCGACCACAAGCCACAGACAATATTAAAAGCTATGTTATAGCTGCTGTTTCACTCATAGCCCAGTCATATTAGGTAAAAAAAGGGGTCAACCTCGGAATGAAAGATAATAAGCTGCAAATTGGTATGAACCTTTGTTTTGTCATTCTAAATGTTGTCTCAAAAGTCACAATCGTTATCGTGTCCGCGTCTCAAGATATTCAAGGTCAAAGGTCACAAAAATCGGTTTTTCGCGAATATCTGGCTTCCTATCGGTTAAATGAGATTTGCATTTATTATAAAAGTTGTAGGCTATAAAATTCCCTACAACTTTTGTTTAAACTTTTTTTTCATACGACCAACCGTTTTGAAGGTAGAGCGCGAAGAGTGCACATCGTACAGTCATATACGGCCTAATGCAAGGTCAAGCGTGAGTTATGGTTATCAGTACGTTATAAAGTCAATTATTTACTTGGAAATTATAATTATTAAACAATGCCTATTATTTATGTACTAACTATTAATTATTTATATTTAATTAAAGTAAGTAACTTGATTATTTATATATAATTATTCATATTTAACTATTTAAGTATAAAATATTATTAATTCTGGATTATATATTTTAGTTTTATTTTAAGTTAACACGACATTATATATCTTTTCTTTAAAACGCGTAAATTTCTCAATACTTATATACCTGGAAATACTTGTCCCTACCCTATGCCCTTAGGCCCCAAATTTACAAAACTAAATAAACCTGTACAACTGTCAACACTTCCACCAACAAGTGTAGCAGCTCATCAACACATAAAACGTGTCTACTACCAGATTCAAACGTGGTTAGGGAAGGACTTAGAACCTCAAGAATGGGGCTGGATGCTTGAAAATGAAATCCTGGAGCCCATACGAACGTTATTACCTCCAGCACCAGCCGAACTACTAAACGTAATATTTTGCAATTGCAAAAATGGTTGTGGTTCCCGCTGTGGATGCAGAAAATCAGGGCTACAATGTTCTTTAGCTTGCGGCCAGTGCAACGGACAAGCTTGCCTCAACGCTTCACTGTATCCAAGTAATCCCGATGAAGAAAATACATATGATCCCGATATTCTGGAAGGTTTGGAGATGAACATGACAGATAATGAGGATGATGACAATGAATCGAACATTTTTGAGCGACAAGAAGAAGAAGACGACGAACAAGAAGAAGATAATTAGCTTCCATTTCCAATTTCATTACAATTAAAATCAACAAAGATACTTTTGATATTTGAACTCACATTTTGATAAATGTATATTATGCCGTATTTAATAATAAATAAAAATATGTGTAAAATATATACTCTTACTATCATTTTAACTTAAAATAAAACTAAAATATATAATCCAGAATTAATAATATTTTATACTTAAATAGTTAAATATGAATAATTATATATAAATAATCAAGTTACTTACTTTAATTAAATATAAATAATTAATAGTTAGTACATAAATAATAGGCATTGTTTAATAATTATAATTTCCAAGTAAATAATTGACTTTATAACGTACTGATAACCATAACTCACGCTTGACCTTGCATTAGGCCGTATATGACTGTACGATGTGCACTCTTCGCGCTCTACCTTCAAAACGGTTGGTCGTATGAAAAAAAAGTTTAAACAAAAGTTGTAGGGAATTTTATAGCCTACAACTTTTATAATAAATGCAAATCTCATTTAACCGATAGGAAGCCAGATATTCGCGAAAAACCGATTTTTGTGACCTTTGACCTTGAATATCTTGAGACGCGGACACGATAACGATTGTGACTTTTGAGACAACATTTAGAATGACAAAACAAAGGTTCATACCAATTTGCAGCTTATTATCTTTCATTCCGAGGTGAAAGCCCTAATATGACTGGGCTATCAGTATCCCAACTTTTTTAATTTAAAATTTTAGGGTAGCTTCATAAATTCGATGTTTCCAACAACTGTTCCACGAAACCTATTTTGACAGGCTGATGACATCGTAGTTTCCAGCGGGAACTTTTTGATAAACTGAGAAAGTAAGCAACGGCAACGTCGCAAATTGCTGTCAAATATTTCGCTGTTTTACATGGAATATTCAGTGCTACGATATCAATGTTAAAGTGCTTTATAGAGCCATATTTCATAATTTAATTTACTTATGTTGAGAAATTATTCAAAGGAGGAGAATATTGAAGAGTTATTTGCGAGGTTGGCCGTAGACAACCTTGTTGGTCAAGTGGTCGCCAGCGCGACTGCTGAGCACGAGGTCTTGGTTTCGATTCCCAGATCGGGCAAAGTGTTAATGATTTTTTCCATCAAGAATTTCTTAGTATCAGCCACGGAGTCTGGATTTGTACCCGGTTGATGGCAATAGGCGCGCCTTTATTTTTTCCACATTTTATATCAGATACAGAAATCTAGATTTTATTCCAGACACAGAGACCATGATTCAATTTAATCATTTGGCTGGTGTCTGTCAACGTCAAAAACGGAATTCAATTTTTGTTTTATGAGAATTGGCTCTCTGTACGTGAAAGAAAAAAGGAAAAAAAAAAAAACTGAAGAAGGTACTCAAGAAAACCTAGCAACCAATATTCCTAACTTCAACTTATCATCCCCGACCATATTAAATCTTTTCTAGAAAGAATTTGTGGGGTCTCCAGATCTGAAGCCCCTCAGATATGAAGGGGATATAAGTTCTATTAACTTTACCTGGGGACGAGAGGGAATTATAGGGAGGGACCTACCTATTGATTTGTGTTTTCAATCGGATTGTACCTATTAGTGAGTTATGAGTTATATGTATGATTGTGTTCCTTTTCTTTTAGGAACATGATATGTTATTGGCGTCACGGAATAGGAAAATATAACATAGCGGAAATGTTTTTAGGCAATGAGTCTACATACGGGACAGGTTTTGCAATCATTCTCGTATAGTCATGGGCACCAATATGTTAACACTTTAATAAATTTAAAAGTTTCAATTTTCGGAAGAAATAACGATTGTAACTTGGAGATAGGAACTTTTTCATAAAAAAATATGAGTTCCAGAATACTACGTTCTTAACAATATGAAATTTTAATCAGAACAGAAGGAAATAAACACTCTTTCAAGTTGTTAAGTGTTTACATATTGATGCTCTTGACTGTACCAATAAAAACGTCTGTTGAATTTTTCACTCTTAATACACTACTTGCCTCAGATTCTTTGGACACGTTATACGCAACAATGATTCCGTGGAGCGCTTGGTGATTCAGGGTAGATTCGAAAGCACGAGACCACGTGGTTGATCACGAACCCGATGGATAGACTCCATTAAATCTTTCACCAAGATTCCTGTGGCAGAATGTGCTCGCCATGCGGCCAATAGAGACCGGTGGAAAAGGATCGCGAAGGCAACAACTGCACTTGTGGGCAACCCCACATGACCACGACCACACTGCCCAGAGTAAACGACTAAGAAGAAGACACTACTTAATATAATTACTAGGCATGATAAACAGAAAAAAAACTAAAAGCATTTATTTTTAATTAGTCCATTACACGCACTTTTGAATTTCAGAAAAACGAAGCTACAGTCATAGTCACAAGGCATTATAATTTGTGAAATACTGAAGTTGCCCATTCCAAAGCGTAGATGTCTATGGAGAAGAATGGGTAAGAAACTCCATGGACACTCTTTAAATCAATATATTTTCATAAGATCTTGGTCAAATCATTCAAGTTGAGATTAAACATATAGGTGAGAACGATGTAGATTTAGACGTGCACATTAAGAGCATCCAGAGTAAAAGATTAAATCAATAATTAAAAAAAAAGTAGTTGAACCATTTACAACTGAGAGCGCCCGTTCACGAACATGAAGCATGGATCAGCACCATTCAGCTCAACCATATTGAAGGGAACTAAATGACCCGACACACCCGCCACCATCAGCGAGACATTTGAGTGAGCATGACATTCTGTCAGCCACCAGGGCACATTCGAGTCAATGAAAGATAACTAAATGTAAATGGTAGTTTTATAGTACATAGTACTCACACAATAAGATTAACAATTTAAAATGTATGTAGGTACGAACGACCTTATACAAGTACTGGTATGAATTCGTTCGTGTATATGTTAATAAACACTGCGTTTTAAAAGTAGTTTTGCAACGCAGATTTCCGCAGCTGATGTAGCTATTTAACTAAAATGTATTCGTTTAGTATTGCACCCGTAATACCTGTGTTGATATAAAATCTCGTTTATCCTTGTAATTTCCTTGTATTTTCGAAGACACAGCTCCTACATTTTCGAAGATAAGTTTGCTCTATTTTCTTAGAACAAGAAAAATATCTCGAAGTTTCACATTTCGAATAACTACCGAATTTCTTCAATAACATAACATGTACTAGCGAAATTCAATTTCAGTGTCTCGCAGTACAGTAGACACATGTGTACTGTACAGTGTTGCCAGTACAATATTCAATAGAGTTTTATGAAATAGTTCGAACACAATAGTGCGGAGTGCTGGCAATCGACATTCCCGTTTAAAGAATCTCCCAATGACGGTTCGGAATTTGAAATACTGAGAGGATCTCTCTGGAAATTCAGAGATTTGTAATGTGGACTTTTGTACTGAGATTTTCAGAATCATCATCTGCGAAGCCTTTTCCCAACTACGTTGGGGTCAGCTTCCAGTCTAACCGGATGCAGCTGAATACCAGTATTTTACATGGACCGACTGCCTCTCTGACCTTAACAAACCAGCTAGCACTGGGTAATACTATACCCCTTGGTAAGACTAGTTGTCAGACTTTCGGGCCACTGACTACCTGTAACAACTGTCAAAAATCTTCAATTGACAGCCAGGACCAACAGCTTAACGCGCTTTCCGACGCACGGGGGAAAGTTGGTGTGTAATGCGTGGTCACCTAATCATAAACCGACCAATCTAAACAAGCGCGGTTATACCTGAAAATCGATCCGAGCAACTGTTATTTTTAGCTACGAGCAATTTTGTGAATAAGTGAAACACTGAAAGTAAAACTTAGTGAGATAATCAGAGTTGCACATTTGTCCGCATAACTGATTGTTTTACATTTTATAAGCGCCCAAAGTCTACGTGAAATAATTTGGGTAGTATTGTTGTGTTGTTGTATTTTAAATTTTTAGAGTATGTAAAATCATAGTTGCTTCCACAGTCTGTTTGTCACAAACATTTTGTCTTGAAAACTACTTATCGAGGAAATTCAATATTTTACCTGCATGCTCGATTAAATTATATTAGTATAAATGAACCTGAACCGTCTCCGGACTCAAGTGGGAAGATGTAACTCCTACCTCGTTAAGTGGGGTTACCTCAACGAAACAGCAGCGGGGTGTAGTTGTGGAGTTGTGTCGCAGACTATGCTCGACCTCCTATCCTGACCTCTTAGCCCAAAAACATGCAGCCGAAGTGACCTTTGAGCAGCTACCGACGACGCGGTGGAAGTGGCGAAGTTTTGGGCTAGCAAAATATAAAATTTGTCGTGCCAGCGATACGAAAAAGAAGTTTACATATGTCATTAGTCATGTATCTCCTCCAAAAAATAAATAAAGTAAAAGCCCCAAAAGCGAGTAGCGGGCAAGTTGTAATTATGTTTCTCTATGTTTTCAAGCTCTTAATGTCGTTTAAAATATGTACAGCCGAGTGGTTCCGCATTGCTGTGAAATTGACAATCGTCAGGGATATTGGGCTGTCCGATTATTAAGATTTATAGCTCTCGACGATTTGTTTGACAAATTGAATGGTTCTGCTGAGTGCTGCTGATAGCTGTTTGGTAAATAATTGTTTTTTCGTTTGGATATCAAAACCTGTTCAGTCTGCGGAGTTTTACTCATCATCATCCGCCTAGACTTTTCCCAACTGTGTTGGGGTCGGCTTCCAGTCTAACCAGATGCACCTGAATACCAGTATTTTACATGGTGCGACTGCCTATCTGACCTCCGCAACCTAATTACTGGGTAATACGGTATCCAGGGACGGTTACCGTTACCACAAAAATACCGGTAAAATTACCAAAACCTTAACGTTATGCTACGTTAACTATTAACGTTAAAAATATCGTTAAATCATAGGATTTACCGGTATTTAAATAGCGTTACCAATAACGTTACTTCGCTAAAAACTAACAATATCTGGCGCGACGTTGCCAAACCGAACGCGCGCCGCGTTCGGCTCTTCAAATCGGAGTGGCAACTACGACACATAGCATTTTACGACGATCGGACAGATACCTACGAAAACGCGACGACTCGCACGTTTTTCATTTTATAGGACAAGATACAACTATTTGTTTTGTTGTTCTAATTATTACTTTTTTTTTGTAAAAAATATAATTATGGGCCAAAAGAAGTGCAACAAAGTATATAATGTTTAAAATACTGATATATTATTTCAGTATTTTAAACATTTTAAAATTTGTTTGTTTTTTTTGTTTAAAATACTGATAATTATATCAGTATTTTAAACATTTTAAAGAAAAATTAATGTGGATAATACGAAACGCGGCACTATGAAAATAAGAGCCTTCGGGACCCGGTGGGATGTGGGAGTAGTAGGGTGGGGGAACACCATGGGACACCTCTTGGGCATTGACCTTGAGGTCAAAATCAAAATTCCGAAAATCAAGACCCACGGTTCTCAGGAACTCAACTATAACTACGCTACATTCATTAAAGAGAATCGTCGGAAAGGAACTAAGCATCGAGGCATCGGCCAATCACAGTGCGGTAGCGTTTAATGCTTTGCACTTAGACACACAGTTGCACTTTTTTGCATCGTGTCGTGTCGTCCGTCAACCATTTCAAGTCAACACTTCCCAAATATCGCGCGACTGAAATTCAGTGTGCGTCAGAATGGCTGGTTGTTGAGACCAAAAATTGCTATCTATTTGCTACTTTTTACTACTTATCAGTAGCGAAGGGCCAATTTTTGTAAAACGTAAGCCGGAGTACATATCTTGACTGTATAGAATATGATTGGCTGGAGAATACTGAATGTGCCTTTTTTCAAAGGGCTTCCCTTCTCCCGGCAGGAATCGGGTTGTATGGAACCTTCGCCACTGCTACCTATAGTCAATTAATTGCTATCTAACTTGGAAACAAAATGAAGAGACTTCAAAATGACGAATAAAAAGAAACATTGTTGTAATCGTTTTAAATTGCTTTATTCAATAACCTTAATCCATTCCCTGTAAAAATTTCAAATGTTCATAACTTTTTACTTGTTAAAGCTACAAGGTGGGCATTGAAGGATGTGAGGGTAGCAATCACTCAAGTAAAAATAATAACACGAATTTAAATAGTCTACACAAACGGAGAGTTGTCCAGCCATCCTAATATCAGAATGGCTGGTCATTTTGAAGTCCCTTTATTTTCCAAGTTATGTAGCAATTAATTGACGTAGTTACTAAAAAATAGCAAATAGTAGCAATTTTTGGTCACCAGCCAGACGTGAACTGATACAGACAGCCAGTCAGTCATTCTGACGCACACGGGATTCACGGTCATTACGAATAATCACGTCGATTGTTGTGACGAAAAGGACAATTAGGAATTCTCCTGGATGATGCGTGCGTTTACTAACTTAAATCTTACATACACAATTTACGGAACATTATATCATATATTATTCCACATTTCGCGGTCTAGTGCGATTGTAGGCCAAGACCCGGAGTTGGTCAAATATTTGTTCTCTACAGGAACGAACCCGCGACACATAGCGCAGCAACCTATCGCTTAGCCACTGCGCCATCAACCTTGCCGTCTTTTCATCCAGTTAATAGGTAGCTATCCAGTTTATAGGTAGCTCTAGCTATCTATTTCGTCTAAGCTGCTTGGCACCAATCAATGTGCCTCACGAAATTGTAAAACTGAAATGCCTTTTGCTATTTTGTTAAAAAACATAATATGATTAAATTTCATAGTAGACACTTATATGCCAGTGCGAATGGCAAAAAAAACATTTATGGTTTAATTTTTTTTTTCATAATTACCTAGCTTCAACTTTTTATTTTATTTTATGAATAAAATCTAAGACATAAATACTTTTATACTCTTAAACAAACATTTTCTTCAATAGTTATCGTTGTTAAAAACGGTAATAAAATAATAACTTTTAATAATAGACCTATTAGTGCACAGGTGTAGCGTAGCGCAAATAGCAAAAATAATCTAACAATCATTATGCGACGAACTTAACTCGCTTACAAAATAATATTTTTGAAATGCCTACATGATATCTACGTATAGGTACGGTTAGAATGCGGCGCGGCGCTTCCATACCATACGGTCTGCGCGTGAGAGAGACGAAATAAAAACAACATATCGGACCCTCTCGCACGATTTGCAGCGTTCAATTTCTAATAGTTCAAGGTCCAAACAGTCGACCTTGATGAGCGGCCGTGTGTACTAACATCGTAAGACGCTAGACTCCCCACCGACATCGTTAGAAAGAGATAGGCGAATAAATTACCGGTATAAGTATTGTTACTTTTACCGATACTAATATTAGTTATTAGATAACGTTAACGGACTTACGGGTAACGTTATAAATATCGTTACTTTTTTAACGTTAACATAACGGTAATCGGTAACGTTAAGAAAAAAGTAACGGTAATTCGGTCCCTGACGGTATCACTTGGTGAGTTTGGTTGTCAGACTTTGTGGCGTCTTAACACATTTATTTTTAATAAAAAACAAAAAAAAATATTACCCTTTTTTATGTGGCTCATTCTACGAGTCTCTCTTCAACCTAGTCCAAAGGTTTTAGATTGCTCTATAAAAATACACTTTCAATTTACAAAGTAAATCCCTTTTACTTGCAAAAAAATAAACATTTCTATTCGTACGTTAGTGGTGAAAGAAGTTAATTCCGCTACGGGCTTGGCAGCCGGCACCAATAAATATTAAACGCGACGACTGAGTAGTGCTGTCAAGAAAACTCCGAGATTCAAGTGGGATGTCGAGGGTAGTTTGCATCGAGAAGTGTTGGGGTTGCTTGGGAAATCAAATTATGTGCTGTGACCGCAAGGACACCGGGAAATGTATACATATATTGACTACTCTTAGAATTAATACAAACACAGTATTGATAAGCAGTATACAAATTATTAACAATATACTATATTCAGGTTTCGCATATACTAAAAATAATGATTTTTAATATATGCGAAACCTGAATATAGTTTATTCAGAATAAGTAACTGAATCGATTCCAATCATTTTTAATCCATGTTATATTTTGTTCCAAAAATATTTTAAAAAGGCTACAAGTTGGTCACCGAGCGACATTAAGTAGCTATCGTAATAATTTAGGTACCTACTGCCAAATTATTATTATCAATGAGCTCAAGACGACGCTAGAGGCGCGCGCGCGGGCACGCCGCGGGGTGACCACGTTTTTGAGCGGACAACCACGTAACAGAACAAGCTTATAACTTTGTGATTTTTCAAGATACAGTTTAGAAATTTTGTACATAGATTCTTCATATAAAAATACTAGACACGTGTTTCAGGTTTCGCATATACTAAAACTAATGTTGTATATACGTCCATTGGTACTTTATCACGACGAATCATCTATGTATTTAGAACCAGGACGAACGATTTTGACGGAACTTTTACTGCCAGATAGCTGATGATTAAGGAGTAACTTAGGCTACTTTTATTTTGTCCGGCCGTCTTATGACGACAGGCCGTGTCGACGACGCGTTCGTGTTCCACGCGCGCCTCAAAGAGATGTCAGCAACCACGTAGGGGTCCGCACGGGCCGATGCCTGCCCGGGCTGCGGGACTGTTCGAATGAGATACCGCAGCCCTGGAACACAAAGGGCAAAGAAGGAACATGGATGGGTTTTAGTCAGTACAAGTCTGACACTCCCTTCCGCTCCGCCCAGAGCGGGGGGGGGGTCATTTGATGATTTCCCATCCTAAAAAAAAAAGGCTACTTTTATTTTAGCAAAAGGATTAGGGTTCCGTGCAAAAAAATTGAAACCCTTGAAATTGTTAACAAAATCCAATTCAAATAGGGAAGTAATAATACTTTATAACAAAACTTATTCTTTCACTTACGGGATATCTTCCTTGATTGTTCATTATTTTAATTTTATTATTTTAATTTTATTACCAATTGTTTTGATTTTGAATTGCTACTATGACATTGTTATTTTTAATTTTATTTTTCCAATTTAATTTTACTTTAATATGTTTTGATTTTAATTTTTAAATGCTACTATAACTTTGTTAGCTTAGTTATACATTTTATTAAGCATGCTGTGGTCTCCTGTAAGTGAAGGAGTACACCTACGTGATACTTTGTCGTAGGTTATTTCGGGTTTTTGTGTACATCCTTTGTTGGAGACAAAATTTTGAGCATTATTTCGACGCTGTATATCGGCTGTTCAAAATAATAAACAATCACGGAAGATATCCCGTAAGTGACAGTATAAGTTTAGTTGTAAACCGTGAAAGCTTAAAACAGTGTCTTTATAACAATTGCACGCGAACGAAGGTCGTAAACAACTGCTAGTATTCAATAAGAGGCTTTATGCCACATCAAGTAGTTACTATTTTTGGCACTTGTTTATCACAAACGGATTAAAAAAGCTCGAGTGAGGGTGTTATCACACACAGGTTTTCCCGAAAGCCGTCATTCAATGTCAATCGAAAAATCAGTTTCGTGTGATCCAAACTGAATTTTCAGCAATAAATACGAACGGGGACAAAAAATAACAAAACATTTTGTCCCGCATTTTAATCCCGTGTTACTAAAAGCTACCGTATTTCCCAGTAACTGTGTTATGGAGATCAGATAGAAAGTATTACTCACCTGCATCAGGATAGACTGGAAGCCGACCCCAACAAAGTTTGGCAAAGGCTATGTAGATGACGTTACCGGGAATGTACGTAATGTGGCACAACACTAGTTGAGAACTCATCGGGTATTCTATCAGCCAACGATTAACTGTGTGTACTTTGATCCGGGACGCAATCATCTGCAGTCTGACGGTGCAGTGGAACATAATCCAGGGGATGGCACTCGGGTGTATTAGATACACATGGAACAAAACAACATCGTGAGCAATATTCCTATATTTTGGTTCGGGAGTCATTTGTTTTATTTGAAAATGGCCGTTTTCATATTTTTGACGCTTGAAAAATGCAAAGGGGGACCTGTAAGTTTAATGTGAGCAGAAAGGTTAAACCTGGTATTACTATTGTTTTTTTTTTGTTATATCATAAAATTGTTTGAAAATGTTTTAGTTGAATTTTTATAATAGTGCTATTCTAGGGTTTTATTTCATTTTATTTAGACACAGTGTTGCCCGCGATCTTCTTCCGCGTGAAATTATTTTATAAAATTATTTTCCTATTTGAATCGGATTTTGTTAACAATTTCAAGGGTTTTCATTTTTTTTGACTGGAACCCCAATTCTTTTTCCAAAATAAAAGTAACTTAAGTTACTCCTTATAACATCAGCTATCGGCCACTAAAAATCCCGTCAAAATCGGTAAAGCCGTTTCGGAGATCAGCCGGAACAAACACACAGACTGACAGACAAAAAGACAATTTTATTTTATATTTTTTTTATTTACCGTATTTATTTTAATATGCCCTTGGTAAAAAGCTGTTATTTTGACATCACAAACAGACAATTTCATTTATTTGTATAGAAATATCTGTAGTCCCATAACATCGGCAGGGTTTTATTTCCTCTCATCGATTTTTATCCTATACAGCTACAATTGATTCACCAATGATTCATCAATGGTGAATGTTTTCACCATTGATTGATTGATTCATTGATTTGTTTTTGCACCATGCAGCGGATGGGAAGCCCTTGAGCCTAATCCCAAACTTCCTCAAAACGCCAACGTCACCCCCATAAATCCTACTCACCCAAAACTTGAAACTTAACACATCGTTCACGACATAGTAATTTTGGAACAGATCCGGAACTTTTGCACCGATCACATCGACTCAGCGAAACTTAATTACAGTTATAACGTTGCCACCATAACTCATTTATAAGGGTCCCCCAGCCCACATAATTGTATGACAAACATGGCTCCCGAATGCGGGTACATTTATTAGCAGAATATTAAGTTGACTTGATTGGGTTGGTTTGGGGTCACTGTTGTGTATATGGCTTGTCCTTGATTTTCTGGATTTTCGGTTGTCCGAAATAGAAATTGTTATTGTAGTGGGCAGTAGCTCACCAGACACATCACCCGTCTGGTCTGATGATCCTCCCTTTTCTATGGAGGATGAAGAACTTTACACCCTGTTCTTAATATAAATACCGAGTTGCCTCCGGGCCTCGGAAAGCTCGTTAAGCCATTGGTCCCAGGTGTCATTTGTAGACCTTTGACAGTAGTTACAGTAGTAGGTAGTGGCTTGAAAGTCTGTCAACCAGTCTTCAGGTCAGATAGGCAGTCGTTCCATGTAAAATACTGGTATTCTGCTGCATCCGGTTAGACTGGAAGCCAACCAGAAAAGGCTAGGCAGATTATGATTGTTAATATAATGGTGACAGTTCCAAAGATTTGTAGATCTCAAAGAACTAATTTACTAATGGCAAAAATCAGTAAATCTGCATATTGTGATGACATCGCCTTAGAACTAGACTTGGATGTCTGTGATGTGCTTAACGTAAAACTTTTCAAGGTACACGAAAGCTGGGAGTCAAAAAATATTTTCAGTAAAAGGACGATCAACTGGATTCAAGGTAGTCTCACCGTGCACCAATAATAAGTATAATAACTTTGTATTAGGGGTTAAAGTATCCTGCCAGGGCTGCGGGAC
Organism: Noctua fimbriata; assembly: GCA_905163415.1. NCBI lineage: Eukaryota > Metazoa > Arthropoda > Insecta > Lepidoptera > Noctuidae > Noctua > Noctua fimbriata. Next base: position 6,594,580 of record LR990934.1, on the reverse strand, counting down.
TGTTCGAAAGAGATACCGCGGCCCTGGAACACAAAGGGCAAAGAAGGAACATGGATGGGTTTTAGTCAGTACAAGTCTGACACTCCCTTCCGCTCCGCCCAGAGCGGGGGGGGGGGGGGGGTCATTTGATGATTTCCCATCCTAAAAAAAAAAATGGGGTTAAAGTATGAAGTTGCCGATTTGTATGAACGATTTCGAGAAAAATGATATTTTCATACTAACATTTTTTTATTTTTCTTGGAAATGTCTGAACCGATTGTGATGCAATTGCAAACTATAGTTAGAGTAAAAAAAACTGCGCTGCACTGCCTATCTTAATTCTCAAAACACAGTCTATGATAAAAATATACCTAGTTGAACTAGTGAAACCGACGGCACTTTGAAACAGGTGTTTTGACACACTACCCCATGCGGTAATATGCAACTACTAGTACGGTTTTTAAACTTTAAAAGGTAATTTAACAATTAATCCAATAAAAATGGAATTAGAAAAAAATATAACTACACGTCAAAGTTACAAACAGAACAAAATTTGAGAAAAAACGGCAATTTCATTGTTAAAGACCTATTATAAATTTCTCTTTCAGCTACAACACAGGTCATTTAAAATTAAAATTAGTCTACGGAAACAATATTCAGCTCAAACATGAATATCACAGGCCCCGCTCCCGAAAACAAAATGGCCGAGCCAGCATAAAGAGGAAGTTTTAATTAAATTAAAATAAATGATTCGCTACAGGCTATAATTAATTCTGAACAGTACGCTGTTGTACTTTACTTCATTAATTAATTAACTGATGTGTGTGAATACAAAGAGTATATAGTTTACACCACAGTAGCGGAGGGTCAATTTTTGTAAGAGGTAAGCCGGAGTACATATCTTTAATGTGATTATATTATTTGTATTTGTCTATAGAATACTGACTTTGCCATTTTTCAAAGGGAAGCCGGTAGGAATCGAGTTGTATGGAACCTTCGCCACTGTTACACTAATATAAGGGAGTTTCATGGGAGTTGGCAGAATCTACAAAATGCCACCTGCTACGATCCTAACATAGGTACCTTCATAGATACTTCAATTTTATTTATATGTATATGTCGGAGCCGGTCATTAGTACGGACATAAAATGAATTGGAAAGCGCGCCAGTGTGTAGTGGTAACGTCACGCGACTTACTAACGTCCCAAAACACGGTGTGCTTGTACGGAGCCCTGATGTCCAACTCGAGGGAGAACGACATTCAGTGTCGGATCGCGGCGGAGTTGAGACGTCATGGAACTGTACCCGATTCATTGATCCCCGAGTTATTGTGTTAACTTGTAATCTCAAGTAATTCGTTAGTTTTGCAAGTAACAGTGTATCGCACCCAGTGTATTTTCATAGCACGAAACCCATGGTCTGCCCACATGACGTTCAAGCCTAACGGAGTAAACTCAGACATACCCGACATATAGATAAATGGAACTGTAAAACGTTAACATAACTGCTCCCAAGCTCAACACATAAATCCTACAATTCTCCGAGCAACCGATTCAGTTCAAGATCAATTGCTCCGTAATAATGCTTTTACAATATGCATTAGTATCCCACAGTATGAGGGATATCTAAGTGTCACGCATTCTCTTTCATAGGAGACCAGCTGAGTTGAGACACGACCTAATTTCACTGTAAGATTGGAGGCTACGGCGCAAGAGGTGGGAAAAAATTGAAGAGCAAAGGACAATAAATTAAAGATCTAAATTCTGGATATGATGTTGCATTGACAGACCATGAAATCTCGATGAATTTCATTCATCGTATATTTTTAGAGTACATCATTAAGTAAGTCACTTAACATGTACATAACATTAATACATATTCATCATCTGCCTAGCCTTTGCCCAACGACTTATTCGTCAAGTGGCGAGTGTGAAACTCGCGAGTGCGCGCGAATTGGCACCATCCGATTTTACCTATTTTTTTTTGTCGTCATGACGGAGGAAACTCGGTATGTAATGGGCGGCCACCCATCCAACGGTCTGAGGTACAACCTAGGCAATATCTTATGTCTAGAGAACAAATGAATGGGGATAAGGGCAAGAGAATAATTATAATGATGAAGTACAGGAAAAAAATAGTCTAGATGTAGGTAAGTGTGGACGAAAAGACCATCCATCTTAGCAGAAACAAAAAGAACAGAATGGCCATGAAGATGAAAAAGTTGCAGGTCGGGACAAAAAAAAATAAAAAATAAAAATATGAATCTGCCAAAATAAAAGTCCAAGTCCAGTTGTTAATGTCCAATACAAACAATTTTAATTTAATTTTTATGTAATTTCTATTTAATTGTAAACTATTTAATTTTACGTAATGACATTAAGAAAAAAAAATAAAAAAAATCTTATGTTAAATATTGTTTAGAAACTGTTGTGCTTAGCTCCCACTTATAAAGACGCCATTCCTTACACTTAGAGTAATTTCTATTTTATTGTATGTAATGACATATTGTACTAATTGATTTTAATTTAATTTTATATAATGTGTCTGTGTTATAAATGTGCAAATAGATTTTTATTTAATGTATTTTATGGATTCTAGTGATCTGAAATAAATGAATGAATAAAAGGCATGCCTCAGTAAGAAGATTTAAAAGCTCCCACTTATAAAGACGCCATTCCTTACACTTTGGGCCGTACACATCTGAAGCCCCGGACGAGAGCAGTTATTACCAATTATGGCCGCCGACCCACCGGGATTACCTGCGACGCTATCGAATAATACGACCCCCATTCATTTAGATGACAGCTCGTATTATGTTTGATTTACTATCTTTGGTATTCGATAAAGAGTGCTTGGGTGTAAATAATATCTATGATTCCAGCTTATGTATCTTGTGGGGAGTTAACCTAGATATAGACTTTAGGCTAATTATGAAAAAAAAATGGTTTTAAATCAACATGATTCTCTATATTTTAACCTTTGGCACAATCTGAAACCACGTCGTGACTAAAGCGATCGTTGCGCAAACAACACTACTTATAATAATTAGGACGTTAAGTTATCCCTCTTCCATAAACAAGTTTAAACAAGGAAAATGTATACAAGAATAAATATGATCCAATGGGTTCATTGAAGTAGATAATTGCACCTACACAATAAAAAAAGAAAAAAAAAGTTTAAATAAAATTGTAAGCATTTATTTACTGAATTTTTAAATGCTGCTCCTAAACGTAGGTACTGAAAGGAAGCTTTAGTTAAACTATGTAATTTCATGACAAGAAAACATATGTTATACATATATGAGAATAGAATAGAATAGAATAATTTATTTCAATCAACAAAGGATCATGAAATTCAACATAAAATAACACATCTTAACTACAAATACTTGCCTAACACTAAACGATTGCTCAACAAATGAACCAAACAGCAATGGTTGAGGTATTGGCAATTAAACCTCTGCGCGAATACCCTCAGGATGCCGCTGAGGCTTGCCCGAACCCTACAGACCAGGGATATGCTCTGTTTACGCATGGTCGTGTAGAAACAGTCTACTTATGACTCGGAGAACATCCCTGATGCGTTACAAAATCGGGGCAGGCTAATCAGCACCCTAAATGTTGCTGTGCCCGACAGGGTCCATATTAATCTTTTACCTTGTTACACCATCTATGTAATATGATGGGTGTAAATAGACCCTTAACATAACCAAAAGGCACTTGTTCTCCCCGTCTTTGCGATCATTTTATTGTTCTAGACCATACCTGGGAACCTTCTAGTTACGGAGAAATTGGGGGTCAAAGTCCCAACTTTTAGTCACAAGTTTTTTTTTTAAATACATGTTTTTAATGTATTTTTTTTACTTTACACACCTCCACGACCCCCGTACTATTCAATCCATCCATCAGCACAATGCTTTGAGTGCTTTCCATCGAGTCCTACCGTAAAACGTGATTTTTCACCACAAAAAAAAGTCGATCCCCAGCAATAATTTTTGCGTAAAGTTACTTAGTTTGATGTACAGAATGCTTGGTTGACGGCTATGTGAAGGGTCTGTTTACACCCTGTATATGGAATGCAATAAAGACTTGAGTATTGAAAAAACGCATTATTATAATGCACACGCAGGGCATTGTACTGTGTGCGCGTGTATGAGGCCCATAGGAAGTAATAATGATTTTACCGCCCCATTTTCCGCAAACATTCCAATTTGTCAACAAAGATCCACCCAGGGTGGGTGGGTGGGCCAACAAATCCTATGAAGACGAGTCAATTTGTTGCTCGACAGTGTATTAGCCAAATTGACTATCGGAAACCGAGAGAATCGGGCCGACCACCGTTACACTGGCCCTGCTAGCCGTTTGCAAATTGCAATCCCGGCATTTTCAATTGCGCGCCTTTTCGTGCCCGACAGTGTAATAACGACCGAATTTACCAATACTAAAATGAACTTTAGCCTCCAAGGAATAAGGTTGAGCTTTGTTTGAGGGGAAAATTTTCAATTTGATAAAGTGAAAACACTTTAGGACCATGTTGATGCGGCCATAGGCGGTTCTTTTGATAGCTTTACACATTTCAATGTGGTTGGATCAGCTGTTTTGTAGCCGTTGACTGACTGATAAAATGCTCTATTTAATAAAAAAAAGGTACTTTTTTAGGATCGCATTAAGTTACCTAGCAAAACGTCGCTCCACTGAGCCTGAGGGCGTCCCACCGCATGCACATTCGCAGTCTCCGCTCAAGAATACGTCTACCCCAACGGTGATCGGTTCTACGGCTAATACAGTCTGACTAGGCTAGACTGTATTCTTAGTTTAGATTTTCAGACTACTGGAAAAAAATATTAGATTAATTTTAATCGTCAAGTGACTTCGCTATCGGTAAAAATGACAAACGTTCATACAAGCTTTGGATTCTTTAAAGACATGGTATTGTATGACTGTTGGACGTTGGGACTGGGGAAGGTTACAAAAACCCCATGGTTCAAAGATTCTTTCGCCTTTTATTTACTTTACGGCTGGACCGAATTTGACGGGACTTTTACTGGCAAATAGCTGATGTAACTTCGTCTACTTTTATCTTAGAAAAAGTATTAGGATTCAGTGAAAAAAAAAAAATAAAACCCATGAAATTGTTAACCAAATCCAATTCAACAAATTCAGGGTAGTAATATTTTAATAATAATTCGAAGGTCGCGGTCAACATCTAGTTCTCTCTAAAAAACAAGATAGTAAAAAGTAATTTGTGAGTCATCAACGATTAACAGATTCTGGTCTTCCAGTAACTTGAAACAAAATCGTTTACTCGGGTAAGCACCTGAAACTTGAACGTTTAAGTATCGGAGTAAGTTAACTGAACAACTTGAAACAATCAACTAAGTTTCCCTGAATTTTAACCGTCATTTCTCACGTTTTAACTTAGCGCAAAGTTAAGCCGCTTTTGTTTTTTAAAAGATGCTTCTTCTTTAAATAGTTAAATTATTTTCTTAAAGCAGAAAATGGAAGGGCTATTATAGTTTGGGGGTATGAAAAACAGGATGTAAAGTCCTTCATCCTCCATAGAAATGGGAGGATCCTCCGACCAGACGGGTGTTATGTCTGGTGGGCTACTTCCCGACAGTTTTTGTCGGGTTCTTCTATTCAACATTAGTTTTAGTATATATGCGAAACCTGATACACGTGTAAAGAATCTATGTACAAAATTTCAAAACTGTATCATGAAAAATCACAAAGTTATAAGCTTGTTCTGTTACCTAGTTGTCCGCACCAAAACGTGGTCACCACGCAGCGCGCGCCTCCAGAGTCGTCTTGAGCTCATTGATAATAATAATTTGGCAGTAGCTACCTAAATTATTACGATAGGTACTCAAAGTCGCTCGGTGTCCAACTTTTAACTTTTTAAAATATTTTTGGGAAAAAATATAACACGGTTTAAAAATTATTTTAATCGATTCAGTTAATTATTCTGAACAAACTATATTCAGGTTTCGCATATACTTAAAATAATGTTGTATAATTTTAGTTCGCGAATAACTTTACTTGCGCGATGTAGGATTTAGGCGTATTTCGATGTTTAGTTCATCGTCTGTGTCATAGATGACGCTGTCGTACTTTTTGTTCTATGTTGCTTTAGTACTTTTTGTAGTGCCGCTACAATAGTACAGACACCCAGCACATCAAGCTACGACAGTTTGTTAAATTTCTTTAATAGATTTTCATCTTTATCGCTAAAGCATTAGGTTCATTGTTGATTGGGAAAATTTGACAGTTTCGGGTAGCTTGTTTGTCTGGCGTCTATACAGGAGGTACTCTGACGAAGTCTTTTTATAACGGCTAGAAATCTTACTTAATCTTCAAACTAAAATTATAAATGCGAAAGTTTGTGAGGATGGATGAATGGATGTATGTTACTCTTTCACACAAAAACTACTGAACGTATTTAAATGAAATTTAGCACTCACATAGTTTATAACCTGGATTAACACATAGGATACTTTTTATCCCGGTAGTGTGATTCCGTGGTACAATTATCGAACTGACGGCGAAGCCACGGGCATAAGCTAGTATCAACTAAATATCACAAGGTTTTGGCTCAGTATGCATTTTTTTTTTTTTTTTTTACGACTTTGACATGGTGTAACTTTGGGCTCCCACATGGGTGCGGCAGCTGACTCACGTTTAGATGATTAGTGCATATTAAAAGAAAAGAAAGAAAGAAATAAAATAGAAATACATAATAATAATACTAGAAATTAATTTCATTTGGTATAAAATTGCTCGCAAAAATTGCGCACTGCCCCTCGTATTATTATAGAGATTCATTTCCCCGGTCGCGCAGTGTTATTGAGTTAGTCTATCAGAAATTTCTCATTAACACTGAAGTTTGAATTTGTGTCCACTTGATGTCAATAGGCTTGCCCCTATTACATGACACTTAAACATAACTAGCAAAATGTAGATACATTATTATCTATACATCTCTACAAATAAATAAAATTGAAGTATCCGTTTGTAATGTCAAAATAACAGCTTTTTACCGAAAGCATAATATATGAAAGTAAATACGGCACTAAAAAAAACCTTTTTTTTAAGTTAATGCCTGTCTCTCTACTTGTTCCGGCTAATCTCTGAAATGACTGAACCGATTTTGACGGGCCTGTATAGGCAGACAGCTAATGTTATAGTTAACTAGCTGGAGTAACTTACGCTACTTTTATTGTAGATAAACAATTAGGATTGCTTGCAAAAAAATGTAAAACCCTTGAAATTGTTAACAAAATCCGATTCAAATACGGAAGTAATAATTTCAGGCGGACGAAGGTTGCGAGGCGCGTTACACCTCTACCCTACCCTTCTCGGATTACAACCTTGAAGTTATGTTACGGCAGTAAAAAGACTCGAACACTGCACTGGGAAATAAATATTTAAATTCAATCCAATCTGCTTCTACAAGCAAGCCTTTACAAGATCAACTGTGAACTTATTCGCTAATGGAAATCCTTTGAAACGCTCTCTGCTTCCTGACGAGAAATGCTATCTTTTCATACCGCCATATTTATTACGATGCTTCTCTTCTTCAATCGGTCCCTAATTACTGAGGATCGTGATCAATGGACCCCTTTAAACGGACAATCTGCCTCCATCGACTCTGGTCCAAAGTTGCCATCACCCTGCTGAAATTTGCTTGAGGACGCAGCTTTTTTTACTTCGTCGGACTATCATGTTGGCGAAAAGCCTCGTGCTCTCTTGCCTTCGGTATTGCCAACAATGACCAGCTTTTCAAGGCTGCTAACTCCCCTTCGCATTATGTGGCACAGCAGTAACAGTAGACTGTGTCATACTCATTATTCTCATTAGATATTGATACCCATCACGTATGTTAAGTTTCAAGGGATAACTTAATTTGACCTTGTAGAACCAACGCTATCTTTTTTTTTTTTGAAATTTTTACCCCACACTAGGAATCAAAATCAAAATCAAAATCATATATTTCAAATAGGCCAATTACAGGCACTTTTGAATTGTCGAAACAAAGACAACAATGAAAAATAGCTACAGTCCCAGTCACAAGGCATAAAAACTGTGAAAGTACTGTAGTTGCCCATTCCCTAACGTAGATCTCTATGGAGAAGAACGGGCAAGAAACTCCATGGACACTGTTTTAAATCAGAATACTTTACAATACCTTGGTTACATCATTTATGTTGAGATGGTACATTATGTGAGAACGATGTAGCAAGATGTGTACTTTAAAAGTGTCCATAGTAAAAATAAATAATTCAAACAAACCGTGGCAACCAAGAGATGACCAGTCACAACTGACAGCGCCCGTTCACGAACATGACGCATGTATCGGCACCATTCAACTCAACCATTTTGAAGGGCACTAAATGATCCGACACACGCGCCACCATCAGCGAGACATTTGAGTGAGCATGACATACTCTTAACCGCCAGGGCACATTCAAGTCAAGAAAATACGTAGGTTTCCAGCGAATGACAGCTTTCTAGTACAGAGTGCTCACACAATATGGGCTATGCGGTTATATAATACAAAAGAGATTGAATTTATACATTGCAAAGATAGTTCTACAATCTTCAGCAGCTCCAACATACTGTTTAATGCTATCCATTTATGCGCCCCTGTCCTTGTGGAGAAGGACCGGCATTGAGCCAAGCATTTTTATCAGCGATATAATCGTTCAACTTGTAATATGCTTGCTTACATAGTGTGCGTTTAATGCATGTTTTAAATTTAGTTTCATTCAGTTCAAGAATACTTTGTGGAATTTTTTTATAGCATCTCAAACAGTACCCCATGAAAGATGAGTCTACTTTAGCGAGTCTGAAGCCTGGCTGAACTAATTGGTCTCTATTTCTAGTACCGTAATTGTGTCTGTCGCCTCTTTTATTAAAAAGATGTAGATTTTTTCTTACATACATTATGTTTTCATATATGTATTGACAATGTACCGTCATGATGTTAATTTCCTTAAACAGTTCCCTTAGAGAATCACGCCTTCGAAGATTATATATGGCTCTGATGGCTCTTTTTTGCAGAATAAGTATAGACTCAATGTCTGCAGCCCGTCCCCATAGCAAAATGCCATAAGACATTATACTATGAAAGTAACTAAAATAGACCAGTCTAGCGGTATCTACATCAGTATATTGACGGATTTTTCTAATAGCATATGCTGCTGAACTTAGCCGCCCCGCTAGAGATGTTAAATGAGAACCCCATTGTAGCCTTGAATCAAGCGTAATCCCCAGGAAAACTGTTTTATCTACAAATTCAAGCTTATCTTTATTCAATACTATATCACAATCGCTACCTTTAATATTCGGTAAAGCAAATCTAATGCATTTCGTTTTTTTTTCATTTAATACTAAATTGTTTGCTGTGAACCAGTTATGGACCTGAAGTAGGGCAGAAGTAGTGTAGAATTTTTCCTGTATCGTGGGTGCGTTTACATACATTTAAACTCACATACACAAACAGCCAGACCCGGAACAACTACCTGTAGGTCATACAAATATTTGTTCCGTGCGGGGTGCAGCCGATCCGTCAGCCACTGCACCAACCACGCCGTCGTGTGTGCTATACATAAGTGCCTATTTATTATCTGAAGGAATGGAAGAAAAATTATTACGAAATATGATTTGTCGCCCGTCTGCGCACCTCTACAATAAATAGCGAATTTATAAAGACATCAATTCAAAGATTTGTTTTATCCGAAGTCCCGACTTCGACTCGGGACCGACGGATTATTAATCCTCCCAGATTAGAGGGGATCGGCAGAGCTGTCGGCTTACACTGGTGTTTCGGGCTAAAACATTTTACACAGAATGAAGACAGGATTTTGGGGGTTATGTACCGACTTCTAAAATAGGAAATCCTTATTGATTGTCGGATTATAAACTGTCGGTTGTATTTTGGCTTGAAGACCAGTTACTGCTATGTTGTACTGGCCATATGACTAACTATTGGAAGTTTTCACGTAGGCTTTTAAAATGAGTGTTTTAAAAAATAACATTCAAATGGATGTTTTTGAAATTTCGTTTTTTTTTTAAATAAAAAAGTTTGTATCTGTCTGTATGCATTTCTTTCCTTTTATTAAAGCGATAGCAGATGGATTCCTACTTTTTGCTTTCAAAGACTACAATCAAGTATTAAAAATTAAAAATTTAATTAATAATAACACTACATTTATACATTACACATACACTACATGACATCATCATCATCATAATTTCATTTCGTTTATTATTTTTATTTAAAAATGACTCGGAGCTAATAAAAGCCGCTCGAGTCGATCTTCGGGTTAAGCCACGGTTGCCTAGGTTGCTCCATGGATGAGTGACCACCCATAACATACCGAGTTTCCTCCTTGCCTCGAAAAGCGAAAGAAAAGAGACAACAACAAAAAAAAGGGTCAAACACAAACAAGATAAACAGAAAACGCAAAACTTCGCACAACGACGTTAAAAGCACCTTATTTTCTTCCTGTTCCACAAACTTCTTCAGAAAATACCTGCTATTGAATGAACGATTCATCTGGTTCAAATGTACTAAAGTTTGCCATCTATATCCCACGTCTGACTCACAACTTTACCCTACAATGTAACAACTATGTTAAAAGCTATCAATATTTCATTGCATTAGAGACTTTACTGTATGGCGTTAGGAGTGGAAGTTGCTTATGGCTACTGGCTATTGGTTGAAAAGTGGTTTTAGCTATTGGTTACAGAGAAAAATAAAGTTATGAAATGGTCTTATATATTTATGTGGCTCTAGTAGAACTCTTGTTTACTGGTAAATGGATTTCGATGAATTACTGTTTTTGTTAGTAAATGTCGTTTGTCTTGGTATGGACATGTAATGAGAAGGGATGAAACGCATGTGACTAAAAGAGTGATGGACATGAATGTTGATGAATGGAGAGGAAGAGGAAAGCCAAAGAAAAGATGGATGTATTGTGTGGTGAATGATAAAGAGAACGGAGTAAATGATGCCGTAACGTTTGACAGGGGAGAATGGAAGAAGAAAACGTATTGCGCCGACCCTAAGTAGAATGGGACAAGAGCAGGAAGATGATAACTGTGGATGTAATCTCTATGGAGAAGAATGGGTAAGAAACTCCATGGACACTCTTTTAAATCAAAATATTGTTACAACATCTTGGTTATATCATTCATGTTGAGATTTTACATAGTTGGGAAAAGGCTAGGACGATAAACAATGATTTAAAAACAGATTTCTAGAAATAACATGACCTTTTACCTATGTATATGAACCTACTATTCTATACGATATCTATAGTGTCATTATCATCTGCCTAGCCTTTTCCCAACTATGTTAGGGTCGGCTTCCAGTCTAACCGGATGCAGCTGAATACCAGTATTTTACATGGAGCGACTGCCTATCTGACCTCCACAACCTAGTGAGTATTAAGTAATACGATACCCCTTGATAAGACTGGTTGTCAGACTTTTTAGGCCACCTGTAACGACTGTCAAAGATCTAAAAATGACAGCCGGGACCAACGGCTTAACGTGCTTTCCGAGGCATGGAGGAAACTCGGTATGTAATGAGTCACCTATCCACAGACCAACCTAGGCAAGCACGGCTTAACCTAAAGATCGATCTGAGCGTATAACGCTAATAAATACTATTAACCAACACCAAAAAATAAATCAATCAACAAAATCACCAAGAAAACAGTATTCATCGAGAATAATGAACTCCGAAACACGATATATCAAAGGAAATCTATTTGCATGCATAGTGAGTTTAGGAGTACCTTCTTAACCTTGGAAACGGGACGCTGATCGCAAATTCAATCAGGAACCTTACTCTTTGATCTTGGTCCCACTGTGAGCGATGCTATACAGGGTGTAAACGGACCCTTCACGAAGCCGTCAACCAAGCAATACGTACATCAAACTTTACTTACTTTACGCAAAAAATATTGCTGGGAAACGACTTTTTTTTTGGGGTGAAAATTCACGTTTTACGGTAAAACTCAATGTAACGCACTCAAAACATTGTGATGATGGATGAATTGAATATGACGGGGGTCGTTAAGGTGTTTAAAGTAAAAATCTTACATTAAAAAAAAAACTTGTTAAAAAGTTAGAACTTTGACCCCCAATATCTCCGTAACTAGAAGGTTCCCAGGTATGGTCTAGAACAAAAAAATGATCGCAATGACGGGGAGAACAAGTGCGTTTCGGCTTCAGTAAGGGTGTTTTACACCCTTTAGATAGGTAGCTATACTTTTTAGGCAGAATAGTAAATAGAATTTTAAAAGAATGTTGTTTTAGAGTATGCTCAGATAAAAAATACGTTTTTAGTGTCTTGTCTTTGCATTTTTGATCTGTACCCCACTTTAGGAATTTCTCCTGTATCGTGGGTGCATTTACGAACATTTCAAATATCACATACACAACCAGAACAACTACATGTAGGCCATAGATACAAAAATTTGTTCCGTGGGGGATCGGACCCACGACACGCAACGCAGCAGACAATCACTCAGCCACTGCGACAACCAACATTGCTTGCTGGACATTTCTTGATGGTCGTGATAATATAATTACTCTCTTATAGCTTGCTATACAGCTCTGACGTCACGTGACAACCCCTAGCTACACCTGCCTGTTACTATAGTCCCTTTATCCGGTGATCTAACGTCGAACGCGTAAACGTGTATCGAGTTTTCGAGAAACATGCATTTTAGAGGACGTTGGGTGTACGACATTTATTTTGTGAGCTCGTGATCTTGTACGCATAAATGCTTGCTAATCTTTGTAAAGGTTTTATTATCCATGGATCGTGTTTTTCTGAGAATTTTTTAATAGAAAAGTCTCAGAAGCCCGGAGTCAGGATTTGTGCCCAGTTAGGCTCCCCTTATTACTTACATCATCATACATCTACCTAGCCTAGCTTCCAGTCTCACCGGATGCAGCTAAATACCAGTATTTTACATGGCGCGTCTACCTATCTGACTTCCACAACCCAGTTAGTACTGGGTAATACGATACCTCTTGGTAAGACTGGTTGTCAGACTTTCGGGTCACTGGACTACCTGTAACGACTGTCAAAGATCTACAATTGACAGTCAGACCCACGGCTTAACGTGCTTTCCGAGAGACGGAAAAAACTCGGTATGTTATGGGCGGTCACCCATCGACGGACCAACCTAGGCAAGCGCCGCTTAACCTTAAGATCGACCCGAGCGGCTGTTATTTTTTAGCTACGAGCTACTCCTGTTTCACGAGTTAAAACACAACTACATAATAACTACTCAAATTCAAATCAAAACCACACAACTGATCATACGCACGACGTCCAATCAAGCTTTGCAAAACCAAATGAAGCTGATCTCTCATTATGCGGGAAGCTTACACAAAGCGAGGTCAGGTTATACTGTATATGTATAGCTTCATGTGTCGCCGTGTGTACCTTTGTGCTCAATACTCAATAGTGATCACAAATAGACACAATAATGCATTATCACTATCATTTCAACCGATCCACAAATGATTAAAGCCAGGAATACATTTGCCTGACATGTCATGAGACACTTGGCAAATTTCAAAGAATATTTTCTCGGGATATAAGTATTGGTACTTTGGGAAAAGACCAATTTTACAATATCATGGGTTCTAAGATCCTATCCGTGGAATACCGTGTAATTTCAATCAATACTTTAGGAATAAACAGATTGCATTGTGCCACATCAACTTCATCAAATCTGCCAAGTTGCTTCCCAGAAATGTTGGGGTCGGCTTCCAGTCTAAGCGGGTCTTACAGTACTAATGTCTTACCAGTATTACATGCAGTGCCTACCTATCTGATTTCACAACCGAGATTTAAGCACAGGCCACACCGCCAGCTAGCGAGCGAGCGAGCGACCCAAGCGAGCATCGCTTCACTTCTTTTCATACTTTGGATCACACCGCGAACCACAGAACTAAGCTATGTCAGCGATACAAAAGATGCGAACGAAATATCCGGCCCGCTCGCTCGCCCGCCCCTTCGGCCGCCCGTCCGTAGTTATCGGTGTGAACCCACAAAGTCTAGCTCGTCAAAGCTTCGCTTAGTTTATATGGTTTCCCTCACCTCGCTTCGCCCGCCAGCTAGCGAGCGAGCGAGTAAGCTGGCGGGGCGTGTGGCCTGCGCTTTATTGTATAACCCTGAAGTAAGACTGGTTCTCACTTTTTCAGGCTTCTGACTGTCTCATAATGGTTATCAAAGATCCATAAGTGACAGCCGGAATTAACAGCATATCACGGATGGTTCACCTAGGGTCGTATAACTAATATGCAGATGCATTTGGAAACTGACCCCAACATACATAATTGAGAAAATGAAGAACATGATATCATGATCCTGTGTATTTATGGCTTTATTTCAAATTGACAGCTGCCGATACAAATGCAGTCACGTGTGAAACAAACATGGTCATATGTGTATTGAAAGCCTTGCGTTGTGTAGAATTCAGTACTGAAATGTATTTTGGAACTGTTTCAGAGGAATGTGCAGAGGGAAACGCGTGTTTATTCAAGTGAATGTTACTTGTTTCGGCGCGTTGTGAAGTGCCGAAATATATCATTCGGTATTACGAAACGAAACACCTATATGAGTGGACGTGCATGTAGTTATTGAGTGTTCAAATCAAATCAAATCAAATCAAAATCATATATTTCAAATAGGCCAATTACAGGCACTTTTGAATTGTCGAAACAAAGACAACAATGAAAAATAGCTACAGTCCCAGTCACAAGGCATAAAAACTGTGAAAGTACTGTAGTTGCCCATTCCCTAACGTAGATCTCTATGGAGACGAACGGGCAAGAAACTCCATGGACACTCTTTTAAATCAGAATACTTTACAATAACTTGGTTACATCATTTATGTTGAGATGGTACATTATGTGAGAACGATGTAACAAGAAGTGGGGCTTGGGTTAAAATTGAATAGGCCTTTCAATTTAGTAACAAAACCTGATATTGTTGTGCATATGACACTCTTTCACAAATATTTTGGTAAGCTGGTTCATTTTGGTCACTTGGTGCACTTATCAATATGTTTTATTGGTTTACTTGTAGTTTCTGAGAGTAAAATGAATCTGAAGTAGACTCAAACAATGTGATGTTCTTCAAAATAAAACTTGTGGGTAATCTTGTGGACTTTCTGTATTCAAAAAGGCAAGTGCTTAGCAGGACCTACGACTATTACAAATCGAAGCTACTATCTTCTACCTACAATTTTTCCAACTATATTGGAGTCGGCTACCAATCTAACCAACACATAAGTGTAGCATTGTTTAGACTGGTAGCCGAAGTACCTTTCTGTATAGAAAAAGAGACTTTAGAGACCTGCAGTACGACTATTATAAACCAATTGCCAACCTTTTCCCTACTATGTTGGAGTCAGCTGCCAGTCTAACCAATGCCCCACAATGTATACTATTAACAAAAGAACTCTAAACGAGACACCTACAAGCGTTTACACTCAGATTTGTTTCTTTCACGTTCATATGTCTCGTCGCTGTGACTTGTCTCCGAAGTCGCTCTCAAACCACGCGTGTCGCATGTTTGTAGGACCGGTTCCAGTACCAAAGTATGAGCCGGGAAATCCCGGTTCTGCATTCTCTAAGCATGACCCTTAAGCTCGTGTTCAAGCATGCACCATGCTTCTGACGTTTCGGACACACCATTAACCTGATGAAAATGTCTAAGCAGTGAGAAATTCTGGGAAAGTTCTTCGGTATTAAAAGTATTTGCGATGCCCAATTTTGATCAAAGGAGCACTAAACCAGACATCTACAGGCGTCTAAATTCAGGAATATCGGGTAGCAATACAGTTTGATTAGATAGCGCCAGCGCCGTGCATACAAACAGTTCATTACGTCAGATTAACGGCTGGTGCTGTTAGGAAACCAGGTCTCGTTTGATGGAAGCTTTTAGTGCCGATTAGCCTGGTATCTGTGGAAATTAATGTAGATTCCGAATTTCCGTTTTATTTATTTACTAGCTTTTGCCCGCGGCTTCGCTCGCGTTCATTTAGAATTTGAAAATCAATTCGGGCTGTACTGTGTTTGTAATAATAAAATTCAATCATGATTCGAAAGACACGTGGCACCATCTACTATCATAAGGACGTTATTGTTGTTTTCCTCGGGAACAGTACTTTTTTTCGAGATAAAAGATACCCTATGTCCGTGACTGTACACCTGATAACGTATATGCGAAATTTCGGGATGATCGGTTCAGATCCTTAAGCGTGAAAAGGTAACAAACAAACTAACTTTCGCATTTATAGTATTATAATTATAATATACTAGCTGTTGCCCGCGACCTTCGTCCGCGTAAAATTGTATAGCTTATAACCTTCACTATCCAACACTAAAAGAATTTTTCAAATCGAACCAGTAGTTCCTGAGATTAGCGCGTTCAAGCAAACAAACAAACAAACTCTTCAGCTTTATAATATTAGTATAGATAAGTAAGGAAATTGTTATCAAAACGCTTAAATGCTAACAATAATCATATTACAATGTCAAATGTAATTATGATTATTGGCTTATGTGGCTTTCGTCGACCGAAACCTTTAGAGAGAATATTTGATTGTCATCAGAAATAATGTAATGTAAAGCCAAGGAAATTAGTCGTAAGGTAAAGAGCTTTAAGATGAATAGAAAGCCGTCCCTCAGCATCATATCACCATCTCAGTTCTTTGCCTTACGATTAATTTATAAAGGGTGTAACAAGACCCTCAACGAAGACGAAAGGCACTTGTTCTCCCCGTAATTGCGATCATTTTTTTGTTCTAGATCATACTTGGGAACCTTCTAGTTACGGCAATATTGGGGGTCAAAGTTCCAACTTTTTCACAAGTTTTTTTTTAATACTTCTTTTTAATGTAAGATTTTTACTTTAAAAATCTCCAAGACCCCCGTACTATTCAATCCATCCATCAGCACAATGTTTTGAGTGCGTTACATTGAGTCCTACCGTAAAACAAAAAAAAGTCATTTCCCAGCAACAATTTTTGCGTAAAGTTACATAATTGGGTGTACACAATGCTTGGTTGACGGCGTCGTTAAGGGTCTTGTTGAACCCTGTAAGAAAGGACGACTAGACTATCCAAAATTACTACACACGACAGTCCCATCCTTGAAGGAAAATAACATAAGATTGACACGTTACACTTTTACCGATAGCAACCATTAAATTGTGTAAAGTGCTGTATAGTTCTTTTGGCGCATTAAGGACATTGCTAAAAGGAACATTTGTGAAATTGTCTGTGGAAAATACAAGATGGCGTCGTTAGTTTTTCCTTTCACCACGCGGCAAAAGAACCAAGCAAAACTATTAAAAGATTTTCTTAATAATTCCGAAAGTGTCCCAAGTTTAATGACGAAAATGCAATTAATTTTGACGTTAACCGTGCCGTCAAAATTAAGTCATATAGTTATTTATTTCGCAACCTTAACGAAGCTAAAAAGAACAAAGGCATTTTCTTGTAATTTACAAGAATGGCTCAATAAGGATTATTCCCAAGTGTTTTTCTTGTTTCATCATCATCATCATCTGCCTAGCCTTTTCCCAACTACGTTGGTGTCGGCTTCCAGTCTAACCGGATGCAGATAAATACCAGTATATTACATGGAACGCCTGCCTATCTGACCTCCACAACCAAGTTCGTACTGGGCAATACGGTACCCCTTGGTAAGACTGGTTGTCAGACTTTTTCTGCCACTGACTACTTGTAACGACTGTCAAAGATCTACAAATGACAGCCGGGACCAACAGCTTAACGTGCTTTTCGAGGTATGGAGAAAACTCGGTATGTAATGGGTGGTCACCCACCCATCCACAGACCAACCTAGGCAAGCACGGCTTAACCTAAAGATCGACCCGAGTGGCTGTTATTATTTAGCCACGAGCTGCCCAATTCCTTGATTATCTTGTTTCTAAAATAAAATTTAATCTAGCATAGTCTGTTAACGAAAAAGCTTTTAGGCGATCAATTCTTGAAGTACAAAGTAAATCTTTAAGAATATAATTAAATCTTGAAAAGAACAGGTTGGTTTAATAGAAGTTTGGGATTAAGAAATAAATTGTTTTAGGGCTTAGTGCCTACTTTAATCACCAAAGTCTGTAAGAAAAATAAACCTAGAGATAATTTTAGGCCTTCATCTTGGACGGCGAGTTATGGGCTAGCTCGCCGTCCGGCCGTCTTATGACGACAGGCCGTGTCGACGGCGCGTTCGTGTTCCACGCGCGCCTCAAAGAGATGTCAGCAACCACGTAGGGGTCCGCATGGGCCGATGCCTGCCAGGGCTGCGGGACTGTTCGTAAGAGCCCTGGAACACAAAGGGCACTAAGGTCTGACACTCCCTTCCGCTCCGCCCAGAGCGGGGGGGGGGGGGGGGGGTCATTTGATGATTTCCCATCCTAAAAAAAAAGCTGATCGATTATTGGATATTTGAAACTCAGATCATGTAGTCTTGGGTTAAAATCGAAATCACACTCAGTTTCAATGCGAGTATGACGATATATTTTTTCCCCCTTTTGTGTGATAACTACTTGAAGAAGTAGTATTATTATTAGAACCTGTCTCGTTAGTCGAGTGGTCGCAATCGCGACTGCTGAGCATGAGGTCCTAGTACGAATCCCGTGTGGGAAAATTGTCATTGGGCTTTGCCATCAGGAATTTCTCAGAAGCAGCCACGAATGAAAATAAAATTAATCTGAATACATAAATAACATAAAAGATAGATAGAAGCTTAGATATAAGCCAAGCCATATATCACCTTAATGATTCGTAACACAATTACGTTTGATTCCGCCCATTACAGCCAAGATATCTATCTATACAACATTATTTTTAGTATATGCGAAACCTGAATATAGTTTGTTCAGAATAAGTAACTGAATCGATTCCAATAATTTTTAAACCGTGTTATATTTTTTTCCCAAAAATATTTAAGAAAGTTAAAAGTTGAACACCGAGCGACTTTGAGTACCTATCGTAATAATTTAGGTACCTACTTCCAAATTATTATTGCCAATGAGCTCAAGACGCGCTGCGTGGTGACCTCGTTTTTGTGCGGAAGACTAGGTAACAGAACAAGCTTATAACTTTGTGATTTTTCATGATAGAGTTTTGAAATTTTGTACATAGATTCTTTACATAAAAATACTAGACACGTGTATCAGGTTTCGCATATACTAAAATTAATGTTGTATATCCCTATACATTAGCTATACATACGAAGGTGTACATACCACGGCCTTAATAGTCTATTCAGATCCAGTTATCGGTTAATCTTGCCGTGTGGTCGTGACTGCAAATAGGGACATTTCCTGCGGATATTGCTGCCGTTGATTATGGCAAAGATGTGGAGATAGGCAGGCATCTAGGTAAGGTTGCCATGTACCCGGTTTCACTATCATGAGATGCCCAAATAAATGCCTAAATAAATCAATTATGTTGAATTTGCAACAGGGTAATAATGTTTTGGCATTCATTAAGGGTCCGTTTACACCCTGTATAATACGTATACGTATGTTGTCCAAACGAGATTAAAATCAACCCACCACAAGCAATAACGTTAAATATTCTTAAAGAGGCTAATATTTGGCAGACTTCAGCTGATATGACAGTAATTAATAGGAAAACATTATTATACCTAAGCCGACATTATGAAACAAAATACATGTCACATTAGTTGTGACACAATACAGCCGAGAGGAAACAACATGACTGACATTTTGATTTAATGAACATGAACATGTCGCTGTGAGGAAATAAGCGTTGATTAGGGAGACAAGGTTGTAAACAGACTGACACGAGTAACGAGAATGTTCATCTCTAGCTGTACAAGAATATTTTGGCACGTGAATAAAATCGGAATTAAAGTCGACATCTGGTTTTTTTTAACAAAATAAAAATCCTAACAAGCTTTTACTAGCTTCCTGTAAATATGTAAAAAATCTTTGAAGTTAAAGACCCACGTCTCGGTTTCCGATTGAGCTGATTGATTTTGCATACATATTTAGCTTGGATGACAATGTATGGTTAGACGTCATTCTAATAACAACAACAACATCAATTTATTTTAAGGCTAATTTGGCCCATAGATATATACCTTACAGACTAACATAAGGGGAAGGGCGGGAGGTTCGGTTGGGGGCGGGGAGGAATACGAGAACTAACCTGCTGCGCGAGGCGTCGCTCACAAACACTCTCCATACTCTCAACCTCATTGCTGCGGACTTGGACATATTTTGTTGCGCTTTGGGTGAATTTACCTCTAGAATTAGCTATGTTAAAAACAGTTGAACTATTAAAATTGTAAGTGTGCTACAATATCGCATTGGGTCTAGCCCGTAAGGATATTTGTGTTTAGAGTAGATAAATAAATATATAAATAACATTTTCATAACTTTAAGAATACCTACCAATTTTTATATCATCCAACAAAGTCAATTACCAACCTATTATATACAGACTAAAAAGAACTAAAGTTATGATAAAAATAAGACTAAAAGAAAGAAAATATAAACATCTAAACAAAGACGACAATAGGACACTTAGGCGTTAAAGTATTCCTCCGCATCGCTGTCATCTGGACACGTGCCCAGAAAAAAAAATATATAAATAAGTATGTCTCGATCTGTAAGTCTCTTTTTTCTGAATTAATTGAAAGTTACTGGACTAAAATCGGTGAGTAACTAATATCAGAAGATTTGTATAACGCAAATCTACATCAATTAATTAAACGATTTTAATATGTCAGTTTTAGTTTCATAAAAGGGTATTTATACGAACGTTGGCTTCCGTAAGCTGTAACTTCAATTACAATGATTAAGCACGACTGGGGACGGCAAGGGAAACAAAAACAGAGAAGTACCAACAGTAATTAATTGCAAGGGTTGACCACAGTGTAGGAGGAAGCGATTTTATATGTACTTTTGACTGTAGATGTTTTTTGTGATAATTTTACCGGACTTTGATGGAATATCAGTAAAATAGTCAGTTTATTTTCTGAAGGAGACTGCTATTATTCTGGAAGAAAAGGCTTAATAAAGACAGTTGAGGTCCCTGTACCTAAGAATACGTTAATTTATTTTTCGTATTAGGTACTCATCATCATCTGCCTAGCCTTTTCTCAACTATGTTGGCTCCAGCTTCCAGTCTAACCGGATGCAGCTGAATACCAGTATTTTACATGGAGCTACTGCCTATCTGACCTCCACAACCCAGTTAGTACTGGGTAATACGATATCCCTTGGTAAGATTGGTTGTTAGACTTTTTGCGCCACTGACTACCTAACGGCTGTCAAATATCTACAAACGACACCCGGGACCAACGGCTTAACGTGCTTTCCGAGGCATGGAAGAAACTCGGTATGTAATGGGTTGTCACCCATCCACAGACCGACATAGGCAAGCACTGCTTAACTTAAAGATCGACCCGAGCGGCTGTTATTATTTAGGTACTTATTGTTATAAATAACCTAACTTCGACACAACAGTAGGCCACTACACAAAGGGCCGAATTCCAAGTTTATAGTCACTATTAAACCCGAAACTAGTTCAAAACAAGTCGCGTTGAATTCGTGCATCTGTGGTGAATGGATACTTGTTGTACACCAACCTTAATGATTTAGTTGCAGATAGGATCCAGTCTATGGATAAAGGAGATTGTCCCAAGACACCGCAGGGCTGTCAGTCCGCTCAGGCGAGTCATAAAAACTGATTTAATTAAAGATCACCGTCTGTTTGAATGTACGAGATTTATTTCTATGAGTTTAGATGAAAGAAATTAAGTCGTTTCTAAGAATAAATTGTGTATTTATTTGTCTAAAACCATGGTCACCGTGCTTATAATTGCAAATCATTTGGTAGTAAAGTTTACAAATACAGGATGTAAACAGACCCTTCACATAGCCGTCAACCAAACATTCTGTACATCAAACTAAGTAACTTTACGCAAAAATTATTGATAGGAATCGGCTTTTTTTTTGGGTGAAAAATCACGTTTTACGATAGGACTCGATGGAAAGTAGTCAAAGCATTGTGTTGATGGATGGATTGAATAGTACGGGGGTCGTGGAGGTTTGTAAAGTAAAAATCTTCCATTAAAAACATTTAATAAAAAACTTGTGATAAAGTTGGAACTTTGACCCCCAATATCTCCGTAACTAGAAGGTTCCGGGTCTGGTCTAGAACAAAAAAATGATCGTAAAGACGGGGAGAACAAGTGCCTTTCGGCTATGTTAAGGGTCTATTTACACCCTTTATAAACATAACGTATTTCTTCATAGAAATGAATCTCCCTCTATGGTTAATAATGTTACAAAGATTGGTGAAGATTTAGTTGGAGAGCCGGTGAGCGCCGATCGTCCGCGCGGTCGGGCAGTGTACGTATGTTGGGAATCATCAGATTTTGTACTAGCCAATGTGACTTTAGATCTGCTTCACCGCCTGACCGCGCGGACGAATAGTATCGTGAGAGAATTGTCTATTAGAGCCAGTTGAGGATCCTATAAGAATACGTTGATTAGTTTCAAGTGTGAAGAAACTAAACTTCGGCCTAGTAACAATAACAACATAAGTGCTAAGACCTTTCACGACCAGTCCGAAGCTAGACGTAACTAGCCCGTGTTGATTTTGTGCATCCATGCTTAGCAGATCTTGCTACACAGCGACCACAATAATTTAGTTGCAGATGGAATTAGGAGACAGATTCTATTCTATACTCAACCTTATCGACACAAAAAATGTCACTCAAAATGAAAATGACTTCTGAGTTGACGTTGTAGCATACGGGGTGGAAGGCACACCGATGAGAAAACGATTTCCACGTATTCAACGTAACGTACAACGGACACCAACGAGAAAACGGTATCCACGTTGAATACGTACGTACGTTCCTTCCATCCCGTATGCTAAAACGTCCACTCAGAAATCATTTTCATTTTAAGAAAAAATTCATTCGGTACAAAACGATACGTACGAAAAAAATCAGCTGTTTCCTACAAAAGTGCAATACCTACACTGTCAAAATGTATGGAACAGCAGTTTTTTTTTTAACCGATGGAAGTTCTATGTGGGGGGGATTTTTGTATTCAGAATGATGTACTGAATATGACTGTGGTAACTGTTTTCGTGTCGGTGTCTCTTCCACACCGTATATACTGTGATGACTTATTTGCAAACAGGACTAAGGAAGTCTATCTCAGCCAAATGACAAAAATATCTTACTCAAATAATTCAATCCGCGTCGCGCCGGTCTCTGAACATTCCTCACCAGAACAGTAGTGTCGGGGGCCTATTTACTCCAGATAAATAATGTAAGGTCTACCTCCCGCGGGGACCGTTAGCTGGACCTCACGTCCACTATTGTGTCGACTCGCCTTTGTTGCCAAACTTTGGTAAAAGCTGAATATTCTGGAATAGGTGGTAAGGGTGTTTGTGCACTATGAGGAATTGTACTGTCCGGCAGTCCGATTTTTTACGGTCCGATGTGGCATGAAAAAAACGGATGATTGACTTTTGCACTTGTCCGTCTTTTAGGGTAGGACTCTTTAAAATTTCACGCCACGCAGCGTAATTGCGCTAGGAACGATGAGTTTCTTGGAACGACGGCAGTTGCTTGCTTTATACCTACTTGCTAAGACGTAGAAGATAAAAAGAATTTTAAGTCCCTTTAATAAGTGAAAGGTACTTGACAGGATCATTTTACATAAACCACAATAAATTGAGGCAGGACGAAAGAATTCATTTTAACTACTATCGGATGTCTACAGCTACTTAAGATTTTTTTAAAAACGGCCCTGAATGGGGAAAAATAAAATGTCTGACGCGGTAAAATTACGTATAGTGCACAAATTATTACATGCATTTATGTCGTGCCATATCGGATCGTAAAAAATCGGACTGCCGGACAGTAAACTTCCTTGTAGTGCACAAACGCCCTAAAATCTTTTTTGTATGACATAATTACTATGTTCGGAGCTCGTAGCTTAATAATAACAGCCGCTCGGGTCGATCTTTAGGTTAAACCGTGTTTGCCTAGGTTGGTCCGGGGATAGATGACCACCGATTACAAACCGAGTTTCTACGGTGCTTTGAAAAGCACGTTAAGCCGTTGGTCCCGGCTGCAATTTATAGAGCTTTGACAGTCGTTACAGGTAGTCAGGTGGCCTGAAAGTCTCGACAACCAGTAAGGGATATCGTACAACCCAGTACAAACTGGGTTGTGGAAGTCAGATAGTCAGTCGCTCTATGTAAAATACTGGCATTCAGCGGCATGCGGTTAGACTGGAAACCGACCGAAACGTAGTTGTGAAAAAGCTAGGAAAAAAAAAAAAAAAATCATGATAATTACTTAGTTATGTTATGTTATGTTTTCTATCTACAGCTACATAATATAACTTCACGCTTGAATTTTCCCGAAGGGTTATGCAGAGGTGTACCTATCGGTATTCTAACTTAACTGTAGCTGACGAAATGTAACAACGGTGTGTCTTGCCAAAGGCCATTTAGTTACCCAGTTGCTAATGGGAAGTTGCGGGGTATCTTCTCGTCCAACTTACCGCAGTGTCTCAAGACGAAGGTCTATGACCAGTGTGTGTTGCCAGTGATTACAAACGGGCCCGAAACGTGGTCGCTCACAATGGGCCTTATCAGAAGGCTTAAAGTCACCCAAAGGGCAATGGAGAGGGCTATGCTCGGAGTTTCCTTGCGTGATCGAATCAGAAATGAGGACATCCGCAAGAGAACCAAGGTAACCGACGTAGCCCGAAGAATAGCCAAACTGAAGTGGCAGTGGGCAGGGCACATTGCTCGCAGAACGGATGGCCGATGGGGCCGAAAAGTTCTGGAGTGGCGACCGCGAACCGGAAGACGCTGCGTTGGAAGGCCTCCCACTCGGTGGACCGATGACCTGGTGAATGTTGCAGGGATCCGCTGGATGCGAGTCGCACGGGACCGGTCAATGTGGCGACACTTGGGGGAGGCCTATGTCCAGCAGTGGACGTCTTTCGGCTGAAATGATGATGATGATTGCTAATGGAGGTCAGATAGGCAGTGAGTCCATATAAATTACTTGTATTCAGCTATTCGGTAAGACTGGAAGCCGATCGCAACATAGTAGGCAATACTTGGACAAAGGCTAGGCAGATGATGAAAAAGTCTCAACATCATCATTCTCCTATCCCATATCCCAATTTATTTGGGCTCAGCACAGCATGTCTTCTTCTTCCATACTTCTCTATTACTCGTCATCTCATCAGACACTTCCTTTCTTGCCATATCATCCTTCACACAGGTATATTAAATACAATGACCAGTATCACAAGTTACTATCCACATAACATAACGCCTGCAAGCAGAGGTGTACCTAATAGTACACCCACATTTTATTTATTTATTTATTTAACACTTCAAGCACAAAGTACAGAGGCGGACTTAATGCCATAGGCATTTCCGACCAATCAATCTTTGGGTGATGCAGAGACAAACAGTGGTAGGTGTAAATATATCTGCAAAAAAATAATTTATTACTAAGATAAACTACAAGGATATATAAAATACTATAAATATATATCAATATATTATATAAAAAATAAAAAAAAATTAAAATATATAAAAAAAAAAAAAAATAATAAATATATTATGTAAATTTTACCAGTTATGTTTAAGTGTAATAGTAACTTAGGCCCACCCCGCCTACGTTACTATCCGTATCTTATTAAATCTTTACATCTCAAAAAGAACACACCATTACCAAGCAATACTTCTTCTTTCGCATATTACCTCCTGTCACATAAATGACAATACAAGGAACATGCAAAAGGGTCCCTTTACGAATCTAAGGGCCCAAAATAACAAAGATGGCCGACCTTTGCTGCCCAACCCTTTGTATGTAAGAACCCTCTGACTTCCTAAGTATGACCTTAACGATATTGTTACTGCATGTATGTATATTTGTGTGTTGTGGGTTTATTAACATTTGGTAACAATGTTATTATGTTGCAGTGTAATTTTCATATACAGGGTGTTAGTAGCGAAGGGTCAATTTTTGTAAGAGGTAAGCCGGAGTACATATCTTTAATGTGATTATATTATTTGTCTATAGAATACTGACTGTGCCATTTTTCAAAGGGAAGCCGGTAGGCATCGAGTTCTATGGAATCTTCGCCACTGCAGGGTGTAACAAAAAGGGTATAGTCATTATCAAAGGATATGCAGCAGACCATCAAACTGAACAACTTTCTCCATGGGTCCAATTTCGTAAATGCGAACAAATTATCAGCTGTCCCATACATTTGGGTCGAGTAGGTATTGAATTTTTTTATTTGTAGTTGTTCAGTTTGATGATCCGCAGCATATTCTTTCATAATGTGACTATACCCTTTCTCTTACACCCTATACAACATTATTTTTAGTATATGCGAAACCTGAATATAGTTTGTTCAGAATAAGTAACTGAATCGATTCCAATAATTTTTAAACCATGTTATATTTTGTCCCAAAAATATTTAAAAAAAGTTTCAAGTTGGACACCGAGCGACATTAAGTACCTATCACAATAATTTAGGTACCTACTGCCAAATTATGTTTATCAATGAGCTCAAGATGACGCTGGAGGCCCGCCCGCGGGCGCTTTGCGAGGTGACCACGCTTTTGTGCGGGCAACCAGGTAACAGAATAAGCTTATAACTTTGTGATTTTTCGGTACATAGATTCTTTACATATAAATACTCGACACATGTTTCAGGTTTCGCATATACTAAAACTTAAGTTGTATACGGGGACCTTGAATTTACCCCACCTTATGAGTACAGTGTGGCACAGGGGTTTCAGTGCCACACTGTACTCATTATGTGGGGATTATATTATAAATTCTATATTAAAATAACCTATGTTTCATACTGTCATGGTGACTAACATTATCATTAACACTAGAAACGGAACAATAACAACAGCGCCGAAATATCGGGAACTCAAAACAAACAGTAGACATGGTAAATATCCCGTTTCTAGTGTAAATGTTTCGCCTAGAGCTCATTATGAAGTAACCAGTTTGTATCAATCTGTTATATCAGCAGCAGTAGACATTCAAAATTGAGGAGCTGATGACAAACATTAATACCTGAACAGCTCTTGTCCGAGGCTTTGACCATGTGGATGTTGAAAATTATCCTTCGAAACGTACCTACTATGACGATAAAAACGAATATCTTTTGCTCGTCCTTAACTCAGGTCATGGTCTACCTGTGTTCTTCATGCAAATCTTATCCATTCGGCTTTTTAATGTGGCTTGACAAAGTAAGAGGCAGACTGAATTAACTTTGTATTTATTATATTACGTACTAGCTGTTGCCTGCGACTTCGTTCGCGTGGAAATTTTGATGTGTAAGCATGAGAAAAAAAAGTATCCTGCTATTCCAGACTATAATCTAACTCTGTGTCAAAATTCATCTAGATCCGTTTAGCCGTTCTGGCGTGACTGAGTAACAAACATCCATCCAAACTTTCGCATTGAATTATATAAAGATGGACAGCATAGAGTATAGTATGGCGGTGTGGATTTAATCAATCAACATCAGTAATCCTGCGATTCGATTCAGTTAGGAATATTAAATTAAAAGAATTATACAAGGAACGCTGGTCTATACAACATTAGTTTTAGTATATGCGAAACCTGAAACATGTGAAAAATCACAAAGTTATAAGCTTGTTCTGTTACCTGATTGTCCGCACAAAAACGTGGTCACCACGCAGAGCGCTCGCGCGCGCGCCTCCAGCCTCGTCTTGAGCTCATTGATAATAATAATTTGGCAGTAGGTACCTAAATTATTGCGATATTTACTTAATGACGCTCGGTGTCCAACTTGTAACTTTTTTTAAAAATTATTGGAGTAGTTTCAGTTACTTATTCTGAACAATCTATATTCAAGTTTCGCATATACTAAAAATAATGTTGTATATAGTTTCTACATATTTATTTACTCTTTTTTCCAAAGGAAAAGCACAATCTCAAACCATCCTCATTTCGGTACCAGGGTCGCAGAAACTCCAGAAGGTATCGATTGAACAAGACACGTAAACAAAGAGTTCAGTTGTGCTCGCGAGTTACGGAGGTGTTGGCGCGAGCACCGGATATTGCGTTGTTCTGCGCAGGAAACGGGCCTCCTTCTGCCATTGTATCGCTTTGTTACTAGGGGAACACGATACACGCAGAGCTGTGAAATGCAAAGAAAATTAAGTCGTTTAATGAGCCCGTTTCGCAAACAGATCACGCCTGTAATCTCCGAAGGAATAGGCAGAGGTGTACCTAATAGTAACACACCCACATTTCGCCAATTATGTTTAAGTCCCGTGTAATAGGGGGCGAACCTATTGCCATCAACCGTGTAAATACCCAGACTTCGTGGCTGCTACTGAGAAACTACTGGTAATAGTTTGAAGAAGTAATGTGTTTTTGGCGCAGCCGTGAGACACACAATATTATCTCTTTTTTTCTGTTTAGCTTTAAGTTTTTTTTTTAATTTTTTTGCTGTGTGTACTTTTGACATGTGCCAAATAAACATGTTTTTTTCTTTTTTTGTCTTCCACTTCAGGAAGCAAGATGTGATTCAGAATATTAATGTCCCACTGCAGCGTAAGGCGTCGTCCTAATATAAAGCAATCGTCGCGCGAATACGCGATCGTCGTAAGGCATAACGCTTATTATTGTTACTCATATGTCACTTCCCGGTAATACAAAGAGTCGAACCTAGAGAGCATAAAGAGTCATTCCACAAAGAGATATTCGTATTATAGCTGTGTTTATGAAGATAATGCATATTTTAGCTAAAATATAATCGTGCATTTTTTTCTGTCTGTTTTACTTAATTTAAACTGTATATAACTCCAAAATTTCTCAAATATACCGTAGGTGGTACCCGCAAATAAGCAGCAAATTCAAATAGTGCCCATTGACCTAAATGGATGTAGAACGATTGAAAGAAACGCTCTATCGTACAACTCACAATTTGGAACAGTACTCGATTTAAAAAAAAATGTTAATATATGGTAGAAAATTAAAAAAAAAACAATATTAATTGTAGTGGTACTATTTCCAATGTAATGTATTTTGGCACTTTTGTTGCATATTTCGAGCATTTACGATGCATGTTTCGACGATTTTCAGTTACAAAAATCCGGTGTCTAGATAAAAAACACAATATTTTCACAAACAAACCCTACGAAGTTTCGAGAAAGCATCGATACAACAAATATTTACCCTTTCAAATGGTAAAGGTAAACAGACACTGGTAAGGCTGTTGCTCCATCAGAGATGTACGAAGTAACTGCGCTGTGCGAGAATGAAGCGAAGCTGTAAAACGGTGTGTAAGACTGCCTGTCCATCAATGGCGAAGAGACATTTTTTGTAACAGCTAAGCCGGAGTACATATCTTTAATCTGATTATATTATTTGTCTATAGAATACTGACTCTGCCATTTTTCAAAAGGAATCCGGTAGGAATCGAGTTGTATGGAACCTTCGCTTCTGCTGTCTATTGAAGTGGAGCGAGGCTGAGAAGCTGAGAAACGGAGAAATATTAACCAATATGATTGCATAAAATCTCCGCTCCGCTCCAGTATGCAATCCTATTGGTTAGTATTGCTCAGTTTCTCCGCTCCGCAACCTCGCTCCGCTTCAATGGATAGGCAGTCTAAGGCTGCCTGTCCACCGGAGCGGAGCGAGGCTGCGGAGCGGAGAAACGGAGAAATATTAACCAATAGGATTGCATGAAATTTCCGCTCCGCTCCAGCATGCAATCCTATTGGTTAATATTTCTCCGTTTCTCCGCTCCGCAGCCTCGCTCCGCTCCGGTGGACAGGCAGCCTTAACGCTGGTTTCCACTGAAGCTGGCGAAGCTATGGACCGGTGCATAGCTGTTGTCTAGCTATAGATTCCTACATCGTTTTGCATACATTTTTTGCTGACGTCATTCGACTGCGGCGAACCCCAAAAGGAGGGTTATGTGTTTGACTGTATGTGACATACATACGTTTCTTTGTTCCCTCGAAACTACGAAACGGATGAAACGATTTGGATACATTATACGTCGAGAAGTAAGATTTGAAGGGGTTTAAAAGATGATTACAAAATACAAACTCCTTTTATGTTTAAAAGTAATTCTAAACGACAAATTATGTAAAAAGTTAAATCGTACGCGAAATCTTTCACATTGCTAAACTAAAAAGCTAAAAATAAAATAGTTATAAAAAAAAAAAAATTGTTTTTTTTTTGCATTTCTAAATACTAACCCTCTTCCATCACAGCGTGTTCTTCTTCTTCTTAGTAGCACTCTTGGCAGAACGGTCATGGTCATCCTGATTTGCTTCACGATCATTCGTCCCTTCTCCCTGCTGTCTGACATCCTGGTGCAAGGCTGAGCCGAAGTAATCCTATTGTAGAATTTTTTCATCCGCCTAGCTTGCTCACCCATCTCTGGTGGACCGCAGCCTTAGGGTAAACATTGAGGTAACTAATAATGTTCCTATTCAAACAAGGAATGAAAACATTGTGCTGAATGGTAAATACCAGTCTTGTTTATGTTATCCTAGTATTATGTGCAATGTATTGGGAATTTTGATCGATTTGTGTTTGGCAACTATTATTGTTGTGGTTAATAATCCTACCCACATCAGGCCTGCGGGGTAGATTAAGATCCGATTATAGGGAGAAGGCCTGAGTTCCATCAGTGGTAAAGTTATAGATTTATTGTTGAACTAGTTGTGCCCCGTGACCTTCGTCCGCGTGATATTATTATAAAATTTTACTTCCATATATGAATCGGATATTGTTTAACAATTTCAAGGGTTTTATTTTTTTTACACGGATCCTTAGATCTTTTAAACTACGAAACGGATTTTAATGCAGTTTTCAGCAATAGATAGAGTAATTCAAGAGGAAGGTTGAAATGTATATTGCACCGCCGCAAGCCGGTACGTGTCGCTAGTATATTATAAATTCAGACTACGTCTATACCTAGGAATATCGCTTTATCCTGCCAAATTTCAGATAAAAATAGTATTTCGTCTTTTCATTATACCTCTACACACGAATATCATACAAAGCTTGTTCATAAGCTCTCCATATATGAGGCAGCCTTCATGTTTCAATAAAACTTTTATTTATATTGAAAAGTTGCACGGATGGAGCTGATAGTAGCTAGCTTATGTAATACATGGTACTTGAAGTTAAAGCATTGAAAAGTTGATGAATTTTCTGAATACAAACAATATGTTGGAAGTTTTTTATGATAAGTTACGTGTTACAGCCGCTCGGATCAATCTTTAGGTTATGCCACGCTTGCCTACCACCTTGGGTGACCACCCATTACATACCTAGTTTCCTCCATGCTTCGGAAAGCGTGTTAAGCCATTGGTCCCGGCTGTCATTTGTAGATCTTTGACAGTCGTTTCAGGTAGTCAGTGGCCTGAAAGTCTGACAACCAGTCTTACGAAAGGGTTTAATATTTCCCAATACTAACTGGGTTGTGAGGGTCAGATAGGCAGTCGCTCCGTGTAAAATACTGATATTAAACTTGGTCTTTGACTAACATCCAAAAGTTCAAACTCAAGGTTTGCCAACGTGCTATGGAGCGCAGTATCATAGGTGTAAAATTCATAGATCATGTACGAAACACTACGCTGCGCTCCAAAACGAAAATCGTTGAAAAGGTTGCTCAAAAGGCTGCCCAACTTAAATGGGACTGGGCAGGACATGTCTGTCGCCTACCGAACATGTGAGCCCGTATAGCGCAGGATTGGTGCACTGAAACAGTGACACGGGGTCGCGGCAGACCACGAAGGAGATGGCTGTCTTCCTTGAAAATTGGAAAGAAGTAGCACAGAAGCGTGACCTTTGGAAGGAGTGGAGAGAGGCTTTTGCCCAGTAGTGGGACTATGTGGGCTATAATATACAATATTATTTTTAGTATATGCGAAACCTGAATATAGTTTGTTCAGAATAAGTAACTGAATCGATCCCAATAATTTTTAAACCATGTTGTATTTTTTCCGGACACCGAGCGACTTTGAGTACCTATCGCACTATTTAGGTATCTACTGCCAAATTATTATTGTAAATGAGCTCAAGACGACGCTGGAGGCGCGCCCTTCGTGGTGACAACTTTTTTGTGCGGACAACTAGGTAACAGAACAAGCTTATAACTTTGAGATTTTTCATGATACAGTTTTGAAATTTTGTACATAGATTCTTTACATAAAAATAATAGACACGTGTATCAGGCTTCACTTATACTAAAACTAATGTTGTATAATATAATAAGCTGCATAGAGTTGATCTGGAAGCCGAGCCCAACATCGTTGGTAAAAAGGCTCGGCTGATGATGAATACAGCAAGAATAATTGAAGTTGAGTGGGAAATTATCTAGAAAGCTGTAATATTTTTGTGTTATGCCGCGAACAAAAGTTCAACTGGCCATTGCTAGCTCGTCTAGTTCTAGTGTAAGTGTCAAACTTTATGTTGTTCAAGGCGTCACCGAGACTCGGTATCGCATGACATTTCTTTAGATAGCCTTTTTATAGCATCTTAAATTCAATCGGAAATAATAAATAGTAATTATAAAAATAAATACAAACAACTCTTTGACTCTCTCTGAAAATGCATCATGCTTGCATGCATCTGTATAAATTTCATTCAATTAGTAATAAACATCGACGCGACATCTGACCCGCACTGTCGTTGTTTTTGTAATCTTTCTTAGTTATTATTTACGAACTACCTCACAATTTGTTATAAAGTATGTGTTAACCATAAATGAACAATGATTATATAATTTGATTATATAATCTGATAATTTGTTACCCTAGTAATAAGATAGCTTAAAAGCGTATCAACGTCCGCGCAAACCTATTGAGGTTTTTGTGATGTTTCTGTTTATATTTTGTTTTGTTCTTTAATTAATAAACATAAAAATATAAAAAAAAATCTCTATACCTGGCTTAAACACAATTTCTCAGTAACTAAAGACTTAAGACATAATCACAAACGAGAATTGCAGCATGCCGCTAATCATTTTCAGCCAAAATCCAAATGGTGAAAGCTAATTACAAGCTAAAACCGAGCTGTCTACTGCAAAGTGAGCTTTATGATTGGTATTAAGCTGACTAGGGTTTCATTTTCTGATAGACGCTAATTTGTAATATTGCAATTAATTATTTGGCACTTGGTCTACATTTTGCAGTGTTTCACTGCATTTAAACCTGTATGCTTAAAACCTTTTCGATTCATTAGTAGATTAAAACCATATGTGAGACTCTTTCATACACAATAAAACTGTCATTTTTATTTTACAAATTATAACGTACCACGCCGTTTGGCTGTGAAATTCACTTCCGCCTGACATTAGGGATTGCCAAACTGTTGCAGTTTTCAAAAGAAGTGTGATAGAACATTATCTTTCAATTTCGTAATAGTTGCATAAGTATTTATTACTAGTTATTTTATTGTATTTACAGTATTGTTATGTTTTGTCTTTTATAAATATGTTAGTATATTCTTATATGGTATATTATTATATTTAAATAGTTCTGCTTTATGTTTTATGTATTCCATTTTTTCGTCTTCTTTTACACACTATGTCTCCATCTCTTTTTTTAGTCATTTAATAGGTATCTCCTTTCGCAGGTATGCTGGAAGAGATTTCTTTACAAATAAGCATCACCTTTGTACTACATTTCTGTTCCTTTCTTCTTTTCTGTATTTAGTGTGTACATAAATTGTTAAATAAATAAATATTTGTATTAAATCAGTGGCGAGGATTACTGGACTTTTATTTCGCTACAATTTGTCTTTCCTGTGTTCTTTTTCTTTCATGTGGATAGGCGAATTCGCGTCATAGACTGCCGATCGGGAGGTAATTTTTTAAATCCTATAAAGTGTAGGTGTAGGGGACTCCTTGGACATTCCAGCAAGTGGGCCACGGTTTTGTGTGTTTGGGTCTAGTATTGTTTCTGAAAAATGATAGTCTTAAACCATTTTTCTTAGTTGTGGTCATTCATGGACAGTTGGCACACCTGCGTAGCTATCTTTGAATTAGCATCATTTGTGTCGCTTCAAGTTTTTGTAAAGACATGATATTTGAAAGAAAGGGCACTTGTTTATTTGGCACATGGCTGAAGTGCACACAAAATAAACAGAAAAAGTACTTAAATCTAAACAAAACAAAGATAATCTCATGGCTGCGCCAAACACTAGGTGCATTTTGCTGAATTGGGGCTGGATCGGCAAAGGCAGCTATTGCCTGACGCTGGTTTTCAAGTATCCTAATAAGTATTATATATTTATTTTTTTACTGGCTTTTGCCCGCAGCTTCGCTCGCGTCAATTTAGAATTTGACAATCAATTCGGGTTGTAGTCTGCTTGTAATATAATTCAATCATGATTCGAAAGACACGTGGCGCCATCTATTTTCATAAGAACGTTAATGTTGTTTTCCTCGGGAACAGTACTTGTTTTCTGTATGAAAAGTGCCCTATGTCCGTTTCTGTACACCTGACAATGTATATGCAACATTTCAGGATGATCAGTTCAGTGGTTTAGACGTGAAAAGATAAAAAACAAATAAACTTACTTTCGCATTAACAATATTATAGTAAGGAAAGGATTTATTTATGCCAGCATCCTAATTGCAATACACACTTTCTATAACAATCCAATGTTTTGGAAGAAAATGCTAGTCCATTGCTTCATTTGTTGAAAAAATCGTCTGTTTGACAACCTTAATAAAGCAAAGAATATTGATGAATTCTAAAAATGTAAGTGTGTTATGCAATTACCCCGCAGAATAACTCGAAGAGTACGTCCGCATCCTGCTACAACTCGACGCCAGAAAAATATACGAAAAATATAATTATGTAGATTTGTCAAACAAATTGAAATTCAACTCCAAACTTATGTACAAGGACCACAAATTAACTACATTTGAGTAATTACTTGGTCTGAGCATCCCTCGTTAAAACGAGACCGTGCCAATTATGAACTATCCTGTATACAGCACTAATTATAATTAATTAAGTTAGCAAGTTACAAAGCTGGAGGAACTCGACTTTGGTTCATATGATATTATAACTTGAAGAGAAGTTATATTTCTGTGAGTGAAATTAGGGCAATTAATGTGAAACAAATTGATTTACAACTAAAATTGTTCGTATGCCCAAAGAATTAAGCAGAGGTTTATTTAATAGTACACCCTCATTTCGCCAGTGATGTTTAAGTTCCATGTAATAGGATGCGCGTCTATTGCCATCAACTGGGCACAAATCTAGACTCCGTGGCGACTACGAGAAATAACACTGCTCGACCTGGGATTCGAACCCAGAAACTCATGTTCAGTAGTCGTGCTTGAGACCACTGGACCAGCGAGGCAGTCAGTTTAATGAAACTACTAAAGTACGACAAATTGATGTGGTGTGTCAATAATATATCATCACGCCTGTAATCCCCGAGGGGTTAGTCAGAGGTGAACATCATAGTATACCCACATTTCACCAGTTAAGTCCCATGTAATAGGGGCGAGCCTATTGCCATCAACCGGGCACATATACAGACTCCGTGGCTGATACTGAGAGATTCATAATGGCAAAACCCAAAAACTTTTTGTCCGACCCGGGAATCGAACCCAGGACGTCTTCATGCTCAGCAGTCCCGATTGCGACGACCACTAGACCAACGAGGCAGCTAATCAGTCAGTAATGTGTCAATTTAATAAACAATAAGCTTTTGGCTGAGATTACAATATGAGATCTATGAGAAGATATACCAAACCTCCACTTCGATTCCCGATATGTTGTCTTATGGTTTTCATCATGACAACGTTGCCAGCCCAGTTCGGGTTGGTGAGTGTCACATGTCTCCAAAGTTTTGGTTCCAGGATATTTCGGTTTCTTCAAGATGTTTTCCTCCACCGGTTGGAGAGTTCTTTTTTTTTCTGGAACTGTCCCATTCCTGGGCAAAGGCCACCCCCATTACTTCCACTGTTCTCGATGTTGCACTTCTTCTCGCCAATTAACGAAAAAACATCCAAGGCGTCCCGCCATCTTCTCCTCGGTCTGCCGCGACTCTGTTTAGCTGTCTCAGGGCCCCAGTTTTGCGATGTTCGGGCCCACAGCTTTTCCGCTTTATCCAGACATGGCCTGCCCAGACAGGGTCGGCCATGTCAGGCATTTTAGTTTGGCAGCTTTATGTGCTACGTCAGCAATTTGAGTTCTGGAGGGCAGGGTGGAGGTGGAGTTATACTAATGAAATAACTAGGTACCCAAAGTTAATTGTCTGTTGGTTCGAATCTACGATATTTATGCCGGGGCAATTTTCACCGGACCACTACTGCTCTCAAAATTAATTTGCATGTTATTAATCCTGAATGATGTTCATTACTTGCCTGGACATACCAACTTTAGCTGACAGGACAACATTTCAAACTTTTATTATGGTGATTAGGCGAACCCTCTGCTGTTGTCATGACTACCAAACTGCCAATTCAAATTAAAAAAAAAAATCGGCAAGCGGGAGTCGGCCTCGTGCACAAAAGGTTCCTTAGCACCAAAAAATAAAACAACAATATTATTATTCATTCATATGTCAATTTGCACTCCACAGCAAATCTAAATTTGTTTTTTATAGATGAATAACAAAGTTTCTTCTGCAGTTTCACGAAAATGTCCCATGTCCCAAAATCAAATCTTATTCAAATCAATTTACGTTGAAAGATCTTTTTACGTTCTACAAAACCATTTTTTCAGAATTTTCGTCCTCTCACTTTAGAACTTAGAGGTGAAATCTTACGACCTTAGAAGCAAATATCTCGCCAACTAATGACTTAATAAAAAAAGTATTTTCGGAACCTCGATATCTTTTTTAAGACCTATCGATAAACACCCCACACAGTTATATAGGGTGACTGGTAATTAGTGACCGATAATAATTAAACACGTGATTGTACTCATGAAAACAAACAACTTTCCCAAAGAAACTTTTTTTTTACACTCGTTCACTTTTATTCCAATAACACGACAACCGTACGAAACCCGTGACCTATCAGCTGTTAGCCACGTGACACCGTTCTAAAAATAAAAATGTTTCTTTGGGAAAGTTCTTATTATCATGAGTATAATCAATCAATCAATCAATATTGTTGTATAAGTATCGGTCACTAATTACCAGTAACCCTATACATGTAGATTTTATTTTTTCCAACCCTCAGTTACATGTATGGAGGGCCGCCCCTATTTTTATATTTTCATAATGTCACACGTATTTCTGTAGCGGTTAATAAAAGGCACTTGCTCTCCAAATTTCAACTTTATGGTGCCAATGGTCTCGGAGTAAAATAGCTGTGACATACGAACGAACAGGGCGAACCTAAAGGGTGTAAATAGACCCTTAATGAAGCCGAAAGGTCTCCCCGTCTTTGCGATATTTTTTTTTGTTCTGGACCATACCTGGGCAGCTTTTAGTTACGAAGATAAAAAAGAAGTCGTTTCTCAGCAATATTTTTTGCGTAAGTTACTTAGTTTGATGTACAGAATGCTTGGTTGACGGCTTCGTGAAGGGTCTGTTTACACCTTGTATACATAGATTTTCTTTTTTCCAACCCTCAGTTACATAGAAGGCATAGTTACTATTTTTAAATTTTCATAATGTCACACGTATTTCTGTAGCGGTTTATAAAGGACACCTGCTCTCCAAATTTCAACTTCATGGTGCCAATAGTCTCGGAGTAAAACAGCTGTGACATACGGACGGACAGGGCGAGTCTATAAGGGTTCCGTTTTTTGCCATTTGGCTACGAGACTCTTAAAACGTTTTAATGTCACTTTTAATTAAAACGTAATTAAAGCGTCCATTTATTTATAGTGTTTTGGGGCTAATTGGAAACGGCCGTTGATTAAATGAAGAGCTTAATTAAAAATGTATATTAAATGGAGCTATTTACTTAAACAGAAAATAACACTGAAGGGTCATGTCCATACTGCTTAAGGAGGAAAATCACCATCTACTACGCGATAATATTCCTAGCCAATGGCAACTACAATGAAGTCGGCTTCCAGTCTAACTGGATGCAGCTAAGCAGAGCTGCTAAATTCCACAACCCAGTTGTATTAAGTAGTAGCTGACCCGCGCAACTTCGTCTGCCTTTGTATTTTTCTCTGTTTTTGCATACTTTTTCATGAATGCTCCGCTGCTATTGGTAGTAACGTGATGTTATATAGCCTATAGCCTTCCTCGATAAATGGGCTATGCAACACTAAAAGAATTTTTCAATTCCGACCAGTAGTTTCTGAGATTAGCGCGTTCAAACAAACAAACAAACTCTTCAGCTTTATAATATTATTAGTATCGATAAAAAACTGAAGGCAGCAACTTGTTATTGCAAACAAGAACCTTTGAATTAGTCCAATCTCATCATAACATCACGCCTGTAATCCCTGAAGGGTGAGGCAGAGGTGTAACTTACAGTACACCCACTTTTCGCCAGTTATGTTTTAAGTCCAATAAAAAGGGGAGAGCCTATTGCCATTAACCGTTCTCAAAATTAAATCCAGACTGCGTGGCTGCTACTAAAAAAATCCTGATGGAAAAACCCAATAACAATTTTCCCTACCCGGGAATCGAACCCAGGACTACATGCTCAGCAAGTCAACAGTCGCGCTTCCGACCACTCGACTAACGAGGCAGTCCGTGTTAGTCCAATCAAATTCTAAGTCCAAATTATGTTTTATAAACGCAAACGAAAATACAACAATTATAATTATGTACAAAGGTAAGGTATCCTCTTTTTACCAACTGCTACCCTTATCACTTCTGACCAGGTCGTATAAATTAAGTATAATCAACGCGTCTCCACCATTTTTTACTAAGACTAAATAAAAAGCCTGCGCTTCCAGCTTTTTGCCTCCACATTCATTAACTTAAGTAAGCTCTTTTTACAATTCTGTTTCCACCATTTTGTTTTTTGTTTCGTGTGAAATATGGTTTCACTACTCGTATTTAATTCTTGGAAGAGACCAGTTTTTAAATGGTTCGCACCATTTAAAAACTGGTCTCTTCCTTTTTTTATTCAGTGACTAGAAAAATAATTAAAGGATATTTTTTTTCTACTGGCTGACCCCAACATAGTTGCGAAAAGGCTAGGCAGATGATATCTAAAAGGTGTTTCGAAATAATAAGACAACATTAAAATCGTTCACAACGTTTTTATTGCACCGTGTAACATTTGTATAACGATACCTAGATTTACTTACTTTTACGAGTCACACTGCAATCATTTTTTTACAATTTGGCCACTATGAACATTCATGGAAACAAATCATAATCTGATATCTAGAAACTTCGGGTATTCCTCAGAGCGCAACCATTTTTAAGCGCAACCAACTAAGCGCAACTAAATTATTCCTCGTACCGCAACCATGATGAAAAATAGAGAGGGGCATGATGGATTCATTAATGATATCTTTCTGTTTTTCATCATGGTTGCGCTACGAGGAATAATTTAGTTGCGCTTAGTTGGTTGCGCTCTGAGGAATACCCCTGAAACTTAATTAAAAACTCTGTCTAGAAAAGAATATTAAGACGTTACCACAGCACAACTAACCAAAACAAAACCTATTCTTTTGAAGTTGGTTAAAATATTTGTTTAAACTTAAAACTAACAAAATCACTTCAAATCAGTATTTCACGTTTATTTTAGACATGAAAAATCTAGTAACTAAGGGTGTTACCACACCAATCAATCGATCACCGATCACCAATCGATCGATGGTTTAAATTACGACGATCGATCAATTGGTGTAGTAGAAACTGTCGATCGACGCTGACTTATCCATTTTACCATCGATCGATGGCCTCGATCGACGATCGATCGATTGGTGTGGTAACATCCTTTTTTATAATCGTTTTAATAAGCAGTTTCCTAATTTCTCACTTTTCTAATAATTAAAATAGTTAACAATAAATAACTATTTGCCATCTAACCTATTCTCACACAGCGATTTATACAATATCTGGTTTAAAAAAATGATATTTTAATAGTTTTTGTAAAAATTGAGAAATGCTTTATTTTTTTACCATTATCACAATTCCTATTTAGTGAGCATAGTTTTTTTTCTTTTTTGTCGTCTCATTTTGTTACTATAACATAACATAACATCATTCTTGTAATCCCCGAAAGGTTAGACAGAGGTGTATCTAATTGTACACTCACATTTCAGCAGTCATGTTTAAGTCCCATGTCCCAGAGCGAGCCTATTGACATCAACCGGGTACTAATCCAAACTCCGTGGCTGCTATTGAGAAATTCCTGACGGAAAAACTTAATAACATTTTGCCCAACCCGGGAATCAAACCCAGGACCTCATGCTCAACAGTCGTGCTTGCGACGACTAGACCAACGAAGCATTCATCAGTTACTATAAATGAATTGAAATATCCACTTTTTCTTTAAGAAAACTAATTTTGTTAGATTCTGAATTTTAGCGTCCGATGTAGCTTTCTTCGAATCATTGTATTTAAAAGACTCGTTACATCTCTGTACAGTCACATTTCAGTTACAATCGTCATTTTTCGCGAAAATTGCTTTTAAATATAAGAAAGTGTATACATATTGGTGCTCGTGACTGTACATAAGGGTTGGAAAATAATAATGTCACGTAGGTAGCGTTTCCCATTTTCACACAAACTCGAATATTTGATAAAATTGTACAAAATATTCTAAGAACTATTGAAAGCAACGAATTGCAAATAGATTCTTTATAGAATGTTTGGATCAGTACTAATACTAATAAAGAAATATCTATAAACAACGACAGAGGAAGCACATAGGTAAGAAGCACAACACAGAGTAAGTTACTAATTCTAGGAAAATTCGGGATAAGATGTACACAGATATAATTATCCAAAATGATGAAATGAATAAAGAAGTAGAAGAAAAAGAAGATGAGTAAATACTTACACTATTATTTAATTACAAAGATAAACAGAAGAATATAGAAATAACATCAGACGTTACGGGTCACGTCAGCCGCATGAACGATGACTGCTGGGCAAAAGTCTCCACACGATGGTAGCCGGAAGACGGACGGCGCCGCCGAAGCCGGCTCAGAAAGAGGCTGGATCGAGGAGGCATGGGAAAAGAGCACATGAGTGAGGTCTTTGCCCAGCAGTGGGACAGTACAGGCTACTAAAAAAAAAAATCAGACATCGAAATGAGCAATCCTAAGTACAGTCAGTAATAATTATTATTCTCTCTTTTCTTTTTTTCTCAATGAATCTGTTATACGTTATTAAATCTACACTCAATATTCACAACTTACAGGTATGTCGAGGTTCTAAACAGTAACTAGACATAGAAGTGTTAGTAGAAAAGTGTAAAAGTACCCTGAAATAAATTTAATACACGAATATAAGTTTAAAGCTTACATATTGTTTGAAGGGCGAATTGTGGGCTGTTGAAGTTTTGTTACGAAACTATTGGGACACGAGAGATTTATTAAAACACGTAAAATTTTGATAATTATCAATTTGTTTTTTTTTCTAAGTCTATGAAAACATAAAGATACTTTTATAAGACTTGTTTTTGGTGATATTAATACTGGGGTTATAAACGTTTCTATTTAATACACTTGCCTAAATGTACCAGTACTGTAAATGAAGTTCAATTAAATAAATGAATACAGTTCATCAATAAATATGCACTCATTTATACAAACACAGAGCTAGGCCTTCGGGCCGCAGCAAATAATTAAACATTTGTTTGATCTGCTCTACAAACATCAATTTCATTTCATGATATAAATGTACAGGGCTCACACTGTTTACTACAAAGCTTATAATAATTAAAATTCGGTGGCATAATAAACAAATTCAATTTCATTGAGAATACATTACACATATAAAGAGTGAAACACGCAACAATACGTCTGCTATCACCGAAAGCTTAGGGAGAGGTGTACTAAGATTACTCCTACAACAACAAGACGTTCTTATAGAAGTAACTATAAAAATTAAAGAATTTAATGAAGTAATAGTAAATTGGTATACAATAAATCAAAAGCCTTACTGTAGCGTACAGCAGGGAGTGACTTTCTGAAAATTAGAAGGCTACTGAAGCTTTAGTCCTTTATGCCGAAACAAAACAATATAAAAATGCGATATAATGACGGCAATCAATTCCCACATAAGCTTCATTCGGCGAAAAAAGTTATATTTGTGTACCTTGATGTAATAACTCGAATGATTTGGCTTTGTCCAGTACAAATCGTTCGTGGAAGCGGTTGTTACTATAATGGATATAATTTATTACGGTTTCATTAAATCTGTATTGTTTTCGAAGCGGATCAATGCGTAGTTATTAATCATTTATGTTTGTATCGTCATTATTAAGGGATTGTCTAATTGCAGGAATGTATTATTCATTTACTATTATATCATCAGTAATCATTGAACGGATTTCTGCAAAGTCAACACGGAATACGGAATTACACAACATTATAACTACAACCATTTGGAAACATTAAACATTCGCATATTAACAGCATTCAATATTAACTCCTAAATTCTGTGCGTTTAGACATGAAATGTTAGTACACGATTGTTTTAACAGAACCGAATCTAAAAAATGAAGTTTTCACCCACATGAATCCAATAAAAGATCTTCCAATATAATTGTAAGTACTTGTTTGGTTTTCTCAAGTGTCTAAAATTGGGGATGAAAAACAAACAAGCAAGGAATGAAAAATCCAATAAAGAACAAGCCTCTTATTAAAGAGAATCTCGGCTTTCAAAGTTCGAAGTTGCATGAAATATGGACCAATTTACGAGGGTAAGATTGGATTTTGCACAAATGAAGCTAGTCAGCCAAACTTTTACAAGTGCAAGTTTCTGAATTGATGAATCTAAAGAATGGGCTAGTACGAGAAATGAACGGACTATTAGAAGATCTTAAAATAGATAAATATCCTGCCGAGATCTCGAAACCTTTGTTTCTTAATTAAATTGGATTGGATAAACACAGATTAATGGCACAAAGTAATCTTGTAAAGACTTCATTAAGGATTTTTCGGATCTATTAAGACAATCGAGTAAGGTCAAAGTAATTAGTGGTGCTAAGCAATCACGCACCGATTCTCTTGTGTACTTCCACCTGCTGAGGAGTCTGGAGGAGGCTCCGAGCTTCTTCCTCCACCACTCCATTCAAGAGCATCAATCATCTCCATTAACTCTTTGAACACAGCTATAACCCTCCAATTATACTTAGCTGAACACTCCACATACCCACACTTCCAGTGTTTACGTACTAAGTTCACGATATTTCTTCTCTTCTCTCTTGAATCTCCGCAAGCGCTTTCAGCTATAGCAAGCTGCTGAAGTCCACTAGACGCTGATGGAGTGTTACTACAAAGAAGATCCTGTTTATTGCCCACAACTAACACTGGAACGTTTCTCATGTCCCGACTTTCAACCATTTGGTCTCTCAAACTTCGTATATACTGGAAAGTTTCAACGTTAGATAAATCGAAGACTAGAATGTAGGCTGTGGCGCTTCTCAGTCCATAAAAGCGGTAGTGAGCCCATTCGTAATACGAATTTATTGGAAAGTAAGGTATCACTGGTACGTCTGTGATTTTGACTTCATAAAGGTGCTCGTTGATGATCACCGAAGGATAGAATGTGTGTTTACGGTCTGTTGGGACGTATTCCTCGGAGAAATCGCTCCACACGAATTGCTGCGAACAAAGAAAA
This sequence comes from Noctua fimbriata, assembly GCA_905163415.1. Taxonomy (NCBI): domain Eukaryota; kingdom Metazoa; phylum Arthropoda; class Insecta; order Lepidoptera; family Noctuidae; genus Noctua; species Noctua fimbriata. The sequence goes on along the minus strand of LR990934.1, from coordinate 6,550,748 downwards.
ATGGTTTTTTAAAAGGCGTGTTTGTAAAGTGACTAAGATGGATTTGGGTCGGGTTCATTAATCACCGTATAAGCTTTGCTTCACCTTGCCCGGATATGTCGTTATCGGGCTGACGACCTGCCCTGAGAGGGGTGACACGGACCATAACTTTGGCAGTTAGGTAGGCAAGAGGCTGGCTATAGGTCCTTAGGGGCGCAAAAAGCGTAAAAGCTCTGTTGTCACAGCTATTTGTTTACCTTAAGTTATTGGTCTTGTTTGCGAGAACCTTAAAATAGAATTGGGGAACGAAATAAGTGGAGTTAGTAAAATATTGAGTGAACATTTATTTTTTTCTTTTAAAGCATTAAAGTTAGTAAGGTCTATACCTAAGTTTATAAATAGCCTATTGTGAAAATATGTTGCGTAAAATTTCTCATAATATTCAAAGCTTAGATAAGTTAAAGCAAATTTATTTATGCTAAGATAATATTTATAGCTTTCTTCATAACAAAGTTTGCTAGTTAAACGGTTTAGGAACATCACAATCTATCATATCAATTTTATAACATAGTATTGTTTGTTAATTATCTGAAATTGTTTGTGGTTGAACATGACCAGTTATCGCACAAGATAGAGAGGTTTGGAAGAAGGAGGCCTTTGCCCAGTTGTGGGATATATGACAGGGTAAGAAAAAAAAATTTATTAAACAAGCGTTTTTGCAAAACATTCTTATTGATTAATTTACAAAAGTAATTCTACACTATTCCAGGTATTATTATTAGGTTCCAGGGATGGATGGCCGATGGGCCGAAAAGTTCTGGAGTGGCGACCGCGAACCGGAAGACTTTGTGTTGGAAGGCCTCCCACTAGGTGGGCCGATGACCTGGTGAAGGTTGCAGGGATCCGCTGGATGCAAGTCAATGTGTCGACACTTGGCCTATGTCCAGCAGTGGACGTCTTTCGGCTGAAATGATGCTGGTGATGATTCCAGGTATTACAGCTATGTTGGAAGTTACTGATGATACAAACAACTCCTTTGGGCTTTCCGATTTCAATAGTTGATTCATACACACGCAGCATTCAATCGCAACAATTTTCTTGTTCAAAACGAAATCTCGATAATTCTAAAGCAAAATTCTACCTCTAGTAGCAGTAGTTCGGTTGTTAGTCCGGTTGACCGAACTACTGATACTTACAGTTGTGATAGTTCGGTTCTAACAAAGCACCGAACTACTGGAACTTAAATATGTCTCAAAATTTCCCTCGATCCTCGTGTAATGCAATATGAAATCAGACATATACATTTGTAACGGCTCATCAGTTATTCTATGAATATTTGACTACACGATCAACTTGAGACTACCTATGAATACGGCGCAGCGCTCGGGTTATTCTTAATTAACTTTGCAGAAGATATTTGGTGAATCCGATCGATATTTACTGAATTAAAAATGAATTTCTACGAATTCGGTTTATATTAAAATTGGATCAAACTCATTCGTTCGCACAGGAAATCTGAATTGGAAATATGTTTTGTTTCATAATAGTATTTCCATAAGGAAAAATTATTTTTGCTCTAAAATAATTTTTCCCCATTTTTTCATTTTTAATGTTTCTTGTGGGTAATATTATCGATGGGTTCATCATCATTGAACTTTATCATTCATTTCAATACCCATGCGTACATACAGAAACTCACGCCTTTTCCCATAGGGGTAGGCAGAAACCATAGAATGCCACTTGCTACTATCTTTACATACTCCTTTCGCCATGTTCATACATCTGGTCATACACGCACACCGGTTGCCAATCTCCAAACTTCTTTTTTTAATTGTCATGTAGATATAATTACCCTTAGTTTCTAGTCCACTTACGCAATGGACATTCGGAAAACTAAAGGCATCTAGGTGTCGTCAACTCTTAGTAAAACTAGGAACTAAAAATACCAGAGATTTAAAAAACTTAAATATAATTTCTTAAAGGAGCTCCTGACTAAATAATAACATCCGCTCGGGTCGATCTTCAGGTTATGCCGCATTTGCCTAGGTTGGTCCGTGGATGGGTGACCATCCATTACATACCGAGATTCTTCGGTGCCTAGGAAAACACGTTAAGCCGTTGGTCCCGACTGCCATTTGTAGACCTTGGACAGTCGTTACAGGTAGTCAGTAGCCGGAAAGTCTGACAACCAGTCTTACCAAGGGGTATCGTATTACTTTTGCATACCTACAAAGTCGCAAAAAGTTTGTACATATAGTGTTGTTGTGGATTTTTTTTTTTAATAGGCCATTAATTTCGAAATTCCAACCAATTGCAAAATTAATTACCTAATTAAAAGAAATCCAACCTTGCAACACCTTTTGAAGGATGATATTACTCTTGCAAATTTCAAAGTCGAATAGTACAAAGATTTGGAAAGAAGACATTGGCAAAAAGAAACAAAAAGTATGTTGAAAGAGACGATTTTATTAGAGAAGCACAAGTACAATTAACTTGTGGGGAAATTTCTACAGAGATATTCTTATACAAAGTCGCTCTTTTAACGTGTACTTTTTAAAATGTAAATAGTTTATACATACGAGTATTATATAGTTTATTTGCCGAACTGTTGCTATAGGTACAGGTCAAAGTATACACAAAGTCGCTCTTTTTAAGTGTTAAAAATAAAATTAAGATATAGTTTGTTTACATTATATGCCTAGTTTATTTGCCAAACTAAAGGGGTACATATTTAAGTTTCAGTAGTTCGGTGCTTTGTTAGAACCAAACTATCGCAACTGTAAGTTTCTGTAGTTCGGTCAACCGGACTAACAACCGAACTACTGCTACTAGAGGAAATTCTACTTTGTGGAGCTTGCGACACAACAAAGTTATTCATAGCAAAACCAACAGCAATGCTATCAACCAGGCGAGCAGGTGTTGTGGAGGTAAATAGAATTGCAGTTGTAGTACAACTTTCATGACAAACAGTTCGGGAATATAAACCTGCTGTATTTTATGCTGCCTTGGTACTTGGGAGTGTTAAAGTTACTTTGTCAGTGGATATAATGTAAGTACAGAACTCATTACTGTACAATACAATACAATATCTTTATTTTCTCTCTTCACAAAGGTTCACATAGTTATAATAAATATAAATAACATTTTAACATAGTATATGCTCCTTTGTGAGAGACTGGCGTCCATACTAGGATACCCTGTGTGACGGATCCCCAGGCTCTCACCTCGAATTAAATGTAGTTTAATACAATACAATAGCTAATGTAACTCAGACAACTGGTTAATTGCATAAGGGAAAAAAGCAGACAATTTAAACTTAATTAACGTAAAAAAAAACATGAAAATTAGAAATGGTGTAGTGTAATATGTATGAAGTAGGTAAAGTGTCCAGTGAAGTGTGTAGGTGAAGTAAGTAGGTGATGTGTGTAAATGAAGTGTGTGAGGAGAGGTTGGATGATGGTGTGAGCGTAATGTGTCGGGTGATACAGTCTTGAACTAGTAAATTATTATTAAATATTACGAGGGTACGAGAAGTAACTGCTCTGCAGAGTCATAGTCTAATTTTTGCAACCAGGTTGAGACTTTAATCTTGCAATGCTTATTTGGTAGTGAATAAATTGACAAACTTCTATTAATTTTGTTGTACAAATAGTTTGCAAGAAAACCAAAATGGCGGCGGGAGAAAGCGGTGTGGAACTGCGTAGTAGGACAAACTGCGTGTTTACGTCGCTTTCCATCAAAAAGACTAGGATCATACGGAAGAGAAGAATGCCTGCGCATTATGGTATTTAAAATGAACAGTTGACGTACAGTTAAAACTCCAATTCGCTTATAGAGTTCTTTAGTGGGAAATAAGAAAGGCAAGAAATTACTGACCTTTAAAACGGCCCTTTGCGAACGTTCGATCCGGAGCATTGACGTTTTTGTCGCACCACCCCATACCGTTATGCAATAGGAGATCAGCGATTGGCACAACGCAAAATAAACTGTTATCATTACGCCAGTGACCGCAACATGACGAAGATTTTTAAAAACAAATATTAATATCCGGATTCTAGAGGAAAGAGCATTTATGTGTTGGTGAAAGCTGAGAGTGCTATCTAGAATGACTCCCAGGTACTTGATTGATTCTGTTCGCTGGAGTTGGGGACACACGCAATGAGAACTATGTGAAGAAATGCACGTGGATGCATGAGCGGTAATTTTGAAATCATCAAGTGAGCTAGTAGGTTTTTTTATGTAAAAAGAAATGTACTTTGTCTTATCCACATTGAGAGCAAGTTTATTCCTAGCTAGCCATGACAATACTAAATCTAAGCCCGTCTGCGCGTATCCGTATACTTCGGGCCAGGTATCAGCTTCAAACAAAAGCGCTGTGTCATCGGCGAAAGTTATGATCCTTCCGCTTTGCAACTTGAGCTCACAGAGGTCGTTTATGTAAGTTAGAAATAATGGCGGACCAAGAATGCTGCCCTGTGGCACGCCATGCACGACGGGAAGGTCACTACTCGTCCATTCATCCACTCTAACTCTCTGGAATCTGTTAGTGAGGTAGTCAGAGAAAAGCTCAAGCTGTCTATCCCTTACACCAATGCTCTCTAATTTCTTCAGCAGCAGTGGGACGGAGACTGTGTCAAAGGCTTTTGCCAGGTCCATGAAAATTACAATGACTTTTTTGTTAACATCTAGTTTATCAGAAACGAACTTAGTAAGATCGTGAATGGCGTCGCTGGTCGTCAGGCCTGATCGAAAGCCGTACTGAGACGGAGATAGCAGTGAATTATTTTCCAGGTAGTCGACCAGGCGCTTTTTCATGATCCTTTCCAGAATCTTAGACAAAGCCGGAAGGATGGAAATTGGTCTATAGTTGTTGACACAGGCTCCATCGCCACTTTTGAAGATGGGGCGAATCTCCGCTATTTTCCAGGCATTTGGGAATTTACCGGAGTCAATAGCTAGGTTGCAGATAAATAAGATTGGAGAAAGGAGAACATGTCTATATCTCTTCAAAATGCTGGTGGAAATATTGTCATAGCCAACAGCGCAACTAGACTTCAAACTATGAATTATATTTTCGATCTCTTCCAAGTCCGTGGGGAAAAACACCATCGAGTTGTTATGAGGCCGGAGCGAAAGCGACGGGATATTGTTACCAGAATAGCAGACTGTGACAAGTTACTTTGTATTGTTCACAGACATTCAAAAATTTCATCATGTCTAACTTTTCTACAACTATGTTGGGATCGTTTCAAATGGAGCGACTGCCTATCAGACCTCCACAATTCAGTTAGTACTGGGTAATACGATACCACTTGGTAAGACTGGTTGTCAGACTTTCGGGCTACTGACTACCTGTAACGACTGTCAAAGGTCTAGAAACGACAGCCGGGATCAACGGCTCAACGTGCTATTCGAGGCACGGAGGAATCTCGGTATGTAATGGGTGGTCACTCATCCATGGACCAACCTAGGTAAGCGCGGCTTGACCTGAAGATCACAAAAAGTAGACGACACCTAGATGCCTTAAATTTTCCGAATATTTATTGCGTAAGTAGACTAGAAACTAAGGGTGATTATATCTTCACGACAATTAAAAAATGAGGTATGGAAATTTGCAAACGTTCATACATCTGGTCATACACGCACACCGGTGTGCGTGTATGACCAGATGTATGAACGTAATCGAGGCGAAAGGAGTATCTAAGGATCGTAGCAAGTGGCATTCTATGGCTTATGTATACCTACCCCTATGGAAAAAGGCGTGAGTTTCTGTATACATGTAAGCATGGGGATGGAAATGAATGATGAAGTTCAACGCACAAAAACAAAACCAATCGATAATATTACCCACAAAAACAAACCCTAAAAATTAAAAAATCTCTTCTAAAATATTTTTTCCTCCTAAAAATACTATTATGAAACAAAACTTATTTACAATTCAGATTTAATGTGCGAAAGAATGAGTTTCATCCAATTTTAATATAAACCGAATTCGTAGAAATTAATTTTTAATTCAGTAAGTATCGATCGGATTCACCAAATATCTTTTGCAAAGTTAATTAAGAATAACCCGAACGCTGCGCCGTATTCATTGGTAGTCTCAAGTTGATCGTGTAGTCAAATTTTCATAGAATAAGTGATGAGCCGTTACAAATGTACATGTCTGATGTCATATTGCATTACACGAGTATCGAGGGAAATTTTGAGAAGGAAGAAGAAAGAAAGAAGAAGCCTAGGTTGGTTCGTGGATGGGTGACCACCCATTAATCACCAAGTTTCCTCCGTCCTTCGGAAAGCACGTTAAGCCGTTGGTCCCAGATCTCAATTGTAGTTGTGTCCCGAAAGTCTGACAACCAGTCTTAACAAGGGGTATCGTATTATCCAGTACTAGCGACCCGCCCTTGATTCGCACAGCGCCACCTATCGGGTCTAAAACTGTATCTAATGTAGTATATGTATATTTCAAATTAAGCATCTAGCAGAAAAGGTGAAAACTGCGTTCAAATCCATGCATTTTTGCGTGATGCGCATACAAACACACAGCCAGACAGACAAAAAATCTAAAAACTATTGTTTTGGCTTCTGTTGTTCTAATAAAGAAGGGGGGGGCCCTTTATATATTTTTTTTAATATCTTCAATGTACAGACATCGGCCTGTTTCAATTTTATTATAATATTATGTATAGTATTCACGAAGCCGTCAACCAAGCGTTCTCTTCATCAAACTAAGTAACTGTACGCAAAAATGTTTGCTGAGAAACTACTGTTTTTTTGGTGTGAAAAATCACGTTTTACGGTACGGTACTCAATGTGACGCACTCAAATCATGGTGCTGATGGATGAGTTGAATAGTACAGGGTTCTTGGACCTCCAAGAAGATTGTAAGATTTTTACTTTAAACACCTGTTTAAAGTAAAAATCTTACAATGAAAATAATTATATTTAAAAAAAAAAACTTATGAAAAAGTTGGAACTTTGACCCCAAATATCTCCGTGATCAGAAAGTTTCCAGTTATGGTCCAGAACAAAAAAAATATCGCAATGACGGGGAGAACAAGTGCATTTCGTCTTCGTTAAGTGTCTTGTTATACCCTTTAGATATAGACTAATTGGGTTGTGGAGTTCAGATAGGCGGTCGCTTCATGTTAAATACTGGTATTCAGCTGCATCCGGTCAGTTGGAAAAAGGCTAGGCAGATGATGAGTCATCATTATCATTACCATCCTTTTACCCTTATCCCAAATTAATATAATAATTAGCTATTATAAATTCGAAAATCTGAGGTGCGATGGAGTAGCTGCATAATCCAATCGATTTTCGTTTAAATTCATCCTTTTCCGATAACATTTCCAGCTAAGATCTAATATTGTACTGGACTAACGTAGAAAGAGATGCATAATCATTATCATCTTCCTGGCCTCTTTACATGTTTTTGTTCTTCAATTCTCCCCTGTCAACCTTTACTCTTTTGTATAATTCCTCTCACAATCCATTTTTTTTCCTTGCATATCTAAGCTTCAATTTAACACCAACTTACATTCTGAATAAAACTCTATATTCAGTACCTCACTTTCATGCGCCACTTAAAGCCTTGTGAAGGAAAGTTTAAAACATCATTTTACCCTCCGATAGTTACTGCTAGTCGATCGTTTATGGCTCGACAATAACCTCTTTACCTCCACCCCCTTCCATAGCTCCTGGTAGATTTTCTCGCCATTTTAAAAGTGGAGGAGGTTAACAATGCTCGTTATCGTGGCATAGTGCAATATTGAAACTCATCACTTTTCAAGAACCTGTTAGCACGTGTTGAGTGAACATGCAATAAAGATCTAACGGGTTCTCCTAGTACTTCGTCTGTCGTAGTTATTTTCTTGAGATATGTAGTTTGGTTCGAATTCTATTGAAATTGGCCGAGAAAATTGTTCTGTCTTTATCTTTTTGTTATTTTTAATGGAATGGATGAATATTATTTATGACTAGCTGTGCCCGCGGCTTCGCTCACGTGAGCGTACATTCTTTTGCCATTCCCAAAGTTTATGAACGTAAGCAAAATATAGATGCAACTCATGATCTACCCTTCCCCCCGGACAGCCAGTGCGCACGGTCGTGTCCACCCAAATAGTTTATTTAAGAAAAAGAGGAAATAAATAGTTAATATTTAAATTTTAACTCAAAAACTAATTTAATAGACAAGTTTAATTCTCCGAAAGTACCAGGCGCGCAAAGTGTTGCAAGAGATCGAGTCCTGCGGCGAGCGAGGCGAGAAAGCACACGCTACCCATCTCTGTCTACTGCACGTGAGTCATTACCACCTGACTCCGCCCTCTTCACTGACTACTGGCAATTACAAGCGCCTAACAAACTACACCGAGCAACGTGTGTCAACGCATCAACACTTACAAACTCCAGGCGCACCGGCCACCAGTGGTTATAAAGGTATCAAATCTTGCGTAAACAATAACATCATGAGACGTACGCCGCCCCAATCGCCTGCCACGTCCACAGCTAGCGACTCCGAGACTCTTCAGGTGAGAAACCCAACTATCTCAGTAACTGGGTCTGCTCCAAACCTCAACATCATAGATGCAAATGTCACGTCGCGCAACAAGCGCAAGCGGGAGGATGAAATGGTCATGTTTATGCAAGAGATAAGAGACCTACTGCAATCAGCTACTGCCCAGTCGGAAGCCAAATTTAAATCTTTACAGGATTCAATGAGTGAAATAATAGCACAGAACTTAGAATTAAAAACATCTCTAGCTTTTGTCACCAAACAATACGATGACATTGTAGTAAAAGTAAACGAAATCGACAGGGAACGGAAAACCGATCACGCCTATATCAACCAACTAGAAAGTAAAGTTGAGAATCTGGAGCGTATTTTGTGTCTTACCAAAATCGAAATCAGAAACATACCAAAGTGCGAAGGTGAAAATAAAGAGGATCTGCATAAAATCGTATCCGAAACAGCTAAAGTACTGGGTATGCCCGTTGAACAACACGACATGAAAGATATTTTCCGCATAAGTAAAAAAACCGGAGGATCATCTATTATAGTCGACTTCGTCTCGGTGTCTGTAAAGGAAAATATACTGCATAAAGTGCGCAATTTTAATCGCAAAAACGCTCAAGCTAAATTAAACACATCTCATATTAACATACCAGGCGAGTCTAAACCAATTTTTATATCAGAGAGTTTGACTATGAAGGCTCAACGATTATTTTATCTGGCAAGGAAGTTTGCGAGCGAACATGACTTCAAATTCTGCTGGACCTCACTTGGAAAAGTCTTTCTTCGGCAAAAAGAAGGAGACCAATACATTCATATAAAAAGCGAAGCCGACCTCAAACATCAAATACCGCAATGACTATGTCTCGCCTATGTACTGCTTATTATTTTGCTACTTTTATTATTTTATTTGCAACTGCTCTTTTTCTGTAAAACACAAACACACAAATCACGCGAACACACACAGCTAAAATCATTCAACACAATACAAACATACATTGACACCACGTCTTACACACACAATATAATTTGTCCTTATGGGAGAATACCAAACACCAATCTTACATCTCAAATATTCACGTCTATTATAGTAACCCGCACCTTAACATGCAACATATATATATGCTTATTCAATGGCTAACACGAATGATAATGTCTCAGCACAGATAGATGACTTTACGGTGGCATCTTCTTATCAGTGTGATACGGACACCTGTAATGAAATATTGGATTCTACTAAGACGTCGCTAAAAGTTATTACTCAAAATATCAGAAGTATCTATAAAAACTTAGACGGTTTTCAAGCTCAATTGGCAAGACTATCACACGAAATCGACATCATTATCTTGACAGAGTGTTGGTTAAATGCTGACAAACCAATCCCGAATATAGAAAATTATGTTACATACTCTACCAAAAAATGCTTGAATCAAAACGACGGCATTATCATATATGTTAAAAGTAATCTCCATTGCACGGTTGAAGAACCAGACCAGATAGGAGCTAATTTTCTTCTGTTGAATGTTGATTCCGATACCTGTATTCTAGCCTCTTATAGATCACCTTCAATTTACTGTACTGAAAGCTTTCTCAACTCTCTAGAAAATATCTTAAGCAAATTAAAAGCGAAAAACATAATCCTAATAGGTGACATCAACATAGACATAAAACCTAATGGTGTTGATAAGAAAAGTTCGTCCTATCTTAATCTCACTGCAGAAATGGGCCTCCTGCCGGGACATACCTTTCCTACAAGACTGCACAACTGCCTCGATCACACAATGATCAAAACCACTACCTCTGCAATAGTCATAGTAGTAGATTCGACAGTCAGCGACCACGCCTCCGTAATATTGTGTCTAGAGACCGCCCCACATAAAAACAAGAACCGTACAAATACATATAGGTCAAAACTAAATTACGAGAGTGCTATAGAAGAATTAAAAACGACAGATTTTACCTTTCTTACACAAAATTGTGATGCAAATGAAGCCGCAACAAGCCTTGTGGAATGTCTTATGTCCACGGTGTCCCAACATTCAACAGTAACGAAAGTTTCTACCCGTAAAGTAGTCCTGAAGCCCTGGATCACACCTGGCCTCTTACGATGCATTCGCCACAGGGATAACCTCCACCGAAAAGCCCTGGCAGACCCAAAAAACGAGACTGTCGATTTATCATACAAAAGGTATCAGAATCACTGTAACTTATTACTCAGGAAATTAAAAAACGCCCACGAATCATCAGCTTTAAAGTCTGCGAAGGACAATAAAGAAACATGGAATATTATAAAATCGATTACCAACCAAACTGGGAAACAAAAATCAGCTGACAAACTTTTAACCACCGCTGAAGTTAATAACGCTCAAAATGACATTGAGCAAATAAACCTTTATTTTTCGAAGATTGGTAAGCAATTGGCTGAAAATATCACTATAAAAAACCAAAATTCTTCACTGGCACCGTACTCTATTGTGACACCCCCAGCCTGTAATTCCATGGTCCTCCTCCCTCCGAATGAGGCCGAAGTAGAGGCAGTCATCAACAATCTGAAAAACGATAGTGCCACAGGTTGTGACTCTATTCCAGTTAAACTTCTCAAGCTGGGTAAGGACGTACTAGTTCCACCTATTACTAAACTCATTGAGGCCTGTTTTGAGCAAGGAGTTTTTCCCCGAATCTTTAAGAAATCCCTGATCACACCTGTTCACAAGGGTGGAAACCAGGACGATGTTAAGAATTATAGACCGATCTCAGTTCTGCCAGCATTATCAAAAATATTGGAAAAAATATTGAATCGTAGGCTCATGAAATACCTAGAGCACTGCAAAACAATATCGGACTCACAATTTGGCTTTAGGTCTGGGAAAAGTACCGCAGAGGCGGTTAACCAACTCGTTGATCACGTGACTAGTAAACTAAACTCAAAACAAAAATGCCTAGGGGTTTTCCTGGACCTAGCCAAGGCCTTTGACACCGTTTGTATTCCAACCCTTGTGACCAAGCTAGAACATGCTGGAATCAGGGGAAGGGCTCTAAGCATATTCACAGACTTTCTCAATGACCGGACACAAAAAGTAAAGATTGGTGAAGTCATTAGCAGTGAAGCTAGGGTTGATTACGGTGTGCCCCAAGGAAGCTGCCTATCCCCAAGCCTCTTCCTGCTCTACGTTAATGACTTATGCCAACAATCGTTAACAAACGGTAAAATCTTCAGCTACGCAGATGACACCGTATTAATATTTCACGGAGAGGATTGGGACGTAACACGGGAAGCTGCAGAGACAGGCTTGCGGAAAATAATCCACTGGCTGGAAGCCAACTTACTAACTCTTAATATCTCGAAAACGGCATTTCTTCAATTTTCTTTCGCCAAAATCAGACCTTTAAATATAAGTCTCAAAGCTCACTCCTGTGACGCCGTGAATAGTAACACATGCACATGTCTTCCAATCACACAATTAAAGACAATGAAGTACCTGGGAGTGACTCTGGATGAGGGACTTAGTTGGCGTCACCACATCGAACAAACCATTTCCCGTGTTAGGAAACTGATATGGACGTTTAAAAAACTACGAGAAGTGGCTGAATTCAAGCTTCTCCGTTCCGTCTATTTGGCACTGGCCCAGTCAGTTATAGGTTACTGTATTACGGCCTGGGGAGGTGCGTGTAAAACCTACTTGATACGCCTTGAGAGAGCCCAACGATCTCTGTTAAAAGTTATGACCTTCAGGCCGTACCGGTTCCCTACAAAAAGCCTCTATGAAAATTGCCAAGTACTTACAGTGAGACAACTATACCTACTCAATCTCATTTTAAAACAACATGAAATCACACCTGTAAACCATGCAACGAAACATAAAAGAACAGTTGGCAACGTATGTAGCACCGTCAAATGTAATACCGCATCGGCTAGACGGCAACGATTATTCCTATCTACTTACATATATAACAAAATAAACACCATCCTCAACTTTAACTCTCTAACAAAACATAAAACTAAGCTTAAACTAAATTCATGGCTTCAAACACTAGATTATCTACAGACGGAACACTTAATTAACGATCAATACTCAAGATGATTAAACAGTAGGCAAACCCACTCTCATATTAGGCATTACCTAGGAAACCAACACACACACATACACACCCTTACACACACACACTCACACATACACTTACACATACCACACAAGAGCATGCTTGCTTTCAACTTAATTTCAAGTAATTTATGATTGTTTTATTTTTTTTAATTTTTTTTTTTTTTTTTTTTTTTTTTTCTTGTATTTTTCTCTCTTTTTATTACATGAACTGTTAACTCCAAAACGGGAGAAGACACTGACTTCTGTAACACAGGTCTCACCTAGCTCAGGAGTCAGAGCTTCTTATGAAATTGTTAAACCTATTTATGTCAATAAAAAATTATTATTATTATTATTATCTTAGGCCCCAACGGTTAATATCCTTAACAATTAAAAAAAAAATCTTTCAGCTCTGAGAGCTCAATCAACCGATGGAAAAAATGTGATGGACACAAACGATGGAAACAAAATTGAGAATTTGCAAAAACCATGCAATTAAAAAATACTGCAAACGCTTGAATTTAATGTATTTAGCAATAGAACCAGAAATACTATGCGCTTCGAGAATCATGAAGATTCCGATTACCGAATTAACACGAACGTCGTTATAAAGCATCTAAGTTTGGTTTTTCAAGGCATTGTAGTGCATTCATTCTGCACTTTTAGGATTTTAGTCGTATAATTGTAATATTCTAACAATGGTGATACATAAGGGACCACCCACAAATTACGTCATACGAATTTTATCATTTTTGACCGGAGGGGTCAAATAATCCGTCCTTATCAGAAGGTAAATATTTGTGAGGCTCCCGCCTCCCAAGTGTGACGTCACATATTTTGCAATATTACATGCTGCCCGCCGATAGAGTTGGAAATATTTCTTTAATAAGTTTTTCGTTAATAGTTCAAATTTCGTGTTTTAAAACTTGGCAATATTGGTTTTTTAAATGTGACGTCACCAAATTTAGGACCCCTTCCACCCCTTGTCACACAATGTCACACTTTGTTGTCACCCCCTACCTCTTTAACTTATGACGTAATTAAATTACGTCATACATTTTATGGCTGGCTCCTAATAGACACGTACTTCCATGGTAGCAGCAGCTAACTGTGACTTCCTGGAGTATCTAAAGTGTCAGGACTTACTGTCAAAATCTCTACTGAAACCGCGATTAACGTAGCCACCTGGGTGCCAATAATGTGATAAATCATCGATACAAAAGAAGAAGAAGAACATGGGAGTTATAATAGATCTCATATTTCCGAAGATAGACCATGATTGCTGAAGCGGATACTTTTCCAAGGACTCTGATGAACGGGCAAAAATAAAAAGTTGAAGTGTAGACGCAAGTATTACGCAGATCGATGTAACAAATAGTGTTGAAAGCAAGCTATTTGACTATTCACTATATTTATGTTACTACTGACTATTATTAATATTTTGCTCCGAAGTTCAAATGCAAGTTCAGTCACATTTAAACGTTAAAGATATGCCGCGAGTGAAACAATTGCTCTTACGGATATAACTCCTGTTCACTCTGGGGTATCTCTACCATTATAAATAAGTCTGTATCAAAAAAAATCCTATGTTTACTGAGTCAAAAATATGTTTAATATACATGAAAAAAAGCATAACAAATGGGTTGCCCGATATCATGAAGTGAAGAGTATTTAAAATTGCGACAACCGTGGAGCTTGACCGAGTTTACTTAGACAACCGAACGTTATACCATCGTGCTTGTAATAAAATTACCTATCTGTTCTTTTAATACATATTTTAATAAGAAAATAGATGAGTGGACTTAGAGTATCAATTTATCTATTTATACCTTACAACTCTGTAGTAGGGAAAAAAAGATAACAATCTAACAGATTCTTGGCTCTTATGCTTTGTAGATATTTACTCTAATTCCATTTTGATTTCGTTTGGTTTGAAAAAAAGATTACTTCCGTTAGTTTTAATAAAGGGTAGCCTTGACTTAACTTTATCAGGCAACCCATTCGCAATGTTAGTTTGTTCATATAAGTATTTTACTCCGTTAACGTAAGTTTTAAATAGCCGTTCTGAGGCTTGTCACTGCCTTTCCCCACTCGCACAATGTGGACCATTTTAGCCTTTCCCCACTCGCACAATGTGGACCATTATTCATTGGATCATTAATCTACTAAATTATTAGTATTCGAAGTCATTTCGGTAGGCACATATAAAAATACGAAATCCTGAAAGTCCTGTTTTAATATTCAAACGAAACTATTTTATTTAGTTTGTGTGCGGGCAACATTGGAAAAAGGTGGTCTGGTTGAATTTGACAACGTCATTGTCTTATTTTGGTAGTGTCCCCATAAAGTTTTTATTTTGTGCGATATTGTTTATCTACCTATTATCTAAGAACTAATCTTATTTAATACATCATTTCACTATATTTAATGGTGACCCCATTAAATATAGTAAAATCCAAATAATAGTAATTTTATTATTTAAATAAACTTCAGGTTTAGTTGCTCTAATAGCTGTAAATAAAATGGTATACCTAAGCCGGAGAGATCCTAATCTGTACCTCAGGCCCTTCCTACTTCAGGCACCTTTCTCTATTTAAGATTGTGCATATACCAGTGCCTGTTACTTCTGATGTTGAATTAAATAAAGATTTATGATTATGATTAATTTTTTAATACCTATCTACCGACGCCTAATATATAATAATAGCTTTCGCTTCTTTTTAATTGCCTCGGAAACGAAAATTGAAAATATTTTTTTTAATTTAATTTAAGAATGTTATATTATAATGAATTGGGATAAAGGCAAGATAATGATGATGATGAATGTTATATGTAATGCTTTTCCATCATGTCCTACTTTTTACATAAAATGAATGGTCACCTTATTAGAAAGAGATTAAATTAGCGTTAACCTCTCTTTTGGTGGATATTTTTTAATGCAAGTAAGAATTGCAGTTGTACACACGGCGGCACATGAAGTAGTAACTTTCCAGTATAAATTGACCTCGCTTTGTATAGATTTCCTATACAATGAGAGATCCTCATAAACTGGATTTGTAAAGCTTGACTGGCTGTCGCGTGCGTACGTAGTACTTATTACTTCCGTGCAAAGAGTAAAGACAAAAGGAAAAATAAAACAAAATTAGTTTTCAGCCATTCTGAGTGACTACACTACGACTAAAACCTATTTACCTAAATTATTTTTATCATAGAAATCGCGTATGAGGTTACTAACAAAATTTTAAAAATTAATATCTTTTGCGTCTGTTGGTCGATTTTGATGAAATAAACGCTAAATAATACCCACAACATTGCTTCTTATTTTGTAATATTTAGATTTTGAATACAATGAGGGGTTTTTACGTGATGCGCACACAAACGAACAGACAAACCGACAAACCGAAAAACCGACAAACAGACAAAAATTTAAAAAAAGATATTTTTACTTTCTATTACTTATTTCTCGCACCTTCCAGTGACTTTTTTGCAAAAATCTGTAATGTACAGACACGGAAAGTCTACGATTTTATTATATGTATATAGATATATAGATAATGTTGCTAAAAAGCATTAGTCTTGACAAATTACAAATGATACGCAGCAACACGATAATGTAATGAAAAATACTGAAACAGACGTGAATAATGATACGTTAACAACATCGCATGGGCATATAAACACGAGAAAAAAGTAACGTTAGATATACAATCAATCATTTTGACGTATTGTTTTCTGATCCTCTGTTGAGCGAGCTCCGCATGTTCCATGTGTATTTTATCCATGGGACCAGATAATACAGACAAAAACGAAATGTTTTAATTAAATAATAGTGTATTTTGAGCAATATGAAGTAATTTTTCAACTAGATCTTTGTAAAGAGTCATCATCATCTGCCTAGTCACCAACTATGTTGGTATCGGCTTCCAATCGAACCGGATGCAGCTGAATACCAGTATTTTACATGGAGCGACTTAGGACCGGGTAATACGATACCCTTTGGTAAAATTGGTTTTTGTCAGACTTTTTGGGCCACTGACTACCTGTAACGACTGTCAAAGATCTATAAATTCTATTATTTAGATCTATTTGTAAAGACTACGATACTTGTAGTAAAAGGACTCGACCTACAGCGTCGAGTTATTATAAGCAAGTACATATAAATGCTGAGTAAAACTTGATTTATGGAATAAGAAAAGATAAGGCTATTCATATATCATACAACACAAAAGATATTCCAGAATTTATGATGTTTGTCACACACGCCGAAAATGTTATTCATAATACGCCCGACAACTAATACATCGTCCAGATAAACAGCTACTGACAAAAAGTTTTCATATCACATTCAACACTACCCGAATATCAAATAATGTAATTACACATTCCGTTTCCCGACGTTTTACACCTGTGCCCCAGATAGTTAACGATGTACCCTCCCATATAATATGAGTAATATAACCCTACTACCGACGCTAATTTGGTGGAATGCGCCGCGTAGATCAAGTGTCAGGGTATACCCTTAGCGTTTATGAAAGACGACGTTGTGATATGACCGTAATATCTTATCTGTCATTGCTGAATTGTGTTTGATCAAGATGTATTCGTATTTTTATGTAATGAAGAGTGAAGGGATGATTAATAGTAGCTACTGTTTTGTTCGTGAAAAAACGAGCGTCATTTAGAAGACCTTGAATATAAAAGTTCGGTTTTAATTTAAGCTAGCGATTTTCGTGTCCAATGTTTTTTATAAGTCTGGTCTGGATCTGTAAAAATAAATGAGAATTGAAATATTGGATCAGGGCATATTCCCTCTAGTGGATTTCGAGAAGCAGAGTAAATATTAAATATTTTCAAAATGTAGATTTAGGGCGTAGGTATCAAAAGTTACGTTTTACTTCATACTTTTAGAAAACTTTGTTAATAATAATATGTTGTTGATCTACATCGAGAAAAATTGTTTTTAAAAAGATGCGAAAAGCCATAATATGGTAGAAAAATCACTCAGTAATTACTACTGACACATACCCAGACTCACACATATTTATAAAAGCCACATCATGGAAATAGCCGTAATGCGAGATCCGTTTTTCACGCCTCAGATCCTAAAATCATACGCATAGCTAATGAATCGGAAAATACGGCGAGTCATCCGAATGTGAGCTCCATTGATGGTAGTAAATCTTTTATTCGGGTATTTTCGTGTTCCCGAATACGAAGGCATTATTGTGTGAAAGGTATTTCGGTATTGTGTTGGCGATGGAATAAATATGAGGTGGATTAGCTCTTTGTTGTTTTCAAAGGTGTTTGCTTATAGTAAGGTTATATGATGGTCTGAAAATATTGACCTTTAGATACCTTCGCGCTGGATTGAAGAGTTGATCAGAACCGAGCTCCTTAACTTAGGAGTCGAGCCACATGGTAACTGAAAAATTCTTGCACTGACTGTATAGGTTCACTCATATCAGTAAATGTGTTTTTTTGTGCAAAAGACCTTCTCAGACACTAATCTGGTTTATATGGTTTAATTATGGTCCTTATGTGAATTTACCAAGATTGTGTTTGGACTTTAAAAGAGACAGTGACTTTCGAGGTTGTTTCGTCTATATGTTCTCAGAGTAGTCAGGTACAAAACACCGGCCTCAACTAGTTTTAAAACATAACATAATGTGACGCGTAAAAGTGTTTTTTTAAAACCAACCTACAGTAATAATTATAATTCATGAAATGAGCAAACATCTTCATTTTGCCTGTCGTTACAAGACCCTGTTAATTGTATCTTAGGGGCCTATCTTTGTATTCTCTGCAAACGATATTCATGCACTACTACCAAACATCACCAGCTTGGTGTGTGTCTTATAACATTAAAAGGTTATCATCATCATAATTATCCTGTCCTTATCCCAATTGAATTGGGATCGTTGCAACACGTCTTCTTCTTCCATACTTCTCTATTACGCATTATTTCAACAGTCACCTTCTTTCTAGACTTATAATCGTTCACACGGTCCATCTATCGTTTCTTTGGTCTTTTCCTACTCTTATAGCCATTCACATTTAAATTCAAAACTTTTCTCATGACTTTTCCTCATTTTGAAGGTATTTGATTAATATCTAGTTCAGATTTGACATAATTAACATACAATGTACTTGGCGTATTAAAAGTTATATTCTGTTAGTTATGGTAATTGCATTGTGTCCTCTGCACTTTGAATTATCTTTCTATCACAAAAAGAGCAAAACAATCTGAACCCGCATGGGTCTTTCAATGCAGGTTTATCTCAAAAAGACTAGCTCAACTATTAAAGTTTTAAAAAAAAATTGTGCTTTCAATGAAAAGAGAGCAAACTACCATCGTCCATTCTGCTAATGAACAAGCGTAACTATCTTGCAACAACAAAGTTTGCTTAAATTGGTCAAACTAATGTTGCAAGTCCTTCTGAGCAGAGACAACTAGCAGACTAAGTCTGACTTATTGTTTAAATTCATAAAGTATCAGTTATTTAAAATATGAATTTTGTATTGTACATGAAATAACATAATGAAGAAGCATACATTTGTTGTGGTGTAATGTTGAAGTAGTAATATATTTACATCGAAGGTTGATATGATGAGAGTCTAACTTTCTTAGTTTTGGTGCAGGTTTTTATAGGCCAACTGTATGATGCCTAAATAATGGATAACTCTCACGCTATCAAATGGGTACCTCAGAATAGAGGGAACCAAAGAATGACTCGACGGTGACCGTAAATTTAATGTAATAAGTTAAACTACTAACTTCATCTCTGTCCTCAGGACTAGATTGAGGTCAAGAGTAAGCCCATACAGAATAAAAAAAAAAAAAAAAAAATCTAAACAGAATCATATTTACCTGTATAATGCTAGTCTTCCCAACAGCTGGGGCTCCCAGTAGCACCACTTTGACGAGGTCAAGGCTGTCAGGACTTGGCTCCAAGCTCGGAGCCCCACCCACTGTCAAGGTACCCCCTCCGCCCCTCTCCAGGTAGTCCAAATCCAATTCTATAACAAAGAGAAATGACTGTTAATTAAAACATAAACTAACTAATTTTGATTTCTATGTCGAGTTGTTAAAACTACGCTTTATTCTTTTTCATACAAAAAAATTGACGTAGCTTAAGGAACGTAAATTGGGTTTTCACCGCTTTTTGGTAAAAAAATATATATAGTTGATTAAGAATTTAAAATTAAAATAAAAAAACACATTAAGACACCAAGCTGCTTCTCTTTTGAATTCCATTAGAATCCAATTGGTACTTAAGCATTAAGTAGTTTTGCACTCAACGGGTAGAAACATAAGGTTCAATTAGAATTTTACAGCAATAATAATGAGAATACTACTCCACCAAATAAACTAGACAATAATTATCAGTCGTGAAAAAGATAGGTACAATTTTTGAGGACCGACAGTAGCAGTGAAGTAGCAGTGTGTGTAGTGTATCTTAGCTAGGTTTACTAGCGAAGCTGTAGGTACGTGGCAATATAATTTTATCACACACGTAAACAAAGAAGTATATGTAACAAAAGAAATGTGTAACAAAACTTGCTCACGTGAACTAAATAAAGACGATCAAAAGTATTTATGACATCAGTAAAATCAGCTATCCATGAAAAATGGTGGATGAGCCAGTATAGACGATCCACTGAATGAAAAACACAACAAAGAGATCATTCAACCTGATATATGACCGGTAATAATGGCCATATCGGTCCATCTACGTTTTATTGTAGATATAAATAATTTGGAACAAAAGACTGGGATTATGTGGATAGCAATAGCCATAAACAGAATGGGTTATACGAGAAAAATAAAAACTCGAATTAATTTGGTTGCCAGTGGAAAAATTAAGGTGATGATTTGTATGAAATTAATATTTCTAACAAAATTTAAAAAAGGAGAATAGTACAATAATAATTACTAGGTATGAAAAAGAAAATGATTTTCTTTGGTGCTAAAAATGTATAAAAATATATTTTGATTACTATCAAAACTTGTAAACTCTGAGCAGAATCACAAATGAAAAAAGTCATGATGATAAATCAAAACGGCTTTCGAGTTTTATCGATAATTTTATCGTTAAGAAATTTTCATGCAGCATCCTGAGTAACGGTGACTTAGGACGTGGGTACGTACCCAGGCAGGCCCTTTACTTTGTGTAATTATTTAATTCTTCTCATCACCATTCCAATGCTTTGAAAAGGAACCTCCATGTTTTAGGAGCAAAAATTTTAAGACATGTCACCAAACCGCACTGGGCCCGCGCAGCATTTAAGGCATTGCTGAGACCAAACGTATTGTCGACCGCTCACTGAGCGCGCGTTACGTAGTTTATCGCTTTTCCATATATATTTAACTTCTCGTCCACACTAAACCAGTAACCTGTAACCAGTGAGCATACTCACAGTCGGCGGCGAACGTATATAATACGTTTGGTGAGAACGATGCCTTATGCCTCACTCACAGAGTGGAAGCCTATGTCTCAGATGAGGATGATGTAGGTACATTGTAGGCTGAATATGTAATAGAGAATGTGATTGCTAATATACAAGGTATAACCGGACCCTTCACGAAGTCGTCAACCAAGCATTTTACATCAAACTAAGTAACCCTACGCAAAAAATATTGCTGGGAAAAGACTTTTTAATTGGGGGTGAAAAATCACGTTTTATGGTAGGACTCAATGTAAAGTACTCAAAACATTGTGCTGATGGATGGATTGAATAGTATTTAAAGTAAAATTATAACATTTTAAACATGTATTAAAAAAAATAAGTGGAAAAGTTGGAACTTTGACCACAATATCTCCGTAACTGGAAGGTTCCTAAGTATGGTGTAGAACAAAAATACTATCGCAAAGACGGGGAGAACAACCTTTCGACTTCGTTAGGGATCTTTTCACACCCATTATAGTCTTTTAATAATCATTCAAGCAATGCTAATAAACCTACACAAATAATAATATATGTATACAACTGCAAATACACATGTCATCTAATGCTGTACGTGATGAAGCAAATTGAACTCAACGGAGCAACCCTAATCTAATATTAATTGAAATTCCATTCCAAACGCAAGCTCTGAATCAAAGACGACTAGAAAATTCTTTGTAAATGGTTTTCAAGATAAGCTACGGGCGGAGTAATCCATGATTATTTTATTTTCTTTCATGTACAGACCACAAAAGAGTTAGATAAAGAAGATAAAATATTAAATTTTCCACAACTCTAGCAATCTTTATTTTATTCTGTGTCATGAATTTTTAAAAGAAAATCACTGATATCATGCATGCACGTATTAGTTTAATAGTAAATTCATATGTTGTACCACAAATATCTTTTCTAACAAATTTAGTAAATGATGGCGAAAACCACATCAAAATTAGTTGCGTAATTCAGAAAAACAACGTGCTCACACAGATAGAAGAAAAACGACATTAAATTAAATATTGTGTAATAATAAGATTGAATAAAAAGAGAGGAAGGCGAAAGAGAAGACTGATGGATTGTGTGAAGAATCTTATGAAAAAGAAAGGAGTAAATGATGTCGTGGCGTCTTACAGGGGAGAATGGAAGAAGAAAACGTGCTGCGCTGGCCCCAACTAGAATGGGACAAGAGCACGAAGATGATGAGATATTATGACTATATTTTATTGTGTAAGGGTTATATTTAATAAAAAATCAACCTCTGCTCACCTAGCTCTTTATTCGACTGTACTCTGCACTATCTGCTAATCTTTTCCAACTACCCTTTCTTTTGCAAAGAAAATTAATTTCAAGTTTGCGCGGGATTTTCGAGCTACATTCTGTTTCCTAGTTGTTTTTGAAGAAAAACAAGTGGAACCATGTTCCAGGCCTTTAAGTTAGTAGAAGTTTTCACCAAGCTCTTTATCAAGGATAAATCTTTGAAAGACTTACTGTGATTTTGTTTGGGTTGAATGAAGAAAATGAGTAACGGAAAGGCTCGTTTAGTTTTGGGGTTAGTAAACTAAGTTACTTGTGTATTTGGTTTGGGATTTACTGTGAAATGAGGGAAATGATTTTGTGTTTCAGACCTTTTTTTGGATTCCTTGTTAAAATACTTACAACGTAAAAAAATGGTAAGTGATGAATGTATTAACTTCAATTATGTTTTATCATTTTTATAAATTAAAACAACGAAACCTTAAAACAATAATTATTTAACTTATGACTCGAAAATAATTTATGTTTATCTGATACGATTATTAAAAAAACGAAAATAAATTCAAGAAAAGTTGGCTGGAGATAACCACACAGAAGAAAGAGTGGAAGGTAGGTATATAGTATGGAGGAGACCTTTACCCAGTAGTATGACAATAATAGATTACAAAAAGACAAGAGTATCAGAACAGAGATTCAAGACTGGTTTGAATCTCTTCCTCTAATCTATCCAAAGGTTGTTTTGAAAAGATAGCTTTTAGCGATAAGATCGCCATAGTGTCACCCTATGTGAAATGTTTTCTCTTATGTAAATTCAAATTTGCATGGTCTATATTATAATAAAGAATATTCTATCTACGTCGATAAAAAAAAAACAAAGATTTTTAAAACTTATTTAGACTGAAGAAGAAAATACGTATTTAAAACATCTTAACACGTTCGCAATAAGTACTTCCCATAATATTAGAGCTCCTAAATTCTAGACTTCGGTTAGAAGACGAATGACTGGCAGTAACGACCGAGATAAAATATTCATGAGCTGCGCTAGTGAAACAGCTCTCTTTTGGAACGAGAACAATAAAACTAAGACTTAATTGCTCGTTAGTGAGACCAGGGAATTAGAATGCAAGACCAATTAAAGGATTTTGTTAAAGGAAATTTAAAAGCTAGTTGGCAAGGGTAAACTCTGGATGGCACTGACATAACTATAAGAGTAAACATGACCAAAGCAAAGATAGGCCTATCCCCTAGAGTGGGTTTAGTCGAGCAGTAGATGATGAAAAGCAAGCAATACAGGGTGTAAGAGACAGCTCTCCTCAAACTGACAGGGTGCACTCAGCTCCTTATTTTAAATCATATTACACCTGAATTTTTCATCGGAATTTTTTTTTAGTTAAAAAAAAAAATCTGTTACTATTCCTTTATTTCAAAGTAAAATTAAATTCCCTGTACAGCACTCCATTTATGTAAATAATACGGCTAAAATCAAAAATCCAACAATGGATGTTGAAATAATCTAACGAACGATGCGTGAAATCAAATGTTCATATCCTGCCTAGCTACAGAGTTCATCGAACTCGTCGTCGCGCTTGCCGTTCGGTAACGATACATTGAGTATGAGGAAATAAAACAAATCAAATTTATTGGATTCCCATAACGTTTCTGAAATAATTTCTTGTACCGATCATCCTAAAATAATATACTGAATTCACCCCATCAGTTTGTGGAGGGCTATCCCTTACACCCTGTATAGTTTTTAAAATATATTTTTTTTATCAGGTTGACAAAGTCAATTTATTGGCAATCGCCATTTGAAGAGAGCAAGAATTTAAAAAAATTGTAAGTCTCAAAACATTCCTAACTAATGTTAAACCGTGAAATGCGAAAACAACATTAAAATTAAATTAAATTATTCTAACAAATTGCTGTAATAACGGTTGCTTTTTTAGACTAGCAACTGAAAACAGGAGTAAAATGGAACTTACTCAACAGTGTTTAACTGATTTATTTTTCTCTCTTCCAACTTCACTTTATACAGAACAAAAATGCAACAAACATCAATATTTCATCCATTAACGTTTCACAAACACATTCTTCGTTCAATTTCCGAAATATGCGCAATAAATTCAATTCCAGACTCAATTTATTGGGTACAGTCAACATAATTCAAGGCGTTCACACGAAAATACTGGCAAATATTTTTAAATCGTGTTGTGAAGAAATATGGGTAACAAGTAAAAATGTGAGCCTATTAGAGGGGAAGCTGGATTGTAAATCAAGGATGTTTATGCCTTTAAATCTCGGGACACGGCAGTTTTACCTTTAGCTGACGTGACAATGTTGCGTGGGATTGCGCCATATTTGGCCCGAGGCTTTTGCGAAAGTAGGAAAATAACACAGGGGTGTTTGTCAAAAGGATTGCTGGCTGGATTTCCTTTGTGAGGTGAACAAGAGATATAAAATACGTACAGTGAGAACCTTTAATAGAAAACGATTTTGACAATATTTACTTACTTTCACATAGAAAATGTGGTACGAAATTGATAAAAGGATGTTTCTGAACAGGCAGAAAAAATAGCTCTTAACTTAGCTTAGCTCAAATTGTGCCATGCTGGTCCGAACCTGGTTTTAGTGCATATAGATTTTGAACGAAGTTTGCCGATCGTGACATATATACAAGGTGTAAACAGACCCTTCACGAAGCCGTCAACCAAGCATTCTATTCATCAAACTAAGTAACCCTACACAAAAATGATTGGAGAGTCGTATTTTATTTAAATCTTGAGATAAAGTTGAAACTTTAACCTCCAATATCTCCGTAACTATCTTTTATGTATAGTATTTTGTGGAGTAGTTATTACGGGACGACTTTGTAGTGCAATGAGTACAGGCAAACTCAAAGTGTGCCGGACCCGAAAAAGTGGGTAAATTCCCCCTTCACGTTCACAGATCGCTCAGTCGCTAATGAACTCGAGCAAATCATGTTTAGTTCCCACTGGTCTTCAGATACAAACAATCAGAGGCCCTAGCACGAGTACGCGGCGTAAACGTAAAGCAAATACGTCGTTTTTTAAATCGAATATACAATATTCTATAGCATTTTAGTTAAATTGTTTGGAACAATCACAATCAGTGTCATCCAAAGACATGAATTGATTCTTGTCTTTGGATGAACTTTCTTAAAATTATTGTGAAAATATTTTATGTGAAACGAGTATATTTAATTTTAAAATCGAGTCTAGAATCGATTTAATATTTACATTAAGTTTACACCGCGCGCTCGTTCTAGGGCCTCAGGTTACAGGCAAAACCTAATTTCGTACTTCATTTTATCAACTTGTGTTTTATTTTTCTCCTGTTTACGAGATCAATCCAAAGAGGTTACATAACACTGATAATAATCTAAAATGGCGGTCTAGTACCCAATTTCCACCAAACATGTGTGTACGTTTTGTACCCATTCGCGTTATGGTTGCTCGTTTTCTCGATACGCAAGATAAAATTTCCATACTGAGTTGGAATTTTTGATCAAAACATTCAAAAGAAATAAGTAGATCACAATGCTTGAACCAGAAGGTTAGAGGTCGGAAACAATTCTTTAGCAACGTCATTTTGCAAATGATGAAAATGTATAAAACTTAGACATATTTAAGTAAGTCAACTCATCATCTGCTTCTAGCCTTTTCCCAACTGTGTTAGGGTCGGCTTCCAGTCTAATAGGATGCAGCTGAATATCAGTATTTTAAATGGAGCGACTGCCTATCTGACCTCCATAACCCAGTTAGTACTAGGTAACACGATACCCCTTGGTAAGACTGGTTGTCAGACTTTTTGGTCCACTACTTCCACTACCTACCTGTAACGACTGTCAAAGATCTACAAATGACAGCCGGGACCAACGGCTTAAAGTGCTTTCCGAGGCATGGAGGAAACTCGGTATGTAATGGGTGGCCACCCATCCATAGACCAAACTAGGCAAGCAGGGCTTAACTTAAAGATCGATCCGAGCCGGTGTATTATTTAGCCACGAGCTCCTTTTAAGTAAGTCAAGTACAAGCCATTAAACTTACAACAAAGTTTTGACTTCACAGCCTTGTTCCATATTTTACCGCATAAGCAGGATAAAATTATGAAGACTTTGAGGATTTTACTTTAGTCTTTGTTGGAGTTAATAATATTCTTATGAAAGATGAAGTTACTGCAATAAAAGAAGACTTATAAATCGTCTCTAAAGCTAACAGACCGGAAAACAATGAAGAAGAGATAATGCTTATAGCTGTTTACCTCGTTTATTGTATGACTGAGAAAACGTACAAAGTATTTTCGTTCCAATAAGATGGTTGTTGAGCTGGTTACTGATGTCAGAAGTAAAATAAATTAAACTATTTTTTTAAACCATGCTTTTATTATTATTTATTTACTTATTTAAATAAATAAATAAATCATGATTTTATTAAAACGATGAAAAAAGAAAATTTGGTTTATCTATCAACAATGAACGCGTTTAAAAAGTTTCTTGTCCGTTTTATTACCCGTTGAGGAGTTCTCTCGTCAGGAGGCGATACAGGCTGCAGGCCCAAGTCATGTCTATCATAAAAATTTACTGTCACCAGAACCAAAGGTGTGTGCAAAATTTCAGCTTAATCGATTGGGGGGAACTAGTTTGAAATTCAGTTGCTAAAGCAACCAATTTTGCCAAGCTTTGACCAATACATACATACTAACTAACTAATAACAAGGAAAGTTATTTAAAAGCTTATAATAACAAGTGTGAAAGGAATGTACATAAGAAATTAAAATAAACAAAAGAGAATCACCAAATTCAAACAAACAGCTGATAATGTCAAAAACAAAATGGCGGCACATTCATAGCCAACTACGACAAGTCTTAAGGGCATTACATGGCTCAAATCCCAAAAACAGCGTATGTTCAAAGAAATTTGTTGATGAATCCCTTCGTGCGTTTTCCGTGTAAAAAAAGTATGTTATAGTTAAGTTCATCACAAATAAATTGTATTGTTTAAAATTTTAATAAACCTTCTCAATTTTTTTGGTTAATCGTAGAAAATAGGTCCTTTTTCAACCTTAATTGTAAATTATCTCTGTAACGGCTGAATAGATCGGCATGAATTTTGTAATAACAAATACGTAATGATATACTTAACAATCTGTATTGTTTTTTTTCTGTTATTTCTTTTAATATTTTTAAATAATAAATAAAAACCGAAATTTTGCGAAATGTGCGGGGCAAGTCAACAAAAACCAGTACAGGGATCAAATCATCAAGGTCATCGAGCAATGTAATGCCCTTAACTTGTCAAACGAAGACAATACAACCCGTGCAATAATTCACTATAGTAATTCAATTACCGGACATCAAAGGCCAAAATGGAGAAAAGGGTCCCTTAGATTCCATTAGTGCTCTCTGATAGTTAATTTCGATATTAGATAGGCACACAAAGAGGTCTCAGGAATTGTTCAAAGAGATGAGGAAACAAAGGTTTTGCGGAGGCTGTGTTGGAGCGAAACTAAAGATGTCGTCACAGTGGTGCTGATTCTGTAGCGGGCTATCATCATCTGTCTAGGCTTTTTCCTACTATGTTGAGGTTGGTTTCCACTTTTCCAGTCTAACCGGATGCTACTGTATACCACTATTTAACATGGAACCGAGCCACTGGGTTACACAATATTCGTTCTTCTTCTTAGCGAGTCGGTGGCAAACTTAATCGTGTCGACCCAGAACTGAGCCACAAGTTTGGCGCTTTCAGTAGCATCCATCAGTTCCTGTGGTAAACAAACAACAGGCCACGCAGGACACGATATTAAGTGTACTGTCGTTTGTGGAATAGCACCAGGCTAGACTAGACTCCAGGGCAGAGTCATTATGAATCCTCATTTGAGGAGGTTTTCTTTCAGTCGGATATTTATTGATAAGATAATTCATGCGGACTTCAGACAACCCATAATATAATAAAATAAAAATAGCGTTTATTTTACTCTGACCTTCTTAATACCTACATAAACAAGTAATAACATTAATTTAAAACTAATCAGCTACCAGGTCAGACTGTCTTACGACATAGGCCTCCTCTATTTTCCTCCACTTATTCCTGTACAGAGCAGTTCTTCGCCAACCTTTTGGAAGATCATCCTCCCACCTTTTCACCTGTCTTCCTCTTCATCTTTTTCCATTTCTTGGGTACCATTCTGTGACTTTTTTGGTCCATTTTTTCGTCTTGGCTGTCATCATATGACAACCCATAACGCCTTTATACTTCTATAAATCCGGGACATCGGTTTTTTATGGATGGTCATCCATCTACAGACCGATCTCGACAAGTGTTACTTAAATTTGAAGAGCAATCAATCCATTCATTAATTTTTAAACCAAAATATGACGTGTGATAATGATCACACTGACACGTGGTGTCACTATGCATAACTAATTTATCATTAACTAGCTTTGCTCACGGCTTCGCTCCCATTGTGTACGGAAATTAACCCACGGGAACGTTTTAAATGTAGCCTATGACACTTGGAGATAATGTAGCTTCCCGTTAGTGAAAGAATTTTCTAAATCGGATCAGCAGTTCCGAAGATTACCCTACATACAAAACAAACAAATTTTATCTCTTTATAATATTAGTGTAGATTGAGCAAGCTAGCACCCACCAAGGGTACCCAGGTACGTCTCGGCCTTATATTTTCTACATTACGGGAGGAATAGAAATGAGGGAAGAGAGATAATGAAGAGATTGATGAGGTTGGAGAAGGAATAGCTTCTCGGGATCCTGATAGTATTCCTATTTATGTAAGGGCAGGTAATCTAATAAAATAATAAAGAATTATTGCTTCCACCTAATATGCAATTACTGTAGCTGATGCGATTAGAACGCAGTCATTTTATGTTTTGGTCTGTAAGGTGTATTGATTTTGGAAAACAGATTACTGGCATGTCAGCACTTTTATGGTACCAAAGTAATAATGTAAGTAAATCAAGTAAAAGACATAAGTAGAGCACGTATGTAACAAAACTCTAGCGGTAGAAACATTACACATCGGAATCTAATGATACCGAGTTACATATCCAAATATACAAAATGATAAGCAGCGACATCTATAACATCAAGATGAGAACTAAAAAATACTGCATCGCGCAATCAAAGTTAAACGCGAGTTAAGGATATATACGGTGGAAGGGACACTGACGCGAAACCCCCCCCCCCCTCCACCCTAACACCTAGAAATTTTTTATCGGTAATTTTTTTTTAATCAGCTGTACCATACATTTTGACCGTGTAGGTATTGCACTTTTGTAGGAAACATCTGTTCTTTTTTAACCAAAGAAGAAATTATATGTGGGGGGCTTCAGAATGATGTACTGAATACGTGGTAAAATTTTTCGCGTCGGTGTCCCTTCCACCCCCTATACAAGATAGTAACTGTTGGCCAGTAGCCCACCAGACACATCAGCCGTCTGGCCGCTGCATCCTCTTTCTAATCGGGAATGAGGAACTTACATAATTGTTCATTTCATATCTTCAAATAGAACATCAAACCGTGCTCCTTTTACGGGTAAAATATGTCGAAATGACAAAACTTTCATCCAATACACAACTTCAAATACGTCGTCCTATTTATTCAGTTATACACTGTAGGACACTCGAGAGTTCCGTATAGTTTGTGAGAGGAACATAATAATATGAAACAGCAATAACATATCATTTCATGTGAAACTGAATGCACGAGTGGGGCGTATGAATTTCTATGTTTAGCAATGCAGTATTTGTCTCACTGAAATTGGCAATGTCATCTTCATTGCCCGGATCAATGAGTTAGTAGCTCTGTTATTTACTATATTTTTGTTTCACCGTTTTTAATAAAGCATTGATTTAATGATTTGTCACCAATCTTTATTCGCTCTTTCCCTGGAGTCTATAGTCAGGTAAAAATAATTACTTGATACAATTATCAATGCAACCTGTCTGGCATGAATGCTGAAATGGACCCTTTTGGCGCGGCCGTGACGCACACAGCACATGTATTTTCTCTCTATTTTTTATTTTTTTATTTGTCATTTTTTTTTTATTTTGTTTCTTTTTTTTCTTTATTCGTGTGTTTGATGAACTGACGTCAAATGAACTTTATTCTTTCTTTCTTTCTAACCATTTTTATACAATATACAAGACGTTGAACGAATTAAGAGCCGTCACAGAAAGCAAAGCTAAGAATTCTAACACAATTCTTAAAACACAATTTTTCACTCACATATTTTTCTATTCTAGTTTCCTAACTCTTTACAGTTCTAACTTCAAGCAACTACTAAACTATAGAATAAAAATCGTATAGTTGTTACTTTTACTCAAGTAATCACTAGGACTCTTGTTTATACAGGGTGTAAATAAATCCTTCACGAAGCCGTCAACCAAGCATTCTGTACATCAAACTAAGTAACTTTACGCAAAAATTGTTGCTGGGAAAAAACTCGTTTTTTTATGGTGAAATATCACGTTTTACGGTAGCACTCAATGTAACGCACTCAAAACATTGTGGTGATGGACGGATTGAATAGTAGGGGGGTCGTGAAGGTGTTTAGAGTAAAATTCTTGCATTAGAAATATGTATTTAAAAAAAACTTGTGAAAAAGTTGGATTGTAATTGTGTGCGTTTACAGACCCCCAAACTATCAAAACTTTTCCTTATTTGAATCAATAATCGAAGATGTCCTGGCAAAACTTGCAGCCAGTAATAAATCTATAATTGTTTGTGGGGATTTCAATATCAATATTTTAGAAGAAAATTCTAATAGCGGTCGGTTATTAAATTTGTTTAAGTCATTTGACTTGACCAACATTTTTATAGAACCTACGAGAGTCACTCCATCATCTGCTACTTGTATAGATAATGTTTTCTGCAATTGTGATTACTTAGATAAAGCCATAGTAAATTGTCTGCCGTCTGACCATAGCGGACAAACTGTAACTTTTAGGTGTAACATACCATTGCAAAAAGTTCAGATTCAATTTAGACCTATAACTACTAATAAATTAAATAGGTATAATATTTCCCTACAGAATAAGTTAAGTGCTATGAGCCATCATATGGAGGATATTAATATAAATCAATTGTATGATAATTTCTTTTCAATAGTTCACACTGAGTTCAACAAAACTTTTGAAAAGAAGACAAAATCTATTTGCCCTAAATTTGTATTTAGTGATTGGGCAACTAGAGGTATCAGAAAAAGTAGGGAAAGACTATTTGAGCTTTATGGCCTTAAGCCTTATATAAACACTGAAACTTTTAACAAGTATGTTGCTAAGTATTCAAAAATTTTTAGAAATACATGCAAGGTTGCCAAAGCCCTGCACATTAGCAACAAGATCAAAACAGCAGAAAACAAAATTAAGACAGTTTGGAAAGTCATAAATAACGAGACTAACAGGAAGAAAATACGTAACACTAGCTACACATTAGATACAGCATGTGGTCCTAAAAGCTCTAATCAGGAAGTAGCTCATGAATTTGTAAATTTCTTTACCGATATACCGTTAAAAACTACGGAGGCTCTAAATTCCTCTCCTGAAGTCTCAATTGGTTTATTAAAGGCGAATGTATCTGGCTGCCCGGCTGAATTTAAATTTAAACACATAAGCCCAATGATAGTTATTAAAGCTTTCCGGCAAATAAAAGTCAAACTGACCGAAGATCTTTGGGGAATGTCTATCAGAGTTTGTACATCCATAGTTGAGACTATAGCACCATACCTAGCTTTAATTTTTAATTTGTGTGTAGACCAAGGAGTTTTCCCTGATTTAATGAAATACAGTAAAGTCATACCTCTGTTCAAATCCGGAGATAGTAAAGATACAAATAATTATAGACCTGTATCCGTGTTGCCAGTTTTTAGCAAGGTGTTTGAAAAGGTAATGTTCAATCAAATGCTCAATCATTTTAACACCAACAGAATCTTACACGATCAACAGTATGGTTTCACCAAGGGACGTTGTACAACTGACGCCGGTGTAACCTTATTAAAGCACATTTTTACTGCGTGGGAAGAGTCTCAAGACGCCATAGGAATATTTTGTGACCTCTCCAAAGCATTTGATTGCGTAAATCACGACACATTACTTTTGAAACTTGAGCATTACGGACTAGGTAAACTTGCACTTGGTTTGATAAAATCTTATTTGAATGATAGACAACAACAAGTTCAAATAAATGGTGTTAATTCAAAGGGTTTAAAAGTAAAAATGGGGGTTCCACAAGGCTCAATTTTGGGTCCTTTCCTCTTCTTAGTATATATTAATGATCTACCCTATTTATTGAAACACCAACCTCAAAATATGGTGTTATTCGCTGATGACACTTCCCTAATTTTTAAGATAAATAGACGGGCCCAAAATCTAGATGACGTGAATAATGCCCTACTTCAGGTCCATAACTGGTTCACAGCAAACAATTTAGTATTAAATGAAAAAAAAACGAAATGCATAAGATTTGCTTTACCGAATGTTAAAAGTAGCGATTGTGATATAGTATTGAATAAAGAGAAGCTTGAATTTGTAGATAAAACAGTTTTCCTGGGGATTACGCTTGACTCAAGGCTACAATGGGGTTCTCATTTAACATCTCTAGCGGGGCGGCTAAGTTCAGCAGCATATGCTATTAGAAAAATCCGTCAATATACGGATGTAGATACCGCTAGACTGGTCTATTTTAGCTACTTTCATAGTATAATGTCTTATGGAATTTTGCTATGGGGACGGGCTGCAGACATTGAGTCTATATTTATTCTGCAAAAAAGAGCCATCAGAGCCATATATAATCTTCGAAGGCGTGATTCTCTAAGGGAACTGTTTAAGGAAATTAACATCATGACTGTACAATGTCAATACATCTATGAAAACATAATGTATGTAAGAAAAAATCTACATCTTTTTAATAAAAGAGGCGACAGACACAATTACGGTACTAGAAATAGAGACCAATTAGTTCAGCCAGGCTTCAGACTCGCTAAAGTAGACTCATCTTTCATGGGGTACTGTTTGAGATGCTATAATAAAATTCCACAAAGTATTCTTGAACTGAATGAAACTAAATTTAAAACATGCATTAAACGCACACTATGTAAGAAAGCATATTACAAGTTGGACGATTATATCGCTGATAAAAATGCTTGGCTCAATGCCGGTCCTGCTCCACAAGGACAGGGGCGCATAAATGGATAACATTAAACAGTATGTTGGAGCTGCTGAAGATTGTAGAACTATCTTTGCAATGTATAAATTCAATCTCTTTAGTATTATATAACCGCATAGCCCATATTGTGTGAGCACTCTGTACTAGAAAGCTGTCATTCGCTGGAAACCTACGTATTTTCTTGACTTGAATGTGCCCTGGCGGTTAAGAGTATGTCATTCTCACTAAAATGTCTCGCTGATGGTGGCGCGTGTGTCGGATCATGGTGTTCCCTTCAAAATGGTTGAGTTGAATGGTGCCGATACATGCGTCATGTTCGTGGACGGGCGCTGTCAGTTGTGACTGGTCATCTCTTGGTTGCCACGGTTTATTTGAATTAATTATTTTATTTTTTACTATGGACACTTTTAAAATACACATCTTGCTACATCGTTCTCACATAATGTACCATCTCAACATAAATGATGTAACGAAATTATTGTAAAAGAATACTGATTTAAAAGAGTGTCCATGGAGTTTCTTGCCCGTTCTTCTCCATAGAGATCTACGTTAGGGAATGGGCAACTACAGTACTTTCACAGTTTTTATGCCTTGTGACTGGGACTGTAGCTATTTTTTTTCATTGTTGTCTTTGTTTCGACAATTCAAAAGTGCCTGTAACTGGCCTATTTGAAATAAATGCTTTGATTTTGATTTTGATTTTTTGGAACTTTGACCCCCAATATCTCCGTAAGTAGAAGATTCCCAGGTATGGTCTAGAACAAAAAAAATATTGGAATGACGGGGAGAACAATTACCTTTCGGCTTCGTTTAGTGTCTTTTTACACCCTTTAGATACAGGTGTATGACTTTCTTGATACATTTCTTGTATTCGCCATTAATCACATTATTGATGTGATGGCAATTTAGATGTTTTAAAGACTATCTCAAGATAAATGTAAATTAAAAACTGTTTTCTATAATGAAGTTCTGTATGGTGTCCGGACGTAAAGAATAGCACCATCCCATATCTTCCCGTGGGTGTCGTAAGAGGCGACTAAGGGACTTACCAGAGAATGGGCAGCAGCGTTCTCTGTGTTTTATAACAACCATACTGCGATCGCCAACCCGCCTGCCAAGCGTGGCGATTATGGCAAAACCCCCCTTCTTGGGGGAGGCCTATGTCCAGCAGTGGACGTCTTTCGGCTGAAATGATGATGATGAATGATGATAATGAAGTTGTCACAAGATGTAATAAAAAACCACTACCAGTTGAAATCACAGAATGTGTATTTCTGTTGCCGCTCTATTAACAAATATTAAAAATAAATTTTAAAAGGGGTGCCCTTTATTACGAAGGTAAGGAACCCTCCATGCGCGAGTCCAACTCGCACTTGGTCGGTTTTTACTATTACCAACTATTGTTTAATCTGTGCTATTATGTATTAAGACGAGCGCTAATCACGCCGACAAATTGATACGCAGTTTGGTGGGTGTTTAAAAAGTACAAAATGTTCCCGAAAGAAATGTTTTTTTTAAGAACAAAGCAGAATCTTTACTATTTAAGTTGGGTAGTGAACCGTAAACCGTCAACACGCCAATGGCTATTCAAATAAAATAAAGACCAGACACCCAAACTGACCATTAGCTGTATAGAAAAACCTTTTTCATTCACCTTTATATTCCGTACGACCAAATCTTCTCGATTCACCGACGTAATCTCTTGATAATTAAGGGTATAGTGGGGTCATAGTGTCCGAGGGAACAGTAGCCAGGTGTACGCTCTATACATAGAAGGCTTGGGACCCCTATAGAAGCCGGAAAAGCAATTAATTCTGTAAAGGTAGCTGTATGTTGTGTTCATTGTAATCTTGTAAACGAAGGGATACGTTTGTAAATAGTTGATGTTTTGTTTGCTTTGGTTGATGAACGTGAGTTGTTTAATGAAAATACACAGGACTCAAATATAACTGGAGAAATGTAGGTGTACTATAGGACTATAAAGGGTGTAACAAGACCCTTAACGAAGCCGAATGACACTTGTTTTCCCCGTCATTGCGATCATTTTTTTTGTTCTAGACCATACTTTGGAACCTTCTAGTTACGGAGATATTGGGCGTCGAAGTTCCAACTTTAACCCTTCGGCGGTTACAAGCGTGATGTTATGTATGTTGAGAAGCGGCTATATTATAAAATATATTACATATTGTGTTGTTGTTTGTTTTATGTTTTCGAGATGTTTGTTAATCAAGCAATTTTCAATAGCTGGAACTTTTAGGATGTTTGGCAACATAGTCATAACATCTGTTATGATTATTTTTGTTCGGACCATAAAGTAGATAGAATGTGCGAGTCAATTTCCGCATTTATGAAGTCTCATGATTCGAGAACGGTTGGACTGCTCGGCCGACTTGGGCTTCTTTTTGTGTTGGTGATTTGCATGAAATATTTTTTTGAGAGCAGCGGTGGCCCATTGGTGGCGGTCCCGACTGAGAGCAGCGGTGGCCCAGTGGTGGCGGTCCCGACTTACGAGCAGTAAGTCGTGGGTTCGAACCCCGGCAGGCGCATTACTTTGTGTAATTTATTTTCATCACCACTGCTCTCAAAACGGTGAAGGAAAACATCGTGAGGAAACCGGCATGTCCTAGAACCAAAAATTCGGAGACATGTGACATCTACCAACCCGCACTGGGCCCGCGTGGTGGATTATAGCCCATTCCCTCTCATAGAGAGGAGGCCTGTGTCCCAGCAGTGGGAACATTATAGGCTGATTATGATGATTTTTTTGGAAAATTCTCCGGAAAATTCGGGAAGGAGGTTATTTTTGTATGCCAATCTCAATAATAAAATGTGGTACCCGTGCGAAGCTGCGGTGACACTAGTGTAAAATAAACTAAATCAAACACTGACTCTCTTTGAATACAGTTGAATGTAATGTACAATGGAACCAAAAGATTTTCTTTTGGGTAACTTCAGTTGATCCGTGATCACGGTGCTTGCAACAGCGCCGAAATATCGGGAATTCAATGAATACAGTAAACATGGTAAATATCCCGTTTCTAGTGTAAATAATAATGTTAGTGACCATGATAGTTTAAAATCTAATATGCTATTGGGTGCTTGGTTGTCAGCGTATGAAATTAATTAATTCACGGTCTGTCATATCTTTTGTAAACAATATATTTTCTTTCAATGATGGTATCTAAAAGGGTCGATTGCATACCAACAGCTTTATAAAAGACCGACCTAAAGAAGATCGCGGGGAAGATTTAGATGACATATTTTGATTAAAAAGGGTGTCCATGGAGTTTCTTGCCCATTATTCTTCGTTAAGATCTACGCTTAGGAATGGGCAACCTCCTTTCATAATTATTATGACTTGTGGCTATGTGTAGATTCATTAAATTATTTTTGACTATTCAAAAGTTCCTGTAACTGGTTTATTTGAAATAAATGCTTTGAGTTTGACATTCACATGTACCAGGAAAGCAGAGCGCAAAAGAGAGAATGTTATACTGATCAGTCGGTGACACCGGTCTGTCAATGACGATGGTGTATGAAACTTACCCATAATTTTGTTCTGCTTAGTACAATTTCCTCTAGCATCGTTTTCATCCTCCTTATCCTGTTTAGACGTATTGTCGAACCTATTCATTTCAGTAACACAGTCACATTCATCACATATCTAATTTTCAACATCTTTTGGTAATTTGTTTTTCACTTTAAAATGTTTCAGTTTTGTGATCATTGTTGAGTTCAAAATGGTCTTTTAAGTTTCATAATTGAAACTATTGTTACCTACTTTAACATAAGTTATTGCTATTAACTTCACTCACACTCTCACTTTTTCATTTGAGTTACAGTTTTATTTTACGTATATTATGTTTAGTTATATTTACAAGTCTACGCACTTATCACCTAAAACATAATTTATTATAACACCTATTATTATTTCTACCCAAATAAAAAACTATTATTGCAAACTTTATAGTTTATCTACGAACTGTGTTTTATGCAAGTTCCTAATTCTTCAAGATCGTCACCAACTTCAAGCACGTCATTGACAATCGTAAAATTGGCGGCAAATTCGGTGAAGGGCAGCGCGACCGCCCCCGATGACGCGTCGGGATCTACTGAGGCGGCCACGCGACATTCAAAGCGGGAGCCGTTCATTACAGGCTTCATGTCATCCCCAGGTTTTTTTGATGCTTGCTGAATGTTTATGCCGCCTTTGCCAATTTTAGCGCTGGCTGGAATATTTTTCTTTTTATTTCTGACTTTGAAATGTCGTGTTCCAAATTCGAAGCGATTATGGATTACTAGTCCTGTCATTTTTATTTACCTTCTGATTTTGAAGTACAGTGACCTTTATTTACGTTGTACTAAGGTTTATTTTATAGGTATACTGTAAAATAACTTTGAAAGGACTGCCGTACTGTGAACTTCTTATATATTAATGCTATGTTAATATAAGCATAATGCTGGCTAATGGCAATAAATGTGAAATTAATATTAACGATGTACTTATCGAGAGTATCAAAGAAATTCGTATATAGTTTTGCTGAATAATGTTTCAATTTATATGCATGAATTCGGTTTATGTATGTAGCAGAAAGTTGCGTGAAATATTTCCATTTTAACATTAATAACGGAGTAACTTATGTATATTCATAGCCGCTTAAAATTACTTTGGAAAGAAAAAGGTCTGTTCTTTACGAAAAAAATCCTCAATCAAAAAGTTAATAAGTAAGTT
Source organism: Noctua fimbriata (assembly GCA_905163415.1). Taxonomy (NCBI): domain Eukaryota; kingdom Metazoa; phylum Arthropoda; class Insecta; order Lepidoptera; family Noctuidae; genus Noctua; species Noctua fimbriata. Next base: position 6,512,548 of record LR990934.1, on the reverse strand, counting down.
ATTTATAACTTCCTTATTTACGTTGAAATCAAGATTTTACGTTCAGGATTAAATTTCAAAAAGCCATCTTAGTCAAAGCAGCTATAGATTCAAAAGGAATTGTTCCCGGCTCCACTTTAGCGCTTTAAGAAACATTAAACCCTTCGGATTGTATTTCCTTAAAGGATTATAAAGGAGGTTTTAATTCAAAACTTGACGCCTCCTCACCACAGAGCTCAAGTCTTAAAACTGCATTTCTGAGGAACGTTGTTTGAAATGCTCTCACGCTTGGCGGAATTAACGAATTTTGCAGAAATTCGCATATATACACTCGAGTGGAGGAAGGGGAATGGACGATTTTATTTCGTGTCCAAAATTGCGCGAATGGTGCTGTCGAATAAAACGTAATTTTACGTTCGTAGCCAATTTAGAAGTTGACGAGAATACGAGAATGTTTTTTACAAATATAACTTCAAAAAGAGTATTTTTCTTTCCTTGTTGACGTGATATCGCAACGACATATTCTACGGTAAATTGAATTCTAGAACAAGTGAAAATACAGAGCGAAAATACTTTATCTTGTTGAGATTTGCTATGTTATGTGATCACCTCTCGGTGACAATTTCCTGAAGCATCACGTGGTAGAAATGAACAATCGGCCACTTATCAGTAAACACTATCTGCAGGGTGTAAGGGACAGCCCTTCACAAACTGATGGGGTGAATTCAGTATATCATACTAAGGTGACTGTTACAAGAAATTATTTCAGGAATGTTATGGGAATCCAATAAATTTGATTTATTTTATTTCCGTCATACGCATTGTATCGTTACCATGGCAAAACGCACGTAGCGAACGGCAAGTGCGACGATGAGTTCGATGAACTCTGTAGCTAGCAGGAAGTGAACAGCTGATTTCACGCGTCGTTAGTTAGATTATTTCAACGTCCATTGTTCCATTGGATTTTTGAATTTTGCCGTATTATTTACATAAATGGAGTGCTGCGTTCAGGGAATGTAATTTGACACTGAAATAAAGGCATAGAAACTGAAAAAAAAAGAAAATGTGAAACATGATTCAAAATAAGGAGCTGAATGCACCCTGTCGGTTTGTGGAGGGCTGTCCCTTACACCCTGTATTATTATGTTTAGAAGCCTGTTTAAAGAACTCTTAACTTGTGTTTATAATTGAAATAATATCGTAGCTTTAATAGATTAATGTTGTTTTGGGAACCGTCAATTTCAACAAAAACAAAACACTTCAATAGATTCTTAATTGTGTAAAGGCATTAATCATTAATCACTCTTTATTAAAGTCAGTATAACCTCCATTTTTTAGTGACACCAAATTTGTATAAAGAAATATTATCAATGATGACGTTTCTATGTTTTAATCGTAAGGTCAATACTTAAAAAAAATCAAGGTACCTATCCAAAATCCAATGGAACTGGGCAGGCCACATCTGCCGCATGTCGCATCAAAATTGGGTTCCGAACAACAGAATCCGGCGACGCGGTAGGCCTAGAAGATGGCTTGATGAGTCGGGCTCTTACCAAAAGGATTGGACCCAAAAAGCCTCAGACAGAGAACAATAGAAAGAGGGAAGAGGGGCCTTTGCCATGCAGTGGGACACATCAGGCTTATAATAACACTACCTTATGCCTGCGGCTTCGCCCGCGTGGAGTTTGGGGAATTGCCCACGGGATCTTACTTCTTGGATAATAAGTAATCTATGTCCTATACCAGACAATAATCTATCTCTGTGCCAAGTTTCATCCAGATCTGTTTAGCCGTTCTGGCGTGATTGAGTAACAAACATCCTTCCATCCAAAATTTCGCATTTATAATAGTTTATGTAAGGTATATATGTTATATTAGTTTTTACTTTTAAATTTAAATAGGTAATAAAGAATAGTTAGTGTAAGTATTTAATTTTATTTGAGAAATACAAACACACTCGCGTTTTTTACAAGTACTTACTTATAACTTGCAAATTTTCATAGTTATATCAATTACATTACATATAAGAAATACTGATACCTTGGTTTTAGTTCGATACAACCCTTATTATCATCAAAAAGATTGCTGGTTTGGCCCTGTAGTCAGGACGAACCGAGTTTTTCGTTTCCTTAAAATATGCATAGGAACTTGGAAGCCACATCTGCGTTTGAGAAAGAAGAAAGAAATAATCGGAATGTGAACAGCTGATGCTCATTCTCATTCATAAACTTTTGAATATCTCGGATTTTTATATAATATTCTAGTTTACTCAGCGATGGAATATATAAACTTGTAGATGATGGATAAAATACTCTTTCAAAGCATACAACGGCTTTCTTATCTTGAATTTTTTATATTAGATACTTAAGTTTAGCGTGAACTGTTTTGTATTTTATTTATACTTACTTTTTCTTTTCTTTTTAAAAAACTACGTTGCCCCACACTAGGAATTTCTCCTGTATCGTGAGTGCGTTTACAAACATAAAGTTTGTAAATAAACCCTTAACATAACGAAAGTCACTTGTTCTCCCCGTCTTTGCGATCATTATTTTGTTCTAGACCATACCTGGGAATATTCTAGTTACGGAGATATTGGGGGTCAAAGTTCCAACTTTTTCACCAGTTTTTTTTTAAATACAATAATTAAAATTAATACATTTGATGTAAGATTTTTACTTTACACACCTCCACGACCCCAGTACTATTCAATCCATCCATCAGCACTATGCTTTGAGTGCTTTCCATCGAGTCCTACCGTAAAACGCGATTTTTCACCCCAAAAAAAAAGTTGATTCCCAGCAATAATTTTTGCGTAAAGTTACTTAGTTTGATGTACAGAATGCTTGGTTGACGGCTATGTGAAGGGTCTGCTCACACCCAGTATTAACTACAAACTACATCTGTATTTGTTATTTTATAAATAAAGAAAAGAAACTATGGTGTTCAGTTTCTAAGATGGCTTGAACGTCGTAATGTAAACTACAACCTATTGTTAATTTAGTTAAGTTTATTTTTAAGTGAACTGTAATTTGTTCTTTGAGAAATAAAAAATGTCTTTAAACCGAAATTAAGATTTAACACAATTTGGATAAACGCTTTTTAGCAGCATATTTTCGTTATCCCATAACTATATTCCAAAACATGCATTTATTTATTTAATTTTAAAGTAAGCTTACAGACTAATTACAATCTTAAATATCATGCATAGGTAGGGACATTTGATAATTACAAGCTTCCACATGTAGATATCCACTTAGTTACGCGTTATTTGCGTTGACCAGTTACAGCGATAGAGTATTAAACAGATGAACAATGTAGACATATCGCACCACCGGTGCAATACTGTCACTTATGTCAAATTTCGAAAAATGAGCTGAGTATGTAATAAGTTCCCTAAAGTACCTCTGCACTTGGTGCGATAATGTCACTGGCTTGGTACGTAAAGTTTCCGTATGAGGGCGTAAGTGACGTTGTGGTTTTGGCGTGAATCAAACGGGTACTGCGAGCAACAACGTTTCATTGGTCGTTGCGCGCGGCCCCCCGCAAAAGCAGGAGTGAATTGGAGCTACAACGTTGCTAAGGTAATTGTGACATTTTATTTATATTGATACTGGAACAATATATATATATTTTTTTTGTTTAATATTATAAGTGCAACAAATTGTGTTAAAATAAAACTTTAATTTAATAATTTCTTGTTTTTTTTTAGTTTAGTGCCATAACTTCACAATTGAGGGGGGGTTCCAAATTATAAAACGCTATAGTTTTTTTGTTTTAATAATTTGGGGTCATTTATTTTCTTTAATATGAACTCAAAAGAAAACATCCGCATATACGCTATCCATCTTTCCTAAATCAGGAAGTATCATCAAGTAATACGATACGAAAGTTTAAAATGCTTCTCCTGAAAAAAATACTTTTTGCATAAGTGACAGTATTGCGATATGTACTAGGTATGAACATAATTATCATAAAATGTTACCACTGCAGGAAAAGCCTCGTGTCTGTGTGAGACAGAACGCCGTAATCGAGTAAAGCGTCATGATGTGAGTCCAAAGCGGATTGGGAATAAATTGCATGACAATACATCACATAACATCACGCCTGTAATCACTGAAGGGTTAGGGAGAGGTGTATCTAATAGTACACCTACATTTTGCTAGTTATGTTTAAATCCCATGTAATAGGGGTCGAGCATATTGCCATCAAACGGGCACAATTCCTGATAGGAAAACCCAATAACATTATGCCCGACCTGGGAAACGAACCCAGGACCTCATGCTTAGCAGTCGCGCTTGCGATCACTAGACGTCTACTAGAATAGTCATTCATACATTATTCTTATATCTATTTCCTTTTTATAAATCACAGCTGTGTACTCATCATCTGCCTAGACTTTTCCCAACTATGTTAGGGTCGGCTTCCAGACAGGAAGCTGCTGAATACCTGTATTTTCCATGGAGCGACTGCCTATCTGACCTCCACGACCCAGTTAGTACTAGGTAAAACGATACCCCTTGGTAAGGCTGGTTGTCAGACTTTTTGAGCCACTGACTACCTAACGACTGTCAAAGATCTACAAATGACACGCGGGACCAACATCATCATCATCATTATCATCATTTCAGCCGAAAGACCACTGCTGGACATAGGCCTCCCCCAAGTGTCGCCACATTGACCGGTCCCGCGAACCGGAAGACGCTGCGTTGGAAGGCCTCCCACTAGGTGGACCGATGACCTGGTGAAGGTTGCAGAAATCCGCTGGATGCGAGTCGCACAGCTGTATACTACAAACAAATAACAGTGCTTGTGGAAGGTTATTCCATGCTGTATGTCGTGTGAAGCTGTAGTGAATGCCCAAAAGACTGTTCAAAATCAAAGCATTTATTTCAAGTAGGCCAGTTACAGGCACTTTTGAACTGTAGAAACAAAGACAACAATGAAATATACCTACAGTCCCAGTCACAAGGCATAAAAACAGTGAAAGTACTGTAGCTCCCATTCCCTAGCGTAGATCTCTATGGAGAAGAACGGGCAAGAAACTCCATGGACACTCTTTTAAATCATAATATTGTTACACGACCTTGGTTACATCATTCATGTTGAGATGGTACATACTGTGTGGTGTGTACTAAACTGTAGTAGTGTAACGTAGTTAGTGTAGTGCAAAGTGGTGAATTTTAATTAATTAAATGCTCTCTTGTGAGTGCCCGTTAGTTGGTTTGTTGATGTTTGTACTACAGTGGTGCTTCTTCGAAATGTACTGTTTGTAATTGTAAGTTGGCACATATTTAAGTATACTTGTGAAAATAATGTTTACGATGACGTGTTCCATTTGAAGTAATTTTTTACCCTTTTGTGCATAAAATGTATATTGCGTGGGGTGTTCGAGTAGGTAAACTCAAATGTTTGTGTTTTGACAAATATATAGAGGGTGTAACAAGACACTTAACGAAACCAAAAGACACTTCTTCTCTCACCCTGTATAAATAAACCTTTAAAAATAAATACACGAATTTCTAAACATTCTTATTTTGGCTTCAAAAGCTGAACACAAACTTAAAATTAAAGATAATAAAAATGTCTAAACAGACTTCTGACTCGGCAGTTGCCTCCAGTAAAATAGAAAGGTGTTTTTTGACAGATTTAATGACCAGACATTTTACGTCTCAGGCATGCGGGACCCTTTCACCTTAAGGCGTCCGTCCACCAACAGCTGTACAAAGATCTTTTGGTGCGTCGCTAAGTCATAAGTAGTATTTCGGATACATTGTGAAGAAATTTTGCAAAATAAAATGTAAAATAAAACAGTAACATTAAAACATTACAATCGAAAACATGTCAAAGATAATACATATAGAATAACAACTAAAAGTGAAATCAAGACAGCCATCTTGTTTTTTCAACATAATATTTCACGAAACAATGTCACAGCGTTATGTTATTCGAGCGTCAAAACTTCTGGTACACTTCAGACAACTTTTCTGTGCAGGCGGGAAAACACAGGACTAAAACAAATCTACCAAGTTTGACATATCGATGACATACCTTGAACTGCACAATTAAAGTGGTCATACAGCTCTGTACGTCGGATGTCAAAGGAGAGGTTCTTCAAGTTAGTTGCGTGATTCATTTTGTTTACCAGTCACAGATCCGTGTGAAACATGGCCATGGGTCGCAGTGGATGATCCCGCCTACATTTTTAACCGACACCTAAAAAGGAGGAGGTTCTCAATTAAGCAGTATTTTTTCTATGTTTTTTTACGTCATAATTCCGTGATTACTTATCTGATTCACGTGATTCTTTTTTATTTGGTAGGGGAAGTTTGAGCGATAGGTCCATACAAATTATACTAAAATTGCTCAGGTAGTTTATGAGTTATTTTCTTACATATTTTTTTCTTCTATGTCCATGTGGATGGTCTGCTAATAACTTTTAATAACAATGGAAAATGAATACTCGTCCACAATATGTGTGAGATACCATCATACCAAAACTAAAGATGCTTAAACAAAAAAAACGTGAGTTTTGTTTGTTTCATTGACTTTTTTCAGAAATCATGATATTTACCATTTTTTTAGTTTTTTTTTGGAAGTCGGTTATGTTTTTGCAAAAACCTTTTTCATACAAATCGAAGTTACACTTAGCCGCGGGCTGCTGTGTAGCGACGCCTTTATAGTTACGATGTTATGGACGACATTTTATTACGAAGGGATCCTTCGATATTTTGGAGTCTTTGCAGGTCATAGAGTTTTATTTTTTTTCTTTTCTTTATTGAAATATGGAATACGAGGTGTTCAGAAACAGTACCTATCACATCTTGTGTTTTATTTTGTTTGAAATCCAAAAGCGTTCCGTTATTAAAGAAAACATTAGCTGTGAAAATTGGTTTATAGTGAGTGAGGTTTTATCAGCGACATCGGTAATGAAAAGTCAAACTTTACTACATTGATATAAGCTACTGTAATATTATGTCAATAGTGTTGAAAATCGATTTAGGAGTACGAAATACTTTGAAAGCAATTGTATAGATTGTAGGTCCTCAGGCATTGAAACAGGTAAATAAAAATAAATGCACCTAATTCAATTGTAAGTAAATGTGACCAAATTCCTTAGTACCTCCTGTTAGGTTCCGATGTGAATAATAAGTACTTGATACGATTTATTGCGAGTTATACACCGACTGAATTTGTGTGATTATCTGTGGTAAATTTCGGCGATGGTGGTGTGACGATCTGATCATGTTCGCGGGACAAACGTGGCTAGAAATTGCACAGAACAGAGAGGTTTAGAGTTAGAAACGGGAGGCCTTTGCCCAGCAGTGGGACACAAGGGAAGCTATCAACAAAAAAAAAATTGTGCTGTCAGTGGGCCGTAATGGCGGGCGACGGGTTTTAAAACGTTCTTGTTCGCTTGGCGCTCGTCGAGGTCGGACGCACAATTCGTCTTTTGCATTGAATAGCAGTATCTATTTAAACTACCTAGGCTAAAATAAAATATTGTAACACTACATAGTTGTCTACAGTCCTAACATTTTGTAACATCTGAACAAATACTTATACTGGAGTGCTGCAGTTTTATTACAGTACTCTTCGAAAATTTTCTAACTTTTGTAACTCAGAACAAACAAAAAGTGGTATCTTAATGGAAAAAAAAACTAAAGTTAAACTATGAAGAACGTAGATAATCGTCCTTATAAGTAGTAGAATCCAGACCACATCGGAACCTTTCCTCCCCTAATTGTGGACTATTGTCTGAAGATAATGTAACCGAGGAAGTCTTTTGTTCCACTAAATGCTCTCCCTAGTCTGTTCCTCCTTTTAAATCGTGCTACGTCTGTTCGGTGTTTTTTTTTCGTTGCTATGTGGGTAGTCTTAGATAGTTTAGCGATGTGGAATGGCAGCAGTATAGCATTTCGAATCAAGAATAGATTTTAAATGATGCGATAGATTAGATTAACATATTCAAGTATTTATTTTAACACGCTTGTATTAGCTTCCCCTGTAACTAACCATGTAAAAATATCTTAGAACTTAAATTTGACCCACCTCCTGATTTTCGATTGAGCTGAAACTTCGCTAATTGACATCATTCTAAATCCAATATGGCGGACTCCCAAAGATGGCGGACTAGTTATTTACTATGCATACCCATGATCAAATGAAAGGGTTTGCTGAGAAGAATATGAAAAATCGTGTTATTTTAACTGTTATCATATATTTATTATCTAATAGATGTTGTTTTTAGTTCACAGTGTAAGTTTGTGTGAAATACTAAACATGACATATCTATGCAAAATATTTAAACCCGTTCTGTCGCTTAATGCCTGACTTAGTAAGGGATGCTTCTTACAAGTTCAGTTTGGCCGTTTTCGACACAGTCGGGCAGCAAAATGTACTACCGACTTCACTAAGAGTCGACCAATTTTCAACCTTACCACTTGGGGCTTATGTGTGAAAAGTGGCAGAATGTTAGTGCACTCGGTAGTACCTACATATAATAATATTATAAAGAAAGACACGCTACGTTCATACTGAGCGGCGTTCAAATGTCGTTGCGTTGCGATAGATAATACGGAACGTATGATACAGAAAGAGATAACTATTGCATTGAAGTACTTAAATTACGACAATTGTCTGAATTTGTCTGCAACAATTTGCGCGCGCTTGTGCGATACCTACCTCTTTTTATTTTTAATATCATTGCCTAGGTACACTCAATTTTTCCGCCCAGTTTGTGAACATGTACAATAGCCTGACTTACGTTTTCATAAATATTCACATTAAAATATTAAGAGTATCTTTCTATCATTTTCCTATAATCTCTTCGACCCTTTTATTAGTATTAAAAATAGGCCAACGACCTCCACCTTAAGGTGGCATAAGGTAAATTTTCTGAAAAGCATTTTCCTGATACCAAAAACAAATTTCCGGTGAAACGGTAAGCTGCCATCCCTTGAGGTAAAGACATTTTTAAAAGGAAAATATTTATAAAAAAGACATCCCGTTTCCAGTCGTAAATTAATTTACTTATTTCTCAATTTTATTGGATGAAGCCTTTTTATTTATTGAGTATGGCATGTATTCATGAGAAGGGATATAAGAACCGGGTCTAGAAAATTAATTCGTTTTGCAAATATGAATACTTTTAAAAGCATAAACATAACATAACGCCTTGTAATCCTCGAAGGGTTAGACAGAGGTGTACCTAACAAGTAGGTACAGGTACACCCACATTTCGACAGTTGAGATTTAAGTCCCATACACAGGTAGTCAGTGGCACGAAAAACTGACAACCAGTCTTACCAAGGGGTATCGTATTGCCAAGTACTAACTGGGTTGTGGAGGTCAGATAGGCAGTCGCTCCATGTAAAATACTGGTATTTAGCTGCATTCGGTTAGAATGGAAGCCGACCCCAACATAGATGGGATAAACCTAGGCAGATGATGATGGACGAAAGGATATTTCCGGTGGTTTGGTAATAGTACTCAGGAAGCCACTGAAATACATTACATAATTTAAAAGAGTAAGCGTATATTTTCTTGCATGTTCTTCTTGTTAGAGTTTTGGAACAGATAGTAACGCTTAAATTTTCCAACCAAACGACCGACTCCTTTACAATTCAAAATTATCTGAAGATGGTATGTTTGAAGTAAATTTTTTGAGTTTGAGTTGTAGCCCGAAAAAAGCGCCATTGTAAGACTTCCTATTTTTATAGATGAGAGATGAGAGGGGCCAAATGGGTGGATCTGGCAGGTGCCAGATCCACCCATTTGTTTCGTAAAAGTAGGAATTTGAATGCAGAAAAAAAACAACACCGTCCCGTATTTCCCCTTTTAATTCCATTAAAAGTCCATTAAAAAAAAAACTGTCAATCACAAGAGACTAAAAGACCTACAATATTGTAATTTCCAACCGCATTCAGCCTTTGTTTTTCCCATGTAGTTAACTGGCTGAAAAACCGCTGAAATAGCAACTGAACCAAATCAGGTCAGTGCTGTTTCAGTGCTAACATGATATTTTGGATCCCTGCCAACTGCCTGAATGTTTCTTCGTAAGGGATTTTTATGTGGGAACCTTATATTTGATGGGTTGTCCGTAAAAATGCGAGACAGGCGTGATCTAAGGACATACACATGTATTCTTTGAAGTCTTTGGCAGATGTGAACAGAACACCTACATTTTGCCAGTTATTTAATTATTTGTGATATTCACTCGGAACTAATTCGTCTTTATTAAAAAAACTGTTTAATTCCGAGTCAGAACAGAAGTAATAGTTCAGGAGGAGTTCGTGGCGCAATAATAACAGCCACTTGGCTCGATTTTTAAGTTAAGCCGTGCTTGCCTAGGTTCGTCCGTCGATGGGTGACCAGCACATGCCGAGTTTCCTCCGTGCCTCGGAAAACATTTTAAGCCATTGGTCCCGGCTGTCACTTGTAGATCTTTGACAGCTTTTATAGGCAGTCAGTGGCCTGAAAGACTGACAACCAGTCTTACCAAGGGATATCGTATTACCGAGTAGTAACTGGGTTGTTTTTATTTTTATTGTGATTCCAATGACATGCCACTTATTTTAAATTTATAATTGTAAACAAACCATTTGCATGCCCATGTGACGGCAAAATGTGGAGAACCTCATTATAAAAGAACATCTATGTACCTATTACCCATGTTTGCAAAGAAATAAATGATTTGATTTGGTTGTGGAGGTCAGCTAGGCAGATGATTAGTAGTTCAGATAACCACAAAAAAAAATTTTTTAATGGTCGCCTCTGTTGCTGTACTAAACTAACTTGTAACTAACAAGTCGCTTCTATTACACACTTTTGTTGCATTTCACTCATAATTGGCAAGATAATTTTCTTGTCTGTTTACATAAACAAAAACGAAGAGAAAGCTACAAACAGCATCCCTGGAGTCACTACTGGGCTAATTGAGCAAATGAACCGTCTGTTGTATTCTCAGGAGAACAATAATGTTCAGGAGCCACTGACTTCAGTAAAGAGATCAAGTTTACCTCTCTTTATTAAAGGTTGCATTAATTATAAGACCAAGCGGGAATTTTCCGGAAAATTGTGTTAGTTCAGAGGACAATTCTATGGAGGATCTAAGTTAATTTATCGTTTTTGTGAGTAAATCTAGAGTTGTGAAGTTAAATTTCAAGTTATTGATGAACGCATGATAAATATTGATTTATAGGGCAACTAGCTTTCATTTAGAATTTGACAATCAATTCGGGTTGTAACCTGCTTGTAATAACATAATTCAATCATGATTCGAACGCCACGTGGCGCCATCTATTATCATAAGAACGTTATTTTTTTTTCGGGATGAAAGGTATGGCTATGTCCGTTTCTGTACACCTGACAACATAAATGCAAAATTTCAGGATGATCGGTTCAGTTGTTCAGGCGTGAAAAGTTAACAAACAAACTTACTTTTGCATTTATAATATTAATAAGGAAGTAAGTAACGATAAGGATAAGGAAGTAAGAATTCTATGGGCTGATCTAAGTAAATTAATCTTTTTTAGGGTTCCCCCGAAGGGTAACCAACGGGACCCTATTACTTTACTATCCGTCCGTCCATCTCTCTGTCTGTCAGCGGGGTGTATCTCATAATCCGTAATAGGTAGACAGTTGAAAAATTCACAGAATGTGTATTTTTATTAAGTAAATTAAAAATTAAAGGAGCCACTACGATGGTACGTGACTTGGCCGGTTTTTGTGAGCAATACTAGAATTATGAAGTTAGATTAACGCATGATAAATCTTGAGATATAGATAGAAGAAGATTAACTTAAAAGCAGAAAGACAATAATTTTATTTAATAGATTGAATATTATTTTTGCAGTAAAACTATGATGGTGGTCATTCCATTATTTTGTCTTTTGGGCATAGTAAAACTCTAACATTTAAAACTGAATAACTGTTTAATAAAAGTCCAGGTAGCATACCATGACGATTTAAACCAGGAGGAATTCCAGCGTGGGAAAGAGATGGCGCTAGACGACCTATATAGCTCTGTCTCTTTCCCACACTGGAATTACTCCTCAGTTACCCTCCTGAACATAACACAAATAACAGATTTCTGTAGTAAAAACGGAACTAAGTAATAATGTTGCCAACTTATGTTTTTGTTACCCAGTTAAGCTTAACGAAGTATTTGCGTAAGTTAAAACTGCAGGATTTTGTTTGCTGGCAACATTTAGTCAGTGTTTGAATTTTGTGCGAAGAGTTGTTTTTCAGTTTGTTTTACTAATTGGAGTGTTAGTTTTTTTTTTATTGTACGGTAACATTCCTATTGTGTAAGTTATAATTTAAATATGTTTCACAACACTGCAAGAACGTTGATGAAGAAAAAGGGAATATGTTAGTATCGTAGCAAATAGCGTTCTGTAGTTTCTGCCTGCTCTATGGAAAAAAGGCATGGGAAAGTGGAGTAAGGCAAAATCTGAAAAAATTAAAACATTTCCTTTTTGGCTTTAAAATAAATTATGAGAGGGGAAATAAATTATTAGGATTCGATCTTTTATGTATTACATTGATCTCTCAGGGGTCCCATGGATAGCATTTAGATAATACACATTAAATTGTTTTTGGACATACGAGTATTATACTAAATACTTATTTTTCACCAACTCAAAATCTAGGATTTGATTCCAGGTACGAAAAAAGAATTTATATTATTATTAAAAAATATTTAAATTAAATAATGATTTATTTAATAATCTGATAAAATTTGAAGTGCCCTTACAGCATGTTTTAATACTGTGTCATGTCAAATTTTAATGCATTCCTACTTACCAGTGTTTTACATGTTTGCAAATAAATAAATTATTAGTTTTACTATCGGGAATGCCTCATTAGCAGCCCAGAATCTGAGTTTGTGCCCGATTGATGGCAATAGGCTGCCCCTATAACATGTAACTGAAACATAACACAAAGACTTCGAATAAAAGTTCTGAGTTAATCAGTGCTACGCGATAAATGGGTGAGATTCAATTTGACAATGGCCTGGAGGTACTACCGATTTTACTGTTTGTTTTTTGAATAGGAATTGGAGTGGGTGAATTTTTGTAAAAAATAAAGAAAAATATTATAAAAGACCACAAGTTGGATACCGAGCGACACTAAGTACCTATTGAATCATTTAGGTACCTACTGCCAAACTATAATTAACAATGAACTCAAGACGAAGCTTGAGGCGCGCGCGGAGGCGCCACGTGGTGACCACATTTTTGTGCGGACAACCAGGTAATAGAACAAGCTTATAACTTTGTTATTTTTCAAGATACAGTTTTTACTGTTTGTTTTTTGAATAGGAAGTGGAGTGGGTGAAATTTTGTAAAGTTTGTCGGGTTTTCAGGATTTATTCCGCTAAGCTCGTCATCATGTGCAATGAAAACACACTGGGTGCTATACACTGTTTTTATTAAACTAAAAAAAATCTTATGTCTAATCTTATCTTCTCTCAACTGTAGAGAGCTGTAAACATCACGACTCTGTAGAATCACGCTGCGTTGAGGGTAGACTGGTAAGTAGGTCGCGTGTGGTTACCACTGGCGCGCTTGCGATTCATTTTATGTCGGTGCCAATGACCGGATCCGACAAGTGTAAGTTGATTTTAAGTATAAGAGTGCTAAAGGGTTTTGGTAGGTTACTCACCAAGTTAAGTTTAAATTTAGAAACATCGAATTGGATGATCAGAATTATGCGTAGGATTTAGTCAAAAAAAATATTTCGGGTACTTACGTGTTTTCAGAAAACTATTAAAAATAAGAGACCTCAATATTTTTATCTTCACTGCATGACATAACTTCACATTGCTAGAATTACTGCAACGTGTTCACGTCAAAGCCTAAATTAGATCAAGTATAGTATGACCACTTTAAGTGTGCAGTTCAAGGTGGTGTAACGTTGGTTGTCAATAAAATTTTCATTTAGTTCTGTGTTTTCCGGCCTGCACAGATAAGTTGGTTGTAGTATAAAATACACGAAATAATCTATCTATATTATGATAGCCTACCTACAGTTGCAGGGACTGTCACTAAAGTACCTACTAATCTAGAACGAGAAGGACAAGATTAATGTCTTGCAAGCAAATGATAATGAGCCGTGTATAATCGTTTACATTCTGAACATAGTAATTGATGCACATACACAGATTTTAGTCATTGTGGCAATCTATCCAGCACTGAAGTGTTGTGAACATTAGTGAAGTGTACATTACTCAGACTCAGACTCGACGACGACTTTACTCCAACTCGACTCAAGCCTTGAATTGTGATCTGGAAAGAAGTGTACATCACACGTGGTCGTCTTGCAAATCAATATTGAAAATTCTTACATTAGTTAGTCGATATAAAGCTCAGTTTTCAAGGATTTATTGCAAGTCGAGTCGACATCGAGTCTGTATAATGTGTTAAGTCCTTAAAAAATCATTAGTAGAATTATCTGACCTGACTGCTATCACACATAAGGGCCTATTATGCCTTTTGATACGCTGCAAGTAGACATAGGCCTAGTGGCAATAGCTTTCAAAGAGATTCGTATTAATACGACAACAGTCACCAGGATTTATACTTCAACCAATTTTTCTGTGCAGTCGGGAAAAACCAGAACTAAATTAAATGTACCAAGTTTGACATATCGATGCATTTTTTCTTGACAAACAGTGCCACCTTGAACTGCACACTTAAGGGCATTACATTGCTCGATGACCTTGATGATTTGATCCCTGTACTGGTTTTTGTTGACTTGCCCTTGTTTTATTTCGCAAAATTTCGGTTTTTATTTATTATTTAAAAATATTAAAAGAAATAAAAGAAAAAAAAATACAGATTGTTAAGTATATCATAACGTATTTGTTGTTATAAAATTCATGCCGATCTATTCAGCCGTTACAGAGATAATTTACAATTAAGGTTGAAAAAGGACCTATTTTCTACGATTAACCAAAAAAAATTGAGAAGGTTTATTAAAATTTTAAACAATACGATTTATTTGTGATGAACTTAACTATAACATACTTTTTTACATGGAAAACGCACGAAGGGATTCATCAACAAATTTCTTAACTATAACATACGCTGTTTTTGGGATTTGAGCCATGTAATGCCCTTAAAGTGGTTATGCTGTTCACTGTGCCCTGTCGTCCGTTGTTCGCTGTCCAGAGGCCCGTGAGCGGCATAAAAACTTTGACACCAGATTAGGAACTAACCACACGATAAAGAAGAAAGAGCTGTTTAGTATCTTATATATTTCAAATTTTTGACTTTTATAATATTGTATTATCGCTGCTAGAATGTTTTTTGCTCCAGCCCCTCTTGTTATTCACTTGTTTCTACTAAGTACCACTTCAGGTGACCTAACATGACGTCTTAAAGCAGGAGTAATTCCAGTGTGGGAAAGAGATGGCTCTTGACGACCTGTATAGTTCTGTCTCTTTCCCACACTGGAATTACTCCTGCTTTAAGACGTCATAGTAACCCCCCTGATATCACGTTTTAGGCAAAACCATTTAAGATTGGTCTTATCCTCTTCTTCTCTTATTGACCTAATCGTTTTCAATGCTTTTTAAATCATTGAAAATGACGTAAAAAATATTTTCTATCTCTTTACTTTCTTCATTTTGATTCTAATAGATCAGCAAGAAAATCTCCTTTCGCTATAAACCCCAGTCAATCAAATTATTTGCTTCTGTTGCAACCGGGAGTTCGGGCCATAAAACGTCCCAGATTTGTTACCGGGACGAATCGATGTTAGGGCCATTAAAAAGACTGTGGGAAAGGTTTGGATTAATGATTTAGATTTGGAGGACAAAAAGGTAAGAAATACGATTAAATTTATTTCGGAGAGATTCGATATGTTGAATTATTCCCTCTATGTCGATTCCCGCTAAGTCGACTCGTGAAACAAATGACATCTGTTTTAAAAAGTTTACGCTTGACCATTTGAGGTTTTTTCCTTTCAATATGTATTAAATATAGTATCATATCTTGCGAATGTAAATTGTATTGTAAGCCTTCGATACTTTCATTGTGAAAGGAGATGCTGATTTCCTCATGATGTTTGCCTTTACTGAGAACAGTGGTGAATTTACACAAAGTAATGTCTGCCTGTGTTCGTCTCAACTCGTAAGCTGTGGCCGTTTCCATGGACTCACCACTTTTTACTTGTTTCAAATGATAGTGGAGCATTGATTTATCATTTTCAATATTTGAATCTAGAACCTTCAAGTCATAGTGGTATGATGTTTGAAAACATCTATCACAAAGTTAGCGAGTCGATGGCAAAAAGTTCAAATGTTATGTTTAACCCAAAACTCAGCCACGCGAACCCCACTCACTGATGCAGTAAACAGATCATCAAGTGTGCAGGTGATAGGGCATGCGGTGCAAGATGGAAGGTGGGCCATTGTCTGTGGGGAGACCTAAAGAAATAAAGCGCTCTTTAAATATGAGTTAATACATTTAAACCTTTATCGTTTCACACAAAGGAATTCTCAGCTAGTTCCATTATATTCTCATCTAGCTCTCAAAGAGAGGCATTAAAAGTAGATTAGACAACCACCGCAGCTTCACTCAGAAGTTCTTTGTGTTTTGTAATATAATGTGAGTGTTAAACGGAAATGGTTTTACGTGAAATTGCTTGTGGATGTTGAGATTTTCAATGAGCATTTCTTCATTAAATTCTTTGTAAGTTGTGTAGTATATAACAAGGTTGAAGATAGTTAGGATTGATTTTACCTTTATTTCTGTAATATAATATATTACTTTGAAAACATTAATACTCCACATGTCGCCTTTACTCTTTAAAGGGGCTGACAGAGTTGTAGATGAGTTAGGCACAGCAATAAACCTGTCAGATCCGGTCATTAGTACGGACATAAAATGAATCGCAAGCGCGCCAGTGGTGAAATCACGCGAACTGTTTACCAGTCTACCCACACCACAGCATGCTTCTACATAGCCCTGATGTTTACAGCTCGAGGCGAGGACGACAGTCAATGACTTATCGCGGCGGATTTGAGACGTCTTGGAACTGTACCCGATTCATTGTGCCACGTGTTATTATGTTAAGTTGTAATCTCAAGTAATTCGTTAGTTTTGCTAGAAACAGTGTATCGCACCCAGTGAGTTTTCATAGCACGACACCCATCGTCTGCCCACATGGTGTACTAGCCTAACAGAGTAAATCTTGACATATCCGACAATATTTCGTCAAACACTGTTTTAAGCTTCCACGGTTTACAATTAAACTTATACTATCACGGAAGATATCCCGTAAGTGACAGTATAAGTCAGTAATACTCTCCAAATAATGTTGTCTACGGAACGTCTCATGCATTATGGCGCGAGCTTATTTTACTAACTTAAACATTTTCAAGGAAAAATATGCATAAAAACGGTCAGATGTAACTTTTGCATTTGTTTGTTACTTTAATATTCTAGATAAGGTCTACTGCTAGAAAATGAACCAAATTTTTAAAATGTCGATGATAAAAGAACTCATGTTGATTCTGCAATATCCTTTCCGGAGCAGAAATATTCGAAACACAAACAGAACGCCTTCGACTCGGCAGTGAGTAACAAAAGTTTTCCTGTTTTGTATTTACATAAATTCCCAAAGCAATACGCGGAAAGCCTTCCATGAGAGACAAAACAAATGAAAACGTGTATATAGTCGAGGTGAAATTCCAACTATACGAGTCCTTTTTAGACGAGCCACAACCCACAACCACACCGTGGAGGTAAAAATGTGGCGGGACACAGATTGTATAAAAATTTGTGGTTCCAGTGCTTGTCGCAGTCACGACGTGCAAGCTGTCAATTTTTTTTGGTCAGTCCTTTGTATTTATAAATATTTATTATGCGTTGGATGTTTATTGTTTATTTAATTTGTTGGTCATTGTATGCACGTCATGACTATGCGATTTTTTTTTCCTTCTTTCTTGCATTTTGAAGTTGCGTTCAAAAGCAACATAAGAGTGTGTGGTTAATACTGATAATATCGGGGAAACAAAGGCAAAAACTAATAGAACTTACACTCACACGCAAGCATCTACAAACACAGTTAGGCTTATAGCACACTTATAAGCACTGCACCGGAGTATCATCTCACCTCATTTTAATAGTAGCTGGCGGCGATGTCGAGTTTTATAGAAACAAGATGTGAACGACTCGAGATCTTACTATACCAGCCAAGTATACAATACAGCTTCTATTTATAAAATTGTACATAATTTTCTCATCAACGCCGTCTCGCCTTTGAAAATTTTGATTCTGCCATAACACAAATTCAAGTAAATCTCTCTAACTAAAACTTTGCAATTTTGTCGCCATGGTATGATTACCAGTAGCTCGTCTGATCAGACTATTCCATAAGAGACAAAACAAATGAAAATGTGTGAAATTCCACTACATGGTTCTTCCTTCTCTCCTTTGACAAGTCATTTGTAGTTTCCGTCCTCTTCTAGTTTGGCGACGTCTGCATCGTAAAGTTTTTTTTATTACTTATTGAGTTTTGCTTTCGTGGCTGTCTTTGTTAGTAGGCACTTCTAAATATTTCCTCCTTGCCTATACAGGCTGTTTCGTAAAAGAAACGACGCATTTTTTTGAGGGATTGAGGGTGTCATTTGCTAGATCAGAGAAGATTTTGTTTTAAGTTTTAACTCAATTTTATGCATACTATACATTTTTCGTAGAAATGAAAATAAATAGTTAAACGAACAACACAATAATTGATTGCGTTCTTTTAGAGCTTCAACCAAGAAGTTTTGATGACTTGGAGGTGTAATTTCGCGAAATAAACTCACTTAAGACAGTTTTGTGGGTAAAATTGTTTTTACCCACAAAACTGTCTTAAGTGAGTTTGTGAGGTGTGTGTGTTTGATAAGTGAGGACATGCCTCGCCTATCATCATCTGCCTAGTTTTTTTTCCAAATGTTTTGGAATCGGCTTCCAGTCTAACCGATTGCAGCTAAGTACCAGTATATTACATGGAACGAGTGCCTATCTGTCCTCCACAACCCAGTTAGTACTGGGTACCCCTTGATAAGACTGGTTGTCAGACTTTCGGGTCCCTGACTACCTGTAACGATAGTCAAGGAAATGCCTCCTTCTCCCCAGAAAATTGTGTCGGTCCTTCTACAAAACACTCTGTATATCGCTATCGGAAGTTCTCTTTGGGACATTATCACAAAATCTCTGGGTCGGGAACCGCTGTCAGATGTTATCAGTTTATTTTCCCTTAAGGACACACCCAAAATAAAATCCACTGGTAGGTATTTTTAGTTAATTACCAGATTTATAAACAGAATCTGTGATTAAAAGCATTGTTATTATTATAGAAAGTGATAATAATTATTTTAAATGATAAACCTCAAAACTGTGTGCTCATTAAATTCGTTTATCGTTATTTGTTATTCAAATGACCTCATTACCAGAATGTATATTAATTGTATGTTGCAGCGGTATGGTCGGCAAATTTCCATGGTTATGAGAACTGAAATTTAAATGATCTACTTGTTTATCATTGTGAAACAGTTGGACTTTACGCTGCCTTGCAACCGCGTTTAATACTTCGTCTCGTCTATCCCTTACAACTCTCTCTTGAACTATCTTCTTTTAGTTGATAACGGTTATCAGCTCTTGCCCTTATCCCAATATATTTAAGGTCGGCGCTGCATGTATTCTTCTTCCATACTTCTCTATTATCAACATCTCATCAGACACCTCTTTTCTAGCTGTATCTTCCTTCACACAGTACATCCATCGTATCTTTTTATTCCTCTACTCTTGTAGCTATCAACATTCATACTCAAAACTTTCCTCACGACATTTTCCTCAATAATCGGCATCACGTACCAAGAAAACCGACTACCACAAAACTTTTTAGTCACCGGCGCCACTTTCAGAGTTCCTTTTATGTATTCATTTCTTTAGCATTCTCATCTCATTCACATGCAATTATCTTTCATTCATCCCTTTTGTGACCCAAGATTCTGATATTCTTTTATTTGCATCTATACTACAAAAAACTTTATCTTCTTAATATATAAGAATCACGTGACACTATGTTCCCACACGTTAATCACTAAAACCACCTAACCGATTTCAATGAACAATTTTGTGAACGTGAATGAGCATCATTGGTTCCAACTTGAAACATAGGATTGTTTTGGACCTGATAGCTGGGTTCTTGTTAGCTAGTACTACTATACAACATTAGTTTTAGTATATGCGAAACCTGATACACGTAGTCTAGTATTTTTATGTAAAGAATCTATGTAAAAAATATCAAAACTGTATCATGAAAAATCTCAAAGTTATAAGCTTGTTCTGTTACCTAGTTGTCCGCACAAAAACGTTGTCACCACGCAGCGCGCACGTCCAGCGCCGTCTTGAGCTCATTGATAATAATAATTTGGCAGTAGGTACCTAAATTATTGCGATAGGTACTGAAAGTCGCTCGGTGTCCAAGTTTTAACTTTTTTAAATATTTTTGGGAAAAAATAAAACATGGTTTAAAAATTATTGGAATCGATTCAGTTACTTATTCTGAGCAAACTATATTCAGGTTTCGCATATACTAAAAATAATGTTGTATATTAGCAGATAGTCCCCACCAGAGGCCTTGAGAAACAGTACAGTAACATTAAATGAAGAAACTACTGAAAAGGTACTGCAAGTTCTGTGGAAATTTTTTCGAATACCTCAGTTACTTTTATTCGCTGAATTCCTGCAATTTTTTTTATCTATCTGTACTTTTTATTAACAAACAAGCATTTTTCATAATAAATATGTAAATAGTTTTCCTTTTAGATAAAACATTTATAAATATCGGTCTAATCACTTGAATGCAAGTCATTTGATTTTTTCATCATGATTTCTATACGAGTTCTGCTGCTCTTAGTTCTTTTAAGCTGTGCCTATGGTCTTAAAAAGGAGAAAAGTAAGTTTTTATTCTTGCATTTATTATTCGGTCTTTTATAACTTTACCTCTGGCCCTTTTCAGACGTAAACAAAAATTAAAAAATTAAAAAAAATTACATTAAAATATTCGCTCTTAACTTCCCTGAAATTACCAAAGTATAGTTTTTTTTATATCTCTACCTTTAAATTGTCTTTAAATAAAATCGATGCCAATAAGGATATTACAAAATACAAGGATTTAATTTTAAACTGAATCTTCAAAAATGCCTATAGGTCTATCTTTGTACTTAAGCATAAAGCATAAGCATAATAAGCCTATAATGTTCCCACTGCTGGGACACAAGCCTCCTCTCTACGAGAGGGGAATGGGCTATAATCCACCACGCGGGCCCAGTCCGGGTTGGTAGATGTCACATGTCTTCGAATCTTTATACTTAATCAAACCAAATTCCAAATACACTAAGTTAATTTCACTATTGGTTTCATTTATCTAGAACACATTTTAAAGAAATCAGCTACACTGTTGCAATATTACTGCATTCAGCTACAAAAGGCAGATTGTCCTTCTATATTCTACTTTGTACAAAAGTGGGGTAAACTAAGATCAAGCAGGTTTTGGTACTGTGCCAATTTTTCAGAGACATTGCAAACAACATGGATTTCTCATTCGCTTTGCGATCGCAAGCTTTAATTTTGATATTATGTAATGCAGTTTCATTTGGGAAAGTATTATTGTCTGCTTCAACTGTGTTCTTATGATTATGATGTTTGTTAACTTCCCGACTAAGCTCCTCAAGTTAACAAACATCGTTATGTAACTTTACTTTGTTCGTAGTGTTTAACTTCTTACTTCTTTATCGTGTGGTTAGTGCCTAACCTTGTGTCACAGTTTTCGTGCCGCTCATGTGCCTCTGTCTTGACTTTACATACCGTCAAGAAATATCTCTCAGGCTTGCTGGTTTCCTCACGATGTTTTCCTTCACTGGAGTAAGTGATAATTATACAATACGCACATCAATCAGAAAAATCAGAGATGCGTGCCTTGGGTGCGAACTTGAGACCTATGACTTGGCAGTCCGACGGTCACACCATGAGACTATCACTACTGTACTGAGTGTTTTACTATTTTTTTTATAAATGCTAGGGGTAGCTGGTCTGAGTTTTGATCTTGCCACACAAAATGTCTTTTATTACGATAGCAATTTCTCCTACATGTTTAGAGGATTGTTACTGGCCGCCGAAAAATAAAAAGGCAGCATTTCATTGCATGTAGCAATCAAATGGCGCCTTTTATATTTTTCGCTAATATCAGAATTGGATTTTCTAGTTTCAGATTTCATAAAAAGCACATGCATCTAGTTCGTGTTTCAATCCCATGATTTTGTTGGTCTCAATGAATCTAAATATTTAATTCATTTTACGTTTATTTTACCAGAAGACAAGAAACATCATGACCACAACGTTGGAATCATCGGTGGTCACAAGATCTCCATCGAGCAAGTGCCATTTGTAACGTCGGTCCGCCTCAATGGGACCTACCATTGGTGTGGTGGATCTATCATACATGAGAGATTCATCTTAACAGCAGCGCATTGTATCGTGCCGTAAGTAACTTAATTATTGTTATTTTAGGGTTCTTTATCCCATGGAACCCTATCATTAAAGCTATGCCGTCTGTCTGTTTGTCTGGACTATCAGTCTCACACGTACTGTGTTAATTTTATTTGGTGGTCCGTTGAGATGTTCACAGAATACTTCTCTCTTTGGCTTCTATCATTTCGTAGGCTGTATGGAATTATAGTGCGTAAGTGAGACTCGTATTTGGTGGTTTTCTCAAATATTATAAGAACTTTGAAGCTTACTTTCTAAAGAATTTAAATCCACATCATATCGGAGGGCACAAGATCTCCATCTAACAAGTACCGTGAGCCCAAAGCCAATAACACTAACATCGTGATATTAAGGGGCCCTTCCCGGTCCGTCTATCATCAACGCGAGCATGATCGAAAAGCTTGTTGTTTCATCCAGAGCCACAGCAGCGATCTTCTTTCAACTCCCATGTCTCACCCCGCCCCGATTCCGCACGATTCGTCTCCCGCACACCACACCATTGAACGAAAAATAGTGTTCGAAAATTTTATAAAACTTGTTCCAGGAAATACGTGCTTTTGAATAAGCCTTACAAGTTTTTGAATTAAATATTTTATAATTTAGAATCTCCATTACATGTGCAAGGTTTTTTATAAAATGTTTTCTTTACTTTTACAATTTATGAGTACATTGTGAATGGCCAAAGTTCAGGTAAAATTTGAGCCTTATACTGTAATTGTTTCTCCAATTTTTTTTTTTCCTAAATTTCATAAAAACCTAGAAATAGTACACAAGTCACTTATTAGTTCAAATAATTCAAAGATAGATGTGTTACAACGGCTCACGTATGAGCGTTTTTATGAAAAGTACGACGGGTTGGCCGCTCTTAAGCAGTAAAAGGATGTGTACCACACGTAGCAGCAGTAAATCTATACTAACATTATAAAGCTGAAGAGTTTGTTTGTTTGGTTGAACGCGATAATCTCAGGAACTACTGGTTCGAATTAAAAAAATCTTTTAGTGTTGGATAGTCCGTTTATCGAGGAAGGCTATATAACACCACGCTACAACCAATAGGAGCCGAGCAAAAAAAAACAAGTCAGAAGCGGCGGGTGGAACCGTGGGGCACAGCTAGTTATATTCTACTCGTATCAAAGTCAAGAAACCGTAAAACCAAAACTGTTTTGTAATACATTCTATTGAAGCTTTTATCACAGTTTTGCAGCCATTTCTAACTCCTGGCGCTGTAGGCACTTGCATAAAAGGTTCATACAAGTTTGTATCTTGCTTATGACCCGAAAATAATATTGTACGTTGTTTATTGTTCCTGTGTTCGTTTTTCAGGTCAGCCAGTGTTTTTGAGAATTTCCGTCTGGAATGTCTAAATAGCAGCCGAGAGTTTATATTTGTGCCAGGTTGATGGCAATAGGCTCGGCCTACCTAGGACAAAAAAATACTGTAAATGTAGGCTTAATTCAAACAGGAACAGTAGACCTTCGGGGAAATTGGCGTTATGTTCTGTTATTTTATTTACTTCAGATATAACATTATTTGGACAAAAAAATAACGTCTTTCTTTATTTTATATTTTTTGTATTAAAAATAATAGAGTATCAAACACATTACTAAGAAATCATGATAGAAAACAATATCAAATATCACAAGAATATACTTCTAACGAAGCATGGTTCCATTTATTTCTTTTGATTTACCTAAGGGCAGAAGAATTCAAACTGAAAGTAATAATATTGTTTTGCCCATTTTGTTTTCTCTTTGAGTAATCATTCCGATATTTTTTTCTCTTATTACATCAGTGTCCCGCTTAGAAATGTTTACTTCCATTTATTTTTCTTTTGATTACATACAATTTATGAGGCGTCTCTGGCCTTCATTTATTTCTTTTCACTCGCCTAATAAAGTAGAAATAAATGTATTCTGAATAAAGGGCAACGCACATGATGTCAATACTGCATGTACCTTCGAATCAATTCGAGCCGTTCGGAATTCTTTCTACGGAACTCTATTCAACGATTTTTTTTCGGGGTGAAACGCACTCATAACATTATGCTGATGGATGCATTGATAGTAAAGTCATGGAGCTATATATATCAAAGTAAATAACTTTAAAAACTAGTATTAAAAAAACTTGCGAAAATGTTGAAACTTTGACCTATATATATCCGTAACTATAAAGTTCCCAGGTATAGTCTAGAACAATTTAAAAATATATATATTGCAATGACGGGGAGAACAAGTGTCTTTCGGCATCGTTAAGGGTCTATTATTCTATTATATAAGGTCTAACTATTCATACACGAAATATTTTCAGGGAATCCTCTAACGGCTATAACGAAGCCATTTCAAGGGATTTTTTTTTTATCTGAGTATATTTTTATAAAAAATAAATAATTTTAAATTACTTGAACCACAAAATAAATACTAGCTCCTTATTTTTGAACATCCATTACGCTAGTTTACTACGTCGTATTTACCTACTGTCATTGTTAGAATATGGGAGAAAAGGTTTTATGCAAAAAATCTCAAAAAAAATTATAATTATAATAATTTCGTAAAAAACACACTCCGATATTTTTTTTTTCGTTGCTATGGCGACTTTACGACTTATAGAAGTTACTCTTAAAATATTTCGTGTATGAAAAGAGTCTATCTTTTCATACACGAAATATTTTCTTGTATATCCTTTATGTGTGCGTTGAGCTTAAAATTGACTTATAAATAGGACCAGCAATATTGAGGTGCAAAAAGGCCTTAATTGAATAGACTGATTGTAAGCTGAATAGGCCAACATTTACGATGAATCGGGACTGATTTACCTTTCCAAATTCAGATTTTAGCATTTATTTTTCAAAGCAGGCTAAGAAAATCAAGGATTATCCTAGAAAATGCCTATCACGTACCTTGAATCGTTTTCCAGTACCAACTTTCCATTATAAAATGACATTCATTTATACTGCCTCGTGGTCTAGTGTTCGAATAAGCGACTGCATGAGGTCCTGGGTTAGATTCCTGGGTCGGGCAAAAACCTATTTTTGAACGTTGAATGGCCAATTTGACTAGCGGTAAATGTTTTTCTTGAATGGGATATATTAATGGAAAGCCGGGTTTGGGCTGGTCACGTGAGCTACATGCTTAACGATCACTGGGCTAAGGTCTTTAGGACACGATGGGTGACTGAGGATGAATGGTGTCCTAGAAAGAGGTGGCGAGATGATCTAGAAGCGCATCACGAAAACAGGTTCGAGGTGGCGCAAGAGAAGAGCATCTGGAAGAATATGGGAGAGGCCTTTGCCAAGCAATAGGACATAAAAGGCTATTGAAAAAAAAAATATTACTGATTATTTCGTTGTCATCACACACGCGGCATTGTTAGCTTAAGATAACTACTTAAGGTCGATTTCACTGCAGAAATTTTACTTGATCAACATAGTTATATAAACCGCGTTCCAAACCTGTCAATGTCATCATTGTTTTGGAATATTTTCACTTGAACGCGGTTAAGGTGTAAACAATAGAATTTCCTTCATAGGTAATATTAATATTAACGTCGTTAAGTGGAGCCACCTCAATGAAACAGCAGCGGGCTGTGGTGGTGGAGCTGTGTCTCAAACTATGCTCTACCTCCTATCCTGCCCAAAACCATGCAGCACAAGTGACATTTGCGCTGCCACCAACGATGCGGTGGAAGTGGCGAAGTTCTGGGCTAACAAAATATAAAAATTGTCGTGCCAGCAACACAAAGAAGTTTATTATTATAATCCGAAATACCACACAACATTGTTTTAAGACTTCAAAGTTCTCTTCCAAAAAAAGATCCCTACGAAAGAAATAGTCAGCATCCAATATTCAATTTCTTCAGAAAGGTTTCCAATATATTCCCTTCTATATTTACGATTGTATTGCGTCATCTCAAGGAAACTCTCTCAAATGACTCTCAACTTTATTTTCAGGAACAGGGAGTACAAAGTCCTTGTTGGCACCGACAAGGTTGACAAAGGGGGAAAGCTATACGATGTTGAAAAAATTATAACACATGAATTGTATTCGAATATAACCAGCGACTACGACGTATGCATCCTCAAATTGAACGAATCCTTGAGTTTTGGACCGAAAGTTGCGAAAGTCTTGTTGACTGGTAATGTTGTTAAGTTGAAGAAGGGCACACATTTTAATACGACTGGCTGGGGATACACACATGTAAGTAAAAAAAGTATTTACGAAACAAAAAGGATCGTAGCAAGATAAGAGATTTCTTTATTTGTTTTAACATTGTATACATACAAGAGCGTGCTAGATATTATATCCTTTGAGTCCAGACATGTTTAGCAGTAAGTATCGGCGTACAAATATTTCGTTAACATTGAAAAAAGTTAACAATAAGAAATAATCTGAAAATTACCTAGACTAGGCACATGCAAAGTTAATAATTTAAAAACTTTATAAATTTAAAAAAATATTCTGATGTGTTAATGTCAAAATTGCATATTTAATATAAATTTAGTATTAATGTCAAGAAAAGATAAAATTATTCAATCAAACAGAAAAACTTTTTCGGCTAGAAATTTGGAGACACTATAATATGCTTTTACAATTGGCGTTTGAATGCCTTACTATTCAAAGGCAAGTAGTTGCAAGTAGTGGAATTCCGTAATTTTTGTATACATATTATAAGTTTACTCATAGAACGAGCTCGTTGCGAAATACTAACAGCTCAGTCGATCTTCAGGTTAAGCCATGCTTGCCTAGGTTGGTTCATTAATGGGTGACCACCCATTACATATCGACTTACCTTCGTGCCTCGGAAAGCATGCTAAGCCATTGGTCCCGGCTGTCAATTGTAGATCTTTGACAGTCGTTACAGGGTAGTCAGTGGTCGGAAGTCTAACAACCAGTCTAACCAAGGGGTATCGTATTTTGCAGTACAGTTAGTAATAACAAAAGACATAGATGATAAAACAGAAATTAAGCTAACTGATCCGAGCGAAATCATTGAAGAGACTTGTAACAAATAAAAAATTGTAGATATTAGCACTCTAGCAAGTCTAGACAGAATTAATAGTAGCATTAAATGCGACACGATACCTAAATATTAAAATGATGGGTCTGAAATATTATGAGCTGTCACGCCATTTAATATCGCCTGTGACGATGAATAATATAAGACTCTTATTAGATTCGAGTGGATGTAACAGGGGTACTCACCATTTTTATTTCCATTGAAGGAGACGCGAAGAATTATGAAGATGAGAAAAGGAATGGAATAATTTAAATATTTGAATTTGAAATGGAACACAATCTTTATGAAATTAACTGTTACAGTAAAATAGAAATCGAAACAAAATATTTTCTCTGGATTTCTTTTCTGAAAAGGATTTAACTGAGGCTTCCATTTTGGAAGTCCACTACGGTTCTGAATGCTTTACGGGCCGTTAATATGACAACACACTATGTGAAGAACATAAAGTTTTCCCGAAGATTCAGTTTTTATGATTCCTACAAAAGTGCAATACCTACACGGTCAACGATATAAAAAGCAGTGCCCTATGCACTGCTTATTATATCATTATCTCTATGGCTCTGTCTATCTGTAGACGTAAAGTGTGACATGGTTCTTTTGGCATGAATGGCATTTTCAGGAGGGCACTGTTGTTCAAAAATCATGAAATTGAGATTTAATTTTTGTATATTTTTTTCTAGTTTTTAATTTAACCGTGTTTATCTTTTAATTTTAATTTTTATGCAGTTTTCGTTGTTTTTTTATGTTTCTTAAAATATAATTTTATCGAGTTTTATATAATTTAACCATTTTATAAAGTTTTTTTTTTACATTTATTGAACTATAACTTTTTTGTATGGTTTATAACTGTAAATTCTAGTAAACTAACTATATTATTATGTACATTATTACAATTAAATAAACTAATAAATATCCTTACAGCAAACTAGAAAAGGGCATCAAAAGACTCCTCCTCAAAAATCAAGTTGCTTTTTATTTAATTAATAAATTATAAAACAAGATATTCGATTGATATAGCGTATATTCCGATTGATATAGCCACGCACCAAAAGGTTAATGACGCACTCTACAGTCTCTTTCTAGAACCGATGTGACACATCTACACTTCTACCACCTTATCTCTTCATGCAAGAAAATACAGAACTAAAATAAATGTACTAAGTTTGACATATCGATGCATTATTTTTGGACAAGCAGCACCAACATGAACTGCACAGTTAAAGTGGTCGTACTGTACAGCCGCTTACTGGAATTATACCTTTCATCGAATGTTTATTTATATTTTTGTTTCTCCAGCCCAACGGTACTATCGCCAACGATCTTCAACAAGCAAGAGTGCCGTACATCCCGAGGTATCACTGTCAGGTGTATTATGGCAAACAAGCACGGATCACACGCCGGATGCTGTGCGCCGGGGGAAATGGCAGGGATTCTTGTATGGTAAGGACTGTTCCATCAGCAGAGTCGAGTAACTACTGCAGAACTTAGGCATCCCACATTACCCAGTCCTGTGCTTCTCAAATCCAGACAAAGACTCATCATCATCATCATTCTCTTGCCCTTCCATCATTCCCTTGCCCTTATCCCAATTAATTTGGGGTCGGCGCAGCATGTCTTCTTCTTCCATACTTCTCTATTATTACTCGTCATCTCATCAGACGCCTCCTTTCTTGCCATATCATTCTTTACACAGTCCATCCATCGTTTCTTTGGTCTTCCTCTACTCATATACCCATCCACATTTGTACTCAAAAGTTTCTTCACGACATTTTCCTCATTCCTCCGCATCACATACCCATACCACGACAACCGATTACCACACAACTTTTCAGTCACCGGTACCACTTTCCGAGTTCCTCTTATGTACTCATTTATTATTTTATCCATTCGCGTAATAGCATACATCCCCCTTAGCATCCTCATCTCAGCCACATGAAAATGCCTTTCATTAATCCCTTTTGTGGGCCAACATTCTGGCCCTTATCCCAATGCATTTGGGGTTGGCGCAGCATACTATCTTCTTTTTCCATACTTCTCTATTACTCGTCACCTCATCAGACACCTCCTTTCTTGCCATATCATTTTTTACACAGTCCATCGCCATCATCATCATCGGGGCAAAACGTTGTTTCTTCCATTCTCCCGTCAACCGTCACGCTATAATTATTACTGTAACACCGTTGTACAGAAAAAGGCATAGCTAAATCATACACCAGTGGGTCTTGCACGAAGGCTCACTGATTTGATGCTAGGTAAGCAGATGACCGAATAACTTTTATTTCCAGGGTGACAGTGGAGGTCCCTTGACTTGGAACAACGTGCAGATTGGAATAACCTCCTTCGGATCTGGTTGTGGAATAGTTCCAGGTGTCTACACTAAAATCTCTGTAGTAAAGCCATGGATTGAAGAAACCATTGAAAAACATCATAAGAAAGGAAAAAAGAAGAATCAGAAGAATCGGAAGACTAAACAAATCTTTAAACGTGCTTTACAGTAAGGTTTTCAGATGATTTATTGTATTTCATTATCGTCTATCTGTCTTGCTTTTTCAATAAATTCGATGTAAACGAACAGTCTTTTTTTTTGTTTTTGTTCCTCTTAGGTCATGATATGCTGAATTTGTCGACGAAAGAATAAGTCCTGTATTAAAGAACGTCACTCAAGACTTCGTCATACTTAAAACCACTTAAAACCAGTTTCAAGCTATTAAATGCCTTGAATCTAGTTTAAAGTAAGTAGAGTAAACTAACTAAATAAATTATTAATTAAAAACTATTAATTAACCTAAATTAAATAAACTAACAACAAACTATAAAAGGGCATCAAAAAACTCCTCCTCAACGCTGTCAGCTGGTAATGTGCCCAAGAGACTGGCGGCGTTGCCACGTTGTAAGGCAACACTTAGCCTTTGGCCAAAGTAAAAGCCAGCCCTTGTTTTAAGTAATGGTTGAGTATTCAGTGACGTTCTGTAATACGGGACGTATTTTTCGGGCCTAAGAAGTCTAATCATGAAGAAAGTGGCATACATATATCCTAAAATCAAAAATTCAAGGTCAGGTGACACAACAAATCGCTCACAGAGACAAAGCCTGTTTCCAGCAGTGTGAAATATTGTCGGCTGATTGTACAATCCCATTCCTATTATATAAATGCGGCAGTTTATGAGGCTGTTAGTTACTCTTTTATGCAAAAACTACTGAATTGATTTGGATGAAATTTGGCACCCAGATAGCTGATAACCTGTATTAAAACGTACGACTTTTTATGCCGGTAGTACGATCTCAATTACTAAACAATACGTGGGCGAAGCCGCGGACTTAAACTTGTGTAATAATAATAATCGTAAGTCACTTTATTTAAAGTAATAAACGTTTAGAAAGCCATTTCAATGCTACTTAAAGATAAAAATGCGAGTCAATCATCAATCCATACTTAAGATATGAGTTGCCATGGCTGACCTTTTTTTTTTTTTTTTTTAGGATGGGAAATCATCAAATGACCCCTCCCGCTCTGGGCGGAGCGGAAGGGAGTGTCAGACTTGTACTGACTAAAACCCATCCATGTTCCTTCTTTGCCCTTTGTGTTCCAGGGCCGCGGTATCTCTTTCGAACAGTCCCGCAGCCCTGGCAGGCATCGGCCCGTGCGGACCCCTACGTGGTTGCTGACATCTCTTTGAGGCGCGCGTGGAACACGAACGCGCCGTCGACACGGCCTGTCGTCATAAGACGGCCGGACGGCGAGCTAGCCCAAAACTCGCCGTCCACAGGCCCGCGCCTACGGTGGCCGGGGGCCACCACGTGACCCCCGACGCCCAGGGCGTCTCCCGCGGCGGCTGGGACGTGAGGCTCTTTCCCTCTCACGTTCCGCCACCTCCTTCACGCCATGGCTGACCTGGAATTATTTAAATAGCCTCACGACCCAGGCTGGTCGCAGCAAGGAAAACCTGCTTAGGTGGAAATTCATTAATGACTGTGCCCTGGAGTGTAAATGTGGTGCTGCTCTGCAAACGATGTGGCACTTAATATCGTGTCCTGCGTGTCCTGTTGTTTGTTCACTACAGGAATTGATGCATGCTATCGAAAGCGCCAAACTAGTAGCTCAGTGTCAGCTCAGTAGCTCTGGGCTGACACAATTTAGGTTGCCATCGACACGCTAAGAAGAAGACATAAGATATTTTAATCGTAAAACATACTATAAGAAAACTCTTTTTCATTCCATTCCTGCATGCTATCAGCATATATACACCACTTATGTTCATTTCTACTAAATGCACTGAAAAACGACAGAATGCATGAATTCATTCATTCCTTTCATAATTCAGTCTAAAAGAGCCAATGAACTCACTCGATCTCCCTGAATCCATTGAAATATAATAACTGAACAAGATGGCCGTATAATAATGTGAAGAAAACGTTGTAATTTACAAAAAAGTAGGTTATTAACTGAAAAATACTTTTTCCGCAATAAATCTCTTTTTTCCGCAAATTGGCGGTCTGTAACAGAGTGTAAGGTTGCGGACTGAGGTAATAGGAGGCGCGGGTAATCATAGGCGGGGCGATTAGCGGAGCGATTTCACTTATTAGGCGTTTTACAAAAAGAAACAAGCTATCGGCTTATGAGAGTCAATTTAACTGAAACATTCAGGAAGTTTCAGTGAGCAATGGTGGCCCAGTGGTGATGGCCCCGACTTACGAACAGTAGGTCGTGGGTTCGAACCCAGGCAGGCGCATAACTTTGTGTAATTTATTTCATCACCACTGCTCTCAAAAACGGCGAAGGATAACATTGTGGGGAAACCGGCATGTCCTAGAACCAAAAATATCGAAGACATGTGACATCTACCAATCCGCACTGGGCCTTCGTGGCATTCTCGCTCACAGTGAGGAGGCCGTGTGTCCCAGCAGTGGGAACATTATTGACTGATTCTGTTTCAGGAAGACCAGACGCTTCACTGGCAACCAACGTCCGTGTATTACTTAAATAATAATATAATAAATCTCAATTTTCGTCACAGTGTCGGGGCTTCCTTTGGGGCTGTTTCTTAAAGAAGGACTTCATCACGAAAAACCTCTCCGTCTCAAGGAAGTTGACAAGTATTTGCCCGCAATGATTTCTGCTGCCAAACACACAGTATCGTAGGTTCCTATAGGTCTCATGGTCCCGAGTACAGAATTACGGCGAATGGGTACTACTTTTCATCTTATTCACTGCAATTCTGTACTTCTACTTTAGCATTGAAATACCCCATGATAACGTTGTAGTAGGCCTGAGTAGTAAAATGCAAGGGTTTGGAGAGATCCTCAAATATTTCAAGCCTAAGCGAAATCAATATTCAGTCCACTATGAGGAAAGCATCAATAAGCAAATGAAGGAAATCGCTCAGATACTCTCACCCGCCTTTCCTAAGTCATCACCCTAATATATTTCCACCGCTTTCATATCCGACGTAATTACATATTTTTGCAAATAATAACGGTGTCAGTAACAGAGTTTGAGTCTCCAGATGGGCTGTTAACAAGATTTCTCTTTAGTAAGACTAGACTAAAATAAAACGAAAAATCTTTGTAAATAAATTATCCAAGACTTTCAACTTCGCTTTTGATAAATTAGCCTCCGTCTTTCATTACTTTAGAATGTTTTGTTTTGAAGAATTTCTTGTAAAGGGTTCTTCAAGTAATGGGTTTTTTTCTCGTTTTATTACTTCCGTGGGTAGTCAGGCCTAATTTCGTAGACCTTTTAGCGTTTTGCCTTTTTTTTTGTTTTACTCCGTTGTGGATTTAGGATTCCAGTTCTACAAAGGATTTATTTGCATTTTTAGATAAGACAGAAAAACTTAGAGATTTTCATAATTTCGGTAAATCGGTTCCTGAGTAAAAGTTGAAAGGGTATGAAAAAGCTTTATTCAAATAGTAAGAAGAGTAACAAAGAAAGAAAGAATAAACTTTATCTGACGTCAGAATAAAAATAGATACAAAAAAAAAAAAAAAAACGAATAAAAAAAACACCACCTTTTGCTTTTTCCTTATTACAAATCCTTCCATCATACCTACTTAGTATATATTTCCGACGTACAAACTACGTATTCTTGGAATTTTAAATCTCTAACAGCAAACACCCCGAACGTTAATATAATTAGCAAGTCATTCAGTTAATTAGCTCTTAATTTGCTCTTCTATAAAAATACTGAGAAAATCTTACTTTTATATTTTTTAATGGAAATGTGAAAGAGACTAGTCGTGACTTGACAATTTTCTCTTATTTACGGGTCACGGATTGGTAGCTCGGGTTTCTCAGAATTGAAATTGTTTTTGACAGTGATTAAGTTTAAATTAAAACATCATAATAGACCTAGCTGAAAATAGCGAGTTTAAAATTCGATCAAACGGGCAAGGCCGATTTGTTTGTTGAAGTGATTCTTGGAAATACCTGTGCATAATTTGTCAGGAGACAGGTTCAAAAAAAAAAGTCATAGTCTTTGTTACCGCCTGCACCATCTATCGCCGGCATGATGAGACGGGTTGACGACCTGAAGGTACCGCTGATGGCGTGTTTGCGAAGGATGTCAGCCAACCAGCGTCGAGCGTGTCGGCCAATCATCGCGGGGCGTCTTTAACCAACTTCATGCGGTAGGATTGTTCGCACCGCGCGCGCCGCCATTACTTTTTTTATACAACATTAGTTTTAGTATATGCGAAACCTGATACACGTGTCTAGTATTTTTATGTAAAGAATCTATGTACAAAATTTCAAAACTGTATCATGAAAAATCACAAAGTAATAAACTTGTTCTGTTACCTAGTTGTCCGCACAAAAACGCGGTCACCACGCAGCGCGCGCCTCCAGCTTCGTCTTGAGCTCATTGATAATAATAATTTGGCAGTAGGTACCTAAATGATTGCGATAGGTACTCAAAGTCGCTCGGTATCCAACTTTTAACTTTTTTAAATATTTTTAAGAAAAAATATAACATGGTTTAAAAATTATTGGAATCGATTCAGTTTATATTCTGGTTTCGCATATACTAAAAATAATGTTGTATATGTTCAAAATTCAAAAATTCAAAATTCAAAATTGTTTATTTCTTCACAAAATTAGAACAATTAGTTTGTGATTGGAGCCTTCTTTTAAGCAAACAATGCCTGTATTAGAAGACTCCGCTCTTCCATAACAAAAACAAGAAAAATAAAAATAACATAATTAAAATAGGTAAGTAGACAAGATTGGCATAAGTAGGTATAGTTTGTGTGTGCGTGTGTGTGTGTTTGTGTGTGTGTGTGTGTCATGTGCTTACATGTGTTTGTAATACATAGGTTATGTCGTAGGTTTCAATAGTTCTTCCGTTTCCTCATAGGTAAGTGGTTTGATCCATTTCAGTATCAATTTTTTGCAATCATGATATTGATTTTTGTATATATATATGTCTTTATTTATCCTATTATATAACCTAGCAGACCGTGTATTGAATTGCATGGAGGCAACTAATGTTTTTGTTTGGGGGACTTCTGCAATATCATGCTTTCTTCGTTTTGCTAGTTTAGATGCATCGTAAGGTAGGGTCTTATGTTTTTTTAATATAGTTTGAATTATATATAATTTTCTTACAGAGAGTAATTGGCTTAGGTTATACAGACTATCAGTGGGAAATCTAATTTTCTTAAAGTACATGATTTTTATTAGGGCACGTTGTGCACGCTCTACTTCTATGAACTTAGTTTTCGCTGACCCTCCCCAGATAGGAATACAGTACACTAAGACAGACTGAGCCAAGGCGACGTATATCTCATTATGGAGATTTCTAGAGGGGTTATTACGACCAATTATATTTTTTGGCACAATATGTCTCAGTGTACTAAATAACCAACACAGATTTCTAATCCTGTTAGCAACTTGTTCAATATGGGGATACCAGGATAATCTCTGGTCTACTACTACTCCTAAATATTTGGTTTGACTTACTTTATTTATTTTTGGGCAATTACAACATTTATTTTTGAGGTCACAATCGTGTATTTTAATTTTAAAATCATCCGTCGGTTCAGTTCATGCACTTATACTGAAACACACGAAATTGGTTTTACATGTATTCAGGGTAAGCAAATTCTTTTTTAACCATTTGGCTATCCTAGCCATGCCTATTTCAGCTGTGTGTTCAACATCTTGCCAAGACATACCAGAAAAGACCACAGCTGTATCATCAGCATAAGAGAAAATTTTAGCGTTTTTGATATTTAGATTGCAGAGATCGTTAATGTAAATTAAAAATAATGTTGGGCTCAATACGCTTCCTTGCGGTACGCCATAAGTTACATCCGCGTAGTCACTGATATAATTTCGAATCCTAACGCTCTGTCTCCTATTACAAAGATAGTCTTTTATAAGAGAAAGCGGAATTCCTCTTATTCCGTATTTTTCTAATTTAGTCACCAGGGTTGGAACAGAGACGGTGTCAAACGCTTTTTTCAGGTCTAAGAAGACAGTAACACATTTGTTGCTACTATCCAGAGTATCAGCTACTAGCGATGTTGGGGCGGTTACTGCATCCTCGGTCGATACACCTTGTCTGAACCCAAATTGTGTAGGCGACAGTAAGTCATATTTACTGAGATAGTTAATTAGTCTATTATTTATTAGTTTTTCCACAATTTTTGAAATTGCTGGTAGGACTGATATTGGTCTATAGTTGTTGACATCGTCTCTGTTCCCCGCCTTGTGTACAGGAGTAATAATTGAACGTTTTAGTGCTTCCGGAAATACGCCTTTATTGAAGCATAGGTTAGTCAGATGAGTTAAGATTGGAACAGCTACCATTTTTATATATTTAAGAAATTTTGTAGTTACCCTGTCCCAACCGGGGGCACTATCAGTTTTTAAGCTCATTAGAATTCTATCTACTTCATTACAGTCAGTATCGTAGAGTACAAAAGAATGAGATACGGAAGATTGATTTCTAATTAGTTGTTGGGGGTCAGAGTCTAAGTTGGGTTGAATTTGCTGGGCCAGTTGATTTCCAATGTTAACGAAAAAATTGTTGACATGATTAACTGAGTCGGTAGGGGATGGCAAGATGTTTAATAATTCCGTATTCTCTCATTCTCGGTCTTAGTTTTATAAGAATAGGTGACATTTTTTATATTTTTCCAGAGTAATTTATTGTTTGTTACTGAGTTGGCTAATAATTCCTTTTGATATTTCCTTTTAATTTTTTTTATGAGGTTATTGCAATAATTTCTATATCTATTAAATGTAATTTTTAAAATTTCATTACTAGGATCCTTTTTAAGCGATTTTTGCATGTTATTACGATTATTTATACATTTTAATATACCTTGAGTTATCCACGGCTTAATTATTCGTTTTTTGTTAGGAATTTTTACAGTGGTAGTATTATTATTTATAGAGTTATTTAGTTTCTGTATGAGAATATTAATAAGTTCAATCGGATCATTGCAAAAGAGTAATTCCGCTATTTTATTTTGCTGTATATGTTTTAGCGCCCCTTCCAAATTTAGACTAGTTTTAGTTTTTGGTGCAACTTGTTTAGTTTTTATTTTAGATAGAGATAAGAATGTCGTATAGTGGTCTGTAATAATAGTGTCCAATATAATAATGCATTCAGGGTACTGTTGGGGCTGCCATGGCGCTGCAGTGCGTCAGGGATGTTTGCTGAGGCGCGGGTGGATGGCTTTGCCGCTATCGTTAGGAAAAGATGCGCCTTCCTACTCGCTCGCGTTCGTGGCAGTACCAACACTATACTGGGTGTTTTCACTGATAGGTGGGAGTCCCCCATGCTGCAAAGGTGGGTGCGGCTTCATGCCGTAATTTAAATTTTGTTTTAGCCTATACTAACATTAGTTTTTTAAGTACATTGTTACTAACAAAATATGGACCTAGTCTGAAATAAATGTTTATTATTATTATTAATACACCGATAAAAGCTGATTTCTTGTTATTAATATTGAGCATAAAATGATCCAAGCAGTTTATTTCTCGCGTGGGAAGTAAATGGCCAGGTAGTATGCCATAAGTTGATAGCATAGTAAGATAATTAACTCTATTTTTACGCTCGTAGGATTGTTCTGAATCTTTGGGTTTAATGTTAATATTTATATCACCCGCTATAATAATATTTTTCTGCGTGTTTAGAGAAAAGAGTTCTTCACTGAGTGATTCTGTAAAACTGTCACAATTTGTATGCGATGGGGAGCGGTAAATACACAGAATAATATTATTAAGAACGTCTAATTGTAGACAGGACGCCTGGGCTAAATTTATTTCCTTTACTTTGGGCCTAATAGAGTTTTTTATGTAGACAACTACCCCGTCATTTTGATTTAAGTGTCGTGTTGTAATATGGGAAGTGTAGTTTATGAGTTGCGGGATAGGTTTTTCATCACTTAATCTACACTCAGTCAATATTATGATGTCAGTTTCAAATGAAAAAGTGGAAAGAGTTGCTATGAAACTGTCAAAATTACAATAAATGCTCCTTATATTTTGGGAAAATATTGTCAAATCGTTAGAATTTATCTTTATGTGTTTGTAAAGGTCAGATGGGTCACAATCAACCGATCGTGCAATTTTGATGTTGTCTATGTCATTGAGTGTTTTTAAATTATCACTCATCATAATTATTAAGTTGAATTAATGACATTACTAGATAAGAGTTAAAATAATTTGGTATAAGATTGAGATAAGTCTTAGTAATAGCATCATAAAGTAATATGTAGCTTGTAGGCTGATGTCTAAAAAATGAGCCCCTTACCGTGCTGTTGCTAGTACTTGATATGTATTTTTGGTTAGTTATATTGTATATTATGTATAGTGTGTGATTGAAGAGTGTGTGGAAGTGGTTTGTAGTACGAATTTGTGTATATGTGTGTGTTAGTACTTGTGTGAGTATGTTTACAAAACAGTAACATGCAAAATAACTTAATAGTGTAGGACAATTATGAAATAAGTTAATTGTTCTAAGATAATCCGTAAATAATAATACCAAATAACAGGTTTTCGGTTGATAGTTCACTTTGTGGCGTGAGAGATGTATCACTAGTCATTTTTCTTGCATAAGTTGATGGACCTGGGCCTCAGATTTAATCATTATAGTCGGTGATTGTTCATCTTTTTTAAGATAAACTTTGCCATATGCAGTCCAGCAGAACTTGTATGCACGAGATTTGGATAGATCACGAGCTAAAAAATGTAGACGGGACGCTTTTGGGGTCAAATGTTCACCTATAAAGATGGGAGTGTCCTCTTGAACTTTAAAGCCAAGGTGTTTAGCGCATAGTTTCGTTTTATGCTTTATATTGAAAGCCTTTCCCATTTTAAGTATTTCTGTTTTCAAGATGGTAGAACTGCTCTCCACAACTATTGGCATATTCTGGCTCTCATTATCTCTCATTGCTCTCTTGCCTCGCACCCTATAGATATCCTTGACGTCGTATTTTCCAATTTTACAGTCTACACTATTAGAGAGGCACATAACCATTTCTACGAGGTCTTCTTTGGATTCGTTGGCTTTTTTTGGTACATGTTCCACCTGTCTCTCGTACTCCGTTCAGAACAATTGTAACGAATCCTCAATATTAAAGTCTTTCTACAAGAACAATAAATTACTTCATTGAAGAAGAAACGAAATTCCAATTACGAACGGGAAGTCGAGGCGGCAGCTGCCATCATGACCTGAGCATCGAAATTAACACTCTTTTCACATTCCGGTGAAAACAATCCACACTAACTTAGCCTTTTCCCATATATCTATATTGGGGTCGGCTTTCAGTCTATCCGGATGCAGCTGAATACTAGTATTTTACACGGAGCGACTGCCTATCTGACCTCCACAACTGATTACTGGTAATGACTGTCAAAGATCTACAAATGACAGCCAGGACCAACGGCTTAACATCCGATACACGGAGGAAACTAAGTATGTAATGGGTGGTCACACATCTACGTTCCAAGCAAGAATGAGCTCCTCCTAAAAAAATAAAAACAATCCACACATACACTCAATAATAAAAACGAAGAGCATAAAAAACCGTATTATTTTACATCACAAAGTTCGGTAACTGCTATAAGACAAGGTTTCGGTTTCAAACGAATATCATTACGTACACTCTACGAAGCGTCTACGTGACTTACTCGTCACCCGTCCTTAATGTCTTTTTTACTTTACTTTAGCGCGTAAACTTGAACATGTCGCAAAAGTTTAAGGAAGGAGCGCCTAATTTAGATTCTGAGGAAAGATACCGTTATCGTTTAGAAAGATCTTTTGGGTATCACGTCTTTTGCGGAGTTTCCGGGGTTGATGATAATCTAATTGTAGGTTGCTGTTATGCTTAAACTAAAGCTTGAGAAATACGTTACAATTTTCCATTGTAATCTTTACAAAAAATAGAAGGGTTCCAAAAAATATTTTCCAATGCAAACTTGTCGTAGCGAATCGAGTAGCGAGTCTTGCTACGGCGCGTAGCAAACTTACAGTTTGTTACGCCGTAGCAAGAGTGGAATAGAATGGAATATACTTTATTGGACACCAAATTTGAAATACAACTGTTTTACAGTATTACCAATTTAATGGTTACAATTGCGGTATTATCTCTGATAGGGACATCTTCCAGACAACATTTGGATGGAAATAAAATATAAAGGAGGGTAGTTAGTGGATCCATGTGCGTATTGTATCACTTCGCTTCGGTGAAGGAAAACATCGTGAGGAAACAGCATGCCTGAGAGATATTTCCCGACGGCACGTAAAGCCAAGTCAGAAGCCCATGGGCGGCATAAAAAGTCTGACACCAGGCACTTACCACACGTTAAAGAAGAAAAACTAAGAAGTGAGTGGTGTACTACTAATACTATACCTACCTAGCCAGCGGCTGAAAATACACAATCAGGCCCAAACTTACGACAGCCCTGACTTCCTGAGGCGCCACATTATTCTCCTAAAGCCATAAAGTTTTGATTGATCAATACGTAAACTGGCAGTGAGAGTTATACAAGGATCTTTTAGCACTTGACAGCCGTTGACCATTTTCCTTTTATTTCATGAACACTGCTTTTTCTTTTAAAAACCGCAATCGTCACTCAACATTACGTGCTCCGGTTCTTAAATATTTATAGCAAAAACTTGGCAATACAGCCACGTAATTTTTCATTTTTACGGCTTAACCTTATAGTATTCGTACATTATGCCAGCTATTCGAGGCTTCATATTTTATTATCTTTTGAAGTTTTTATGTTTGCTTTTAATAATAGATCGTTTATTCGACTTATTCATTGAAGTTTTTAGTGATTATATGATGTTTTTTACTATAGTTACAGTTGGCGATGTCGTGAGAGCAAGGGTTTGTGGATGAAAGTAATGTTAGATCAATCTTTTATGTTCTTTTACTATTAACAGTCAAATCTCTGATTCATTCTATTACGTATTAGTATTAAATATCATGTTATATAAACAATTTGATCTTGAGAAAGCCTTCAAATTGTTTATTTATTATGTTGTTAAAATTTTTGTATAATTTATAAAATTGTGTATATTGTGTGTTGTTCAATACTAAATTAAAAAGTCTTGTCAAAATTGTCAAATACATTTTACTAGATTAACAAATATTTCTTCCGTGCGGGAATCAAACCCGCGAGCGATACGCAGCGCAGCAGCTAGTCGCTCAACGCCAACCGTGCCGCTAATATGATTAAAGACGACATCATTAGTCCTTTCAAAGTTATTATACAGCAGCAACCAACTGTAATTTTTGCAGACTTATCACTTGTCAATGACAGCAATCCGACATCAACATAACTGTAAAGAGAAGATTATTTCACCATTTCACCGGACCAATCAGATTACCAACCTCCTGTCAACACTATCACAGACATGGCCCTCATATTTTCGTGCCGTCAGACAAAAGACAGTCAAGAGCACGAACATAATAATCAAACACGGCAGTCACGTACGAACAGCTCAGTCGCAGCCCTAATTAACGAGCCAATCACGTGATAGGGTCACTGGTGCTTCGGCCAAGATCGGCAGAGATCGGATAAGTTCGGCGAATCACGTGACATAGTCGCTGGTACCTTGGCCAATGTTGGTAGAGATCGCTAAAGCTCGGTGAAGCTCGGCAAATCTCGGAACAAGTCGTATTTGGTGTGATTTTGTTTATTGTAGTGATTAGTTCTTGTTTGTAGGTGTGTGGGTGGAATTCTGTTTTGTTATTTGGAGATAGTTAATTTGTGGGTAAGAATATATGTATGGGGTTCCATGATAAAGAATTGATGAGGCAATCATGAAAATGCGATTGAGACAATATTTGGTGAAATGTTAATGCATTAATACACTTTAGCTCAACGCTTCCAATATACAGGAACAGACCCTTCACATAGCCGTCAACCAAGCATTCTGTACATCAAACTAAGTAACTTTAAGCAAAAATTATTGCTGGAAAACGACTTTTTTTGGGGTGAAAAATCACATTTTACGGTAGGACTCGATGGAACGCACTTAAAGCATTGTGCTGATGGATGGATTGAATAGTACGGGGGTCGTGCAGGTGTTTAAAAATCTTACATTAAAAACAAGTATTTAAAAAAAAACTTGTGAAAAAGTTGGAACATTGACCCCCAATATCTCCGTAACTAGGTTCCCAGGTATGGTCTAGAATAAAAAAAAGATCGCAAATGCGGGGAGCAGAAGTCCCTTTTGGCTTCTTTAAGGGTCTGCTAATCCTTCGGGGATTACAGGCGTGATGTTATGTTATGTGTATGTCATCATCATCATCATCTGCCTAGCCTTTTTCCAACTATGATGGGGTCGACTTCCTATCTAACCGGATGCAGCTGAATACCAGTATTTTACATGAAGCGACTGCCTGTATGTATAAATATATAAAAATGCTCAATTTACGTAAGCTAAATTCAATTTTAAAGCCTCAAAATTTCAGCACTGAAAAAAGGTGTCAGTTACCAAAGCTCACACACGCGAACATTTTAAAAATAACAGCGATCATTTCGCACCAACTACAAAAAATTTTGCTTCCCTAAATGTACACGAAAAACGGAAACACGAGAGATACTAACGAATATAAAATACCGAAACTGCAGCGAAAAACCGTAATAAAAATTAAGCTCGTAGGCAGCCAGACCACATTTTAAAAACGTAATTAGCAACAGTTTTGCAAATTAAAGCATAGACAAATAGAAAAAAATGGCGTATAATTACGGTGCACAGATAATTAAGTATTCATCCCACAGCGGTGCTACAGTCCTGTCAGTTTTTTACCTTTGAAAGCTGCAGTCCAACAACAACCTTATTTTCACGGGAATAAAGAATTCAATGCAAAAAAAACCGGCCAAGTGCGAGTCGAACTCGCGCATGAAGGGTCCCGTACCATCACAGTAGTGGAGGCCCCTTTAATTTACAGAAATACACATTCTGTGCAAATTTCTACTGTTTACCTATTACGGATCATGAGATACAGCCCGCTGACAGACAGACGGGTGGACGGACGGTCTATGGATGGACGGACGGATGGACAGCGGAGGCTTAGTAATAGGGTCCGTTGGTTACCCTTCGGGTACACAACCCTAAAAATGAAATGTTGAAAATGAAACGAATGAAGAATGGAATGTGGGTGTACTATTAGGTACACCTCTGCCTTGGCCTTTAACAGGCGTAATGTTATAAAGATCTTTATCATTTGGGCAGACTTGTTAGCAGATAGCAAATCCTTCTTGGTACGAACATAAAGATTGTTGGATGTTCCTTCGCACGCACAGTTTCTCATTCTATCTCTCCTTTGGCTCGCGCCCTGGCAATGCTATGCTGAATGCTTTACTGACGCCGTAGCAGTAGTAGAGTGTAATTTATTTGCTTTGAGATGGGGAGGGTGAACGAAAGATGACTTTTTCTTGTACTTGTTCTGGGAGAGGATGCACGAAAGATGACTTTTTCTTGTACTTGTTCTGGAAGAGAATGCACGAACGATGACTTTTTCTTGTACTTGTTCTGGGAGAGGATGCACGAAAGATGACTTTTCTTGTACTTGTTCTGGGAGAGGATGCACGAAAGATGACTTTTTCTTGTACTTGTTCTGGGAGAGGATGCACGAAAGATAACTTTTTCTTGTACTTGTTCTGGGAGAGGATGCACGAAAGGTGACTTTTTCTTGTACTTGTTCTGGGAGAGGATGCACGAAAGATGACTTTTTCTTGTACTTGTTCTGGGAGAGGATGCACGAAAGATAACTTTTTCTTGTACTTGTTCTGGGAGAGGATGCACGAAAGATGACTTTTTCTTGTACTTGTTCTGGGAGAGGATGCACGAAAGATGACTTTTTCTTGTACTTGTTCTGGGAGAGGATGCACGAAAGATAACTTTTTCTTGTACTTGTTCTGGGAGAGGATGCACGAAAGATGACTTTTTCTTGTACTTGTTCTGGAAGAGAATGCACGAACGATGACTTTTTCTTGTACTTGTTCTGGGAGAGGATGCACGAAAGATGACTTTTTCTTGTACTTGTTCTGGGAGAGGATGCACGAAAGATAACTTTTTCTTGTACTTGTTCTGGGAGAGGATGCACGAAAGGTGACTTTTTCTTGTACTTGTTCTGGGAGAGGATGCACGAAAGATGACTTTTTCTTGTACTTGTTCTGGGAGAGGATGCACGAAAGATAACTTTTTCTTGTACT
Source organism: Noctua fimbriata (assembly GCA_905163415.1). Lineage (NCBI taxonomy): Eukaryota > Metazoa > Arthropoda > Insecta > Lepidoptera > Noctuidae > Noctua > Noctua fimbriata. Next base: position 6,468,319 of record LR990934.1, on the reverse strand, counting down.
TGTTCTGGGAGAGGATGCACGAAAGGTGACTTTTTCTTGTACTTGTTCTGGGAGAGGATGCACGAAAGATGACTTTTTCTTGTACTTGTTCTGGGAGAGGATGCACGAAAGATAACTTTTTCTTGTACTTGTTCTGGGAGAGGATGCACGAAAGGTGACTTTTTCTTGTACTTGTTCTGTGAGTGGATGCACGAAAGATGAGTTTTTCTTGTACTTGTTCTGAGAGAGGATGCACGAAAGGTGACTTTTTCTTGTACTTGTTCTGTGAGTGGATGCACGAAAGATGAGTTTTTCTTGTACTTGTTTTCTGAGAGGATGCACGAAAGATGACTTTTTCTTGTACTTGTTCTGGGAGAGGATGCACGAAAGGTGACTTTTTCTTGTACTTGTTCTGGGAGAGGATGCACGAAAGATGACTTTTTCTTGTACTTGTTCTGGGAGAGGATGCACGAAAGATGACTTTTTCTTGTACTTGTTCTGGGAGAGGATGCACGAAAGGTGACTTTTTCTTGTACTTGTTCTGGGAGAGGATGCACGAAAGGTTACTTTTTCTTGTACTTGTTCTGGGAGAGGATGCACGAAAGATGACTTTTTCTTGTACTTGTTCTGGGAGAGGATGCACGAAAGGTGACTTTTTCTTGTACTTGTTCTGGGAGAGGATGCACGAAAGGTGACTTTTTCTTGTACTTGTTCTGGGAGAGGATGCACGAAAGGTGACTTTTTCTTGTACTTGTTCTGGGAGAGGATGCACGAAAGGTGACTTTTTCTTGTACTTGTTCTGGGAGAGGATGCACGAAAGGTGACTTTTTCTTGTACTTGTTCTGGGAGAGGATGCACGAAAGGTGACTTTTTCTTGTACTTGTTCTGGGAGAGGATGCACGAAAGGTGACTTTTTCTTGTACTTGTTCTGGGAGAGGATGCACGAAAGATGACTTTTTCTTGTACTTGTTCTGGGAGAGGATGCACGAAAGGTGACTTTTTCTTGTACTTGTTCTGGGAGAGGATGCACGAAAGGTGACTTTTTCTTGTACTTGTTCTGGGAGAGGATGCACGAAAGGTGACTTTTTCTTGTACTTGTTCTGGGAGAGGATGCACGAAAGATGACTTTTTCTTGTACTTGTTCTGGGAGAGGATGCACGAAAGGTGACTTTTTCTTGTACTTGTTCTGGGAGAGGATGCACGAAAGGTGACTTTTTCTTGTACTTGTTCTGGGAGAGGATGCACGAAAGGTGACTTTTTCTTGTACTTGTTCTGGGAGAGGATGCACGAAAGGTTACTTTTTCTTGTACTTGTTCTGGGAGAGGATGCACGAAAGATGACTTTTTCTTGTACTTGTTCTGGGAGAGGATGCACGAAAGGTGACTTTTTCTTGTACTTGTTCTGGGAGAGGATGCACGAAAGGTGACTTTTTCTTGTACTTGTTCTGGGAGAGGATGCACGAAAGGTGACTTTTTCTTGTACTTGTTCTGGGAGAGGATGCACGAAAGGTGACTTTTTCTTGTACTTGTTCTGGGAGAGGATGCACGAAAGGTGACTTTTTCTTGTACTTGTTCTGGGAGAGGATGCACGAAAGGTGACTTTTTCTTGTACTTGTTCTGGGAGAGGATGCACGAAAGATGACTTTTTCTTGTACTTGTTCTGGGAGAGGATGCACGAAAGGTGACTTTTTCTTGTACTTGTTCTGGGAGAGGATGCACGAAAGGTGACTTTTTCTTGTACTTGTTCTGGGAGAGGATGCACGAAAGGTGACTTTTTCTTGTACTTGTTCTGGGAGAGGATGCACGAAAGATGACTTTTTCTTGTACTTGTTCTGGGAGAGGATGCACGAAAGGTGACTTTTTCTTGTACTTGTTCTGGGAGAGGATGCACGAAAGGTGACTTTTTCTTGTACTTGTTCTGGGAGAGGATGCACGAAAGGTAATTTTTTGTTGTGCTTGTTCTGTGAGAGGATGCACGAAAGGTAACTTTTTCTTGTACTTGTTCTGGGAGAGGATGCATGAAAGGTAATTTTTTCTTGTACTTGTTCTGGGAGAGGATGCACGAAAGGTAACTTTTTCTTGTACTTGTTCTGGGAAAGGATGCATGAAAGATAACTTTGTCTTGTTATATTTAATATTTTTATAAGATAAGATAAGATAAAGATTTTTTCTCACCACTATACATAGGTACATCATTAGGTTTCGTGAACAATACATACGTTTTTTATACTGTGGGAGACTGGTGCCTAAGCTAGACGAAAAACCTGTATTTCAGACAATTATCATTCGTTATTGTACATGTTTCTTTTAACTGTGCAATAGCTTGTATTTGTCTATTATATTGTACAGATTACCTCAAATAAATAAACTAATAAAAATATCACTATTATTTCGACAGCAATGCAAATAACTGTGAACATGAAGGGACTGTAGTTAGCACAGCAATACTAAAAAAAAGAATCGGCCATTGCGAAGTTTGCTATGTAAAAACTTACGAATGAAAGCAGTTTTTATAAAACATCTTTTTTTATGAATAGTTTTGAAAAGTTTTGAGTATGAATGTGGTGAGTAGAGGAAATAAACGATGGATGGACTGTGTAAAAAATGATATGGCAAGAAAGGAGGTGTCTGATGTGATGACGAGTAATATAGAAGTATGTTATTGTGTTAAATTGTAATTTCAAGTAATTTGTTAGTTTAATAGAAACAGTGTATCGCACACAGTGTATTTTTATTGCACGAAACCCATCGTCTGCCCACATGATGTACGAGTCTAACGGAATAAATCCTGACATATCTGACATATTTATGCTATGATCGTCAACATCCTCGAAGATAGTTGAAGAAGGAAGCTTTGCACGCACACTCAAACCTCCGTCATAACCTTCGAACCCCTTCCGTCCCCGAAACATGAAAGTTACATACATAGACCGTACGTAAGTAACTTTCAGGTATTGAGGTAGATACACACCTAATTTCGTATTACGTTTCTCGGAAGTTGCTAAACCTAACAAGGAAAATATGGAGATTATCTACAAACATAATGGCATAAAATATTTCCTATGTTTCGCAAAATAAGTCTATGGAAACGAGTCTCGTAAAACTGTCTTCACCGTCAAATATATTTCCGTAATATATATATCTATCTACTCAATTTTCCTCATACTAAGCTATATTCAATGTTTATCCCGAATTGAGTCGTATTTTATCATTATTCGAAACGTTTCGTATAAATAATGTTTGGGTACAATCCGCCATATTTTTATTTATGACGCATGGTAACCGAATGCTGTTTTATGACGTAACTAGTGGCGAAATAGATGCCATTTTTTATAGATCGGGACCATAAATGTCCATTATTTTGTAATAAATAATACACATTTGAAGGGTGTTACACCTTTTTTTTTTTTTTTTTAGGATGGGAAATCATCAAATGACCCCCCCCGCTCTGGGCGGAGCGGAAGGGAGTGTCAGACTTGTACTGACTAAAACCCATCCATGTTCCTTCTTTCCTCCGGACGATCCTCATAATGGAAAAAACACCCGGGCGTTTCCTCCCGCCCGATTCGGTGCAGGAACCTCCCGAAACAACCGTGTCCGGTGAGGACCTGCGTCAGGCGGAAGGTAAGAGCGCCGTGGCGCCTCTCTAGCCACTCCTCAAAGAGGGGACTTATCGCCACTATGGTGGCGTGCCCAAGGGTGTTACACCTATGAAATCGGATCTTTAAACCCTTTAAATACAGTATACACTGGATGTGCTGTATTTGAAGATACTGATACTTCATGGTATGCGCATGTATGCACATACCGTGGGTTTCTTGAGCCATGAATCGAGCTACAGCACCTGCCCAGCCTTTTCCTAATCATGTTGGCATCGGCTTCTGACCAGTCTAACTGGATGCAGCTGAATACCCGTATTTTACATGGAGCGAATGCCTATCTGACCTCCATAACCCAGTTAGTACTGGGTAATACGATACCGCTTGATAAGACTGGTTGTCACATTTTCGTCGAGTTACATGATAATTGACAAATACGTGGTCTGACTGGACAGGTCCACTCAAAACTGTTCTTTCTTCAAAAGAAAATCTTCCATTGTCCTCATGTGACTTGATCAAGAATATGTCTGGACTTTAAATAAGTTTGTTTCGGTGTTTCTTTTCAGAATAGTCGAAGAGACGTTTGTATAAAGCAACTTACAAAATATGCATATCTAATGACAATTTCAGCTTTTTCTGAAGGATGGCAAGGCACAATCGTGCATGCGATGTCATGTCAGTGGCGTAACAGATGTCTGTGAACGAGAACCCTTCCACTGAATGCGAGAAACCCAGGGCCGGCCGACATGGTGACTTTTGAAGGAGGATTATGTCCAGCAGTAGACATCTTATGACGGACCAATTTTCAACTTTAAGAGTAAACATATCATCATACATAATATAGCGCCTGTAATCCACGAAGGGTTAGGCAGATATGTACCTGTACATCTACGTTTCGCCAGATATGTTTAAGTTCCATATAACAGGGGGTGACCCTATTGCCATCAACCAGGCACAAATCCAGACTCAGTTGCTGCTACTGAGAAATTATTGATGAAAAATTCAATAACACTGCCCGACTCGGGAATCGAACCCAGGACCTCATGCTCAGCAGTCGCGGTCGCAATCACTCGACCAACGAGACAGTAAACTAAAAATAAACTAATATTCGACAAGAAGTAAATTAGTAGTATATACAACATTATTTTTAGTATATGCGAAACCTGAATATAGCTTGTTCAGAATAAGTAACTGAATAGATTCCAATTCAATTCAATTCAATTTTTTCTTTAATAAAAAAAAGTAAAAAAATATTTTTAAGCCATGTTATATTTTTCCCAAAAATATTTAAAAAAGTTAAAAGTTGGACACCGAGCGACTTTGAGTACCTATCGCAATAATTTAGGTACCTACTGCCAAATTATTATTATCAATGAGCTCAAGACGACGCTGGAGGCACGTGCTGCTTGGTGACAACGTTTTTGTGCGGACAACTAGTCCGCACAAAAACGTTGTAACAGAACAAGCTTATAACTTTGAAATTTTTTACATAGATTCTTTACATAAAACTACTAGACACGTGTATCAGGTTTCGCATATACTAAAACTAATGTTGTATAGCATAGAAAATATCTTTCTTTTGTTAAAAGATAACTCTACTTTGTATGCAACATTTTCAAGTCCCACATTTAGAACATCTTAAACAGCTCTATTTTCAGCAAGAACTGAAAATTCTCAGTTCAAAATTCACAGAGAAATGTGTAACACATTTCAATTTGTAACAAACCACTGCTGAAATCTGCAAATTGCAGTGTAGAAACTCGTGAATTTCAGTTAAAATATTTCGCTTTTCAGTTATATGGTGTAATTATTCATGTAAATAGAAAACCGCTGTACAATATGTTAGATACAACGACTGATTTTCCCGGAAGGTATGAAATAATAGATGATAATTATGTTTTATGCAAGAGCCTGATAGACCTAATTAATTTCAAACTAGCTTCTACAAGCTAGCCTCCAACTAAGCAGGCTAGCTTGTACAAGCTAGTCACTAGATTAGAAATTATCTTCTCGGTTTTCATGGGATACTACTGGGAAAAATGGCTGAAAAGTTGTGTGGTAATCGGTTGGCTTGGTATATGGGCATTTGATACGGAGGAATGACGAAAATATCGTGAAGGAAAGTTTTGAGTTGTTGTTGTTTTGTGTTGAAAGGATGTATGGATTGTGTGAAGGATAATAAGGCAAGAAAGTAGGTGTCTTATAAGATGACGAGTAATAGAGAAGTTTGGAAAAAGAAGACGTGCTGCGCCGACCCCAAATAAATTGGAATAAGGGCAGGAAAATGATTAATGATGACTACTAGGATAAAAAATATCCTTACCCAGGTATCGGTCTACCTGCGTGTCTACTTGACTCGTATCGTAAAACCTGTAAAGTTACTTTGTCATTTATAACATTAGTTTAGATGGCAATCCTTTTCAGTCGCATCAAAATATGAACGATGGATTTTCACAAACGCATGCTTTAAAATAGCTATAACAAGACGACAGAAACCTGTCAGCTGTTCTAACCTAAGTATATGGATATATCTCAACAATTTCGTTTCTCGAAGTCAGATCAAATCCATCCAATATTAAATATTGATATCCAGTCACATCTGGTTATTCTGAGAGCCGACCTCAACAAAGTTTGGAAAATACAAATCGAAACAAAACTGCCAGCCTACCCAAATCAGTCGCAAGCCTTAACCTTGACGAAACCTACCCTACATTTACAAAAAAAGGGTGCCCGCAAAATTTTCTTTCGGCACCAGGTGTACGATAAGGCAATCTGGCCTCCACTAACTTATGGCGCCCTAGTCCATTTGCCCAGCCTTTTCAAGTTTTATTAAAAAGTTTTCCAAGCTGAAAGGAATTGATGGAAGTTTTTAATTAAGTTTTGATAGTATATGCACGATATTTCATTCCATTAGTGTTGGAGAATTTATTTCTGATAGAAGGAAGAATTTAAGTTTTTAAACTGTCATGGTCACTAACATTATATTGACACTGAACACGGGTATTTACCATGTTTACTTTTAAACAACAATAACAAACAACTAATAGTGAACATGGTAAATATGCCGTTTTCAGTGTTAATGATAAGAAAAAAATATTTTTCATGAAGATACTTTCAGCAACAAAGTTTCATATTTCATACTAGTAGTAACTCGGTTAGCACTAATGATGCTAATGAAAAAATTTACATTTAGGTACTGGCATGACATTATGACAGAAATAAAGTTTAGCTTGCGCACAACTAGATTGTCTCCAATATCAAGTTTTGGTATCGTTGAGAATCAAAAGACTGAATAAATAACACATTAAATTTTTTTTTTTCGTATTTTAGCTACATAATATGTAAAAAAAAAGCCTTTTTATTCAAATACGAAAATAACGAAACAATTAAGTCAACAGTCCACGACGCTAATAAAAATGGCGGACCACTAACAGAAGTGCAATCGAAACAAAATGGCTGCCCAAGTGCTACAAATTGGAGGGAACGGAACGTTCAATCAATGAATAAAAATGATAATGTTTTTGCGGACGAGCGCAAAGCAAACGCCACGGGCATTTTTCAATTTACCGTAGGTGAGAGCAAACTTTGTTTTTTTTTAAAGGAATTCTACTGAAAATAGCAAGTTTTATATTTCAGTTTTTCTAGAAAATGTTGGAGTCCTATGTTTTTGATCAGAAATGTGAAGATGGGGTTTATTTTCTTAAAGTAATGCAGAAAAAACATCGAAAGAAAACCAGCATGTCCTAAACCAAAAAATTGTAACGACATCTCAAGCCAAGCCGACTCACTGAGAAGTGGTCTGTGTCCCAGCAGTGGGAACATTATTATAGGCTGAGTATGCTGATTCTAAGACATATGTTTACCAGCCAATTAGGAAGCGAGGTAGCGATGTTGATTGTTCTGTGCGCACTGTACGTGGTTAGACCTTACAAGGTTCGTCATTATTAAAATTCTTACTATCTCTAAGATCCTGGTACCAGTCAGAACAAAATTCAAAAGTACTAGGAACCGATAAACATTTGTGGCTAAAATTGCGAGAACCAGCTAAAAAAAATACATTTTTGCAGTGCTGAACGCAAAGAAAACAAGTGAACATTTTCAATTTCCCCCATAGGTGAAAGCAGACGTGTTTTAGAAAACCCAATCAAAATTTTATCCAGCGGAGTATCTACAAAACGAAAAGTGGGAAATGGTGTGGCCATTTGGCTAGAGTCAAAGTTGAAAAGAACTTTAAATGTTTTTCAGTTTTTCTGATCGGAATTAAATGCATTGGAGCTTTTGTGGATACTAAAATATTAAAAATCATTGTAAATAAAAATTCTAATTCTTCTTTTAGAGTAGATGGTTACTTCTCTGACCAGTTGGGCCTAGTAGGTGGACATGCCAATAGCAGCATCAGTGGCGTTCATTTAGTTCTCAAGTATGCAGTTAAATTAATACTTAGGACAATCTAGTAAATTAGTCATGTTTGGGACACCAAAATATTATGATTCACCATCTGCCTAGCCTTTTCCCAACAATGTTGAGATCAATTTCCAGTCAATCAGATACAGCTGAATACCAGTACTTTACATGGAGCGACTGCCTATCAGACTCCACAACCCAATTAGTACTGGGTAATACGGTACCCCTAGGTCAGACATTCGGGCCAATGACTACCTGTAACGACTGTCAAATATCTACAAATGACAGCTTAACGTGTTTTCCGAGGAACGGAAGAAACTCGATATATAATGGGTGGTCACCCACCCACGGAACAACCTAGGAAAGCGCGGCTTACACTGAAGATCGACCCGATTGGCTGATATTATTTAGCCACGAGCGATTGTGATTATAAACTTTCAAATGTTTTTGTAAGAATCACGTGGAAATTACGGGAGCCCAATACAAAGTCCAAAAACCACAAAAAGCCGCATACGGTTTGTTACGACGCAACAGTTTTTATTTGTTTTTCAGCACCGTTTCATTTAAATGGAAAGTGAAAAATCGATGTGCAATTCCCGCACTGCGTTCCGAAAACAAAATAAAAAGCACATCGAACGTTGAAACTGCGGTGGGTTCCGCCGCGAAAAGAGTTCCACGGACCACAACAAACTCATAAAACCTAGAATCAACAAAAAAATGCATACCTATAATCTTGCTTGTGGAATCATGTGTGTGAGTTAGTATGAGTGTTGGACTTGTAGCAGATGTACGTTTGTAATTCTGATGAGCAATGTACATATGAGTAGTTGTGTTTATTATTTTATTTTGGTTACACACACACACACACACACACACAAGCAACAGCACACAGCAGCAATCAGCAGCGGTTTGGATACAACTTGCAAGAAGATACAAAAATGAATAAGATTAGTCTGTGATAACAAGAGAAAAACTAAATTACAAAATCACCTTGATACCTTTAGCTAAAGACATAATTACACAGAATTTGTGCTCAAAACTTTTGCTAAAAAGTAAAAAACCAAGAGCACAAAGACTTGACTATGAAAGTAATTCATCTCTTTGTTATTAGTATTACAAATTCATAAAGCATCTGGCTAGAAATTGTAAAATTATCCAGTGCAAGTTATTACGTAGTCTGTCTGGAACGCCAAGTGTCTAGACTGAGTAGTTTCTAGACTTTATTTTAAGCTATTTTTCATGAAATAGCCAGTCAAGTCCAGACAGTGTTCCTTTTGCTTACTTTTTTTGTTCTATCTCTGCATCACCTTTAGATGGACTGGTAGAAAATGCCCAAGGCATTAAGTCCGTCTTTCTACGGTAATGCATTTAAATAAAGAAATTATAAAGGCATGAGGATAGAGGCGGAGGAGGAACAGGTGGATAGTTCCATAACCTACATTGAAATGGGCCAAACGGGTCTTGTGTCTGGTGGGCTAGTCAGCAACAAATGAGTTAAAAAATATGACCCTCCAAAATTGAAAAAGTGCCCCATTTTTACGATCGTGATTAGAGGACTATCAGACAAATTGTAAAAGTTATTAACATAAAAGAAATTAATAGGAACCTAGACATACTCTTTCTTAAAATTTTAATGTCAAAAATGATTGAATCGGCTCAGTTTTCGAGGAGAAAAAAGGAGAATACAAAACGTCGATTTCGTCAAAATTTGTATGGAGAAATCGCAGCTCCCCTCCCCTCTTAATATACGATCAAAAGGACAAAGCATTCGACTTATATTTTATTGGATCACGCCTGTCGTTGGTGGGGTGACTGCCTAGATGACCTTCTACTGGTACTCCATATCTGCATTTATTTCTAGCTGCTTGTGTTTATACCCAAAAAGTTTTTTGCTAATATTACGAAACCCAAATAACTTCGAATTGTTTTTTATCCCGGTTGTACGTTACAGTAGGATCATTTTGGTTCAAATTAGAGATAACAATATTATTATAATGAACTAGAGTAAATGACAAGTCATTGAAATCGTAGCAACCTTTCAAAATTCATAACATAACCTCCATGCATTTCTATTTTCCTTTAAAATATTTTCAAAAGAAATGCAAGCTTGCAAGAAAAATTAAAAACACATCGCTGGCAAGAGAATTTCAATTTGCTGAATTTTAAAGTTGGCAACGAACGCGAATTTCGGGCACTTCTCTAGATTGGCCTTTGCATAGCTCTGCAACCTATTACCTAGACGAAAAAGTTTCATACATTTATTTTTGCTTGTTACAACCGTCAGTTTTCCGGCATATAAAAATATTGTGAATTGGCAATTTGCAAGGGAATTTCCCTAACGATACCTATGAAAAATATTTTTCGGTTAAATTCAGCTGATGCTGAACCGTGCTGGTCTTTACTAATATTAAATTATTTGTGTTGTAATCGGTTGTCGTGGTATGGGTATGTGATGCGGAGGAATGAGGAAAATGTCGTGAGGGAAGTTTTGAGTATAACTGTGGGTATAAGAGAAAAGGAAGGCCAAAGAAACGATGGATGGATTGTGTGAAGGACGACATGGCTAGAAAAGAGGCGTCATCTGATGAGATGACGAGTAATAGAGTAGTATGGAAGAAGAAGACATGCTTCGCCGACCGATAAATAAATTGGGATAAGGACAGGAGATTGATGATTGACTTATTTGAAAATATAGATCGGTCGAAGGCAATCACACTATATGGTCGTAAATTAGAGACCTATCTATTAGACGGAATCAATTAATCCATTTTGCCTAGCTGACCAATAAATTAAGAAGATTGCGCGATTCTCGACTTTAAAACTACTGGGCCAATTACACAGACTATGTAAACAAGAATATAAATTATTAATTATAAATTTCTGGAACTTATCCGTAGCACCAACAGATATTTTGAAGTACATATTTCAGAAAAGAGTAGTATATAAACGAGCGAAAATAAATTCAAATTAAAAGTGTCAAAAAATGGGCTACTGAAATACTATGTTAGCGACAAATGTTTAAAACAGCGACTTGAAAATACAAATTTGAGTTACTAGTTGTTCAATACGATCAGTGTGATAATTCAAGGACTCTGAAAAAGACCTAAAACAAGGGGGCTCCTATTTCCGTTTGCAGGGTTTAAAGTAACCTAACACGAAGGGGATTCCGGGGTCTTAGTACGCTCACTTCGCTCGCTCACTAGACCCCGCCATCCCTTTCGAAATTAACCTGTCCGAGTCGGGGTGCCACAAGTCTCTCTCAGCCTTCGCTCGCTCTTGCTTCCTATATCTCCTTGCCGCAATGACCGGATAAATAGTTACTTACTTGGTACAATAGTCGCATTCAGTATATTGGTCGCCAATTAAATTTTTATTCGTCCGATTAATAATTTCCCTTCAGAAAATATGGATACTTAAAGGTATTTTAAAATAAGAACCAGGTAACAGCTTCGAACATCCATTCCATCTTTCAAAAGTCAGACAAAGTTAGTTGTTTGAAACTTGACGCTTCATCTTCAAAGCTTCTGAACTGTCCTCTCAAGTTCTTGATAATTAGTTCACTTTATTTTCTTACCACTGAAGTCTGAAAATATTTTATTTCACAAAGGATGCAACTCAAGCGATGCTACGACGTGACTTCGTTCGCTCTGCAAGTTGTTTCCTCCGGACCTAGGAAATCACGTTAATCAGTTGGCCCCGGCTGTCATTTGTAGATCTTTGATAGTCGTTAAAAGTAGTCAGTGGCGCGAAAGTATGACAACCATTCTTACCAAGGGGTATCGTATTACCTAGTACCAACTGGGTTGTGGAGGTCAGATAGGCAGTCGCTCCATGTAAAACAATTGTGTTCAGCTGCAACCGGTTAAACTGGAAGCCGACCCCAACATTGCTGGGAAAAGGCTACGCAGATGATCATGTACTTTGGATGGATTTGGCTCCACACCAAAACCAGCTTTATAAGTCCCTTTTCAAGTCACCACAAGATAGAATAAAAATATTAAAAAAAATGTCTCAAAATAAAATTTTAAAAGCATGCCCACCTTAAACCAAAACCATAAATTCATTCATTCATTAATAACTGAGAAACAATCATTTATCTTTCAAAAACCATAGAAACACCGCCAATATTTTTTCGTCAGCACTTGAAATCGAGTTGGCAAGCTCAGAGCGACAAGAAGAAAACTTTTAATCACTCCCACAGACTACCCGAGTCCGCAAACAATAGAAAATTAATTGTAGGAACTTGGCAACAACTTGGCCTTCTGTGTGTTCGTCAGGTTTTGTGGAACTCAGGGAAAATGAAAACTTTTCATCAGAGGAACGTTGAGAGGAGGGCTTTAAAGATTAGTTGATTAGACTTCAGATAAGTTTGACACTTGATGGTTGTGTTGTTATAGACAAGTCGAAGAATGAGGTTTGATAGAAAGGTCAAGTAGTTTGAGGCGGTAAAATCATTCATGAACAATCAGAGACAAAAGTCGGGTATCATCAGTCCAAAGTTTTAAAGAGATTTTTGAATTCAAATTTGCTGTTTGCTCATATTGAAGAGTAGGTTTGAAAATTCTTCGAAGACTGATGATGATTCATAAATTCATGAAAGATATTAAATTAAAATTGATGATTTGACATCGGAATTGTGATTTTTTTCACGCTTTAATTAACGGGTTTGGATTAAAGTCGCACGGTTAAACTATCAATAATTTATCTGGCTAAAGTGTTCCCGTGGAATAATTTGCGGTGATCACGTGTGCAAAGCCACTGGTAAAACGAAAAAGCATCATTTGCCTAGCCTTTTACCAACTATGTTCCAGTCAAACCAGATGCTGCTGAATACCAATATTTTACAGGGAGCGACTACCTATCTGACCTCCACAGCCCAGTTAGTACTGGGTAATACGATTTCTATTGGTAAGACTGGTTGTCAAACTTTCGGGCTACTGACTAGCTGTAACTACTGTAAAAAATCTACAAGTGACCGCCGGGACCAACAGCTTAAGGTGCTTTCCGAAGCACGGGGGAAACTAGCAAAACGAAAAGCAAAAACTACTATTAAAAACTTTTACAAGCAAACTAAGTACAAGCAATGATAAGTAATACTAGTGTCTATTCACGGTTTTTTTCGTCGCTACAACAACACAGATACTTCTTCCCTCTACTTTATTTTCAAGTTCTTTCGTATCTGAAGCGTAACATTCAGTATCGTACTCCGAAGACTAGATTTAAAGAGCAAAGCTCTGTAACGCAACGGTAAAAAGAAAACAACTCTTTCTTGGAAAACTTTACTTAAAAGCTCCACTCTGCGCTGCGTTCCTGGTACACATGTGTTTAAGAACATCGAAAATGAATCAAATTGACCCTCTTCAATTATTTTTAAAGAGTAAAATTAAAATAATACTTTACTTATAAACAACCACTAATAAATAATTATAAATTGTACAAGCTATATTGAAAGAAACTTTTGCTCCTCTCTGCTCTGCGCTCCTGGTACTCGCATGTTTAGTATATTCAATAGTTCTTTATAATGAAATGGAAACATACCAATATGAAAAACATATGCTGTTTATTTATAAAAGAAAATTTATAACTAGGTACGGAGAAAACGGTACGGAACGGTGTTGAGGTAGAGTATTAGTTACATGAGCGAGTATAATTATAACACATAGTATCTGTAAAGTATTAAAATAATGAGATTCTACACGCAGCTACATAATAGTAACAAAAAGCTCAGTGATCCATCACATTAATTTTGACATTAATTTGTGACCTAACATTAACTCTAAAATCGGGATATTTACCATGTTTACTATTTATTTTACCGGTAGCGGAACCGAGCGCGTAAAAGCGCAAGGAAGAGGGTAGATCGATTTGTCTGCTCATAAACACCCACCCGCAATAACTTCAGTTTATCCGTGATCATTGTGCTTGCAACAGCGCCGAAATATCGGGAACTCAAAATAAATAGTAAACATGGTGAATATTCCTTTTTAGTATTAACGATAGTGAAACTGACATGGTCACAATGTCAGTTTATAAACTTATTTCTCACCTTTTTAACCCCGGACGCAAAAAGAAGGGAGGTTTTATAAGTTTGACCGTTTGACTATGTGTGTCTGTCAGTGGCGTCGTAACTCGTAAACGAGTGAACCGATTTAGATGCGGTTTTTTTTTGTTTGAAAGCTAGTATCTTGGCGATGGTTCTTAGACATGTTTTTTGTTTATTATTTCATTTTACAGTATCGACAACGTAGTTGCTTAAAATTTGTATATCTCGACTGTTTATAAATATTTTTTAAGGTAAACATAAATCATGAGAAAAACACAAAATAAAAATGAGCCTCACAACTAAAAAATATGACGGCACGGTTGGCGCAGTGGCTGAGCGCTTGACTGCTGCGCTTCGTGTCGCGGATTCGATTCCCACATGGAACAATAAATATTTGTATGACCTACAGGTAGTTGTTCCGGGTCTGGCTGTTTGTGTATGTGAATTTAAATGTTTGTAAACGCACCCACGATACAGGAGAAACTCCTAGTGTGGGGCAGCGATTTTTTATATAAAAAAAACTTCGTAAAAAAAAGCAGAACTTCAAACAATTTCGGAAAGGAAGTGTAAATTGCTGACGTTTTTTCTAAACTTTGTAAACAACTGTAATAAATCAGGAACAAAGTAAACAAACCTAATGAATTGTTACTTATACTGGAAAAACTTTTAACTTGTGCGAGAAAAACAAAAGGCCTTTATAGAGAACTTTTTTTATTGAATTTTCGCCTGAAAATAAATTTTGGGTGGGTAGGCACAGAGTTTTGCTACTCTCGCCCTTGGTTGAAAAGAACAAACTTTGCGCGAATTTTGATTTGCTGAACAGAGCTTTGGGTATATTTTATGGTAATCAGTAAATCATTTTCTGCTTTATCATTATCGGCTGATCTGTGAATGGGTGACCACCCATTACATACCGAGTTTCCTCCGTGCCTCGGAAAGCACGTTAAGCCGTTGGTCCCGGCTGTCTTTTGTAGAACTTTAACAGTCGTTATTGGTAGTCAGTGGCACAAAAAGTCTAACAACCAGTCTTACCAAGGGGTAACGTATTACCCAGAACTAACTGGGATGTGGAGGCAGTCACTGCTTACAAAATACTGGTATTCAGCTGCATCCGGTTAGACTGGCAGATGATGATGATGATGATTTATTTTGTATATTGTAACTAAACGTCCTGAGGACAGAGAAAACTTAAGAAAGGAGTTTTGTAGTTTGTTTTTACCTTCAGGTTTACTCAGAAACCATACCATGAAAAAGTGTTCCAAAAATAGGTATATATTAATACTTCATTCCAGTTAGGTTTTTGTTTAATTTTCTTTTAGATAGATGTTACTACTTCATCACTGATTAGTGATTTTACTACTAATAAACAGAGTTATGACGATTCCGACTTACTTTAATTAAACACTTATGGTTTTATTTATTGACTAAGTATGAACGTTTCTATTTACCAAAAAATATTGTAGTGACATGTTTATCTAACTGACATATGTATTTTATATTGAATTTTTATTTTTCTTATTGTAATCTATTAACATGACGCCTTAATTGTAATTGCTTGTTTATGTTAATTTTATCCGCCATTTTGTATTTCTTATATTGGCAAAACATAGTGAACATATTTTAGACAATATACTGTCTGTAACCATACCTATGTTTAACAAAATAAATGATTGATTGATTGATTGACTTTATTACTCTAATACTCTCTTACGTCTCTTTTTTAATAAGCTCACTAATTGTTTGAAACTTTTGTTATTTGTTGTGATACTAGATGTAAGCTATCAAATGTGTAACTTTAAACAGGTGGGGACCTGGTGACCTGTAATACAGGTGTTACTACCTACCACAGGCACCAGCGATCCACAACCAAAAATCGTTGGCTACTGCTTGTGTGTCAATATTGTTTGTATTTTTGGCTTGTGGTGAGAAATAAATACTTTTTATTTATTTTTTATTATTATTGACTGTTAAACACAATATCAGAACGCGAAACGTACGCGTTCGACTAAGAACTAAGTTGTTATAGTTTTTCTTGTTTATCTCTCTTAAGGGCATTACATGGCTCAAATCCCAAAAACAGCGTATGTTCAAAGAAATTTGTTGATGAATCCCTTCGTGCGTTTTCCGTGTAAAAAAGGTATGTTATAGTTAAGTTCATCACAAATAAATTGTATTGTTTAAAATTTTAATAAACCTTCTCAATTTTTTTTGGTTAATCGTAGAAAATAGGTCCTTTTTCAACCTTAATTGTAAATTATCTCTATAACGGCTGAATAGATCGGCATGAATTTTGTAACAACAAATATGTAATGATATACTTAACAACCTGTATTGTTTTTTTTCTGTTATTTATTTTAATATTTTTAAATAATAAATAAAAACCGAAATTTTGCGAATTGAGCGGGGCAAGTCAACAAAAACCAGTACAGGGATCAAATCATCAAGGTCATCGAGCAATGTAATGCCCTTAACTTTACATATTTTGTTATATGTATGTATGTATTTATTCTTATATGTTTTAGTTATAAATATTTTCTAGTCTTTTTTCTGTTATTGCACCTACTTTATATTGTCTCTGCATCACCCTAAGGTAGACTGGTAGAAAATGCCCAAGGCATTAAGTCTGCCTTTGTACAGTTTCTTACTTGTACATAAAGTTTTAATAACTAAATGAATATTATAAGAATAAATTATTTTTTCTACTCTAGAATTTTCCATTTCTGAAACTTGAGTGAACTTACAGAACTCATTCTGCAAGTTTCAACCATTTACTACTCAAATCTGCGGAGCAACGTATCGCCACTACATAACATTGCTCAAATGTTGTCCCCAGGCGCCAGAGAGGCTAGTCCATTCTGGCGCGAATCCAATAGATATAATGTTCGTGAAATTCCCCCAATACTCGTATAGACGATTGTCATACAGAATCATTGAACACAGGATTACAGAAGGTCTGTTCACAAAAATATTCACTTGGCATCGGATAGGTAGTTTCTTCCTAGCAAATTTTTTAAATCATACTTTCAGTATTTGTCAGACATTTTAAATGGCTATTTTAAAACCAAAATCAAATATCACAATTATGAATAACAGATATTTAATAAACAAAAATAAATTAAACTTTAACACTTATACACAATAAATTATACTATAACACATATATATAATAAAAAAAAAAACACTCAATTACAACTGAACAATTTTTAAAGCGAGTAAACAAATAAGCTATTTTAAATATAATTAAATAAATAAGAAATTAATAGATAGATTTGCATATAAATTAATAATAGAATAAATACATGAATCTATACATATAAAATTCAAATGGAAATATAAAATACTTAATAGGATAGAAAATAATACAAACTTAACAACAAGGAAAAGTAATAAAGCGCTCTTCCCCTCTCCACGTATTTAAAAAATTTGCTGTGCCCGACTGGGTCCATAATTGTTTCAATTTTTTTTTATTTACGACCTCTAACTGTACATTATGGATATAGCAATAAACGATTTGATTTAGTTTGATTTGGTTAGAATTGTCGAGACAAAGACAACAATAAAATGTAGCTACAGTCCCAGTCACAAGGCATAATAATTACTGTGAAAATACTGTATTTGCCTATTCCAAAGCGCTTCAAGCTTCTCTATGGAGAAGAACGGACAAGAAACTCCATTTAAATCAGAACAACAAACTTTTTTTTTTTTAACACATCAAATTAAGGTAGATATCAATCTGCATAGTGATCAGGTTCTCAGACTGTGCATAACATCAATAGACGCAAAAATGGGGAGGATCAAAAGTACCCAAAGATCGGTGTAGTTTAATGGCAATGCTGTCACGTTGCGTTAAGTCCTGAGGGCCTAGACAAAGTCAAGACAGAGGAGGAGATTCCATCAGGAATTTCTCAGTAACAACCACGGAGTCTTGATTTTTGCCTGGTTGATAGCAAATAGGCTCGCCCGCTATTAAATGGGACTTAAACATAACTGGCGAAATGTGAGTAAACTAATGGGTACCCCTTCTCGTCCCCTCTGCTAAACCTTTCGAAGATTACAGAGGTGATGTTATGTTAAGATGTTATGAAAATGATTATTGTCATGCATTGAGCCTTCTGCTCCCATTTTGTTACTCCGTATACTAAAATGAATACGTAAACGTGATCGTAAAAGTGAAGTAGGCAGTTAACGCTGTTATAACGTAGGTACCTACAGTTTGTAGCTGTGGTGCACAACAAGGTAGTATTATGGGTCTGTTACTGTCCTGTCATTACTGTATAGTTTGTGCTAGCTAACCAGTGAACAACACCACAAGCTATGGCTGGACCATGGCGAGTGCAGGCAGGCCAAGGAAGCACTTTCTACTATCGATCTCCGCCTGACCAAACGGGCGCTTCGGCTGACCAAATTACGGCTGCGCACACTAACAGCCTCCATCACTGGACACGGCTCTTTTAATAAACACCTCTTTGTCATAGGAGTCACAGACAGCCCCCTATGCCGAGCCTGCAAGGAGGAAGACGAAACAGCAGCCCACGTGCTTCTGCATTGCCCAGTGGTTGCAACATACAGGGCAAAGTACTTCGGTACTCTCCGCGAGATTGTCAGCAACATCAAGGCGCTGCTGGCTTTTCTCGGGGAGTTAGGGTGGATCGAATAAATTTCCCACCCGCACGCAAAATACGCGCTTTGACGTGAAGTTGCGGACACCAGCCCGTTATACAATACAATACAATAGTTTGTGCTGCAGATACCAATGGTTTAACTATAATCTCTTTTTTTTTAACTGAATTGAAAATTTTAAACTTTTAAATTTTAATCTTTTCACCGAGAAACCGCCAGTTTCTCTACCACTAGACATAATTAAGAACGACAGAAGATAAAATCAAGGGGATGGGACGTCTCCGCCTTCTGTACGAAAATATTTTATTCCTTTGTTTACAGCAAATGCTAATAAAGGAACATGGGCACTTTAATTAAGTTCAGTATCGCGAAACGTGGAGGCTCGTGACATTTAGTAAATTAACTTTGTGAGTGTCAGTTACAGCTGTTTGGACGACGACAGCAACAGATTCTGTTGTTATTGCTTTATTTAAAACTAGCTGTTGCCCGCGACCTTCATCCGCGTGAAATTATTATTATAAAAATATTACTTCCGTATTTGAATCGGATTATTAATAAAATTTAAAAAAAAATTGTCTGTCGATCTGTCCGTTTGTTCCGGCTAATCTTCGAAATGGCTGGACCGAAAGCTAATGATATAAGGAGTAAAATAATAAAAAGCCTTGAATTTGTAAGCAAAATCCGATTCAAATAGGAAATTCATATTTTTTTATTATAAATTTCACGCGGCAAAGGACCGCGGGCAACCACTAGTAGCACTATAAAAATCGTCCGTTTAAAGTAAGATATATTTTGGCTAATCCAGTCTAATCCATTACTTGGCTAGACTATAGACACGTACTAAATTCGTGGTCGCCACGATAACAAACTAATAACAATAAATTATCTTAGCTACAA
Organism: Noctua fimbriata; assembly: GCA_905163415.1. Taxonomy (NCBI): domain Eukaryota; kingdom Metazoa; phylum Arthropoda; class Insecta; order Lepidoptera; family Noctuidae; genus Noctua; species Noctua fimbriata. The sequence goes on along the minus strand of LR990934.1, from coordinate 6,448,778 downwards.
TATCTCACACAGGGTCTCTATAAACCGGCGTCTCGCAGTCTGCAGACGGTAGTTTGGATCCAGTCCAGCAGAAATCAACTATCTTGAAATATCTCTAAAGTAGCCAATTGTCTGGACGTGACAAATATACGAATGCTTTGAGAGAATTAAACTGAGACTTGGGGATTTAGACTGACCAATATCTGGAGTGTTTTGGGCATTTCATGGATGGATGCAATTGGTAACCGGTCGAATAAAATTGAAATGAATTTGTGAGTATAGTCGCCAGCACATCAAGTTACCACAAACTGTCAAATTTCTCCAAATGATTTTAAAGCATAAAATGTTGATGGTTAAGTTCAAAATAGAATGAAAAAATTTGACAGTTTGTGGTATGTTGATGCGTTGGCGACTATACATTAGGCATGTAAATATTTTTTGCCATGTTCAAAATCATTTGGGTGTAATGACAATGATTCAATTTCAATTTATGCTTTTATGAAATGGTTAAAAAGCTCTATTTTATAATGGATCACAATGTATTGGAGTGTCTAGTGCGACTGTCTGAGTTTTTATCCTAATCCTAACTTCCTAACTAATATTATAAAGGCGAAAGTAAGTTTGTTACCTCTTCACGCCTAAACCACTGAACTGATCATCCTAAAATTTTGCATATACGTTATCAGGTGTACAGAAACGGACATAGGGTACTTTTCATCCTGAAAATAAGTACTGTTCCCGAGGAAAACAACAATAACTTTCTTATGATGATAGATGTCGCCACGTGTCTTTCGAATCATCATTAATTACAAACATATATTTATGACAACATTCCGTAAACGCGATTGAATAGGTTTAAAAACTCGCATTAGGCACTCTGAACCATTATTCATTAAACGAATTTATAACATCTACTTTCTGAGTTGGTTGTTAAAATGTTTGAATACAATATTACCCGGTAAACCGAATATAACCTATTTAGATTGAAAGGCTGTATTATTGGCTAACGCCTTCATAGCTTCCTAGTATTTAGAGTGTCATACGAAGCCAATTGGTAATGGTTTCAATATACTCTATACTGAGAACTATCGATTCCCAGAGCGTGCAGGTCTTGGAACTATGTATTGGATAGATAATCATCGTAGTTTGTATGTATGTTCGTTACTCCTTCACGCTGAAACGGCTTAACGGATTTGAATGAAATTTGGTATCAAGATAGCTTATGTTCTGGATTAACACATAGGCTAGACTTTTGATCCCGAAAAAATGCGGTGTTCCCGTGGGATGATCAAATAACTCAAATATGGTTTTCCCGAATTTTAACTAAAATCATCTCTAGCGAACAAAAGTACTAGGCTAGCATAAATTCAATTCAAGGTATTTTCTTAAGCAATTTTAAGTGCACCATCGTTTGTGGAGCAGCACAACATTTACACTCCACGGCAGAGCCATTAATTAATCTCCACCTGAGCAGGTTTTACTTGCTGCGACCAACTTGGGTCCGGAGTCCATTTAAAGACTTCCAGGTCAGCCGTGGCAACAAGTCGATAATAATAATTAATAACCAACGAAGCGGGATGAGAAAATTATTATGCAAAGGGGACTTAGAAGAGGTTATCACCTTCAGGTACAGGGTTACAATGTCATCAATGAGTTCTGACATGTCCGCTTTGTGCTCAGAGTTGTTCAGCCAATGTTGGATATGCTAGCCACTTGGGAGTACATGAAGCGTTATCACACCAAAGCTCTCAACAACAACACTAGAAAGCCATCGAATGAAGTCACTGTGGCTGAAATCGGCTAGATGGCATCATTGTCATAATCATCGCATTCTACCTCAGTAGTACGTATCCGTGGAATAATTTCCGCTCTTCACACTGGCACAACCTTAATATTTTATGAAAAACTAACCTGTGCGACTTTGGTCGCATGGAAATTTTGATGTGTAAGTCTGTAAAATAAAAGTATTCATCCAAAAGTATATGTGCTATTCCAGTGCCATTTTTTTTCCAGATCCGTTCGCCGTTCTGGCGTGATTGAGTAAGAAACATTCATCCATCCATCCAAACTTTCGTATTTATAATATTGGTAAAGATACATAACATAGCGAGAAAAATAAAAAACCTAGTAACTACAAAGTCTCATCCATCGACTTAAAATATATGACCTCAATTCCACATTTTCACGCCCTCAATATTTTACGCTGAAGCAAATCCGATACAAAACATGGCTGAATTTTTAGGCCATACATCCATCTGTAGTTAGTACAGATTAAACAGAATCTAGGCTATGATCATAAATCACTGAGTTCAATATGGATGAGCAGTACCTTTGTCGTGTTGTTGATTAATTATGACCAGAGTAAGCTTTGTGCCTGTAGCTAAAGATACAATGATAGTCGATTTATGACCATGGCCAGTCATAAATGCTCATGGCATCATCTGTTTAAACAATACCATCATCATCATCAGCCTAGCCTTTTCCCAACTATGTTTGGGTCGGCTTCCAGTCTAACCGGATGCAGCTGAATACCAGTATTTAACATGGAGCGAATGCCTATCTGACCTCCACACCTCAGTTAGTACTGGGTCATACGATACCCTTGGTTAGACTGGTTGTCAGACTTTTTGGGCCACTGACAAAGATCTACAGATGAGAGCCGGGACCAACGGCTTAACGTGCTTTCCGAGGCACGGAGGAAACTCGGTATGTAATGGGTGGTCACCCATCCACAGACCAACCTAGGTAAGCACGGCTTAACCTAAAGACTGACCCGAGCGGATTTAACCACGTGCTCCACAATATGTGGGGTAAAAATATACTATTAAAACTCGTTATACTTATTTACTTATACATACATGTTCAATTTATCATTTAATTCAAATCATGACATTTTTTGATAGAATACGGCTCAAAGGGACATGTTCCCGCCCTTCCCGTGTTGGTTTTGAAGGCTTCGTGGCCGCTTAACGATCAAAGCCATTAGGGATTGGGATATACTTATAATAAAAAAGCTTTTAATACGATTATACGTTACAGCCAAAAATACTTTTAGTTTTTTCTCGGATGTGGCACCCTGTATAAGCCTAATGGGATGATGATCCCTGGGTGCGGTTTAAGTATATGCGAAACCTGAAACACGTGTCTAGTATTTTTATGTAAAGAATCTACGTACAAAATTTCAAAACTGTATCATGAAAAATCACAAAGTTATAAGCTTGTTCTGTTACCTAGTTGTCCGCATAAAAACGCGGTCACCACGCAGCGCGCGCCTCCAGCGTCGTCTTGAGCTCATTGATAACAATAATTTGGCAGTAGGTACCTAAATTATTGTGATAGGTACTCAAAGTCGCTCGGTATCCAACTTTTAACTTTTTTTAATAGTTTTGGGAAAAAATATAACATGGTTTAAAAATTATTGGAATCGATTCAGTTACTTATTCTGAACAAACTATATTCAGGTTTCGCGTATACTAAAAATAATGTTGTATAATTATATCATTTTCATTCTTTTTGTTTTACATAATTATAAGTTTTTTTAATTCCTCCGTTCTTGTCAACATATTGGGAAAGGTGAAATCGGAGGTTCTGTCCACTCTTCCAGCATTTCCGCGTCGATGTTGACAATAGTAGCACGAATATTGTTCTTCAACTCATCCAGAGCTTTTGGACGATCGCTACGCACCGTATTCACAAATGCTTCGATTTGATTTCGACTCGGACGAAACGACGACGACGACGACGACTTTCGTTATGCCAGAAAAGATAGACGACTTGTCGGGCTGATCTTGTATGATGCCGCAAGAGAAAACCAATTCCAAATATATTTCCACCTGCATCCAGTTAGACTGAAAGCCAAACCAAACATACAGGGTGTAAACGGATCCTTCAAGAAGCCGTCAACCAAGCATTCTGTACATCAAACTAAGTAACTCTACGTAAAAATTAATGCTGGGAAAAGACTTTTTTTTAGGTGCGGAAAATAACGTTTTACGGTAAGACTCAATGTAACGCACTCAAAACATTGTGCTGATGGATGCATTGCATAGTACCGGGTTCGTGGAGGTATTTATAATATTAAAAACCCGTATTAAAAAACTTGTGAAAAAGGTGCGTTGGAAGACCTCCCATTACGTGGACTTATGACCTGGTGAAGGTTGCAGGGATCCGCTAGATGCGAGTCGCACGGGACCGGTCAATGTGGCGACACTTGGGGGAGGCCTATGTCCAACAGTGGACGTCTTTCGGCTGAAATGATGATGATGATGATGATGAAAAAGGTGGAACTTAGTCCCCAAAATATCTCCGTAACTATGTAGAAGGTTCCCAGGTATGGTCCAGAACAAAAAAATGGTCGCAATGATGGGGAGAACAAGTGCCTTTCGGCTTCGTTAAGGATATTGTTACACCCAAGGCTAAACTGATCCCTATATTCCCTTTTTATATTCATAAACAATTAATAATAACAACATTCAAGTCAAAATTAAGATGGCGGCTAATAGAACAAGAAGAAAATATTCTGCTACTATAAATACCTTTTCCAGTAAGTCCAGAAATAGCTGACAAGCAAAACTTATACAAAGTATCCATTTAGCAAGTTTGTTTTGTACTCTGTAATACAATTCTCCGTGAAACTGTTATGTATTAAATTGTATATAAAGTGCAATAAAGGCTTGTAATGGCCGCGTTGCATCAAAAGCTACCGAATACAACCTCTTTTATGGCTTGCAGTTAAAACCGTTTAAGTGTTCAGTTAGAAATAGTTTCATATTATGTAATGTCCTACCGTCTGTGTTTGTAGTAAATTGTGTGTTGTGGTTAGAATCTGTTGTGTTTTAGATGTTAACTTGCTTTGTAGTTTAGTTATAAGTTTGAGCAGTTCGCTACTTTGTATAGTCACGAGCACCAATATGTAAACACTTAACAACTTTTAAAAGCTTTTTTCTTCTACTGTTCTGATTGAAATTGTATGTTGTTACGAACAAAGTATTTTGGAACTCATATTTTTATGAAAAAGATCCTATCTCTAAGTTACAATCGTTATTTCTCGCAAAAATTGATTTTGAATTTTGGAACGTGTATACATATTGGTGCTCGTGACTGTACAAGCTATAAATGGAGCCTTCACGAAGCCGTCAACTAAATATTCTGTACAGACGCCAGCACATCAAGCTACTACAATTTGTCAAATTTATTTAATAGAGTTTCAACTTTAACGCTAAAGCATTAGGTTAGAAGTTGATTGGGAAAATTTGACAGTATCGGGTAGCTTGATGTGCTGGCGTCTGTACATCAAATGATTAAGTAACTCTACGCAAAAATTATTGCTGAAAAAAAACTTTCGTGAAATATCACGTTTTAAGGTAGGACTCTATGTAACGCACTCAAAACATTGTGACGTGGAGGTATTTAAAACAAATTAATAACGTTAAAAGTAAAAAAAAAAAAATTGTACTAAAGTTTGAACTTTGACGCCCGATATCTCCGTAACTAGAAGGTTCCCAAACAAACAAAAATGATCGCAATGACGGGCAGAACAATTAGCAATAGCATTACGCCTGTTTGTTCCTCGAAAGCATAGACGGAGGTGAACAATATGAACACTTCTGCCTAATAAAAAGTGCTAACTTTTCGCCAGTAATGTTCAATGGCAAGCGCACACCGGAGTCGGCAACGCAGACCTTTTACCCAATGCAAATTCCTACGTAGCTTTTGTGTTATCACTGATACAGATCACAATATTCAATGCCACGATGGGAAAATTCGAAGCCTTGGGGCGGTCTCTAAACATTGAAATCTTAAAAGTCTCATGTGATTGGGGGAGCTCCTCTAGCAGATAGATATAATTATAATAATAGAGGATCAAGCGGGGAAGGTTTTTGTCAAATAATATTCCTCTATAATGGTGAAGAATTGCCTACTTTACATAATTTTTCATGGGATCCCCCGTCATGAAAAATTATGTGGAGTGGGCAAGTCTTATGGTTGTTATAATTTGATAGCCATTAGTTTCTCCTTGTCGGTTGATGTGTTCGATAAACTAAGCTAGCATTTTTATTGCGGAAAATTGGGTGACTCGTAATTTACTTAGTACCAACAATTTTGTGTTTTATTTTTTTAATTTAAGTCGTACTTTGTAAGTTAATTTCCTAAGCTATAAAGGCGTTTGCTGTTGTATTTCATTTCTATTTTGTTTTAATTTTATTTTTTCTTAGTTTTGTAAATGCTGGTTGACCAGTATGATTATTATTATTTATTTATTTATCAGACTACAGAGAGGTCCACTGTGTTAGTAACAATATAACTTAGCCTATGTCCAGTACTTAATAACTAGAACAGATCGGGTGCGATTAGTTAGCGCCAACACTAGCGGACTATCTACCCGGGCTGCTATCGATGGAGGATAGTGTTGGGACTGCCACGCAGCCTGTGGAGTAGCGAGGCAGATTTTTTACGCTACAACGCGTCGAAACTGTCAGTGCGTGCAATGACAAACATTGCTGAGGCACTACAGAAACGTGGCAATCGCAACAATACCCTGAACGCATTATTATATTGGATACGCAGAGCATTATAAGCCTTTTGGGTATATGTGAACCACAGGACTCCCGAGTACAGCGATGTGCAGTATTTAATTGCGGCTGTATATTGACATACATACCGATGAGCAAAGGCGAGGATAGGCACCCCTGCCTCACCCCGCACTCCGGCCGGCATGGCTCCGACAGCTCACCCGCAAATCGCACCCGAGTCTCCTGTTTCAGATACCAGTGCTTGAGGAGTAATGTGAACTCTGGCGGCGGTTTCGTCTCCTCCAGTTTTTCCAAAGAAGATCGTATGGGACAAGATCAAAGGCCCTAGACAGGTCAAGGAAAACAGCATATGCAGGTGTAGCCGTATAATACCTGACAGCTTGCTTCAAGCTAACAATAGCCTAGGCCGGAATCCAAACTAGGCGTCACAGAGCTGCACATGTTTATTTAAATGTGAGTTGAGCACGCTGTCAAATACCTAGTACCTAGTATTGGCTACTGTGTGTACAAGACTATAAAAACCTATTCCTAAGATAATATTGTACGAAGCTGTTGGTAAATCTTTATCAATAATAAATAAATTATTTCGTAAGCTGTCACTTCAATTTCGGGATCAGTTTCAGTAATAATGTTATTATTGTTGTCATATTATTGGTTAATATACCACATCTTCATCCAATCTAATACGTTTAGATCAAGTAGTCACTTCAACAACACACAACTAGGTTAAGGACGAACCAGGCATAAGGATCGGAATAGATATCAATAATTATCAATGTAACTTATTCAATAACTTGAAATCTTGATTAATGATTAATACATAACAGCTTATTCAAAGTGTAATATCAGAATTATTATGAACTAGCTTTTGCCCGCAGCTTCGCTCGCGTTATTTTAGAATTTGACAATCAATTCGGGTTGTACTCTGTTTGTAATAATGAAAGACACGTGGCGCCATCTTTTATCATAAGAACGTTATTGTTGTTTTCCTCGGGAACAGTATTTTTTATCGGGATGAAAGGTACCCTATGTCCGTTTCTGTACACTTGACAACGTATAAGCAAAATTTGCGGATGAGCCGTTCAGTGGGTTAGGCGTGAAAAGGTAACAAACAAACTCGCTTTGGCATTTGTAATATTTGTAAGGATAAGGACTAGTAAGGATTCATTAATTATTCTCAACTACATCATTTTCCTGCCATTATCCCAATATATTTGGGGTCGGCGCCGCATGTCTTCTTCTTCCATACTTATATATTACTCGTCATCTCAGCAGTCATATCCTTTCTAGCCATATCCTCCTTCACACAGCCCATCCATCGTTTCTTTGGTCTTCCTCTGCTGTTATTGCCATCTCAAGAATTTCCTCACTACGTTATCCTCATTCCTCTGCATCACATGTCCATACCACGATAGTCGATTACAACGCAACTTTTCAGTCACCGGCGCCACTTTCAGATTTCTTCTTATTTATTCGTAACATAAATATAAAAATCAATGATTACTTCGAGATTGCATTTAAGTAATCAATTTGAAATGATAATGATTGGATGTCTATTATTTTTTAAAGTGCTCATATAAATATGAGATTAAAAGTAAATTGACTTTGACTAATACGAAAGAACTTGACGAAGCGATGATCATTAATTACCATTAGTAAGTAATTAACGATGTATATTGCTTAAAACATTGTATAAAAACATTGATATTAGGAAATCATAAATCTCACGTTCTACCTATCTAAGTAGTGGAAATCAAGGTTTTCTTGCACAAGATTTCCAGCCTAATAACGGTTTTAATCATTAATCTCCGGAAAATATAAACAATGTATTCAAATCTTTACATGTTAGCATGAAGGAATGGTTAAATATTTATGTAGTAAAAGCATCTATTAGAGCTGTTTGTGAAGAAACTCACCAGGGAAAAAAATGTTGTGGTAAATAATAAGTATGCTGGTAGCATCATATTTATTTCAACCGGCAAACAACATTGCTTTTAAGGTTAAAAAGTCTAGTCTGAATAGAATATTTGTGAATATATGAGCACCATGTACAGTATCAACTATTCAACAGACACATTGTAAGGGACAGCCCTCCACAAACTGATGGGGTGAATTCAGTATATCATACTAACAAGACCGGTACAAGAAATTATTTCAGGAACGTTATGGGAATCCAATAAATTTGATTTGTTTTATTTCCTAATACGCAGTGTTTCGTTACCGTGGCAAAAAGCACGTAGCGAATGGCAAGCGCGACGATGAGTTCGATGAACTCTGTAGCTAGGCAGGAAGTGAACAGCTGATTTCACGCGTTGTTCATTAGATTATTTGAACATTCATTGTTGGATTTTAGATTTTAGCCGTATTATTTACATAAATGGTGTGCTGGGTACAGGGAATGTAATTTTACATTGAAATAAAGAAATAGTAACTGAAAAGAAAAAAAAACTTAAAAAGCCGGAGAAAAAATGCGGTGGAATATGGTTCAAAATAAGGAGCTGAATGTTGGCTGTCCCTTACACTTCTTTTTAAAAACTTTTGTAACGCGACGCTTAACGACTCCTTGGTGGCTCGTGGCCTGTATGCCATTAAACCACAAGGCAGAACGAGCGATGAGTTTGAGTTTTTGTTTAAACGTCGCAATACGTTTTATTATTATTAGTACCTCTGGCGCCTAAAGTGACGAAGATTAGTTTCATTATTTTTTTATTCTGATCGTCACATATCATTTTATAATTCATGTGTATGGTATACTAATATTTTTAAACATTTTAAAAGATTGACGATGGAGTTTCTTGCCCATTCTTCTCCATACGAAGTTACCCTTGCGATAGAAAATGTGTAGAATCAATTCTAACACCTTTATTTTAAAGTTTGACGTTCATAAATGATCCGACTTCGACTTTGGTGTTCAGCTTTGTCTGTGCGTGGCAGACAACCTAGAAAATTACTGACAATGTCTCTGGTATAGCATCTTCCAACTAAAGGAATCATCATCCGCCTAGCCTTTTCCAAACTATGTTGGGGTCGACTTCCAGTCTAACCAGATGCAGCTAAATACCAATATTTTCCATGATGCGACTCGAGATCGCGAGGTCAGATAGACATGTGACCTCCACAACCCGGTTAGTACTGTGTAATACGATACCACGTTTGGTGAGACTGGTTGTTAGACTTATCAAATAAAAAAATCATGCATTTAATAATCCTGTGTATTTCATACTAACTTCCTAATCCTAACTAATATTATAAATGCGAAAATAAGTTTGTTTGTTTGTTGGAAACCTTTTCACGTCTAAACCTCTGAACCGATCACCCTGTGCATATATACGTTGTCAGGTGTACAGAAACGGACATACCTTTCATCGCGAAAAAAAGTACTATTCCCGAGGAAAACAACAATAACGCCATAAGAATGGCGCCACGTGTTCCGAATAGTGGTTGAATTATATTATTACAAGCAGCGTACTACCCAAATTGATTGTCAAACTCTAAATTAACGCGAGCGAAGCCGCGGGCAAATGCTAGTAAGGAATATAATAAAAAATCTTACATAAACTTCTAGACTTATTACTTCGAAATATAAAATTAATCAAATTAAGATGGTTCATAAAAGCCATTTAAATTTCGAATAAATAAAACTTCTCCTTCAATATATTTTAATTTATTTGAATCTACGTTCCTTTTTTATTTTTTCTTTTCAGAAGAGGTTTCATTCAATTCTTTGATAAAATCGTTTTCGGCCAGACGCCGATAGATTTATTGGCTTCGTACCTAATAATAATTCATGAAAGTTACCGAAGGGAAATCATGGTAAAAGTTTTTCTTGATTTCCCTTGAGATTATTTTCACGGATTTTCCCGTAAAATCTATTTTTTCTTTTTTCCAACTTTGTAGACTTGATACCCCTTCGTGAATATGAATTCTGTAGCATTGCTTCACTTTAGTCCATCTTTAATTAACTTGACTATTGCATTGTTTACAACATGTATTTTTTTTCTAAATGTTATGCGAAGAATTGAAGAAAATGTCGCTAGAAAAGTTTTGAATATGAATATGGATGGGTATAAGAGTAGAAAATCAGAAATGAGGACATCCGCAAGAGAACCAAGGTAACCGACGTAGCCCGAAGAATAGCGAAACTGAAGTGGCAGTGGGCAGGGCACATTGCTCGCAGAACGGATGGCCGATGGGGCCGAAAAGTTCTGGAGTGGCGACCGCGAACCGGAAGACGCTGCGTTGGAAGGCCTCCCACTAGGTGGACCGATTACCTGGTGAAGGTTGCAGGGATCCGCTGGATGCGAGTCGCACGGGACCGGTCAATGTGGCGACACTTGGGGGAGGCCTATGTCCAGCAGTGGACGTCTTTCGGCTGAAATGATGATGATGATGATGATAAGAGTAGAAAAGACCAAAGTAACGATGGATAGACTGTGTGAAGGATGATATGGCAAGAAACCAGGTGGTTGAGGAAGTCTGATAAAGTGAAGATTTTTAAAGTGACTGTTTTTAGAATCAGTAATTGTAACTTACAAATAAACAATTCCAATTGCAACACTGTTCAATTTCTTTCAGATGTTTCCGATGTTGGTGTAACAAACATGCACAAAACAATCAAACACACGTCCTAGTGTTTGTTTGTTCATTTGTGCATGTTGCAACCAGTTGTTTGTGAGGCAGACGTCAGCTTATCATACTCCACAAACAGCTACGATGGTTTGACTAACATTGTTGTAATCACCAGACCATGGGTCCTACCATCACTACCATCCTAGACACCATCATCCCGTCTCGTTTTAAAACATAATTTATTTTTGACGTAATTTTTACAGCCAGGAAAAATCACGACAAAAGCAATATCTATCTAATAAATAAATATCATTTCACATAATATAACATCACGCCTGTAATCCCCGAAGGGTTAGGCAGAGCTGTACCTAATAGTACACTCACAACGGAAAACAACGAGATACCGCTTCAGTATGCCGAAAATATCATAAGTCGCTGTGCAATTTTGCAAATCTTGCAAGATATCGCGTGATTTTGAAACGCGAGATTAATCTTTCTTAATTGATGCGGGATCTCGGTATTACGCGATCTTGGTATTCCAAGATTGCATTCCGTTGCTTCAACACAAAAATGAAATTTCGTTTCAGAAACAAAGGGTTATATTAGGTTGTTAGGGGTTCATTTTTCGACACGTCAAAAATAACCACAGTCAAGTGTTGCGATAAGCTGTTCACCATTACATTATTTATTTGTTTGAGTTTCAGTGAGTGGTTGCACGAAAGATGACTTTTTCTTGTGCTTTTTCTGTGAGTGGATGCACGAAAGATGACTTTTCCTTGTGCTTGTTCTGTGAGTGGATGCACGAAAGATGACTTTTTCTTGTGCTTTTTCTGTGAGTGGATGCACGAAAGATGACTTTTTTCTTGTGCTTTTTCTGTGGGAGGATCCACGAAAGATGACTTTTCCTTGTGCTTGTTCTGTGAGTGGATGCACGAAAGATGACTTTTTCTTGTGCTTTTTCTGTGGGAGGATGCACGAAAGATGACTTTTTCTTGTGCTTGTTCTGTGAGTGGATGCACGAAAGATGACTTTTTCTTGTGCTTTTTCTGTGAGAGGATCCACGAAAGATGACTTTTCCTTGTGCTTGTTCTGTGAGTGGATGCACGAAAGATGACTTTTTCTTGTGCTTTTTCTGTGGGAGGATCCTCGAAAGATGACTTTTCCTTGTGCTTGTTCTGTGATTGGATGCACGAAAGATGACTTTTCCTTGTGCTTGTTCTGTGAGTGGATGCACGAAAGATGACTTTTTCTTGTGCTTTTTCTGTGGGAGGATCCTCGAAAGATGACTTTTCCTTGTGCTTGTTCTGTGAGTGGATGCACGAAAGATGACTTTTTCTTGTGCTTTTTCTGTGGGAGGATCCTCGAAAGATGACTTTTCCTTGTGCTTGTTCTGTGAGTGGATGCACGAAAGATGACTTTTTCTTGTGCTTTTTCTGTGAGTGGATGCACGAAAGATGACTTTTCCTTGTGCTTGTTCTGTGAGTGGATGCACGAAAGATGACTTTTTCTTGTGCTTTTTCTGTGAGTGGATGCACGAAAGATGACTTTTCCTTGTGCTTGTTCTGTGAGTGGATGCACGAAAGATGACTTTTTCTTGTGCTTTTTCTGTGGGAGGATCCTCGAAAGATGACTTTTCCTTGTGCTTGTTCTGTGAGAGGATCCACGAAAGATGACTTTTCCTTGTGCTTGTTCTGTGAGTGGATGCACGAAAGATGACTTTTTCTTGTGCTTTTTCTGTGGGAGGATCCTCGAAAGATGACTTTTCCTTGTGCTTGTTCTGTGATTGGATGCACGAAAGATGACTTTTTCTTGTGCTTTTTCTGTGGGAGGATCCTCGAAAGATGACTTTTCCTTGTGCTTGTTCTGTGAGTGGATGCACGAAAGATGACTTTTTCTTGTGCTTTTTCTGTGGGAGGATCCTCGAAAGATGACTTTTCCTTGTGCTTGTTCTGTGAGTGGATGCACGAAAGATGACTTTTTCTTGTGCTTTTTCTGTGAGAGGATCCACGAAAGATGACTTTTCCTTGTGCTTGTTCTGTGAGTGGATGCACGAAAGATGACTTTTTCTTGTGCTTTTTCTGTGAGTGGATGCACGAAAAATGACTTTTTCTTAAATTTTAAAGTATTTTATTTAATATTTTTTATCATTCCTTATTGTAAATATGTTTCTTTTAACTGTGCAATAGCTTAGATTAATCTGTTATGTTGTATGTTTTCTCAAATAAGTAAATAAATTACGTTTGCTAACTAACACGAAACAATTAGTAAGCTAGATTTTTTAGTGTTGATTTTCATTTAAAAAACCGGACAAATACTCATCAATCTTATTTCTCTTCCAGTGTTCGTGTAGCACCTACAGAAAAATTCCAAAGAAACGTAAAATTTTCAATACAAAAGTAAACGAGAGAACATTGAGCGAAGCCTAATCAATTGGCGCAAACTTCCTTTGACTCTTCAATGCCGTGACTCAAGTTTGCATCTTCCTATTGAAGTTTGACAAAGTTTCATTGTTCAGCTTCAATAAGTCACTCACGGCTCTCCGATTGTCTCGAAAAAAATCGAAGCTATGAAAATGCTGGGCGCAATTGGTAAGACAAAACTGGGTCAATCATCATCTGCCTAGCCTTTTCCCGACTATGTAGGGGTCGGCTTCCAGTGTAACCGAATGCAGCTGAATACCAGTATTTTACACGGAGCGACTGCCTATCTGACCTCCACAACCCAGTTAGAACTGGGTAATACGATACCTCTTGGTAAGACTTGTTGTCAGACTTTTTGGGCCACTGACTACCAGTAACGATACATAAATTGAGTATGAATGTGTGTGATGTGTGGTGGGAGTATGATGTGTGTGATGTGTGGTGGGAGTATGATGTGTGTATGTGTGGTGTGTGGTGTGTGTGTGTGTGCGGCAGGTCAAGGCCTTCGAAGAGAGAAGAAGGTCGCAGCTAGGTTTAACTCGTGATAACCTTAAAACTAGGCCACCTGCAGCTATACCCTACAATTTCGTCAATGGTGTTCTGACATGTCCGCTTTGTGCTCGGAGTTTTTCGGCCAAAGTTGGGTATGCTAACCACTTGAGAGCACATGATAGAGCAGCATACTAAACCTCTCGACAACCTCCCTAGAAAGCCATCAAATGCAGTCGCTGTGGCCGAAATCGGCTAGATGGCATCATCATCATCATGAATGTGGATAGCTATAAAAGGGTTTGTCTCCACCGATTACGTTATCATTTATTGAGTTTGCCACGGATCACGGTGAGTTGCATCCACTGATACCGTGATCCGTTTTTCAGATATCGTGATCCGTTTTTCAGATATCGTGATCAGTGGGTTAAACATTAATTCCTTTTTTTTTGTTTCCGTGGCAAACTCAATCTGAGAACGTTATCGGTGGAGACAAACCCTTTTTATAGCTATCCACATTCATACTAATGTATCGTAACTGATAGTCAGTGGCCCAAAAAGTCTTACAACCAGTCTTACCAAGAGGTATGGTATTACCCAGTACTAACCAGGTCAGATAGGCAGTCGCTCCATATAAACTACGGGTATTCAGCTGCATCCGGTTACACTGGAAGCCGACCCCAACATAGTTGGAAAAATGCTAGGCAAATGATGATTGACCCAGTTTTGTTTTACCAGTTGCACCCAGCATTATCATAGCTTCGATTTTTTTCAAGACAATCGGAGAGCCGTGAGTAACTTATTGAAGCTGAACAATGAAACTTTGTCAAACTTCAATAGGAAGATGCAAACAACCTATAGAAATAGCTATCCACATTCATACTCAATTTTGTTACGACATATCTCACAATTTCCAAAGATATTTAAAGTTATTTAAATACAAAAGGCTTTTAGGTGGCACAGTATTATGTTCTTAGAAACCGTGGAGGCACTCACTTTCTCTAAAGTCAGTACAGTACTAAGAAATGTCGTTTTGATTTGTTCGTTAGATTCAATTTAACGTTCACAAAGAGAACTGTTTCCCTTTTTCTTTCAAATAAGAGTAAGATTGTGGAAACCTTAGGCCATTCTTAGTAGAAAAAGGTTTAGATAGTTTTTCTATTGTCAGAACACGTAATGCTCAAGCATTATTAGGTACCTACCCTACCTTACATAAGTGCTTAACTGATGTAGTATCCATAAACAAGGTATTAAAATAAATAGCACACACGACGTTTTATTTTATGGGGGTACTAATTACTGCTTCAAATTACACATTTTATCTTGGTGTTGTTGGTTGGTTCGTCGGGTCGATGTTTGGGTTAATCCGTGGTTGCCTAGGTTGGTCTGTGGATGGGTGATCGCCCATTACATATCAGTTTTCCTCCGTGCCTCGGAAAGCACGTTAAGCCGTTGTTCCGGGCTGTCATTTGTAGATCTTTGACAGCCGTTACAGATAGTCAGTAGCCTAGAAAGTCTGACAATCAGTCTTACCAAGGGGTATCGTATTACCCAGTACTAACTGGGTTGTGGAGGTCTGATAGGCAGTCGCTCCATGTAAAATACTAGTATTCAGCTGCATCTGATTACACTGGAAGCCGACCCCAACATAGTTGGGAAAAGGCTAGGCAGATGAGGATCTTGTAGAGTAGATGGAATAAACAAACTAAAGCTTATAAGCAATGCACGTTTTTAGTTCAGTTAAAACAAATACAAAACCAGATCAATATGCTCTGGAGATCCTGATAACTTCGAGTAAGGTACTGGGTAGAAATTTAATGAATTTATACAGCTGTATAACAGTTTTATTTGAATCAAGAGCTTTTGAGCTAATAATAGACTTAAAATTACTCTGTCATTTACAGGTTATCTGCCGTGATATTGTGACCTCTCGATATTTGTTGCAAGCGCCATGATCGCCGGATGACACAATAATAACAATAATTAAAAATAACGGAAGATATCCCGCAAGTGACAATGTAAGTTTAGTTATAAACCGTGAAAGCTTAAAACAGTATTATTTCCTTTATTCATAACTGTACATATAAATTACATTTTTAAATATTAAAATAAAAATATAAAATAGTAGCCCACCGGTATCGGGAACAGAGTCCAAGCTACCGACGGAGGTTCCTCTCTCTGAAGCCCTATGGCTTCAAAGAGAGGAACCTCCTAACCAGGAGTATCACTTTCTGAATCATGCCCTTGATCCAGCTGCCTAACGAGAGCCCCCTCAGGAATTGGTCAAGGCTATTGGCAATTAAGCCATTGGCTGAAAGACTTGTTGTTTGTTATCGACTTAATGATCGCTGAGCTCACATCCCACATGTCGACAACATCAGTATTATTGTTATTATCAGGCATTTGTGTCCCACTGCAGGGCACAGGCCTCCCTTCCCTCTTTCCACTTATCCGTATCCAGTGCTGTCGTTTGCCTTCTTCTTCTTATTTAATCCTTTTGAAAAGAGTATTAATAGACTTAAATCTTAGGTACTTACGAATAGTATATTTCTTGTCAGAATGGCGAGAAGTTCTCGTGGTTTGTGACGTACGCCTCTTGTAGCGCATTATGTAGTCTGTGGACGAAAAAGTTTAATTTAAAATACTATAATAACTTTTACAGAATAGACAAAATGTGTTTAAAGTCGTCACTAGATCCATACTTTCATACTAAAACTACAAAACTTCTATTCCTTAAGCAACTCTGTCTGTCAGTCTGTGTATGTCTGTCAGTCAGTCCGTCTGTCAGTCTATCAGTCTGTCAGTCTGCCGGTTACGTTTTCACGCCTGAACGATTAAATAGATTCCGATGAAATTTGGCACAAAGATAGGCTATGACCTGGAATAAGTCATAGGATACCTTCAATCCCGGCACTACGTTTCAGTGGGATAACTTTCAACCACCACGTGGGCCCACTCCGCCTAGGCAGAAGCTGGAAATTACTTCTCGGACACACTTAATGTAGCTTTACAATCAGTTTTTGTTTTTGTTTCAGTTTTAGTTTTTTTGTTTTATATAAATTCAAATTTGTAGATAATAATATCTAAATGGAACACATTCCTGTAAAATTTTATTTTCTTCCGAAGTTTCGACATTCCATAGTTCTTACAATAACATTTCTATTGACTCACAAATTCGACCTTTTAGTAAGACGTGTAGAATAACAGTGTGTGTAACGAGATACGATAAAATTTTGTGAGCGCACTGTGTTGCATTGAGTACCTACATAATACTACACTTTACATTTATATGTACTATTTTATGCCCGCGGCTTCGCCTGCGTGGAGCTCGAGAATTGCCCACGGGATCATACTTCTGAGATATAAAACCTATGTGCTATTCCAGACTATAATCTATCCCTGTTTCAATTTTCATCCAGATCCGATCAGGCGTTCTGGCGTGATTGAGTAACAAACGTCCATACATTCATCCGTCCAAGATCGGTAATCTGTCCCTACTTTTTATGGTTATTACGACTTAACAAAACTTCGGGATTTTTTCTTTATTATACCTAAGTTATATTAATTAATGGTAGAGTTAATAGCTTTAAAAAAAAAACCCTAACTGATTTTGGGAGCCGCATGAAAATTCATTGTGTACATAAGAATAATAACGTGGCCTACAGGCAGACCCGAAAAGTGATTTTAAAACATGACTGTTGACAGAATTTTGGAAGTTACTGATGGATGATGATGCTGCCAACTGGTAATTTCAGCCACAGCAACAGCATTCCTATGAGAGCTAGTCATGAACTACCATAGCTCGGAAACATCCTATACAGAATGTAACATTATGAACGCAAGACCTGTCGTGTGAGACCACACGACAGGTCTTGCGTCCTCGGACCATGAAACTGAACGACTTTTGTTCTATGGAAAATTATATATTTTTTTAGTTTTACAATACATGTTGATCAACTGATCGAGTCAGTTCCTATCCAAAATCTATTTCTTTTTTGCGAATTTCAAGGGCTCAGATAACAAAATTGGTTCAGTTAGTACTTTGCATAATTTAGCAGATTTTCAGAACTTTTACAGCATACCAACAATTATTCAACAATTATTCGCGTGACATCCGACACCGAAAGGTGTGTGACTAAGTACACGTATGGTACCAAAACCAATACCAAATAGAGGTTTGATAAAGCAAACATTTATCAACAGAGTGAACACAGTAATCAATGCTCGGTCCTTTTCTACACCCATGAGAAGAGGCCTTTTGCCGCGTAATGGAGGAGCTCATGGCAAAATAATAACAGCTGCTCGGGTCGATCTTTAGGTTAAGCGGTGCTTGCCTAGGTTGGTCCGTGGATGGGTGACCACACATCACATACAGAGTTTCCTCCATGCCTCGGAAAGCACGTTAAGCCGTTGGTCCCGGCTGTCATTTGTAGATCTTTGACAGTCGCTGTCGAACGCGGCTGAGTAACACTGCTGATTACATAATTGGTAAGTTTTATTTCTCCATGCTTTATTATGTAATTGTTTGTTGTTCCAAATAAATTAATATAAAAAATAACATAATAGTTGATGAAATGCGGTCGTAAATTGTACGAAAAACAATCAGGATGTATCTCATAATCCGTAATAGGTAGACACGTTGGAATTATCACAGAATGTGTATTTTTTTGCAGCTATAACAGCAATTAATAGAAATAAATGAAAAATTATAGAGACTTCCCTTTACTTTTTTATTTATTTACCTACTACGATGGTCAAGAACTCTTTATGCGCGAGTCCGACTCGCACTTGGCCGGATTTATTAATTAATAAATATTTTAAATTAATAGGTTCAAAATTATGTCCTGAATACGTGTCAACCGTTTGTGCGTCGGTGTCCCTTCCACCTTGTATGTTTTCTTAAACTTCCACCATTTCCCGTGACCTAAAGGCTGGCTATTACCTGGGTCAAAGGCTTGCCATACAACGTGGCAACACCGCCGTCCGCCAGTCTCTTGGGTACATTACCAGTTGACAGCGTTGAGGAGGTTTTTCGACGCCATTTTTAAAGTTCATTGTTAAATTAGTTACTATTATTACTTAGACAGGAAACGGGATATTTACCATGTTTACTGTTTTTGTCGAGTTCCCGATATTTCGGCGCTGTTGCAAGCACCATGATAACGGATAAACTGAAGTTGTTGCGGGTGGGCGGGTCCGTGATCATGGTGCTTGCAACAGCGCCGAAATATCGGGAACTCGACAAAAACAGTAAACATGGTAAATATCCCGTTTCCTGTCTAATTAATAATGTTAGTGACCATGATAGTTTAAAATCTTTAGTTACTATTGGTTGTTTTAATTTATAAATGTATATAATATTTAGCTAACAAATATCTTTATTTTATTTCGATCATTTAGTTTAATAAGTGTACCTACAGGTAAACGTCAGAACGTTTTTTCAAGCGATATCAGAATCTGAAGCAAAATGCACAAACAGTATCAAAGGATGGCATCGAGTTCTCAAAGATATTCTAACGAGACGTTGCCATGGCAACGAGCCATTACTGTATAAGAGACTTGGCAGATTTATTATCTCGAAGTTGAAGGGTAGTTACTGAGTTGTAATGTATGTTTGGTATGTTTCTCTCGGAAATTACTGAACTGGAATTAATGAGGCTGTTGTTTCTTGTTGACTTTTGATTTATTTGTGGTTTGCGGAGTTTGATGTGAATAACATAACATAATATAATGACTGTAATCCCCGAAAGGTTAGGTATAGGTGTACTTAATAGTACACCCACATTTCGTCATTTAAGTTTAAGTCTCATGTAATAGAGGGCGAGCCTATTGCCATAAATCGGGCATAAATCTGGACTCCGTGGCTGCTACTGAAAAAATCCTGATGGGAAAACCCAATGACAGTTTGCCCGACCTGGGAATCGAACCCAGGACCTCATGCTAAGCAGTCGCGCTTGACAGCACTATACCAACAAGTCAGCATGAATAATTATTGTCATTGAAACATTGAAACTTCACTACAGTTTAATTTATGACAATAAAACATGACATACATGAAAAGAGACGACGAGATAACGTCTACCCTATTTATTAGATCGAGAATACTGCCCCCTGTTCTACTGGCCAAATTTTTCTCGGTTTACATGAGTGGTCCATAGCCTTTTCCCAACTACATTGGGGTCGTCTTCCAGTCTAACCGGCTGCAGCTGTATACTAGTATTTTACTTGAAGAGACTGCTTATCTGACCATTAAAACCCAGTTACTACTGGGTAATGCGAGACCCATTGGTAAGACTGGCCCACAGACTACCAGTAACGAAAGAAACAGATCTTCAAATGACAGCCGGGACCAACAGCTCAACGTGTTTTTCGAGGCACGGAGGATACTGAAATTCAGCATAATTGGTGCGATTCAGCGTGATTTGACAAATCATTAGCCATAATTTAGGCTGGGGATTTATCTAAAAGGGGTAGTATCATTTTTTAATCAATATTTAAAAGTACCTTCAAGGTCACTAAGGCGTTCTCTCAAATCTGTAGACATAGCTATATTACATTGCAACAAATACCACTAACAAAAATGAATTGATGCAAAGTTTTTCAAAATTATCTAACTTTATCTATTTGGGGTCAGCGCAGCATGTCTTCTTCTTCCATACTTCTCTATTACTCGTCATCTCAGCAGTCATCTCTTTTCTAGCCATATCATCCTTCACACAATCCATCCATCGTTTCTTTGGTCATCCTCTACTCTTATAGCCATCTACATTCACACTCATTGTCTAATTTAACTAACAATTATTTTAAAATAATATGCGTGCCAATAAAAGCACACTTTCAACCACCCGAGGATTCCCACGTGATCCTAATAAAATATCCTAGCTATGTTGATATTGCTTGGGGCTATTTTATTCTATCATTAAAGATCTAATCTAGATTCATCAATACCACCTTGTTGGAAATAAGCGTTACATATTTCAATATTATTAAAAAAAGTACTAAGGCTACATAAGTAATCAGTTCATAACCTTACCTTTCACAGTATCAGTGAGATCTTCAATCTTATTTAACACAACCAGGTGCACAACTATTCGATAACAATCTAACGATATGTACAGTTATAACTATAAGGAAGACTATTTCAACAACAAATCTAAAACATCAACAACATTTTATCATTAATTTATTATTTGAACACATTCACGATTCCACACGCATTATAGTTTCACTAAATAACTGGGTATCCACCCCAAAAATGTAGTAAAAACATTCAATATGTCCGTAAAAATTGTTTTTAATTTATAATTTTCACATTTTCATTCATTATTATTGGTAAAAACGTTAATTTGACTATAGTTTCGCTCCAGATTTTTTGGTTTGACGTTTTTGGTGGGGTTGCCACCAATTAAATCTAAATCTTCCATCTAGATCTATTCAAATTTCGAGAGAATCGGTTTCTTTTAGGCAAGCGTGTCATAGGCCGAATCGTCGCTTCGCTTCAGGCGAGTTGCGGCCAAACGCAAGCCTATTTAGTATTTAAAAAAAGTGCCACTATGATAGTTTTCATAAACTTGAAAATAAAATAAACATGTTGAAAGCAATATTTTTGGTGTCAACAGTGTTTAAAAATCATTAAATATAACATATAAACTCTGCATTCACTGAAAAATCATTTAGATTTGAATACTGCCTTATTTCACTACTTAATCATGCCAACCAAGGTTAAATATTCAACACAAGCTCCATTCATTTTCCCCAATACCCTGGAGAAACCTCACCCTCAACCTGGCAACACATACCTACGCATGCGCGCCATTTCCCCGGGTTCGCGCCAGATGTTCTTGAGTTTTGGTAGTTTTATTGATCTGCGTGGCTCCGTAATACGAGCATCATTACCTATGATAGATTGACCCTATATTATCGCAACAGATCTGTTGCTATCTATGCCGAGGAACTTTGACCTCGTTTAGATTAGACTGGCTGGATAGTTTGGCTAGAAGCGTTGGCGGCAGCGTTTAAATTTAGAACTAGGGCGTTTGTTTCCTTGTGTTTTTATCGGTCGCCTGTTTTTTATTGGCTGTCGATTTTCGTGGAAGCTGGCTTGAGTTGACAGCTGGGCGAAAATATTTTTATTTGAATTGCGAATTTATCTAAATTACCTTTATTAGACATTTTTATTATAATACGATATATATTTATATAAGATTATATGCATAATAACGTGCCTTAACACGGCACCTTTTACATTTTCCAACTGAAATGGTATATAATAAAAAAGATATTACTGATACTTTTAGAATGCATCATCTCAATGCTGGGCTAAGGCCCCTACGCATGAGTTCCAGTTATTTCGACCTAAGACCAATGTGAACCACTGGTCGCTGGTCTTGTCCAGCTCGTCCCACCATCTTCTACGAGGTCTGCCGCCTTCTAGCTGAAAAAAAAAAATCTCGTAGATGTAATATTGAAAGGTCAAAAATAGCTATGGAACGAGGCACACCGTAAATAACCAACAAACCAACCTACGAGGAAAACTAACACCTACATCAAAATATATGGAGTCAGTAAGTACTCCCTTATTTCATTTATCATTTTCCTTCAAGGTTTTGATTGAAGTTAATCATCATCAAATCAATCAAACCGCAGAACAATGGGCTTTCCACCAAGAAGATTCCAAATGTTTGTATTTAGGTATTTCCAGAACATCTATGGTACCTAATCACTGCTTGATTCACTATTTACCTGTACCTACATGTACTGCTGCAGGTTGCAGTCTTGAAAACAATATCAAATTGTAACGGTCAAAAGACATACATGACGTATACCGCACGCAAATGACACTTTAGAAATTAAATAAAATCATCAAAAGTTTTTTGAACACTGTTTTAAGCTTTCACGGTTTACAACTAAACTTATACTGTCACTTACAGGATATCCTCCGTGATTGTTCGTTGGCGCTTGCAACAGCGTCAAAATATCGGGAGCTCAAAATAATAAACAAAGTAAATAATAAATAAAGGAAGATGATGATAGACAAGCCCAAAAACAACTGTCGGTCAGTAGCCCATCGCGGCACAACACCCGTCTTGTCGGAGGATCCTGCCTTTTCTATGTGCGATGACGAATTAAAGTTCTTAGGGTGTAAACACCCTATTCGTCATATCTCTAAAGTGCTTTCTACTGTCAACCCTTTCGAGATTGATGTCAGTTAACTATAGTAGTAACAATGGACCTCTTAAAATAGTAAGGAAACTGATCCTTCTGAACTATTTCGGACATTAGAAGTTTGTTAGAATTAAGGGTATATTTATAGCTGGTTCCATTGAGTGTGATGAAGGTCCAGATTAAAACAGCCTGTTATTTCCCATGGGCTGTGGAAGAGACGAAAATCCAATAACCTAGGATTATAGGTGTATTATAATATTTAAGTCATCAATAATCACAATCTATTTTCGTTTGGCGTAGTGGCTGAGCGATTAAAAAAAACAACAAAAAATTAAATAAAATATAACTGGAATATCATAATATTACAAATTATAAATACATAGAATAAAGAAACGAATGATATAATCAAATATAATAATAAATGTCTTAATAAATAAATGATATAATTACAACAAAAAAAAACAGTCTACCTAATTTAATTGTTTTAGTGTTATGGTAAGTTGATAAAAGCGCTCTTCCTCTCTCCTACCTATTTATTTAATTGTGCCGTGCCCGACAGGGTCCATAATTGTTTCTTCTTAATTGTTTTTTACCACCTGTATATGTATTGTGGATTGCAATAAATAATTTCAATTTCAATTTGATTGGATGGTGCGCTGCGTGTCGCATTTTCGATTCCCACACCGAACAATTATTTGAATGACTACAGGTTGCGTTTGTGAGTTTAAATGTTTGTAAACGCACCCACGATACAGGAGAAAAAATGTGGTGTTTATAATGTTTGTATGTTTGTTTGTTTGTAACGTAGCGTACAGTACAAAACCCACGGAGACACAGTCGCGAGCGAAGAGCTATAATATTGTCGTATACTTCTTTAAAAGCCACATGCAAAATGACCGGTAGAAAGATTCTCCACGCAAGGTGTGGCTATGACAGACGGCTTCATCCAGGCCGTCCCAGAAAGAGGTTCACAAGAAATGAGTATTTGAAAGGACTAGAGAGAGAGAGAGACCTTATGCCAGCAGTGCGACACTGTAGGAATACAAGAAAAAATCAAACGATTACAAGTGTTGGATTTGGGCAATTCTAAAGTTTAAATCTCAGGGCATGTACCACCACAGCTTAATATTTCGATATGAATAAACTACCTACCAGCTTTAAGGATGTAAGCGAATAAAAGAACGACACCGAACAGACATTTGAAGAAAGCTCTGTATTCTACTTCTTTAGCGTGTGGTTAGTGCCTAGCCTGGTATCAGAGTTTTTATGCCGCCCATGGGCGTCTGACTTGGCTTTACATGCCGTCAAGAAATATCTTCCGGGCGTGTTGGTTTCCTGGCATGGACAAAACCAAGGTCATGTTGAATGCCCATGTAACACCCAATCCTATCAAGATCGTAGACTCTACACTCAAAGTTGTAGACGATTTTGTCTACCTGGGACAAACGGTCCAGTTAGGTAGGTCTAACTTCGAGAAAGAGATCAATCGTCGAATCCGACTCGGCTGGGCAGCGTTCGGGAAGTTGCGTGGTATCTTCTCGTCCAACTTACCGTAATCAAGACAAAAGTCTACAACCAATGTGTGTTGCCAGTGATTACATACGGGACCGAAACGTGGTCGCTCACAATGGGCCTCATCAGAAGGCTTAAAGTCACCCAAAGGGCAACGCCCCGAGTTTCCTTGCGAGATCAAAACAGAAATGAGGACATCCGCAAGAGAACCTAGGTTATCAACGTGGCCCGAAGAATTGCCAACTTAAGTGACAGTTAGCAGGGCACATTGCTTGCAGAACGGAAGACCGATAGGGCCGAAAAGTTCTGGAGTGACACCCGTGAACCGGAAGAAACTGCGTTAGAAAGCCTCCCACTAGGTGGACCGATGACCTGGTGAAGGCTGCAGGGATCCGCTGTATGCGAGACGCACTATGGGATGGGAGGCCTATGTCCAGCAGTGGACGTCTTTCGGCTGAAATGATGATGATGATGATGATGATGATGGATGGATTGAATAGTACGGGGGTCGTGGAGGTGTGTAACAAAAAAATCTTACATTAAAAACATGTATTTAAAAAAACAACTTGTGAAAAAGTTGGAACTCTGACCCCCAATTTCTCCGTAACTAGAAATGGTCTAGAACAAAAAAATGATCGCAAAGACGGGGAGAACAAGTGTCTTTCAGTTATGTTAAGGGTCTATTTACACCCTTTATGTTCAAAAAGCACTACCTCTCTCCTTAAACATCACTATACATGATTCTCTGCTCTTGTTACATGATTATTATTTATAAATAGGGTGACTGGTAATTAGTAACTGATAGTTAAACATGTGATTGTACTCATGAAAACAAACAACTTTCCCAAAGAAATATTTTTTTAAACTCAGTCACTTTAATCACAATAATACGGCGGCATACGGCACGTGGCGGTCAGCCTGTGGCGCGGGCGCCTCTTACGGAGCGGGATGCGAGCCACACGGGTGTTCCGCCTACCCACTGTAGCAAGGTACCATAGTAATGAGAAAGAACGGCGTCACGCAACTATAACAGCTGATAGGTCACAGGTTCGCGCACGAATTTAATACGGCTGTTGTGTTATCGTGATTGAAGTGAATGAGTATAAAAAATTTGTTTCTTTGGGAAAGTTGTTTGTTATCATGAGTACAATCATGTGTTTATGTATCGGTCACTAATTATCAGTCACCCTATATATAGATTTGTATATACTTAATGTATGTACTATATTAATATGTAATTGGTACACCAAAGACTACCTGCAGTATTGTCTCTCCCTCTTCCTCAAAACATTGCTTTTAGCGATAAGACACCAATGGTGTCATTGAAATGTTTTCTTGTATGAATGTTTTTTGTATGGTGTACATGATAAAAAATATTCCATTTTATTCTATTTAAATATTCCCAATCAGAATAATTTGTAAGAGCTTCTACCACCATCAACTGTCTAGCCTTTTCCCAACTATGTTGGGGTCGGCTTCCAGTCTAACCGGATGAAGTAGAATACCATAATTTTATATGGAACGACTGCCTGACTGCCATAGTCTGGCCTCCACAACCCAATTAGTACTGGGTAATACGATACCCCTACCTGTAACGACTACACTGACTACCTGTAACGACTTTCAAAGATCTAGGGCTAGAGGCACAGAGGAATCTCGGTGTGTGGTCTCATCCACGGACCAACCTAGGCAAGCGCGGCTTAACCTGAAGATCGACCCGAGCGGCTGTTATTATTTAGCCATGAGCTC
Source organism: Noctua fimbriata (assembly GCA_905163415.1). Classification (NCBI taxonomy): domain Eukaryota; kingdom Metazoa; phylum Arthropoda; class Insecta; order Lepidoptera; family Noctuidae; genus Noctua; species Noctua fimbriata. The sequence goes on along the minus strand of LR990934.1, from coordinate 6,422,362 downwards.
CTCATCAAATATTATAGAATAATCTTAAAATTCTTATCTTTTAAACTTTTATACGTAACTACTAATCGCCTAATTGAATGCCTAACTTAATGCTCAGCTTAACTTTCAACCTAGCTCAGCAACGGAAATAAAAACTTCAAGAGTGCGTATTTTTTTCAGTGTTTATGTAGAACAAAGCGCGTGCGCAAGTCAACGTCCTTACACAATAGTAATGCTTGTCATTCGCCAATCAATATAAATTAACGTCAGTGTTAAATTGATTGCTAACGAAAACAGATATTAGTCCCAGGATAATGACCGTTGTATAGGTATTGTATGTGTGTTGTTACTAGCTAGTTTTAAATACTTTAACCTTTTGAACGCCATTGTCACATATACGTGACAAGCAAGTGCGTGCCCTGTACGCCAAACGACACAAATATGTGACAAAATGGTAGGTGAAATTGTGGCTTGGCATGGAGGGCACGCGCGTGCGTTATGCTTTGGCGTTGAAAGGTTAAATTGTAATCTGTGGAGAACGTAGTGGGCAGCATAATTGTTTTTAAATGTATTATTTAAGATAAGACGAGAGCAGCGGTGGTTCAGTGAGAGCAGCGGTGGCCCAATGGTGGAGGCCCCGACTTACGAGCAGTTAGCCGTGGGTTCGAACCCAGCCAGGCGCATTACTTTGTGTAATTTATTTCATCACCACTGCTCTCAAAACGGGGAAGGAAAACATCATGAGGAAACCGGCATGTCCTAGAACCAAAATTCGAAGACATGTGACATCTACCAACCCGCACTGGGTCCGCGTGGTGGATTATACCCCATTCCCTCTCATAGAGAGGAGGCCTGCGTCCCAGCAGTGGGAACATTAATAGGCTGATTATGCTATTTAATTATCGTGACTATCTTTATTATGTTACTGTTTGTTTTTCCTTAAATAAATAAATAAAATGAATGGTGGTTTAAAAATACTAGTAATACCGTTAGAATGTAGCAGACTAACACCCGTATCTATAAACAAGTCAAAGTGATTACTTGAAGTAGAAGTCATTGTTTATGATACGATTTTTATTCTGTAGTTTAGTAATTGCTTGAAGTTAGAACTGTCAAAAGTTATAATTCTTAGCTTTGCTTTCTTTGACGGTTCTTACTTCGTTCCAACTCTTGTCTATTGCATAAAATAGTTGCATAATTAATTACTTAAACTCAAGTAATTATTTTATCTTAAATATAAAGGGTGTAAAAAACGACTGATTCGGCGGCAGTGAAACCCATGACTACGCAGTATAGCCAGAAGTCTTTGAACAGCTTATGGAGACGTGGCTTCGGGTTTCTGATTGGTGGCAATCGTTTCACCAAGACCTGTAGAAGATTTGTAGGCCATTTTACATATTAACAGTTTTGAGTGTGAATATTTCGGTACTAGCTGCGAAAAAAGGTGAACTTATACATGCCATAAATAGAGATCTTATTGGTTGTTTTCCGAAATGAGTTCTAAATTAAATAAAAGTATAAAGGGTTTAAATAGACCCTTAACGAACAGCAGTTTGCACTAAGGACTGGAGGTTGAAGGTAGCTAAGCGACTGCACATGTGTAATAATAGATAATTAAAACAAGTCATGGAAAATATTTATCGGAAAACGATAAAATAGATTGACATAAGGTAGACAAAAGTTATAAAAAAATGGCAAACAATCAATAATGGCATATAATTTTATCAGTCAAATAAAGCTAATTACCTACCTATAAGGATAATAAAAATTTGTAAAAAAAAAGAAAGAGAAGGAGCAATTTTTTTTCGTCTAGGCCGTTATGACATTTAAAAGACTTTCCCTGTTTTTTTCAGGAAACCTGTTCACTATAGATATACGAATAAAGCAAGCATACATTTAACCACTAGCTAGTTCAATCAAAGAAGGAAGAACAAACAAACACATTTCTTATTGAAACAATCAAAGCATCTGTTAAAGGACTTTTCCTTGTCAATAATAGAAGACTATTTATCCTTAAGTCTATTGTTTTAATTAAATCAGATCTTGAGTGAGTCTCTGTTATAATTACTCCGATTTATATTAAAAAAAAGACGAGGAAGTCTTTGATTGATTTATTGACATTATAACACCGAGACACATCATCTGCCTGGCAACTATGTTGGGTTCGGCTTCCAGTCTTACCAGATGCAGCTGAATGCCAGTATTTTTACATGGAACGAGTCGCCTGTCTGACCTCCATAACCCAGTTACTGGGTAATACGATAGCCCTAGGTGAGACTGGTTGCCACACTTTCGGACCACTAAATTCAGTAATCATTTCATGATGTTTATAAACCCTGCCGAAGCAGAGTATTTCAAAAATATAAAAGACTCATTTGAGTGTTCCCCTCCACGGAAATCTTTAGTAAAAGGCGAAAGATTTATGCGTTTTGAAGGGAAACCAGAGATAGCCGATCACGATCAGTACAAGAGACCCAACCAAACGGCGGAGAATCTTAACACCGCGATTCAGAAACGTGACGTCAATGCACAACGCCATCTATCGAGACAGTGTGAACAAAACAGGTTTAAAACAAACTTATAAGGAGAGGGGAGAATGTATCACCCTTTTTAAAGGTTGCATTGTGACTAAACAATAAGCACACGATACCCTTTGGCAAGAGGAGCTTTGGCTAAATAATAACAGCTGCTCGGGTCGATCTTCAGGTTAAGCCGCGCTTGCCTAGGTCCGTGGATGGGTGACCACCTATTAAATACCGAGTGTTCTCCGTGCCTCGGAAAGCACGCTAAGCCGTCGGTCCCGGTTGTCATTTATAGATTTTTGACAGTTTTGTTTCAAGTAGTCAGTGGCCCGAAAGTCTGACAACCAGTCTTACCAATGGGTATCGTATTACCTAGTACTTACTGAGTTGGGTGGCTCCATGTAAAAATACCGGTATTCAGCTGAATCTCGTTAGACAGGAAGCCGACCCCAACATAGTTGGGAGAAGGATAGGCAGATGACGACCCGTTGTCAAATCTGCAGGAACAATTAAACTCCAAAAAGAAGTCCATGCGCGCAAATGTCCGTTTGCACAAAAGTCAATTCGCGCAAGTGTCCATGCGCGCAAAAGTCCAATCGCGCAAAATTCCATGCGCGCAGAATGTCTTTTCGCGCAAGTGGGTTCGCGCAAGAGTCCTTCACGCAAGTGCTGATACCGTTAAATTTGGCTATTCTTCGCATAAATGTTAGTCTGAAATCGCCGATTCGTCTTGAGAGAGCGTGGGGATCAATGCTCATGCCTTCTGTGTTCGACAAATTGATAAGATCCCTTTGCCTTTTTAGTGGGATAGACCCACCAAGAATTATTCGATTACGCATAAATCTTACAAAAAAGTAATTGTTCTTACGAGTAGTTAATAACTTTTTGACAAGAACTTGATACGTCAATGACACCAGCTGATACAACAAAACATAAATAAGCAAATCAGAAGGCCTACATCAGACAAAATACGAATAAGCGCACATTCACAAACGCACACCAAAGAATGATTTAGCCAAAATACAAGCCAAGTAATAAATAGTGCACTTTTTAGAAGCGTAAGGGATACATAACAATATCAAGCCTGTAATCCCCAAACTACCTTTTGCCATCAACCGGGCACAAATCCAGACTCCTGCTACTGAGAAATTCCTCACGGAAAAAACTAATAGCACTATGCCCGACCTGGGAATCGAACCCAGGACCTCATGCTCAGCTGTCGTGCTTGCGGCCACTAGACTAACGAGACAGTCACAGTCAGTGGTACACCCAATTGAATTGTCAACGAACGGGTACACGCCGTGAGCTAAAAGTACAATGCACATCATAAAAAGCGTCGCTACAATTTATCTTCGGTGCATACGTAGGCTTTCTCATATAAGTTTTATAGAAAATTAATTATTTTCCGCCAATAACAAAATCAATTGTTAGGAAGAGGTTTGTTTCTTCTTCATCCCGGCCAAAGACACTAGAATTTGTGAAAGGCACACAATAATACGTTCCTATTATTAATGGTGGACGTTCAAAGATTGATATTTTCTTTTGAATATGAATAAACAAAAGCTATTAGCCCATTTATTTGGGCTCGTACGCATTCTTTTGACGTAAACATTTTATTGTCCGCGTCATATATGTAGATGCGAAGTGAGCCTGCTGGCCGATTTTGGTGCGCCTATACACGTAAAACATTCGAACGTAAGGGTCAAGGCAATCGCAAGGAAGACTGCGTTCAGTCAGTGTAGTGCCAACGGCCACAGTCGCTCGCTGCCTGTACTGGGTACGACTTTTTTTATTTTTTCTTTTTTTTTAAATTACGAACGTGACCTTGTTTGTTTTTTTTTCTTGGTGGTGACAGCTGTTGTTTTGATTTGAGTGATTGTTTGTGATTTTTTCGTTTGTTTGTTTTTATTGGTTTTGTTTATTGATTGAGTAGGAGGTTTTTTTATCGGTAAGAATTCGAGTGGATGTTATCTTATTAACTTACCGATGTTTAAAACATATATAGGTGTCTTTCCACATTATTTTTTTATTTATTTATATTCAGACTGGTAAGTAAATAACTTTTAAAACCAAGCCCCACAAAACCGTAGTTATGATTTGACAAAGGATTTTTAAGTCTTGTTTTAAATGTGAATATTAAAATAAGTATTTACTCATTTAATATTTGTCCAAAAATAAAATCAATGTCAAAACTGTATGCATGTGCGCAAACTTTAATAAATCATAGTGAAGTGACATCATAAATAATAGCGATAACGATAAAGTACGATAGTTTAGTGGTCTATCAAAGTAATAAACAGTCATGTAATTATAAATCGTGGTTTAAGTTATAAAACATTATTATCACAACATACTAAAGTCACAAATCGTCTGCCAAGTGTGGTCATTATAAGTTTCCTTTGTGTGAAAATATAATAATTATACTAGCCGACCCACACCTGTTTCGCCCGGTAACGGATTTTCATACATACTTTCAACCTCTTATTTTCACCCTTTTTTTTCGGATGGTTAAGCATCAAATGACTCCTTCTGCTCTGGGCCTAGTGGAAGGGAGTGTCAGACTTTTACTGACACAGCCATGTTCCTTCTTTACCCTTTGTGTTCCAGGGCCGCGGTATCTGTTTCGAACTCTCCCGCAGCCCACAGTCCCGCTGCTCTTGTGCTACTTTAGGTGTTGAATTTTCAAAAACCTCTCTCAGCGAATGCATACGTCATAATAGCTCTCTGTGTGCCAAATTTTAGCCTGATCCGTCCAGTGGCTTAAGCTATGCGTTGATCGGTAGTCAGTCAGGACAAATGATTTTTTTATGTACATAGATTGATAAGCTCGCAAACGTAGTTGTAGTATGCACTTGTAGCAGACCTAATAGGTTGATAACATAATTCACTAAATACATCACAGGCTCACCACACCACCAAGCCCCAGTCCAGGGTACGCTTCACCTTCCAACTTGCCGCCATTCGTGGTGACTGACAGTTGTCATTAGTGACAGCTACCTGACTATTTGTGGCTGTGAGACAGTGTTTCCATATCTATTAAATAGATACACTACAGTAGTCATTATGAATATTTGTTACAAGTTTTATTTAGACAAAATTACAGATAACAGTGGTCCCCAAGCTAGGCTGCCTCTTGGGGGCTGAAGTTGCGGTAACGTTAAATTAAGAACATATACTTGTCGACGTGACAAGATCTTTTGAAGTAGTACTGGCATAAAAGGGTTTTGAATTTAATGGCTGCCCTATCTTCCGTCATTTTTTTTTCAAAGCTTCGGCCATGCTTAAAACCTATATTAATCGATAGCTGGTATCAATAGAAACCAGTTTTGTGTGAGACAAAATGTTCTAAGGTGTCACGTTTCCGAGATATGAGCTATCAAAGTTAAAGTCCATTCACTGACATGTCCAGCACAACTCGCCATAATTTAATTATTTTTTTTAGATTGAGTCGACTTTTTCTAAATGATTACCCCTGAAGCGAAACGGCGAATAAAACTCAGGGGTCAGAAAAAACAACGTCCTTTTCAAAAACTCCTATTACTATAGCTACTAACTTTAAAATGGATCGTTCATCCAAGTCACCATACTCCTACATAATCCCACCATAAGTTAGTCAAATCTAATGAACTAAAAGGGTCCACTAATAGTGTTGGGAACAATTACCAACTAAGCCGTCAGTGAGGGCTTAAAACTCACAATAAATCTACGTTATACTGGACTTGGGACTTCGTCCACTATGTATAGACGCCAGCACGTCAAGCTACCCGAAACTGTCAAATTTTCCCAATCAACCTTGAACCTAATGCTTAAGCGATTAAGTTGAAGATCTATTAAAGAAATTTGACAGATTGTTTAGTAGCTTGATGTTCTGGTGTGTGTCTATTGTAGTTAGCCAGATAGTGGACAACAGTGAGTAAGTTTTGATTTATACTGAATAATAATATAATATTATAAAGCTGAAGAGTTTGTTTGTTTGCTTGAACGCGCTAATCTCAGGAACTACTGGTTCGATTTGAAAAATTCTTTTAGTGTTGGATAGCCGATCGAGGAAGGCCATAGGCTACAAAAACATCACGCCACGACCAATACGAGCGGAGCATTCATGAAAAATGTTGCAAAAACGGGTAAAAATGCAAACGCAGGCGAAATTGCGCGGTTCAGCTAGTACTGAATAGTCCTCTTGACTGAATATCGGTCATGGCGACCAATTCTAACAGACGCAATCAAAGCTAGAGATTTTGTAATGAATAAGAGTGTGAGAACAGATACAAGCGCACTCCCTCTTCCCAAGCTTCTCATGAATACACAATCATTAAAAAAGCAAGAATTTAACTACATTAATTAGCATCAAGAGCTAAATTAAATAATAACAGCCGCTCGGGGTCGATCGTAAGGTTAAGCCGCGCTTGCCTAGGTTGATCCGTGGATGGGTGACCGCCCATTATATACCGTGTTTCCTCCGTGCCTCGGAAAGCACGTTAAGCCGTTGGTCCCGGCTGTCATTTGTAGATCTTTGACAGTCGTTAGGTAGTCAGTGGCCCACAAAGTCTGACAACCAGTCTTACCAAGGGGTATCGTATTACCCAGTACTAACTGGGTTGTGGAGGTCAGATAAGCAGTCGTTCCATGTAAAATACTGGTTTTCTGCATCCGGTTAGACTGGAAGCCGACCCCAACATATTTGGGAAGAGTCTGGGCAGATAATGAATTAGCATCAAGTGTTTCGGTTTCTGTCAAAAAACAAAGATTTATTAAACTTGGAAAAAGAATTCATATAATAAAGAAGTGTTTACAAACTAAGAAATAACATAAAACGTTTAGTTTTAGTTTCAAATGAAAGCAAGCTAAAAACACGCGTTTGCTACACTTTATTTTTAACTGTAGCAAACGCGTGTTATGCCAGGAAATCAAGTAACTGCCATAAAATTTCTCAATGCTCGACCAATTTATTAGGTAATAAAATCAGTATTTTACGGCACGGTTGGCGCAGTGGCTAAGTGATTGGCTGCTGCGCTGCGTGTCGCGGGTTCGGTCCCCACACGGAACAAATATTTGTATGAACTATAGGTAGTTGTTCCGGGTCTGGCTGTTTATGTATGTGAGTTTAAACCCACGATACAGGAGAAATTCCTAGTGTGAAGACAAGTTTAAAAAAAAATAAAAATTGTGCTGTAAAGTGACCAATTTTAGTTTGACTATTTCATACAGTAGTGTATTATTATCACTTGCTACGGTGGAAGAAATCATCGTAAGGAAACCAAAACCAGCAGGCCTGAAAGATATTTCTGGACGGCATATAAAGCCAAGTCAGAGGCCGGTGGGTGGCTAAAAACTTCAACATCAGTTTAGGCACTAACCACACTAAACCCAGACAAACACAGAGAAAACGCTTTGTAAGTTGGTTATACATATCGGTGACACATCTTATTCTTACCGTACACGTTTTTTTCTTCCAATCCCCTCTGTCAAGACATGACAGAAGAATACAAGAAAAAAGATGTGAAACATATTAATAGGTATAAAGGGTATAAGGGACAGCCAACAGTTCAAAGAACGTATGTAGCATTGTCAACCTTTATGGTTCGAACTGCTTGAACACAGCCATACCCCCTGTGGGAAGACGTGAATCGAAAGCCACTACGCGGGCCCAGTGCGGCTTGGTGAATGTTACCATCTCTCGAATTTTCGGTGCTAGGAAAACGGTGAAGCAAATATCGTGAGAAAATCGACAGTTTCAGTCTTACCGGATACAGCGGAATACCAGTATTTTACATGGAGCGACTGCCTATCTGACCTCCACAACCCAGTTAGTACTGGGTAATACGATACCCCTTGGTAAGACTGGTTGTCAGACTTTTTGGGCCACATCCTACTTAACGACTGTCAAAGATCTACAAATGACACCCGGGACCAACGGCTTCATGTGCTTTCCGAGGCACGGAGGAAACTCGGTATGTATTGGGTGGTCACCCATCCACAGACCAACCTAGGCAAGCACGGCTTAACCTAAAGATCGACCCGATCTGCTGTTATTATTTAGCCATGAGCTCCTCTCTGATGTTTTTCTACACCGTTTTGAGCTAAATAACGTTAATTATTAGGTATGTATTCAGTATCGATTCCCAGTGATCGACTTTATTTAACAGTTAGTAATGAACACTAACTTATTTAGGAGTGTTTCTTCACTAATTGGTGCCAAATTACACATTACGGTGCAATGGAAACTTTGTTTGCTATGGTGTTGAGTGTGGTAATACTTACAAGACAATTTTTCGGGGACTTAAGGCCCGTCGCCCACACGATCAAGAGTCGAGGTGCAGGCGCAGAAGTGCCCCAGAGTGTGACGTCATTTTATTATTTCGTTTCGTGCGTAGCAACGTATAGAAAAGGGATAGAAGCATAGCCCGCGTGTCGACTCCACATAGATACCACGACTCGACCGTGTCGTGACTCCGCCTCTACTGACCAGTGGGCGACGCGCCTAAGTCTCTCCCTCAGAGGAGTCTTCTGCAAGAGACATGGAAATGTCCGCTTATTGAATTTTGCATAGCGCTCTTATGTCGAAATTATCGCAAATATGTAAAATATCAATATTTTTCTGCTTACTTTAAACGCTTTTTGCTATCAAGTTAACCTCATGTCTAAATATAATTTGATTGGTCACAAGTATTACTGGTTTCATGAATGATGAATGATTAGTAGACTGCCTCGGTGGCCTAGTGATCGCACGCTCGACTGCTGAACTAGAGGTCCTGGGTTCCATTCCGGCAAATTGTTATTGGGTTATCAATAATTTCTCAGTAGCACTCACTGAGTCTGGATTTGTGCCCGGTTGATGACAAAAGGCTCGCCCCCTATTACGTTGGACTCAAAACCTAACTGGCGAAATGTGGGTATACTATTAGGTACACCTCTGCCTAATCCTTCGGGGATTACAGGCGTGATATTATGTAAGGATAAGTAACTTAGTAGGCACCTTATAATGAATTATTGCATGCACACTATTGCACATTGGCCATCCACTTTCTCAGGGTTACTATTAATTATTGAAATATCAATGTTATCAGTGTCGTCACCTTCAAAATCATTAATTATATCATGAAAAAGTCATTCAATGAGGTTAAATGAACTTAAAGGGTGATTTAAATGATTGTAATTCTGTAACTACATACGTGTTACTTGCGCGACTCATTTTTCATCAACATACAACATGACACTGACCTGCAAAATGCAAAAAAACACAAGAAAATTTGAATTTCGCGGGCTATCCTGACGCATCCACCTTAATAATGCAACATAGACATTGATTTCTCGTAAATTCCTAACTCCATTGTTGCCTGCACTTACAATCTAAAACCCAAAAATATCAAGGTCTGTTTTTGTGGAGCGAATGATATCTATGTAACATGATGTAATTTGATTCGATATCCTAGTTTCAATTGCTTGAATTTAGATACTGTGACAAATCCCTCACGATTTAGACTAACGATTTAGCTATTTCGAATTTTCCATTGCACAATTTATCAAGTTCTACGTTTTGTTTGCTCACGTTGTTATCACTTGAAGGGAATGTATTCAATCAAAATATTTTATTCCACATAGGCCTACATGGGCACTTATAAAACGTCGAGAAAAAGGTGCACGGTTCTTGTTCGTCGTTTCCTATGGAGAAGAACCGGCAAGAAACTCCATGGATACTCTTTTAAAATGATTTGGTTTTACAATATTATCTTGGTTACAGCATTAGTACTTAAGTATGGCGGGACAGTGTAGGCCCGACAATAAGTCGTTGTTCACTGCACAAAAAATGTGGGAAACGGGAAGATACTACAGAGACAAAAATAACCTATGAAAAAACTCAAAGCATTTATTTCATTTAGATTAGACCATCACAGGTACTTTTGAATGACAAATAATACAAAAAAAGCGAAGCTACAGTCTCTGTCACAAGGCATAATAACTTAAGAAAGTACTGTAGTTGCACATTCCAAAGCGTAGATCTCTATGGAGAAGAATGGGCAAGAAACTCCATGGACACTCTTTTAAATCAAAATATTGTTACAAATTCTTGGTTACATCGTTCATGTTGCGATTAAACATATATGTGAGAACGATGCAGAAAGACGTGCACATTAAGAGCGTCCAGAGTAAAAGATTCAATCAACAATGAAAAAATAAAGTAATTAGAATAAACCGTGACAGCTAAGAGATGACTAGTCCCAACTGACAGCGCCGTTCACGAACATGACGCATAGATCAGCGCCATTCAACTCAACCATATTGAAGGGAACTAAATGACCCGACACACCCGCCACCATCAGCGAGACATTTGAGTGCGCATGACATTCTCTCAGCCACCAAGGCACATTCAAGTCAATGAAAGATAACAAAATGTAAATTGTAGCCTTACAGTACACAGTACTCACACATGTGATATGCAATTATATACTACTAACATATGGAATCTATACAAAGCAAGGATATTTTACAATCTTCTGCAGCTTCCCTCAATCATTATCATGGTAATCAATTAGTTTGCCCTTATGGTTGTGGAGTACCAAATTGTTGCTTCTATATGTGAACACAATGTAGAGATATAAAAGACAAAAAATATATGTTAGTAAAAAAACCTAGGTTGTGATCTAGCTGTGTTTTCAGTCCATCAAAATCTGTTCAGCAGTTAAGGCTCTATAAGGTCAAAAATAGAGTTACTTTCACATTAGTATGGATAGTAGTTACTATTATTTCCTTTATTCATTTATCGAACATATTTTTAACATATTTAAGTATCTCTTAAAAAAATATAAAAAATAGTAGTCCGCCGGTGTCGGGAGCAGGCTCCAAGCTACCGGTGGTTATGGCTCCAGAGACAGGAACCTCCTCGTAATGCGAGCTGTATCGAGGAGTACTGCCTTCTGAATCATGCCATTGATCCAACCGCCTAAGGAGAACTTCGTAAGATGTTCATCGAGGCTCTTGGCCATAAGGCCATTGGCCGTTACGACAATCTACAGTTACTATATTTTTCTGTGATGTTAATATACTTATTTCACAAATCATTTTTTATCCATAATCTTTGAATACCCATAAAAAGCTGTTTTGATTCTTTACTATTATTATACAAATAATAATTTGAAGATTAAAGCATTAAAAATAAATTACAATCATGTCCAATAACGATGATCATAATTATTACCAAACTCAAACACAACATTAACAAACTCTATCGTAATAATACATCAAAACAATAATCATCGTAACAGTTTATCGATAAATCTTTCCCAGCACTAGCAACAGGAAGTCACCTCGCTTAAGCCTTACTTCCGCAATAGTATGGCGGACTTACGATTTAGGTGGACCTGTATTTTAAATGTATGCGCGTGAGTTGATTTATGTCGCTTCGAGTTATGGGGTTAACAGGGCTGTAGGTCTGTTGTGTGGGCCATTATTAGCTTGAATTAAAAAATATTCACACTTAGTTACATTTTAAAAATTGAACTTGAGCTGTTAATTTTTATTTTTTTACGAAATACGTCGCTAATAGAACTCAAAAAGGGTTCTGGCAGACAAACAACAAAAGTATTACAAACGCGACGGTTTTCTCAAATTACAATGTTCATAAAACTCATGAATTCTTCATGATCATCCACAGGCCGACATCACCCACTGGTACCCATAGGCCTCTCTTTGCTTGTGCCAAGCTCCACGTTCTTGTGTCAACCTCATCGAGTGTATTCCCGGAATGGCAACAATGTCGCCGCCAACACTTCTCTTTCCAGTCCTTGGATGCCACTCGGTCACAGCTTTATTCCACCTGGCATCACCGCGCCTTGCTAGGTGTCCTGCCCAACTCCATTTAAAGAATGAAGAAAGAAAGAAAAAATATTTATTAAAATTACAAAAAAATAAACAATAAACTATAAATTCAACAGGACGAAACAAAAAAAGAAAAAAGTTAACAGCTTGCACGTCGTGACTGTGACAAGCAGGTTACCACTCAGCATGATGCTGTGCTACGGGGGCCCACAGCACAGCGCTGGTTTTCAGTGGCCACCCGTGAAAAAACGTACGTGAACGACGTATTTCAACTAACTCACCTAATTATATGTTGATTCTCATGTTTACGATGAGCCAAAATACAAGAGATATAAGCACAGTATTCGAAATTCAAGGATGCAGTTAATCATTCTGTAAACAAACTGAAAAATAATGATTGTCATTAAACCTAGATCAAGTAAAGATCAGTCGTGCCATAAAGATTTCGATTACTCAAAACCCAGACATAATCTTTATCACGTCATCTATGTAAAATATTACTCATCAGCTGTTTGTATTCCCTCGTTTGTTGACCATCCTAAACTTTATAGTTCTCACCACAGATAAAGCTAAACCTAGATAACGCAAGTACCACGAACCGTATGAAAACTCAGTGCGTCATTCAAATCAAAAGCATTTATTTTCAATTAGACCATCACAGGCACTTTTGAATGTCAAATAAAACAAAAAAAAAGCGAAGCTACAGCCACAGTCACAAGGCATAATAACTTGAGAAAGTACTGTAGTTGCACATTCCAAAGCGTAGATCTCTACGGAGAAGAATGGGCAAGAAACTCCATGGACACTCCATGGACATTTTTTGACTACCTTATACGTCATGACGTCAAACACTATCTAGTTACTATACAAACAAGTTAGACTAAGTTTTTGTTCTTTAAATGTCAAGAATTTAGTTCTTGAGGTGTAACGTTGTTGTATTAAACAAATTAGCTTGCTGCGACAGTGGCCACGTTATGCATAAAATGCTTAAGCCGGACACAAGTAGGTGCTCTTGCGTTATCTAGGTATATCTACAGGGTGTAATAGAAAGGGTACAGTCATATGAAAGGATATGCTGCAGACCATCAGACTGAACAACTTTCTCCTTGGGTCCAATATCGTAAATGCGAAAAAAATATCAGCTGTCTCATACATTTGGGTCGAGTAGGTATTGAATTTTTGTATGGGACAGTCGATAATTACATTAACACACATATCACACACTCACACGCAGACATGTTAATATTTTTTTATTATTGTTTTTTCACATTAATCTAAATTTTGATATATTTATTTACAGTATTTGATATATTTTTATAGTATTTTATATATCCTTGTAGTTAAGCATAGTATTAATTAAAATTATTTTCAGACATACACCTACCACTGCTTGTCTCTGCATCACCCAAAGGTTGAAATTTTATCACTGGCATTAAGTCCACCTCTGTAATTTTGTGCTTGAAGTGTTAAATAATTAAATAAATAAATATTTTTTTCGCATTTACGATATTGGACCCTAGGAGAAAGTTGTTCAGTTTGATGGTCTGCAGCATATCCTTTCATATGACTATACCCTATCTGTTACACTCTGTATATCTGTGGTTCTAACCATGTTCTAACAGATTAAGGCTAAGACTCGTGCTTCAATTAAGCCCTTTCAGTCCTTTAATTAAGTCATCTATTTGTTTGACAACTTTCAGAGGCCTATTCAGTCTGAAATTCATTTACGTTATTATTGGTCTAAAGAGACAGTCTACATTATTTCCATCAAATGATTAAAATTGAGCAAAATTATTAACTGGGAAACAACTTTAATTTTAATGAATTTATTTGTAGAAGTAAATATTATATACATTAATAAATTAAAATAACCTATATTAACTAACTAACTTAAAAATAAACTTAAAAAATGGCGTCAAAAAACTCCTCCTCAACGCTGTCAACTGGTAATGTACCCAAAAGACTGGCGACGTTGCCACGTTGTATGGCAACGCTAAGCCTTTGGCCAAGGTAAAAGCCAGCCCTTGGGTCACGGGAAGAGTCAACTAAACGTTTAGAAATGTCCTTGAAAAGGCTGTGAGCACTCGGACCCCACGGACCTAGAGTTTCAACCCCAAACGGCTCGAAAATATAGTTACCAATAAGGTTACTATATTTACGCCGCTTGAGGTTCTCTGCAGCCGCAGCCGCAGAGAACATATGAATATTTTAATGTGAATAATTGCTGTTTACCTATGGCAATGTATACCTGGGTTGTGGAGGTCAGATAGGCAGTCACTCCATGTAAAAATCTGGTATTCAGCTGCATTTGGTTAGACTGGAAGCCTACCCTAACATAGTCGGGAAAATGCTAGGCAGATCGAACACGTATGGCAATATATCGCACTCAGAACTTGTGCTCATGGGTGCATGTAACGGTCCAGGACTTGTGGGGTACCTATTAAAAGTTAAGTACTTGTAACATTCAATTTTAAGAATAAATGGATCGTTGCCTTGAATATAACCAGAAAATTCACAGTATAGTCCAATGGAAGAAAAAAAAGTCACTCTCGTCTTCATAAAGCTTTTTTTTACGATTCCGTACCAGAGGAGTAACCAAGGGGACCCTATTACTAAGCCTCCGCTGTCCGTCCGTATATCTGTCAGCGGGCTGTATCTCATGATCCGTAATAGGTAGACAGAGAGTTGAAATGTTCACAGAAAGTGTGTAAGGAATAATTAAAATTAAAGGGGGCTCCCCTACTACGATGGTACGCAACCCTTCATGCACAATCCGACTCGCACTTGGCCGGTTTTTAACCCTTCATTGCCAAAATCATTTTTCGATTTATAACATCGGTTTTAAGCACTATTCTTGGTTTTCTGAAACAACTACTACTAAGTACTACCGAACAGTGGCGAAGGTTCCATACAACTCGATTCCTACCGGCTTCCCTTTGAAAACGGGCGCAATCAGTATTCCATAGACAAATTAAAAAATCACATTAAAAAGATGTACTCCGGCTTACTTCTTCAAAAAATTAACCCTTCGCTACTGCTACCGAATACACAGACAGTCTGCCAATTTTTACTCTTATGCCCCTAGCAATAAGGTTGAAAACTAGTCGACCGTCAGTAAACTAGGTTAAATGGGATGTGCTAAACTAATATATAAACCCCGACATCCCTATTAGCTGAGCTATTAGATAGCCGTGAGATCTAGCTCAAAGAGAAGATTGGGTCAAGTCTCCCCTCAGTTACGGGAGGAAGCTGTCAATTTTAAGTGAAATTAACTGCATCAGATTGTCATGCTGTCAAAACCACTTTCGTTTTTAGACCAACTGTCAAAACTATTGTATTTACATAGCATCGCGCCAGTAAATCACGACGGTTAAGACGGTGTACGTTTCGCAAGTAATATTTAAGTCACATGTATAGTGGCGAGCCTATTGTATTAATTTAATTATGAATTTATGACTCATAGCACAGTTCTCAAATTAATTTAAAAAAAAACAATACATTTTAAAATCTTAACAGTTTTATTAGCTATTGCTGCGAATTTGTCTGTGTGTATTTTGTGCTTTAATTTGTTTTGTAAAACTTTTCCTTGAAAAGTAGTAGTTTTGTTGTATTGTATTACATTCTACAGCAAAACTAAATTTGTTTTATTAGAATGTTAATGAAAAACAAAGTTACTGCTAGTTTGATGAAAAAGTCCCATATCTCAAAAACTGACCATCAAATCTTATTCAAACCAATTTTCGTTGAAATTTTTTGTTCTACAATCTTAAATTTTTTCACAATTTTCCTCCTTATACTTTATCTTTCTCTATGTTAACATAACAACTAGTTCAGTAACTAACGTGTAGAAAAAACCGGCCAAGTGCGACTCTTACTCACGCGCACATAGAGTTCCGTAGCACCAAATAATTTAATAAACATATTTTGAAGGCTCATTCATATGTTGTATTGTATTACATTCTACAGCAAAACTAAATTTGTTTTTCCTAGTATGTTAATGAAAAACAAAGTTACTGCTGCAATTTGATGAAAAAGTCCCATATCTCAAAAACCCTTTTATCTTTTTTATTTTATTTTTGTATAAAAATCGTGAAGCGGTTCACAGAATACATCTACTTACCAAGTTTCAACTGTGTAGTCCTAATGGTTTCACAATAAAGTGGCTGTGACATACAGACGGACAGACATACAGACATACATGATGAATCTAAAAGGGTTCCGTTTTTTTCAGAACCTTAAAAAGTAGGCGTAAAAAAACAATTATTAGCCAATGGCATGTTAGTTAAATTTTTTGCAACAAGCACAATTAGTAATACTTTTATACATTATGTGAAACAGGTATTTTTTATTTTAGAATCTACGTATTTACGTTAAGTTTACACCCGTTACTTTCATATATAAAATTGGATAATTCGCAACCCAATCCGTCAATTTAGACATAATGCATATATTGTAGTGCATTACAAAACACACATTATCACATACATTCATCATTTCATTACATTGTTATTTTTATTAAAACACATGTAATAACAATGTAAGAATTGTAAAACAGAGTGTTTTGACCTCAAAAACAGATGTCAAAATATAACATTTCTTCATTTAATAGCATTATTATTTTTTTCTATTTTATTATGCTTAATTAACATTAATTACATAACAGTTAACAAAATGTATGTACATTTAACATTACTGCCGAAATCAGGGTGTGTGGACGAAGGTGCATCTTTGAAATGAAATGATATTAATTTTTACTAGCTTATGTCCGCAGTTTCGCCCGCGTAGCGTTCGGTAATTGTTCCAGGGAAATCGGAATTATAAAAGTTCTATGTGTTAATCTAGGTTATAAACTATCTGTGTGCCAAATTACGTCCATATCCGTTCAGTAGTTTTTGCGTGAAAGAATAACAAACAACCATTAATTTATCTATCCTCACAAACATTCACATTTATAATTGTTAATTATAATTGTAGTAAGATAAATTGGTTGTAAAAACACTATTAAATGTCATAAAAATAACCTTTGTTTTAAAACGAGATGGGTCGGTATTTTCTATCAGACTATTCTGAGAAATAATATCCGAAACAATCAACATAGGTCACAGTTTCAATTATGGTCTAGACATAATGGGTTTAAAAATACTTTTAACTAAGCCGAAAAGCACTGGTCCTCGTCATTGCGATATTTTTTTGTTCTGCACCATACCTGGGAACCTTCTAGTTAAGGAGATATTGGAGGTCAAATTTAAGTTCTTACTTTTTCACATGTTTTTAATCTTAATACTCCATGACCCCGTGCTATTCAATGCATACATCTGCACAATGTTTGAGTGTATTATATTGAGTCCTACCGTAAAACGTGATTTTTCACCGCAAAAAAGAAGTCGTTTACCAGCAATAATTTTAGCAAAGAATTACTTAACTCGATGTACAGAAAGAATGCTTGGTTGACGGCTTCGTGAAGGGCCCGTTTACACCTCGTATAATAATCAAGTCAGTCATATATGAGGACCATGGAGGTTACCGTAGGCAAAAGTATACCTACTACAATACTCCCAGGCTTTATGTTATGATGTTAACATTAATTGTGTGCACAATTCTAAATATCAAATAGAAATGTGGAATATTATCATAAGCTAGAGGTCAGAGGAGACTATGGATGGATTATGGAAAATGGGTAGGTATTTACATTTATCTGGAAGTGTTCAGGGTAACAGTATCAATAATAACCGTCCAAGTGCGAGTCGAACTCGAAGGGTTCCGTACCATCGTAGTAGAAGTAGTAAAAAATTAAAGGGCGCTCACCCTTTAATTTTTTTGTTGTTATAGCGGCAACAGAAATACACATACCCACTGATAGATAGACGGACAGACGGGCGGACGGACAGCGGAGGCTCAGTAATGGGTCCCGTTGGTTACTCTTCGGGTAGGGAAACCTAGAAATGCATTCCTTTATAATTATTAATTTATAAAATAGTCGCTTTTTGTAACTGTATGTGCCTGTGTTGATCTTCTTAAAACCACAACAGATTTTGATGTGGGTTTTACTATCATTTAAATAATTTACTCAAGAAGTTTACTTTAAATAACTTTACGTGTATTATTTAGAAATTTTATGTAGGTAGTATTAGCAATACACCACTGACTACCCCCCCTTTTTATTTTATGATTGTACAGTCCATCCAAAGGTTGGAGTGGGAGATATTGCTATCAGCGATTATACCGCCATTGTAACCACAAATTTTTCAATATTTTAATACTTTTCTGTTTCAATTTTGGTGTACAATAAAATACTGGGTGTAACGGACAGCCGTCCACAAACTGATAGGGTGCATTCAGCTCTTTATTTTGAATCTTATTCCCCCGGAATTTTTCTCCGGAATAATCAATTTTTTTTTCAGCTTTTATTCCTTTATTTCAATGTAAAATTACTTTCCCTGTACGCAGCACTCCATTTATGTCAATAATACGGCTAAAATCAAAACCCAACAATGGATGTTGAAATAATGTAACTCGTCGTCGCGCTTGCCGTTCGCTACGTGCTTTTTGCCACGGTAACGATAAATTGCCTATGAGGAAATAACAAAAATCAAATTTATTGGATTCCCATAACATTCCTGAAACAATTTCTTGTACCGGTCATCTTAGTATGATATACTGAATTCACCCCATCAGTTTGTGGAGGGCTGTCCCTTACACCCTGTATAATATTTTATTCTATTCTATATTTTACGACTAAAGATGGGTGTGATAATAAAAATAAGATTAGCCGGCTAATGTTAAGTGTCGCATTTACCCCTTCGCAACGCCACAAATTACTATAGAATATTGCTGCTTTAACATGGCATGATTGTGTTGCAAAGCAGGAGCAGGTCACTAGTATGTGAACAAAAACAAATGACAGCACTACGCATAAATTGATATCAATAAAATCGTGATAGAATAGATCAAGCTCATTACAAAAAGGTTTGCATCGGTTGAGTATGACCTTTGTCGAGGCGCTATGAGAAGTTCCGTGACTTAGACTTCAGGTGTGGACACGGTGCATAAGAGGTAGCGCATTGAACGCTACGACACGCCATTTAGATACTAACTACAGTCCCGGTAGACATTATAAATGGCGACATGCGTCGGCAATTTTGCTGTCGGCCGGCTAGTTGGCGGCTTCAAATCATTGAAAGTCGAAAAAATATGTCGGCGGCACGAGAGTTGCAACTTTTTGACACTACAGTTTAAGTTTCGCGTGGCAACAGAATGCGTTAGAGTAGTTGTAGTAATCCTTCAACACACTGAAGATATTCAGGAGTCAGACGAAGAAAATTCATTAAACATCACCAAAATTCCTATAGATACTTTTCCTACAATGAAAAACAATTTTCCTACTAAGAAACCAAAGACATTCAATTATTTACGAGCGATAGACGGGACAAGGCGAAGAAAATCGTAATCCAAAACTTGTTACTACTAAGTAACAAGTCGTTCAGTCTAGTGTCATACATATTGTCAGGTAGAATTACGTGTGTCAAAATCGAAAATGTTCGGGATCAAAATTTATGTGTGAAAATATTCCCAATATCCGCTGAATATTAAAAATCTCTCTGTAAGAAACAAATGACTCTCTTATGAAAAACTTTTTACCCGTATTGAAAATCTCACCGCCTTTCGAAAGCTACTAAGGCCGCACCCTGAACCATTTCAATATCGGTGGCACAAAGGGGGCGTATGTAGGCGTGAGAAACCTTCGGAAGACTGTGTGATTGTGAACTTTTACATTGTATGCATAAATTCCTACTTAAAATGACATCATGGTCATTGATCAGTATTGCCTGAATCATCATCATCATCATCATCATTTCAGCCGAAAGACGTCCACTGCTGGACATAGGCCTCCCCCAAGTGAATTGAATTGCCTGAATGGGTATTGGAAAATACTCTATATTAATACAGGGTGTAAACAAACCCTTCACGAAGCCGCCAACCAAGCATTCTGTACTTCAAACTACTTTTTTTTTGGGTGAAAAATCACGGTAGAACTCAATGTAACGCACTCACAGCATTGGATTGAACAGTACGTGGGTCATGGAGGTGTTTAAAGTAAAAATCTTACATTAAAAACATGTATTAAAAAAAAAAAACTTGTGAAAAAGTTGGAACTTTGACCCCCGATATCTCCGTAACTAGAAGGTTCCCAGGTATGGTCTAGAACAAGAAACTGATTACAATGACGGGGAGAATAATTGACTTTCGGCTTAGTTAAGGGTCTTGTTATACCTTTATATTTGTCTTGGCCAGATTTTTCAGATTTGAGATGTCAGCTCAAAACACCTATGGTAAATCAATTTTCATGTTTGATAGAGATTGTCGTAGTCCTAGCTATGATCTTATAACTTCAAAAGTAAAACTTCGCGATTCAAATTATTATAGAAAACATTAGATATCTTTTTTCATTGTCATTCACACGCAACCTGTTTTATGATTCATGAGAAAAATTTGGTAAATTCTCGTGCGTGACAAAATAACGTAACTTATAATGGTGCTTTATTGCCGGTAACTGTTTTAAAACTGTCGATCTTGCAAGACTAGCAGCCTTCGTAATCGTGTAAGCTTTCATTTTGACAGTAATCTTACTAGAACGTTTATTGTGACGGTTGAAACCAACCTATGCAAGCACGCAACGCAGTCAGTGGACTCACTGTAAAGGCCTCCCTCAAACTGCGCCATAACCCGGTCCTAAAACTTTCGTATCCAGACTGTCCCTCTAAAAAGGTCGCCTTTTTAATGTAGTCGGTCCATTTAACCCGGGCATTTTCCATACTACGACTGTCGAGATGGTGTCTACCCCCCAAAGGTTCATTGGAAGACCAGCGTCACACAGCAGCACCTGTCTGGCATGAATGCTGAAATGGACCTTTTTGGCGCAGCCGTGAGGCACACAGCATATACTATATATATATATTTTTTTTATTCTTTTTTTTTTTATTTTTTTTTTATTTTTTATTCTGTGTGCTTGATTAACTGACATCTTTATTCTTTCTTTCTTTCTTTAAATGCGATTTCTTAACTCAGGTTTATCGGTCATGTTGTGGTTTATCGATGTGTCATGTGTTGGTGTGTGCTTACAAGGCTTGCAAGCTGTACTGACAGAGGGCCCACTGTCAGTTCAGCTTGCAAGTCTTGCAAGCTATGTCAATCACTACGGTTATACCCTGGATAATCTTATTTCGGATCAAAACCTTGGATGGGGGACGCAAAATCAATTAGCAAAAAGGGCTATGCGAAGGGCTATGTCATTACGAAAGCAAAATTCACAATATCCTGGTGTTTGTGCGGCAGATACTAAGCAAATTTCGAACTTGCAGACTGCCAAAATAAGTATCTAATTGATTGATGGATCGCTCCAAACGTCGCAGATGTGGTCTGGAACTAATGGATTGAAATTTTTTTCTTTGCGTTAACATTATGACATAAGTATCGCTCTTTTAAAAGCATAATTTAATATAATACCATGACATGCTAATGTTCAACTAAATCGTGGTTTATTTTAACAGTTCCAGTGCCTCTGATATGGCCCGTATGCTTTTGCAATTCTCCTACTAAAAATTACAGTTGTACATTTTGCTTTTTTTAACTTTGCCCCACACTAGGAATTTCTCCTGTATCGTGGGTGCGTTTACAAACACTTAAACTCACATACACAAACAGCCAGACCCGCAACAACTACCTGTAGATCATACAAATATTTGTTCCGTGCGGGGATCGAACCCGCGACATGCAGCGCAGCAGCCAATCGCTCAGCCACAGCGCCAACCGTGCCGTCGAATTTTGTTGACTGTTCTTTCCTAGTTATGATATCGACTGGATAGCATAGGTCGAAAGTTCGAACCTAGTAGCTCCACTATTGAACTGAACCTATATGTACCTATGGTACCTTGCCTTTTCCCAACTATGTTGGGGTCGGCTTCCAGTCATACCGGATGCATCTGTATTTTACATGGAGCGACTGCCTATCTGACCTCCACAACCCAGTTAGTTAGTTAATACCCCTTGGTAAGACTGGTTGTCAGACTTTCACTGACTATCTTGTAACGACTGTCAAAGATCTACAAATGACAGCCAGGACCAACGGCTTAACGTGCTTTCCGAAGTATGGAGGAGACTCGGTATGTAATGGGTGGCCCACCATCCACGGATCAACCTAGGTAACCGCGGCTTGATTGAACGATCGACCCGAGCGGCTGTTATTATTTAGCCACAAGCTCCCCCACAGTGTGTGTGTGTGTGTGTGTGCGAGTCTTAGTATAAGACTCTCACATTAAAAAGAACAGCCACGCCAAAATTACACACACGAACACTTATTAAAATAATTAAAACTTTAATTATACCACATCTACACCCACCAATTTTCTTTAATTATCTCAAAAACAATGACACACCTACCTAATGTCAATGTAAACAAATGTGTCCCAAATGTCATCCACCCAATTTGACATTAGAGAGGCGATCAAGCGAATCGAATAGTTTATCGTGTAATGTCAAGGGGACTACGTGATAGGATACGCTGGTATTTTAGACTATTGTTCTTTAAATGTTTCTTATACTAGGTATATAACAGTTTTGAAATTTGATTTGACTTTTATAGGAATTTGATAGTGAATTGATTTGTGAAAACGCTGCTAGGGAGCGTAGAAGGACATGCACTGACGTTATTGCGGTTCAGATCTACAAATGACAGCCAGCACCAACGATTTTTGTGCTTCTGTTAAAAAAAGAGTCTGCCACGTTAGTGTAGTGGTCGAAAGCGCGATTGTTGATGTCAGGAGGTCTGAGGTTCGATTCTCAGGTCAGGCAAAAGTGTAATTGAGTTTCACAGTATCAGCGGTGGAGTCTGGATTAGTACCCAGTTAATGTCAATACAAGGTGTAAACGGACCCTTCACGAAGCTGTCAACCAAGCATTCTGTACTTCAAACTAAGTAACTCTACGCAAAAGATTGCTGGGAAACGACTTTTCTGTCTGGTGTGAAAAATCACTTTTTACGGTGAAACTCAATGTAACGCACTCAAAACATTGTGCTGTTGGATGCATTGAATAGTAAACAGGCCATGGAGGTATTTAAAGTTAAGTTCTAACCTTAAAAACAAGTACCTATTAAAAAAAAATGTGAAAAAGTTGGAACATAGACCACCAATATTTTCGTAACTGGTTCCCAGGTATGGTCCAGAACAAAAAAAATATCGCAAAGGCGAGGAGAACAAGGCCTTTCGGCTTCATTAATGGTCTTGTTACATCCATTTTACAAAACATGACTGGCGAATTGTGAGTGTACTTATAAGTACACCTCTACCTAGCATTCAGGGATACAGGCGCGTCATTGTGTTGTTATTGTTGCCCAGGTAGCTTACCATGACGTCTTCAAGCAGGAGTAATTCCAGTGTGGGAAAGAGAGGGCGCTAGACGACCTGTATAGCTCATTCTCTTTCCCACACTGGAATTTAAGACGTCATAGTAATCCCCTGCCCCCGTAGCACTTCTGCTTCTTTCTTTGCACTATCTGGATAGTGCAAATAAATCTGTCATTGTGTCGACACAATCTGTCATTTTGTCGATTCTTACGTCAAAGAAATCCTTGTCTACGGTGGTGATGCTACGGGGGCTGGACACCCTAGAAGGATTTATACTGACTGTTTTGGCGATTGTCTTCAGAAAATTCAAGTGCGTAATACTCGCAACCGGTGTGCGACTCTGCGTGTATGGTCACGGTGGTGATGCGTGTTCCTACACCGTGTCAAAAATGTTCCCAGATATGGTCCAGAACAAAAAATGATTGTAATGGCTGGGAGGTCAAGTGCCTTTCGGCTTCATTAAGGGTCTTATTACACGCATTATAATGTATGTTAATTTTGTTTTACGGTCTCTGGTTTAAACGTTTAAAAGTGGGTGGAGGAAAAAAGGCTGAAATAGATACGTAAAAAGATATGTAAGGTATTTGGAAGAAGGTCGAATGGAATGTTGCGCTTTTCCGGCTAAAAAGGTTACTACGGGTTTCCCGTGTTACGTAAAAGATGGTCAAGGAAATACCTACGTTACATAGTGTAGGTATATGGCATCTTTTGTTATGATAGCGATACAGCGCAATGATATAATATCGGTTGTCAAAAAATATAACCATCCCATTGGGCTCCGTCACAGTCGGGTAAGAAGAAAAAATCGTGCCAATTAAAACCAACGTTTAAAAATTTTTATTTCGTCAAATTACCGGTTATGAAACAAACAAAGAAAATGTTCAAGGTAAATCATACCACATAAAAAAATCAATAAACAAAAAATAATTCGGCAAAAAATTACTCGTACTCGGAATATAGGTACTAAAGTTCAGTGACAACTTCCTTGCTACTTTGACAAAGATCATCTCTTTACAACAGGGTTTGGAACCGGTTTAAAAAGAGCGGTTAATTTCGATTAAATACCGGTAAAAATATCGTTTCTTCATTTACCGGTTAAACAAGTGAACTGTTGTTATGTTACTCAAATGATAAAAGTTACCGGTTAGACAAGCACAAACGGTTTTAACACCTAAATTAACCGGTTAATTCCGTAATTCGTAATTTTTTCTCGTCTACGGCACCGTCCAGACCGTGCGAGAGACGGTGGCGGGGGCCGGGGACCCTATCAAACTTGGTTTTATCCGGTTAATTTTCACTATCAAAACCAAAACATATGAAAAACCGGTTTCCGCTTAAGCCGGTTAGAACCGGCAAAGTGCAAACTTTAACCTAAATTAATTTGGGTACCCGTAACGACTGTCAAAGATCTACAAATGACTGCCGGGAAAAATAGTTTACAGTGCTTTCCGAGACAAGGAGGAACTGCCTCGTTGGTCTAGTGGTCAGAAGCGCGACTGCTGAGCATGAGGTCTTGGGTTCGATTTCCGGGTCGGAAAAAGTGTTATTGGATTTTTCCATCAGGAACTCAGTAACAGCCAACGAATCTGGATTAGAGCCCGTTGATGCCAACAGGCTCGCCCCCTTTTACATGACCAAAAAATAACTGGCGAAATGTGGGTGTACTATTAGGTACACCTCTGCCTAACCCTTCGGGGATTATGGGCATGGTGTTCAGTCATGTTAAAGAGGGTTTTGCCATGTAAAGGACGGTCACCCATCCACAGCCCGACCTCGTTAAGTGTTGCTTAACCCTGAAAAAAGCCTGTATCATACGGCTTTATGCGCTCTTCTATCTTCTAAACAACCAAGCAATGCATTTATAACATATTGTCATGATTGCAAAATAAACTATTTTGTTAGTCCATCACTGACTCATAAGGTCAATGTGCCTTCAATGTATCGCATTATATACTTAAAGCCATTTAACGGGCATTGTTCTCGACTCTAACACCGTTAAGTGTATGTTAAGGAAAAATACATAAACAATAAGTTCTTTTGTAGTAAATAAGTGAGAAGGCCTTTGAATCGTTGAGCCTGCCAATTGTATGGCTATTCAAAACTAGGTTACTAATGTGTGTTAACTATGTTAGTATTGTATTATATTCAGTTAAAATTATTAGATTTTATGAAACAGTGTGTTTCTATATAGGGTGTAAACGACCCTTAACGAAGCCGAAAGGCACTTGTTCTCCTCGTCATTGCGATCATTTTTTTATTCTAGACCATACCTGGGAACCTTCTTGTTACGGAGATATTGGGGGTCAAAGTTCCAACTTTTTTTTTAATTACATGTTTTAATGTAAGATTTTTACTTAAACCACCTCCACGACCCCCGCACTATTCAATGCAACCATCAGCACAATGTTTTGAGTGCGTTATATAGAGTCCTACCGTAAAAGATGATTCACGCAAAAAAAAGTCGTTTCCCAGCAATAATTTTCGCGCAGTTTCTTAATTTGATCTACTTAATACATGGTTGACGGCTTCGTGAAGGGTCCGTTTACACCCTGTATTAGTTGTTGGCAACGTCTAACGTCTTGGTTTTTTATTTGCTCTGAGATTA
Source organism: Noctua fimbriata (assembly GCA_905163415.1). Lineage (NCBI taxonomy): Eukaryota > Metazoa > Arthropoda > Insecta > Lepidoptera > Noctuidae > Noctua > Noctua fimbriata. Next base: position 6,396,038 of record LR990934.1, on the reverse strand, counting down.
GGACATGCTTTGTCTAATGATGGCTACAGTTTTGATATCGGTATTTGAATGAATGCATGAATTTCTAACTTTAGTACTTATTAAAGTTAGAAATTCATGCATTCGTAGTGCATTTTTAGTTTACGCTGACTATATTTTGAACCCTGCCAGCTACAACATTTTTATGTGGGACTAGCTGTGCGGCTGTGCCTGGCGACATTCGTCCACGTCAAATTATTATAAAAATATGACTTCCAAATTTGAATTGGATTTTGTTAACAATTTCAAGGCTTTTAATTTTTTGCACGGAACCCTAATTTTCTAAAATATAAGAAGAATAGAGCTTCAGTAAAGTTTCATTAATCTTAAGGTTCAGTTACACTGCACCCTTTAAAAACGGTGGACATAGTTCTCCCATGGAATGTTTCTTAAAACCTGTTAAGTTCACCTTGCCTCGATAGATGGCGTTGTGCATTGACGTCACGTTTCTGAATCGCGGTGTTAAGATTCTCCGCCGTTTGGTTGGGTCTCTTGTACTGAGCGTGTTCTGCTATCTCTGGTTTCCCTTCAAAACGCATAAATCTTTCGCCTTTTACTAAAGATTTCCGTGGAGGGGAACACTCAAATGAGTCTTTTATATTTTTGATATACTCTGCTTCGGCAGAGTTTATATACGTAAATAAAAAAATACTGAATTCAGTATTGACTGTCGTAAGCGTGACTGTTAAGCATGAGGTCTTGGGTTCGATTATCGGGTCGGGAGCTATTAGGTTTTTCCATCAAGAATTTCGCAGTAGCAGACCCGGGATCTGAATTTTTTTTGTGCCCGGTTGAAGGCAAGGCTCTCGCCCTATTACACGGGACTTAAAACAACTGGCGAAAAGTGGGTGAACTATTAGGTATGTACAACTCTGCCATTTTTATTATGGCATTGATTGCAGACAAAGTTCAATTATAATTAAATTTTGTACTATTTTCCATTTCAATTTTTCAGCAAAAATAAGTCAAAGTTCTTTGAAACAGTAACGTTACTCTTAATAAAAAAAAATCATTAAAATTTACACCAATTTAACTAATTTGCTTCTATAGAGGCATCAGAGCGTGGTTCTAAATGATATATTTTTTGTGAGATCACTTGTCTTAGTGAGGTTAAAACTCCGCCCTTGACTGTACCTTTATTCTTTTACATTGTTTTATGACAAAGCAAGGACAATGTCGTGGGCCGTTGAGTATTGTAATGTTTTGTGTCAACGACACGGAAAAAGTCTTTAGTAAAAATGACTGTGTTATGAGGTAACAACCTCATAACTCCGTCATTTCTTAACCGATTTGGAAAATTCTTTTTTAAGTCAAAAGATATACTTCCCGATTGGTCCCATAAATTTCATCAAAATCGGTTCAGTAATTTTGTTTTTTTTCGTCACGTTAATTGCCACATGATGGTGCCTTACAATTATGTACAATTGAACCAACTAATTGATTTAATTAGCTTGGCTGATTGTACAAGCCATAAAATAGCAGCAGCAGCGTATTGGGTTCTGGCATTTGTTAGGCTACTAGGGAAGACATTCAGCGATTTTTTTTTGGCCATCTAGGTAAGTTCAGCGTTTTGGCTTGGCAATTAATGTGTTAAATACGTATTTTTTCTTCTTGGGCTATGTTGATGACATGATGATCTCTAAAAACTTCTAAATACTATCTAAAAATTTATTCATGACAAGAATTTGTGTGGAAGTGTTCGGAAGTCGGTGACAAAAAAATCAATGACATAGTCACCGACTTCCGAAAGTAAAGTTATTTTAGACTTTTTTACTGTTTTTTTTGGAAGTCGGTTTTTTTTCGCAGAATGTTTTTTATTTATAATACTGACTTACATCATTTGAAAAATGTTAAAGGAGTTTTTATGGTTTAATTTAATATTAGTTATAGAAAGAATGTTGTTAACGTAAATGACGGATTGATATTTTGAGTAAGGTTGGATAGACTTTTACGACGACTTTTTTTGACGTTTTTTTTACGTTTGGTTAAAAAAAAGATGCGTGTCAAAAGAATCGGGTATAATTTATATTTTTAATTAAAATCTATCTTTTCAAAAGTAATCCTCGATAGTTGAATCATTTCTTAACCTTGTATTATATAAAATAGTTATCAAGTGATTGGTGCATGCACAAGTTCTATTTGCAAACATATCTGATATATCGACTATAACTGATAGTAAGGCGCATTTAAGTTTATAACTTCCCAGAGAGGAGAATGTGTACTGCTTCTGCCCCCGTAGCATGACCACCGTAGACAAGGATTTCTTTGACGTAAGAATCGACAAGACAAGAAAATGTTTAAAAATGGGAACATCATATTGGCGGTGCATTAATAGGCCTACTAGGAACTGTGACAATATTAGAAGTGGAAAGTAAAATTATCAAATATAATGTGCATTTATGCCAAACTAATAGTGCCAAAAATAAAGTGTAACAAATCATGTCAGTTTGTTAATAACATTGGTACTTAACTGGTATACTCTTCATTCCAGGTTAAGGATGTCACTAGCAGCGTCGTTCGCTCAACGATGGGCCCGTGACAACCTGACCAGAGAACCGTCTCCCGAGGAGCTGGTTGTGCTAGGTCTCTTCCCCATCACCTGTGAGGGGAATGAAGTCGAAGCAGCCAAGAGGGCGAGGAGGTATTACACGGCGAGAGGGCCGGGAGGGCTGACGGAGTTGTGGCATAAGAGGCACCCGGATGATGAGGAGATTCTGTCTAGCTGTCAGGATGTGTGAGTATTGCTGTTTTAGTAAACATTTTTACGTTTCAGAGTCGTGTAATTGGGGTGCTTTTGGTACCACAAAACTCTAACAGAACATTTATACCCGCTTGATTACGTAAGGGGTTTTTTTTTTGCGAGAAATTTATGACGGAACTGAAAAGGTCACTAGTTGTTTTTTTAAATATTTCTCACAAAATATTTTTTGAAGGTTTTTTTTTAACCTGTTATCCAGAAGATTGTAACTCTTTGTTAAATCTAACCCCACAGTTACACTACAGCAAATCAAGAAGGCCTTACTTGCCATCACACCTGGTAAGGACATCAATAAAATAATGAATTATTCACTTTATGACAAACGTAGTTAGCGTTTGATTCATTGAGTGCTTCCGTCACTAATTTGTATTCTTCAGGGGATTCGATTTGACGGTGATGTACAGGAAAACTTTACTAAGTAATTTATGTTAAATGTTTTAGCAAATTATCCTTATCGGTGACTACAATCAAAGACAGGTGACTCTACCTAAGGAAAAATGTGTTTTAACTGTTTTTAAATTATCACCCGCAAATCAAATATACAAGGTGCAAACGGACCCTTCACGAAGCCATCAACCATGCATTCGGTACATCAAACTAAGTAACCCTACGCAAAAATTATTGCTGGGAAACGACTTTTATTTTTGGGGTGAAAAATTACGTTTTACTGTAAAACTCAATGTAACGCACTCAAAACATTGTGCTGATGGATGCTTTGTATAGTACGGGATTAGTGAAGGTAGGATAGGGAGGATAGGGGGGATAGCGGGGGGAAGGACATATAAATAAAGTTATAACATTTAAAAAATTGTATTAAAAAAATACTTGAGAAAAAGCTGGAACTTTGACCCCCAATATCTCCATAACTAGAAGGTTCCCAGATAAGATCCAGAACAAAAAAGTGATCGCAACTACGGAGAGAACAAATGCCTTTCGGCTTCGTTAAGGGTCTATTTACACCCTTTATGTCTGTTTTCATAGAAAGCACTCGCCAAGCTTTCACCACATATCAATCATCAGAAGACATCGTGTGACTCTTTACAAAACAAACATAACATAAGCTCATCATCATCAACAACCCCCGAAGGATTAGGCAGAGGTGTACCTAATAGTACACCCACATTAATTTCGCCAGCTATGTTTTTTAAATTCCATGTAATAGGGGGCGAGCCTATTGCCACCAACCGGGCACAAATTCACACTCCGTGGCAGCTGCTTTAAAATTCTTGATGAAAACACTCAATAACACTTTACCCGACCTGGGAGTCGAACCCAAGACCTCATGATCAACAGTCACGCTTGCGACCACTAAACCATCAAAGCAACCCTCCGTGACCCTGACTCTTCCACTCCTGATAAATCCGTTCTGGATCTGCGTGGTATACAGACAGGGTGTAACTAGAAATTACAGCCTAAGTCTTCCTCTCGTAGATAAAAGACATATGGCCCAGCAGTGGGAACAATGTCATGATAGACCATTTGTATGCCAGAACGAATATAACGTAAGTGAAAGACCGAATGAGTGCGATGAAAGAGATGGTGTGAGAAAGGAGTGAGGCAGAACGAGTCTGAGTGAAATGTCAGCTATTTGAATTGAAATGAAACGTGAGTTACAGGAACAAGTTGTATTTATTGGTTCTCTAATCCGAAATAATAAATTAAATAGTCTCACGGGATTATACCTCCGAAATTATAATCTTATGTATTAATCCAGGTTATTACTATCTGTGTTCTAAATTTCATCTAAATCCGTTAAGTAGTTTTTGAGTGAAAGAGTAACAAACATCCATCCATCCTCAGAAACTTTCGCATTAAACCTAACTAGCTGTTGCCCGCGACTTTGTTCGAAATTTTGACCAGTACGAGTGAGAAAAAAAATCTAGTGTGCTTTTCTAGACTATAATCTATGTGTGTGCCAAATTTCATGCAGATCCGTTTAGCCGTTCTGGCGTTATTGAGTTACAAACATCCATCCAAACTTTCGCATTAATAATAATAATAGTATAGATGGTAATAAGATGTGAATCTACGACGACCATAATATTCTATCTTTGTCTAATATCAACCATTGAACTGCTTCCAGATACATCGTGCCACTGCGGTGTCGCAGCAGCGGGGGCAGACGAGTGACCCTGGTCCGACTGCCGGCTCCATCAATACAGGATAGACCTTTATCAGCTAAGGCGTTACTTGCACGATGGCTGATGATATTAGACATCAGGTACTGTCCTATACCTTTTTAATGATTCATAAAGCAAGATGTGAAGTATGGCTATCTGCCCAGGATTAAATAGTCTCTTAATGGTCAGATGTACAACTCCGGACCATTCGAACCATGAGGCTCACTTTCCACTAAAGCGCAGATGAGCTGGGCAAAGAGGAGGCGTGCAATATTTCGCCTTATTGCAGGGGGATACGAAAGACGCGATGTTAATTTCAACCAATGAATTACTTATTACTTAGACAGGAAACGGGATATTTACCATGTTTACTATTTTTGTCGAGTTCCCGATATTTCGGCGCTGTTGCAAGCACCATGATCACGGATAAACTGAAGTTATTGCGGGTGGGTGTTTATGAGCAGACAAAATACCACATTACTACCACAACACCACACCACACCACACCACCACACCACACCACCACACCACACACACACCACACCCACCACATTATTACCATATTACTTCTTAGTTGATTTCCGCATATCTACTCTCAGCTCCGTTGCGCCTTTTTTGGAAAGACGGGTTCCAGAATGATCGTGTGTTTCGTTTCCACAAAATAATTGATGGTCTACCAGAAACTCTTATGCAAAAACGTCACAAAAGCAAATCCTATAAAATTTCAATCATTATCAAAAAACAAGAGCCACTAAACGGCTAGCGTCGCATCGGCTTAGAAAGGATTCGAACGGATGCGGCTACACCCGATCGCGTCGGGCAGGATGTCGACGCATACGATCGGCTCCGTACCGTCGCTTGCAGACGTATCCGTTTCTGCGAATAGTCAAATAGTTCCATTCCTTACCGTGTTCGATCCGAAATGATGATGATGTTTTTGGATCGGATTGGACGACACACACAAGGTGTGTGTATTTAATATCGTTTAAAGATTGTATTATCTGATGCTGCTATGCGAGCCGTTTAGTGGAAATCATCCTTCAAAGGCCTCACATTAACCTTATCGACATGACTCACAGCCAAGTCAATACAGATAAATAAATTCTACAGAATATAGGAATATAATCAGTTTATAGAAAGAAACAGAAAACAAAGAGCCAGTGTGAAGTCTAACAAAGACTGTGACTACTACAATGGAGTCTTTTGTTAGGCACCAGACTGTTTGTATATCATTTCGTCTCGTCATAGTGGACCTTTAGAACGTTCGTTCAAGTTTACTTATTGAATAATACCTAATGTACTTGTTGTTACACATTTGGAAAAAAATATTGGTAGATGACACTAAAAACGGGATATTTACCATGTTTACTGATTGTCTTAAGTTCCCGATAATGAACGGAATGTTCCCGGTTCCCGGTAATGTTCCGTTTGATAATTTTAGTGACCATGATAGTTTAAAAACTTATATGTGCAGAATCAGATGGTTTAAATACCTACCAGGAATAAGACCTTTACTTTCGTTGTGTGGAGGAGCTAATGGCTAGATAATAACAGCCATTCGGGTCGATCTTCAGGTTAAGCCGTGCTTGCGATGGGTGACCACCCATTACATACCGAGTTTCTTCCGTGCCTCGGAAAGCACGTTAAACCGTGGGTCCGGGCTGTCATTTGTAGATCTTTGACAGTCGTTACAGGTAGTCAGTGGCCCGAAAGTCTAACAATCAGTCGTATCTAGTACTAACTGGGTTGTGGAGGTCAGATAAGCAGTCGCTACATGTAAAATACTAGTATTCATCTGCATCCGGTTAGATTAGAAGCTGACCCAACATAGTTGGGAAAAGGCTAGCCAGATGATGACTTACATTTTGCGGTGGATTGCGAAAGATTCTTTGTATTAGTTTTTTCTAATTTTTTTCGGTGATCTGTATCCTCAGGACCTTCCTACTTCAGACACCTTTCTCTATTTAAGTTTGTGCATATACCAGTGAAAAATTCTCTATTTAAGATTGTGCATATACGAGTGTAATTATGATTATATCCAGCAGTAGAGTGCGATCTAGAAAATCTTTGACAATTTTTAATACAATATTGCTTAAGCGAAAGGAGTATGTATAACGGGTTCTGTAGTTTATGCTTACCCACATGGAAAAAAGCCCTAAGTTTATGCATCTTTGTTTACCTATTCCAGACTCCGTGACGACCCAACTCCTGGTGAGGAAGTTATCTTCATAGACGTCAGCGATCTCCAACCAGCGCACATCAAGAACCACTTCAGAGGCACCTACTGGAAAGATTTCGTTTGGTGTATGAAGGTAATGTTAAGATTATCACTGCACTATATTTGAAGAGATGGATACATAATTAATAGTTAATAAATAGATTTAAAATAACAATAATATTGTAGATGTATCCAAATGGCTACCGTGATGGTGTGTTTGATGTTGTTGTTGTGTGTGTGTTGTTGATATGTTTGTGTGGGAAAGTATCACAGGATATCGAAAAATTTGTCCGCATCGCTGTCAAGGGAAAAAGTGCTCCGAAATAACGAATTTGGTAAAGGTTTTTAAAGTAAAGTAATCAAATCAAATCATTTATTTACATACGATGTAGGTATTGTATAATAAAGTTTATTTATTTATTTATTTATTTATTTAGGAAAAACAAACAGTAACATATTAGACGTTTAAAATAAGGCTTACATTGAAAACTATGATAAATATGCTACCCACTACGTTTTCCACAGATTACTTTAAACACTTAGTAACTAGAGAGACATATGTATAAGATGTAAACTAAAATAACAGTTATAACAATACTATGTGATGCACAATATACAAAAAGTTGCATAAAACGGGCATACAGTACATATTTTAACATGTGAATACATATTTCACATCACATCACATCACAATGGTCAACTGCCGATCCTTAAGAATTGCACAAATTTGCTTCCTGAATAGGTTTTTATTGAGGAAAAGTATGTCGATTAAGCTAAACTCATTGTTGTAAGTCTCAACCAAGCGATGAAGAGGTGAGCGCGAGCCAGCGTTAGATTTACAACAGCTCGTAGCAAACAAGCGCCGTGCGCGCACCTCACGTACGAGTACTGTTCGAGGAACTAGGTAACATAGGTTCTTTACTAAATCAGGACAATCAAATTTATTGCGGCACACATTAAACAGAGTCATAACATCTAGGAGCATTCGTCTTGAGTGCAAGGTAAGGATATCATATTTCCTAAGAAGTAAGTGGTATGAGACTTTTTTCCGAAAACATCTGTAGTTTATAGCACGAAGGTATTTGCGTTGTACCAGCTCCAAAGTATCATCATATTTTTTGTATAGAGGGTTCCATATAGGTACTGCAAACTCTAACTGTGGCCTAATTATGGATTTGTATAAATGCAGAAAGGTGGAGGGGCGACGAAATTCCGTAGATGCTCTCATTACAAAACCAAACATTTTGTAAGCCTTACTAACTATTGTATCTATATGAACATCTAGATGTAGCTTTGAATCCAGCTGAACCCCAAGATCTCGGATAGAAGTAACTTTATCTATAAATGTATTAGCGAGACGGTAGTTAAATTCAGTTTTATTTTTCTTTTTGGTAAACGTTATAACGTGACACTTTGGAAGACTAAGATAAAGCTTATTGGAAAAACAATAGTCAGAAAAACGGTCCAGATCTTGCTGGAAATCAATACAGTCTTGTTTATTTGAAATTTTTGAAATTTGTTATTAAATATAGTGAGCCGGGTACATTCTGCCTGAGTTTTGGCATGCAAAATTAAACAAATAATGTCAGTATCAATGAAATTATGAAATGACACTTGGCAACACGTGTTTATTATTATTCATTTTATTTATTCAAGTAACAAGGACTCATCAATACATACGAAATCAATATAACACAAATGACACATTAAACAAACACAATACATTAAACATACCAATACAACACAAAACAATAAACACACAAAAAGAAATATATTTATGTTGACAGCCGACGACTGTGGGTGACGTACAAATCACTGCAGCGTCTGATGAATTGACAGTCGAGCCAGTCAGTTAGTCAGTTTATAATTATAATAATACTAGCGACCCGCACCGGCTTCGCACGGGTGCATTATATATGTATACAACATTAGTTTTAGTATATGCGAATCCTGAAACACGTGTCTAGTATTTTTATGTAAAGAATCTATTTACAAAATTTCAAAACTGTATCATGAAAAATCACAACGCTATAAGCTTGTTCTGTTATCTGGTTGTCCGCACAAAAACGTGGTCACCACGCGGTGCGCACGCCTCCAGCGTCGTCTTAGGCTCATTGATAATAATAATTTGGCAGTAAATACCTAAATTATTGCGATAGGTACTTAGTGTCGCTCGGTGTCCAACTGTAGCCTTTTTTAAATATTTTTGGGACAAAATATAACATGGTTTAAAAATTATTAGAATCGATTCAGTTACTTATTCTGAACAAACTATGTTCCGGTTTCGCAAATACTAAAAATAATGTTATATAGAGGTGTTACAAAGATTGCAGGTACAAAGTTTTGTGGGAGTCAAGAATCCAAAGTAGGATGGACTCCTGGCCCCCTCGCCGAGATTGGGATTATCACAATTTGTAGAACGTAGGACTATTGTCAGTGCCGGATGAATCCAGTAGCAAGAATAGCAATTGCTACGGGCCCCGCGCAAACAGGGCGGCCCCGCGTATCAAGACCCGTTAAGTGTTTATTTCGATGCAAGGGTCGTTAACCTGTCGCTGCTAGCCTATTAAGAACCGTTTATACAGAAAGTGGGCAACGTCGCAAATAGCTGTCAAATATTTCGCTGTTTTGATTAATTTTGCAATATTACTGTATGGAAATAAGAAATATGGCTAACTACTGAACTAAAGTATTGATTATGAAATGCAATAATTATTATCGTAACACCGAATGTTTATTTAGTTTTGGATCTAAAAAAAGTATTTCGAAACTTTCCAAACGCCTTTTTACACCTAAAACGGTTACAACATCAAATTCAGTGTTTTATTTGCTATTCATTATTAATATTCTAGTTCACTAGATAACCATATTTCTTATTTCCATACAGTAATATTGCCAAAGCAGCAATTAAAACAGGTAAATATTTGACAGCTATTAGTTACGTTGCCAACTTTATGGATGAACGCTCTTAATTTATAGAAAATGCTGAAAATGAAAAATAATGTCCTGTGACTCATGGTATATTAATATACTTCGCCTGGTATTCTCTTCCCACGATGGCCTAAGACTACATCACGATAAGTGTTACCATTAATTGTCCTTTTCAGTAAATTTAGGGACTTTCTCATTTAGTGAATGAAAATAAAATAAATTACTAACTAGCTTAACTATTTAGTAACTTATGTGATTCATCTATTTAGTTTTAAATTAATTTAAATATTGAATTATTAGTTCATAATTGCTTTGTTAAGTTAAAAAATGCATTTTGCTCGGGTAATTCAATCACACCGTGGCAACACATCGAGCGCATCGCAATTGTTGATGTATTCTTTGGTCAATCACGTGACCCAGCTGTCACGGGAAGAGAATACCAGGCGAAGTATATTATTATACCATGGTGTGACTACTGGATAGTTTCGTTTCAATTTTTGTATGCAGACTGGGGATGTCATGAATTAAATACGCAGTTTAATTTATTGTTGGCGCCATTATTGTTGGTATCAATGCAGATTCTTTGCTCAACAAGTAACATTTAATTAAAAGTATCAAAAAACCCGACTACAAATTGTATTATGTACCTATATATTTATAATCTCCTTTTAATTTTTTTCATTTTGATACCCTCCTCAATAAAAAAAATATTACCGACCTACAATTTAGCGCCAAAAATCCGCCATTTTTTTTTTAAACACCTGTCTTAGTACACTAGGGTTTTTGAGACGAATCTAATGTTACCGTAATCGTCGAAATCCGTCCAGTCATTTGGAACATACGAGGTAATAGAAGAAATTTACAAAAAACAAACAAACATACAAGATGCCCGCGAAAAACATAACCCTTCCTTGGCAGTCGGGTAAAAAAATAGCAGAAAACTTCTAACCTGTAATGTCACAGACGGATAATAATCAAAATTACAACACTGAACACACCGGTGTGACGTAGAAATGTAGCCAATGACTTACTCTAGGCACCAGGGACAGCTCTAAGTCCGTGCCTAAGTCTAGCACTGGACCGTGACACGAGCTACTTACTGATGATGAAAACTGTGAACAAATAAGTGATTTAACGGATTTCTTTGACAACAGCCATTACAGAATAATCTGGTAAATGTTTACATATCTAGTGGTCGCAATTACGACTGTTGAGCATGAGGTTCGATTCCCGGGTCGAGCTAATTGTTATTGGGTTTTTGCATCAGGTATCTTTCATTAGCAGTTATGGAGCCTGGATTTGTGGCCGGTTAACGTCAATATTCTCGCCACCTATTAGGTACATGGGTCTTAAACAAACTAGCGAAATGTGGGTATACTGGTACAGCTCTGCCTAACTCTACGGGGATTACAGGCGTTATGTTATGTTTATATGTCAGATAGTGTGTCAAAAGATAACAACCAACATCTTCCTTATCCGTCTCCTGCACAATCATATTGGCATGCTTTCATTCTTTAGTATAATTTTACATCGCTTAGATACATGACATGTAATATCATCATCATAACATCATGCCAGTAATCCCCGAAGGGGTAGGCAGAGGTGTACCTACAGTACACCCACATTTCGCCAGTTATGTTTTAAGTCCCATGTGAGGAGGCGAGAATAATAGAGAATAATAGAGAAGTATGGAAGAAGAAGACAGGCTGCGCCGACCCCAAATGAATTGGGATAAGGGCAAGAGAATGATGATGATGATGTGAGGAGGCGAGCCTATTACCATCAATCGGGCACAAATCCAGACTCCATGGCTGCTACTGAGAAATTCTTGATAGAAAAACCCAATAACACTTTGCCCGACCCGGGAATAGGACCCAGGACTAAGGTCCGGTGGTCTAGTGGTCGCAAGCGCGACTTTTGAGCATTAAGATGCTCAAAAGTCGCGCTTGCGACCACTAGACCACCGAGGCAGTCATTACATGTAACATTTTCAATTATAACACCCTTGTATTTATTTCTTTTTCAGACAGCCTACCCCCAGCGTATCTCCGAGGTCCACATAATCAACACGCAGCGTCTGAAGACGATGTCCCTCGTGCTGCTCCACATAGGACTGTACACTTTGAGACGCAAGGTGGTCCAGGTGCATGGGACATTGGGCAGCATCGAGGAGGCGCTGGGTTCAGACCGGTTTCCTGTAGATGGGCTGCCATATGAATATGGGGGGAGGGCTGGGACGATGAAGGATCTTAATGGTGAGTTTTTTCAGGAAATCCGTGTTTTAGCTCATTACGGACCGAGCTGAGGGTGTAGAGAGCAACTTAGACTTAGTATGTCCGACGAACCCTGGAAAGCTAGTCCCTATTATCAATCTTGCTTGCCTTATCGATGATTCCACATATTCACACGAAGCGCTTTACATCATTTATTATGCGCACAGCCAAAAAGTGGAATTCCCTGCCTGCGTCGTTGTTCTCAAGTTCATATGACCTCAATCTATTTAAGTCGCGAGTTAATAGGCTTCTTTTGGGTTAGCTCGTTCCATCGTCGACCTTATCTCTGTCCTCAGGACTAGATTGAGGTCAAGAGTAAACCCATTAAGTATTAAAAAAAAATAGTCTTTATTTACTCTGGCCTTCGTATACACCATATATAGTAATTTGGAAAAATAAAAATAGGAACAACACTTATTTGTTTTCTATATCTAAACTTAAATTATAACTTAACTAATCTTAAATCTATACTAATATTATAAAGCTGAAGAGTTTGTTTGTTTGCTTGAACGCGCTAATCTCAGGAACTACTGGTTCGATTTGAAAAATTATTTTAGTGTTGGATAGCCCATTTATCGAGGAAGGTTATAAGCTATACAATTTTACACGGACGAAGGTCGCGGGCAACAGCTAGTAATACATATATTCCTTTTATTTATTCGTCTTGTCAGCTATCATTACTTAAACTTGTCATCCTCTACGCCATCTCGGGTGAGATGGCGTAGAGGATGACAAATTTCACAACAGCTAGGACGAAGGGATTGCTTACAATGAACATTCACCTTTTTTTTAATAAGCCTTTATAGCTGTTTCCAAAAATAAAAGTAAGATTTGTTACTGACGATCAGTTTTTTTAATAACAGCTTGTCCTGCTTTGGCCTCCTCCTCTGTCCTATCTCTGTCTCATGCAATTCTGGTCCATTCTGGACCGGCAACTTTTTTGAGATCATCTTCCCAGCGTTTCATTTGTCGACCTTTACTTCTTTCACCATCCCTGGGGTACCACTCTGATATTATTCTAGTCCATTTCTCATTTCTCTCTCTCAGCACATGTTCTGCACATTTCCATTTAAGTGTTTTGCATACTTTATTCACATCTCTAAGTTTAGTTCCATTTTTAATTTTGTTTAATATTATTTTATCTTTTCTTTTTACTCCGATAACACACTCCCCACTCACTTCTCTCTATTCAATTTTGACATACTTTTATTTTGTTAGTTAGTTTTTCTGTTAATGACCATGTTTGACAACCATATGTGAACATTCATCTGAAATATCATTATCTCTTTCCTCAGATGAATGGACAAAGAAACTCCTATCAAACTCAAAATGGCTCCAAACAGAAGAGCGCAAATTCTACGAGACAGATCTCAAGCCCGAGGCGCGTGCGCGCTTGCGTCACCGAAGCGCAGTCCGAGTTCTGCGCGGGCGCATAGGATCCTACGACACAATGACCAGAACGCACTCGTGCAGATCCTTGCATCGGCATGACCATCTGGATGACGGCATCCATGGTGCTTATAGGATTTTAAAAGTGAGCAGTGATCGAAGTAGTAAAGTGGATTTGTTTTAAAAAAAATATTATGTATAAAATTGATTGTAATAAAATAAAAGTAGATTTTAATACGGATTACCTACCCTTAAAATGTCACATAATCAAGGCTGGTTTACATTTGAACAGTTTTGACAGTGAAAAGTTTACTACCGTTAGTCTAGTGGTCGCAACCGTGACTGCTGAGCTGCTGAGGTCCTGCATTTGATTCCCGGGTCAGCAAATTGTGATTGTGGATTTTTCCATCACGAATTTCTCAGTATCAGACACAGTATTAGTACAACACATTTATATTAAACTGACGTTACTAAAAAAAAAGAAATCTAATCATTTATTAACAGATCTTCCAATCCAAAAAAAATCCAATTCTAAATATATCATTGTTCGTCAAGACGTTAGGAACAATATAAGTTGAGCATTTTGTATTCAGTGCCGAAGAAACTTTAATTACCTATAACTTTTTTGTAATTTTAATAAAAAATATTTTTAATACTCAAATGTACGACCCTGTAAAATGATTAGTTTAGTTAATTGTAAAGATTTTTTGATACCTACTGTGATTATTGAAATAAAAACCCCTTTTTTTGTATACTTTGTGTAGTTTTATTCATTTATATACGATGTGGGTACACTGTTTAGCCTTTTCAACCACAAACCGTCAAAGAAACCTTATTCTATCTTAGATTTATTATTATCTTACGTTCAAACAAGAAAGATGTTCCATGAAATACATAAAAAAGTTACGAAAAGATCAATGGTTATTTTCCTTTATATGTATTATCTGTACATACATTGAAGAAATTGAAAAAAATATTATATGGGGGTCTTTGTTAGAGCAACAGAAGCCAAAACAACAGTTTTTAGAATTTTTGTCTGTCTGTCTGTATGTTTGTACGCGCATCACCCAAAAACTACTGCATGGATTTGAACGCAGTTTTCACCGCTCTACTGCTAGATGCTTAACTTAAAATATAGGCTGCATTAGAAACTGTTTTGGACCCGATAGGCACTGTGCGAAGCAAGGGAGGGTCGCTAGTAGTAACTACAAGCGCGACAAAGCTAAACAAACCAATGTAACTGATTCTATTGAAACGCTATACCTCCCTACCAATTTGTATTTAAGTAGCACTTCGCCCGCGACTTCATCAGTAAAAATTGTTATAGCTCAGCTAATATGCATGGTATAAATATAATTTGTAGCCACGAATAATATAGCTTTTTGCCAGTGAAAGAATTTTTTAAATGGTATCTTTAGTTCCGGACATACTTACAAAAAAAAAATTCCTCATTATAATATTAGTATACAACATTATTTTTAGTATATGCGAAACCTGAATATAGTTTGTTCAGAATAAGTAACTGAATCGATTCCAATAATTTTTAAACAATGTTATATTTTTCCCAAAAATATTTAAAAAAGTTAAAAGTTGAACACCGAGCGACTTTAAGTACCTATTGCAATAATTTAGGTACCTACTGCCAAATTATTATTATCAATGAGCTCAAGACGACGCTGGAGACGCACGCTGCGTTGTGGCCACGATTTTGTGCGGACAACAAACAGAACAAGCTTATAACTTTGTGATTTTTCATGATACAGTTTTGAAATTTTGTACATAGATTCTTTACATAAAAATACTAGACACGTGTATCAGGTTTCGCATATACTAAAACTAATGTTGTAGATTACTTTACAAACAAATAAAATGATCTTATTAGCTTAGCGGTTTTACTTTTTGTTTACCAAGTAACATAAGTAAATCACAATTTTACCGCTGATGATAAAAAATAATTCCAAGAATGAGCTTCAGTAAAGTTTTATTATTCTTAAGATTTAGTTACACTGCACCCTTTAAAAAGGGTTACTAGTATGTTTCTTTTAAACCTGTTAAGTTCACCATGTTCTCGATAGATGGCGTTGTGCATTGACGTCATAATTCTGAATCGCGGTGTTAAGATTCTCTGCCGTTTGGTTGGGTATCTTGTACTGAGCGTGTTCGACAATCTCTGGTTTCCCTTCAAAACGCATAAATCTTTCGCCTTTTACTAAAGATTTCCGTGGAGGGGAACACTCAAATGAGTCTTTTATATTTTTGAAATACTCTGCTTCGGCAGAGTTTATAGACTTAAATAAAAAATACAGAATTCACTATTGACTGGTCAGTCTCTGCATGGATTTGAACGCAGTTTTCACCGCTCTACTGCTAGATGCTTAACATAAAATATAGGGTACATTAGAAATAGTTTTGGACCCGATATGTGCGCTGTGCGAAGCAAGGGTGGGTCGATAGTAGTAACTACAAGCGCGACAAAGCTAACCAAACCAATGTAACTGATTCTATTGAAACGCTATACCTCCCTACCTATTCAAGGGCGGATCCAGCTTTCATGTCAAGGGGAGTCACATAGTTGTAATCTGGTCTTGGCAGGCTCGAATTCCATCACAATCTTATGTCTTCTCCCAAAACGAGTTATGACATCCTTTACTTGAATGGGTATGCTTTTGTGAACGTGGAGAAAAGCCAGTCCAGTTAGGCGGTCTTCTAAGCCAAGTTTTGAGCTTCTCCCATCGCTACAACTAACTGGTAGTGTAGTAAATACATAAAGATTTTCGCCTCGCTGTCATTGATTAAATTTTGCGCACCTCATTTCTGCGTGACTTGGAAAGTTTCTTTTATAGCTGGAGAAACTCCTCAGTTATTTCCTCCACAAAGGAAACAAATCGCTCCTGAGATTCATAAGGCCCGATGTTCATGAAAAAATATTAAAATTATAATTTTTCCCAGTCCAGAGGGGGGGTCATGACTCCCATGACCCTTGATCCGCCCTTGTTTGTTTGTATTTAACTAGTACTTCGCCCTTGACATCGTCCGCAAAAATTGTGATAGTTCGGTTAAATATACATGATTTATAAATATAATTTGTTACCATAGCACCCACGAATAATATAGCTTTTTGCCAGTGAAAGATTTTTTTAAATTGGATCATTAGTTCCGGAACCTACATACTTACAAACAAATTTTACCTCATTATAATATTATTATACATTACTTTACAATCAAATAAAATTATCTAATTAGCTAAGCGGTTTCACTTTTTCTGTGGATGGGTATATGAGTAGAGGAAGACCAAAGAAACGATTGATGGACTGTGTAAATAATGATATCAATCAATCAATCAAAGCATTTATTTCAAATAGGCCAGTTACAGGCACTTTTGAATTGTCGAAACAAAGACAACAATGAAAAGTAGCTACAGTCCCAGTCACAAGGCATAAAAACTGTAAAAGTACTGTAGTTGCCCATTCCCTAACGTAGATCTCTATGGAGAAGAACGGGCAAGAAACTCCATGGACACTCTTTTAAATCAGAATACTTTAGTCAACCATATCATACTTTAATCAATAATCAGATATGGCAAGAAAGGAGGTGTCTGATGAGATGACGAGTAATTGAGAAGTATGGAAGAAGAAAACATGCTGGGCCAACCCCAAATGAATTGAGATAAGGGCAAGAGAATAATGATGGTTTCACTTTTTCTTTCCCCAGTAACAAAGTAAATCACAATTTTACCGCTAACGGTAAAAATAATTCCAAGAATGAGCTTCTGTAAAGTTTTATTATTCTTAAGATTTAGTTACACTGCGACCTTTAAAAAGGGTTGCTTAATTCTCCCCCTAGTATGTTTCTTTTAAACCTGTTAAGTTCACCATGTTCTCGATAGATGGCGTTGTGCATTGACGTCACGTTTCTGAATCGCGGTGTTAAGATTCTCGGCCGTTTGGTTGGGTCTCTTATACTGTGCGTGCTTTGTTATCTCTGGTTTCCCTTCAAAACGCACAAATCTTTCGCCTTTTACTAAAGATTTCCGTGGAGGGGAACACTCAAATGAGTCTTTTATATTTTTGAAATACTCTGCTTCGGCAGAGTTTATAAACTTAAATAAAAGAAATACAGAATTCAGTACTGACTAGTCAGAGTAGTCAGTCTCGCAACAACTAACTAGACTGGAACGAGGTCGCATCGCTCCAGTGTAATGGTCGTGAACATGAATGAAGTCTTGGGTTCAATTCCCGGGTCGGGCAACAAAGTGTTATTGGGTTTTTCTGTCAGGAATGTCTCAGTAGCATCCACCGAGTCTGGATTCGTGTCCGTTTGATGACAATGGGCTCTCCCCCTATAACATGGTACTTAAACATAACTGGGGAAATGTGGGTGTGCTATTACAGGGACACCTCTGCTTAACCCCACAGAGATTACAGGCGTGGTGTTATGTTAAGAATTCAGTATTTCGTTAGTATAACAACCTGTCCTATTGCCATCGACTGGGCACAAATCTCCGTGACTGAGAAATTCGTGATGGAAAAACCGAATAACACTGCCCGACCCGGGATTCGAACCCAGGACCTCATCCTCAGCAATCGTGGTTGCGACCACTTGACCAACGAGGTAGTAGTAAATAAAATACTGTTTTTAAAATAATAATAATAACAGTTTTTTAAAATAATAATAACACTTTTCTTAATATCATTTTGCTCTGGACCATACCTGGGAACCTTCTGGTTACGGAGATATATGGAGGTTCAAATTTACACCTTATTTTTTAAATACAAGTTTTAATGTTATAACTTTACTTTAAATACATCCATGACCCCTTTACTATTAAATGCATCCATCAGCACAATGTTTTGAGTGCGTTACTTTGAGTCCTACTGTAAAACTAATTTTTCACCCCAAAAAAAAAATTCGTTTCCCAGCAATCATTTCTGCGTAAAGTTACATAATTGATGTAGAGAATGCTTGGTTGACAGTTCATGAAGGGTTGGTTTACACCTTCTGTTCTTTTGTAAATGTTTATCGTCGGTTCATATCAAATTTGTCCGGTTATAGTTACAATAATGGCTGGCTTTAATAACAAAAGGTTTTGAGTTTACCTAAAGGCCTTTGCACACCACGATTTTTTTATGCACTGACGACGCGCGCAGAACGCAATCAAGACGCTCAGCAAACGCAAGACTGAAGTCACGTTGTTACTTTTGCACATGATTGTACCGCTAGAAACGCGCGTTTGTAGCTATGCATCGCGCAGAAAGCGGTGCCATTTGGAACCACAGTATTACGATGGCGTCGCTCGAGATAACTCTGCTTACGATTGAAACACGATGCAAGCGCGCATTTGAATCGATACAAACGCATGTTAAATTGGCATTTGTATTGATTCAAACGTGTAAAATTTTCTAAAACGTGTTGATAACGCCCAGAGGACGTGCTAATAAAAAACGCGCGTTGTCAGCGCATCCAAAAACGTGGTATGCAAAGGTCCTTATGTTCAGTTGGTTCCGCACAAACACGAGTCTGTAATATTTTAGGTAAGTAACTGGGAGCAAAGCTTTCGTGCCAAAATAAAATAAGTA
The DNA here is from genome assembly GCA_905163415.1 of Noctua fimbriata. NCBI lineage: Eukaryota > Metazoa > Arthropoda > Insecta > Lepidoptera > Noctuidae > Noctua > Noctua fimbriata. Next base: position 6,376,755 of record LR990934.1, on the reverse strand, counting down.
CAAACTCTCAACAGCACGAGACTCATTGTTACCTTGCACCCAAGTTTAAATAAAAAAATATCCGCCCATTTTTCATGATCAGTCGTGTATGAAAATATTTTTAAGTAAAAAGTCAGACGTTTTGTTTGGATTTCATTTTTTTAGTTTATTTTAGGAGCAAATTGAGACAAGTCTGGTGGGGTCTTCATACTTTTACACAACTCGACTCGACCCGACTTTTTTTTTAAATCTTTGTTTAAAGCGTTTTTTCGCTAATGCGAATATGACACTTTTAAACATAATTTAGCGATTTTACGTGCAGTAAGGGCCGATTTACATTAATCAAGTAGTGACTACAAGTACAGGCAGGCGCATTACTTTGTGTAATTTATACTGCTCTCAAAATGGTGAAGGTAAACATGGTGAGGAAACAGGCATGTCCTAGAACTAAGAATCCGAAGACACGTGACATTCGCCAGTCAGCACTAGTTACGCGTGTGGGTTATAACCCGTTCCCTGTCGTTGAGAGGATTGAGTATTATGGTCTTCCTACTCCTCCGCTAGACTTTTCTGATTAATTTCGTTGCGGGATCTAAGACAGTCAAATTGTTTCTCTGGGACTTCGTCGAGTTTCTTTGTCCGGCGCTTTTCTGGTGGTCGCCACTGTTGATTCTGGCTTTCAGGATTTACAGTAGTTTGGGAATAGTGTGGCGGGCTTGTTCCAATAAAACAATCATTGAGAGGATACTTGTGTCCCAGCAGTGGGAACATTTTGGGCTGATTAAGCTAGATATTGCATAAAACCTACACAAGAACTGGCAAAAGGCCAAACCCTTTGGGGATTACGGGCGTGATGTTATATTATGACAATACTTATTTACGCTTGTTGTACATGATTAAAATACTTTTCGTTTTTCACAGATATAAATCTAGTTATTGGGTGTAAAATACCCTTAACGAAGCCGAAAGGCATTTGTTCTCCCCGTCATTGCGATATTTTTTTTGTTCTAGACCATACCTGGGAACCTTCTAGTTACGGAGATATTGGGGTCAAAGTTCCAACTTTTTCACAAGTTTTTTTTAAATACTAGTTTTTAAAGTTATAAATTGACTTTAATTACAATGACCTGTTTCCTATTCAAAGCATCCATCAGCACAATGTTTTGAGTGCGTTACATTGAGTCCTACCGTAAAACGTGATTTTTCACAAAAAAAAAGTCGTTTCCCAGCAATCATTTTTGCGTAGGGTTACTTAGTTTGATGTACAGTACTTGATGTAATGCTTGGTTGACGGATTCGTGAAGGGTCCGTTTACACCCTGTATACCAAGTTCGGCTAGCTCTTAACATTTTCATTCATTTTAAACTTTGTCGCGAACCATTTTCGATGTCAAACAATGCTTTCCAAAACCCGAAGCGGTAGAGTAATTAGCAATGCAATTCATGCCCATACACAAAGCTTTTCGCCCCACAAAGTGCGCACGACTACAAAGCCACAAGCAATATAGAACCCGTCCTAGATTCATTTGTACCCGAACGAATACTGGGGCAACGGGTTTAATAATTTCACACCCCGGACCGCTTTGGGGCGAAATGTAGACGTATGTTTGTGGCGAGTAAGCCGCATGCCGTTACAATTTATTGTGCACCTTGCTGTTGTATTGTATTATTCTTACTTTTTCGAGTATGTAGCTAATGAACTAGTATAACATAACGAAATATCACGTTTTTGTACATTACAGAAGAGGGAGAAGCATTGCACATGAAAAAATAAAAAATAAAATGTTTATTTCAGACTAGGAAATGTCCATATTTTTTTAGTAACAAATTAATTATCTTGAGACTTTGCATTTTATATAGGTAGTCCAGATCAGATGAATACGGATATAAAATTAAAATAACTTGAACACATTGATATTTTTGCATGTGAACATGCACCATTTTTCAAAGTTTTTTTTTTGTTGTAGGTACACATTTTTTGTATTTGTAACCTAGCGATTATTTTCACTGTTATGTTTCTTATAGTTAATCTGTGAACAGCGTTGTGGGCTGCAATATTGTGTATAAGTTTTGTGTATTTCTTATTTCTATGTTTTATATTGCAGCTGTTTGTTGTTCCTTTTGAATAAAAAAAAAAACTTTGACTTTTGTAGACTCCGTCTGCCACGAACAATTTCCAGACGGAAAAACTCAATTTCATTTTGCTCTATCAACAAATCCAACCAGCCAAATGCTGAGCATAGTCAATTCGTCACACTGGGTGTCAAGTCTCGGTGTAAGTCAGAATACCTCTTCTTAGCGTGTCGTTGGCAATCTCAATTGTGGCGGACCAAAACTGATGTACTAGCAGTCAGAATACTGAAAAGCGAACCTTGAAAGCACTAATGTGCTTTGTCATCAAACACTGTTTTAAGCTTTCACGGTTTACAACTAAACTTATACTGTCACTTACGGGATATCTTGCGTGATTGTTCATTATTTTGAGCCCGCGATATCGACCCCGATAACCCGCGATCATGGCGCTTGCAACAGCGCCGAAATATCAGGAGCTCAAAATAATTAACAATCACGGAAGATATCCCGTAAATGACAGTATAAGTTCTCATTATATCTCTTTTCAAACACCAGTAAACAAAACCATAGCATAAGCATAGCATAATCAGACTATAATGTTCACACTGCTGGGACACAGGCCTCCTCTTATAAAATAGTATTAAAGGGGTATATTATATTTAAAAGCAGTATAAAAATAAATCTCTCTAGATTTTATAAATCCCTGTTTACTGTGGTCCTGACCTGTGCCTGTCGTTTGATCTGAATTAGTATTCGCTGTGGTCTGTAAAGTTGAATGAAATATCCAGAGGACTTTAATAGAGAGGGAATGGGCCATAATCCACCACGCGGGCCCAGTGCGGGTTGGTAGGTAAAAAAAATCAAGAAAGAATAATATCACAAAAATCAAGCAGCTAACGGCGTATAGCAGCTGAAACGTGCGAAATAAAACCAAGATGGCCGCAATTCGGGTGAGTACTTGTCTGATTACAGCCAGTGAAAGGGGTGTTCAGATGTAACTGTGATCATGTGAGTGCAATTGTAGCTGTTATATCTTTCGTACGTGACGATTATGTTGTGTGTGGACTATGCTGAGAATATGAAGTGAAATATGGAAAATGCAACTGCTGACCTAGGGGTCTTGGGTTAGATACCCGGCTCAGGCCTATTGTTATTGGGTTTTTTATATCAGGAATTTCTCAGTAGCAGCCACTGAGTTTGGATTTGTGCCCGGTTGATGGCAATAGGCTCGCCCCCTATTACATGGAACTTAAACATAACTGGCGAATTGTAGGTGTACTATTAGGCACACATCTGCCTAACCCTTCGGGGATTACAACCGTTTTTTCTGACGATGCGACTACGGACAGTCAAAATCTTCAGTAGCGAATGTACAAACATCGTCTTTCTGCTCTTTTCGAATGTTACTTGGTGTTCTATTTTCCATTGAACCCTAGGTACTTATAAGAAACTAAATAAAATAAAACAAACGATAAACTGTGCGTCATGTACTGTCCCACATCGCTGTCATCCGGAAACGTTCCCTAACAGCATTGCCACGCTGAATGGAAATGCTAATTCCGCCGTCTATTCATAGTAAGTGTCGACCAGTCAGAGAGAAATTACCTTGAAAAGGAGACGCGCCCTCGGGCTCCACCTGACCTGTCAGATAGAGGCTGCCTGGTTCGTCTAATGGTCGCAAGGTACACGTAAAAGAATGGGTTCGCAGGTCGGGTCAATTATTTTTAGGTTTTTCTACCAGGAATTTCTAATCATCGGCTCAGAATCAAAGTCCCCGGTTGATAGCACTAGGCTGCCTCCTTATATCGGACTAAAATATAACTGGCGACATACAGGTGTGCTATAAGTACACCTGCCTAACCTTTTGTGGATAACAAGCGTTATGTTCTATTTTAACTCGGTATGCTAAGCTAGTTTTTGCTACCTCACAATTTCGCTACAAAAATGCCAGTCTTTTCTAACGGTAGCCTTCTACTGTAAAATAAAGCAAAATGCCTGCAATTTGTATGAGTGCATCTCATTATATCTAGTGAAAGGAGACTTCGGACGAGCAGCTAGCGCTGTAAAGTGCTGCAAATGTTTGAGGAGCTGGTTTATATGATACGGGTGCGATACGACTAGACGATTGATCGTGTGGTATAAAGAAGTAGTTTACTGCGAATTTATTAAGAAAACAAAGCAAATGCATAAGGCATCAGGAGATGAGTACGAGAGTGAAGTATTTTAGACACTAAATTAAAACGCTTTATAAATAAAAATAACGAGTAAATCCTTAAAAAAAATACTACGTATCACTGTGCGAGTTGATTCATTGCGTATTTTTGAAAGAAAAGGATTGTTTCGGAAAAATCTTCTAAATTCTAAAAGTAATCTACATGCGTCAATTTTATACTGGTTAACTTCAAAATAGTTTTATAATTTTCAAGCAAACTTTACAAATATAGAAATAATCCTTCCCAAATAATTCCGTTAGTGTGTATCGGGAACAGAATCGAGTTGTGAGTGACAGTGGTAGCGGTACCGGGCGCAAAACGCGAACAAGAAAGAGGGTAGATCGATTTGTCTGCTCATAAACACCCACCCGCAATAACTTCAGTTTATCCGTGATCATGGTGCTTCCAACTGCTGCGAAATGTCGAAAACTGAAAACAAATAGTGAACATTTTATTTCATAGGTATCCCGTTTTCAGTCTTAATGATAACGTTAATGACCATACCAGTTTAATAGTAGGTACACACTTGTATAACCTTTTTTTTTTTTAATAATTTTATGTCAATTTTCAAAACATAGCGCACAACCTAATTTTTAAGATCGTGTATGTAATTACTACCTATGTTTATGAATAAATGAAAAACTTATACATTCAGGGTGTAGGAGACAGCCCCTCCACAAACTGATGGGGTGAATTCAGTATATCACACTAAGATGTCCGGTACAAGAAACTATTTCAGGAATGTTATGGGAATTCAATAAAGGAGATGTTTCAACTATCCAATTATTTTAAGTTGGCTTTGTTTGGTAGTAAAGCACAAGAATATACACTTGAAATTGCAACACACAACAAAAACCCGTCATGATGGCGGTAAGCTGTCATGTTGATTGATTATTGACGTTTGGCATGTTTATTTCTGTCATATTACATTGTAAAAGAGAATCACAACGTTAGTCATTTAAGTAAAATAAAAAATACAAAAATCTAAAGCGAGGTTGTTAAAAATAACTCGAGAAATTCAAACAAACCGAACATCTAAACACAGTGACAGTAGACAGTTCACGATCTATGATCAATGATCGATCTATGGTTTACTGTCAATATTTTTTAACCATAGAGTACCTAACTAAATTGTTGAGACACCATGTTGAAAGTCGATAAAAATAATTGATAAAAATATTAAATGATTACAAGAAAAGTATGCATTTAAGCTATTTATCTGTATTTTTCCCGAATTCCACGGAATTGTCTCGATTTTTCGAGGTACTGTACACATACTGGGCCCGATTTGAAACATCTCCTTGGATTTGTTTTATTTCCTCATACACAATTTATCGTTACCGTGGCAAAACGCACGTAGCAAACGGCAAGCGCGACGACGAGTTCGATGAACTCTGTAGCTAGGCAGTAAGTGAACGTGAAGTTGATTTCACACATCGTTCGTTAGAGTATTTCAACACCCATTGTTGGATTTTTGATTTTAGCCGCATTATTTACATAAATGGAATTCTGCGTACGGGGAATGTAATTTTACATTGAAATAAAGGAAAAAAAAACAGAAAAAAAAATATCCGCAAAATAATTCCGGTGAAATATGTTCAAAATAAGGAGCTGAATGCACCCTGTCAGTTTGTGGAGGGCTGTCCCTTACTACAGGATGTAAGGGACAGCTAATAATTCACCAACATTTGTTCGTTTTTTTTTTATCCAAGCAGTCGTACCGTCTTAAGAATCGCAACCACAAATACATCGTTTATAAAAAGTAACAGTTGGGGTAATGAGCACTGATCCACGAGCCAAGCGCGTTCACGTACTTTCTAATCTGAGAGTAGAGGCACTAGCAACAATGCTAACGTTGTATAATTTATACTTAGCCGTCACGCTAGTAGTTCCCAAAAAAAATATGGTGCTTGTTTTTTTGTCGTATTTACTCAATGATATTGAGAATGATAAAGAAATCTGAGTTACTAATTAGTTATGATAATCATCATCATATTCCTGTCCTTGTCTTATTCTATTTGGGGTCGGCGCTACACGTTTTCATCTTCCATTCTCCCCTGTCAGACGTCACGGCATCATTTACTCCTTTCTCTTTCATAATATCATTCCTCACACAATCCATGCATCTTTACTTTGGCCTCTCTCTCCCTCTCTATTCCACTTTTCATAATTAGTTATTATAATTAGTCTACATAATCCTAATTACGAAAAATAAGCCTAAGTAACATACTCAACACTGATTTTTTTCTGCAAATTATCTGAACTCTGGAAGCGTAAAAATATAATTACTTCGACTGTGCCACGCAATCAAAATAAACATAATCTTGATACTTTTGCAAAATTTAAAATGTATGTAAGTTACTAATTAATGTACTTACCAATTAGATAGGTACTATCAGACTACACATTTAGTTAGATCATAACTATATTAATTAAAAAAGAAGTAAATAACGGCAACTATATCATTACGCAATAGTAAATAGATACTTACCAAATTGTATTATGACATCCGACCCTTTCTTCTAAAATTCTTATTACAAGTATATAAAGTTCCGAATCGTTCGGCAAGAAAATTTCAAAAGTCATAACTTTTGTATTTTATGAAGTTCTTATTGTAAAGGCGTAATGTTGATATTCTTATGGCAAGTAGGTTTTAGGGGTAAACAGAGGAGCAGAAGTATAAACAAGTAGCAAATCGGTAAATGTTGCGCACGCAACGCTTCACGCACTAGTAAAGAAATGTAGGGTGACCAGTTGGTGATACGCATTTAATTTAAGGGATATTTTACTTAAAATCTGCCAAAGACTGATAAGACGTTAATTGCAATATAATTTAAAAAGTACGTATAGTAAAAATGCATAATTTTATGTAATTTTATGTTTTTTTACGGCTAAAAAAACAGACGCCTTCTTCTTCGAGTGTAAGTTAGAATCCTTCATGATCAGGAACAGAACTTAAGTTACTCTGTATTCTATTAATAGCTGTCTACAATTCGTTTACCTTTTTTTTTTATTTATCACTTATCTCCTCCGAGAGCAAAAAAACATGAAATCAATTTTGTACGCGTATTTTTCAACCCCTCACATTTGTACACACATTTGTCACATCTGCATGTAAGTGAAATGTAAAACTTTTTATACCTCATTGTAGAACGCAAATAAATGAATATGTAAGTACACAGACACACCTGCTACTCGATCCATAACATTCTCTTGACCAACCCCAGGACTATCCCACTTACACCAAACTCATGGACACCCTAATGAAAAACTGTATACCATAGTTTATTGCGACGCCGCCAAATTTAGCAACGATTGCGTCATGTGCATCCGTCTTGTACACACGTACTCATAAACAAACGCATTAGAAATCGCGATACCAAGCTTTGTTACAACTATTAAGAAATTAGTGTAAATACAGGATGAATATCGACGCACAAATGGTTACCACATGTTCAGTACTTACATCATTCCGAAACCGCCATCCCTTCCCACATAGAAATTTTTCATGGATAATTTTAAAAAAAAGTGCTGTTTCCTACAAAAGTGCAATACCTACACTGTATTTTTTTAATTTTTAATCACCGATGAAAAATGTCTTCGGAATTATATACTGAACATGTACGTAGTACGTTCACCGTGTATAAGCAATCATTATTCAAAATATTTATTCCTAAACTGTCAAATGTTCTAAAGTGAAGAGTTTTTTGTAAAGGAGCTTGACTAAGGAAGTGCCACCTTGATGACGCTGAGCAGACATCCTGGGCCTCAATTCTGTTATTACAATTGTGTCAGAATAGTCTATCATTGATTTCATAATTGTTGATTTTGACAAGTTAGTAGATTAAGAAGAAGATTAGATTAGAATCTTCTAATATAATGGCGTCATTATGACTTTCCAATGGTCAACCACTGACACTCCATTGAAAGAAATGGTATAGAATGGTAATCTGATAAATAATATGTAAAAATGTATACAAATGAAATCTGGCACGAATAAATGTTCTTTAGTAGTAGTTTTTCGAAAATCATTTCTACTAACGGGTTTTCTAATAATGGCAATACGCCAATGTCATTATAACACAATTCTTTTACGAGAACATTGACCGATTAATGATCGAACATTATGAATTTAGCAGATTACGAACTTTTTGCAAAATAGCAATGGGATCATGTTGGAATGACGCATTTATAAAATTGCAGACTTGGGCCCCGTTATCCTGTGATTTTATGGCTATACAGGGTGTTTTTTTTAAACGTGGGCAATACTTTAGGGGCGTTTAGTACTCATGAAAATAAGTAACTTTTACTAAGGGACCGACTATGAAATTGCGAAAAAAATATCAGCTGCTCCATACAAACTCGAAAAAATGTAGGCAACAGCAGATTTTTTAAATCATATTTCGTAGTTAGCCCCATAGTAAGAGTTGATCATATTTATGAGTACAATAATATATAATCCTTTGAAATTAAATGCGTCAATTTAGTATTACAGAAAGTAAGAAAAAATATTTTTTAGTCGCAAGGATATGACGTGCGTACAAAAAAAAAAGTAAAAAAAGGATACAAAGCATATCAAATATTTATAAATACAACAGGACGGAATAAACAAAGTTAACAGCTTGCACGTCATGACTGCGACAAGCAGGTTACCACTCAGCATGATGCTGTGCTATGGGGGGCCCACAGCAAAGCGCTGGTTTATAGGTAACCATAGGCAGTGGTGACTACTACCCATCAGGTGGAGTACTTGTTTGATGGCAATTCAAATACCTTCCAATATAAAAGTATAATAAAAGCGTAACTGAATAAATTACTTGCTTGCTAAAATCTTAAAAATTCAGACATATTACGCTATTTGATACCAAACCATTCAAAAAGTTATTCAAATCGAATGCAAACTAAAAAAAAAAAAATTATATAAACTGAATCTTAGAGCATACTATAAACTTGCATTAAGGCTCAAATAGGAAATAATTAAAAGAGTATAACTGTTAAAATTTTAGAATGGGCAATGTACGTTACAGCTAATTACTATTACTAGATAATTACAGAATTAAACACATATTTTGCTAATTAGAAAGACCACCTAATGCATTATTTTTTACTTAAAAATGTATGATTTAGTGAAGAAAGTGAAAGTCCTTTTTTTGCAATAATTTCATTATCCTCAAGCATTTTCTTACTTTGAAATTGTGTTTCAACTTAGCCTATCAGACGATACAATGTAAGTTCCGAAGACAAAATCATCTGACCTCCTAATTTTAATTATTGATCTAAGACTTGCAGTAGTCAATAATTATTTTGAACAATGACCGTTATTTAGTTTAAAACAAAAAAGGAAATTCCATGAAAACGATTGCTGCCATTTTTTTACCTGTGGAAATCCTCAATGGATGTCCTCCACCGTGGGGCCGGCGGAGGGGTCTGTCAGACTCCTTTTGACTAAAACCACACGGCGTACATCCTCGTTACTTCTGGCTGGGCTGCGGGTGCATACTTGCATTCTCCACAATCACCCCAGAACGTTTGTAGGCTAGACTAACCAAGACTGACGTTCTGTCCTGTTGTGCACCAGAAATCAAGCCAGATTGTATCTTCGTGTTCTCCACCAAACAAAAGCATTCAACGTTTTCACCTAACCAGCAAGCTGGTATATCATAATCAGCCTATAATGTTCCCACTGCTGGGACACAGGCCTCCTCTCTATGAGAGGGAATGGGCTATAATCCACCACGCGGGCCCAGTGCGGGTTGGTAGATGTCACATGTCTTCGAATTTTTTGTTCTAGGACATGCCGGTTTCCTCATGATGTTTTCCTTCACCGTTTTGAGAGCAGTGGTGATGAAATAAATTACACAAAGTAATGCGCCTGCCTGGGTTCGAATCCACGACTTACTACTCGCAAGTCGGGACCGCCACCACTGGGCCACCGCTGCTCTCAGCTGGTATATCAATATTCATTTAACCAAATGGTTTCCCATCGCTATCCGTTAATACCTACCTACCTATCTCTATAACCGTCTCATTCCATTCCCCTGAACTTCAGTCCCGTCCCATAATAATGACAATTCTCCAAATACCCACATTACGGCACCGCAATAATCCTTGATGCGGTTTCGGTGCGGTTCGCTGCGGGGCAAGTGCGTCGTACGCAACGCGAATCTAACATTAGTGGCCAACGATATTTCGACAGAGTATAATCGTTTGGTGGTACTGTTTCCATTTACATACGACATGATAATGTGAGCACAGTTAAAATCGCCTGGAATACGATTTAATAGTTCCACTGCATGACTACGACATCTTCGCATAAAACGAAGATTAAGCCTTCATCTTAGCGCTCAGTATGTTCTTGTTTATTTTTAGCTACATGTGAATACAAATCTGACTTAATGTTGTCTCATTATATTTTCCTTCTTTAATTATAATAACACCTATTATAAAAATACCCTTAACGAAGTCGAAGGCCACTTGTTTTCCCAGTAATTGCGATTATATTTTCGTTCTGGACCATATCTGGAAATCTGCTAGTTACGGACACATTGGGGCTCAAAGTTTCAACTTTTTATCGTTTTTTTTTTTAAATACAACTTTTTATTTTGTAACTTTACTTCAAATACCTCCATAGCCCCCGTACTATTCAATGCATCCATCAGCACAATGTGTAGAGTGCGTTATATTCCTATCGTAAAACTTAATTTTTCACCCCAAAAAAAAGTCATTTCCCAGCAATAATTTTTGCGTAGTTACTTAGTTTGATGTACATAATGCTTGGTTGAAGGGTCTGGGTAGAACTTGTTTTTCATTGACTTGGATCCAAATAACATTTCCAAAGAAATCTCATTTTGTTGGGTTACAATTAATGCATGCTATTCCATACGTACCGACTTTAAAGAGAGCAATTAAAAAAGTCGTCAAGCACCAATATTTTTTGTTTTTATTAAGAATAACTTTTTCTTATCATAGAAAATTTTTTACGTATTTGTACGTTCGGACACGTTAATCTCCTAAACCAGCCAACTTATTTCAATGTATGAATGTGTAGGTTTTGACCACCGACGAAAACTGAGGGGTGTTATTAGTTTAACGTGTGTATCTGTGAATCGTGGCAACGTAGCTTCCAAACGAATGAACCGAATTATCTTTATTTATCGTTAACACTAAAAACAGGATATTGACCATATTTACTTTCATCATTATTCAGCTTATCCATGATCATGGTGCTTGCAAGAGCGTCAAAATATCAGGAACTCAAAATGAATAGTAAACGTGGTATAAATCCCATTTTTAGTGGTGTTAGTGGCCATGTTAGTATTTTTTTTTTAACAGGCTTGTTGGTCCCACTGCTGAACAAAGGCCTCTCCCATATCCTTCCAGGTACACTTCTCCTGCGCCACCTCGAACCAGCTTATAATTATCTTAATTTAGTTTTTTATTATAGAATTCTAAAAAGTAAACAAAAATATTCTTCACAACTATCTAGTATATCAATGGAAACAGTTTGTCCGAACTAGAGGGGGGACATCGCACCACTATGACTCACCTCTATTAGACACTTTCTGGGCATTACGGTTACGGAATGCATTACTTGTTTTATTGTGCTCATGGCGAAATGAAAATGACTTGTCAGTTTGTAATTGTATTGTTGACAAAGCAGGTGTATTATGCTGATATACATAAATAGTAAGATGAGAATAAGGAAACAATTATTCACATAACATCAAGCCTTTAATCCCCGAAAGCTTACGCAGAGGTTTACCTAATAGTACACACACATTTCACCAGTTATGTCTTGACTGCTACTAAGAAATTCCTTATTGAAAAACCCAATAACACATTGCCCGACCCAGGAATCGGGTATAAATTACACCTCTGCCTAATCCTTCGGGAATTACAGGCGTGATGCTATGTTATGTTAATTAAATTACGATCGCTTAAAAGTTCATCTCCGTTAATAGATTAAACCTGTTTAGTCAATCTTCTTCCCAGTCTGTTATTGGCAATCTTTGTTGAGTTATACCAGTTTTATTTTAGCTCCATGTATGGTAACTTCAGCTACGCTCATCAAGTTCCTGAAATGTACAGAGATCAGAAAACGCGGGCCACAATATTCGGTGTGCTATCATTTGTGGAGCAATACTACATTCAGGGACCTCGAGCACTACGCGGCCACGACTATGACTTGTCGCATGACCGGCCGGCCATCTTGAACAAAACTGGGCGGACGGCTGGTGGCGCGAACAATCTTTCTTCTGTGGCCAAAAGTGGTCATAGCCGTGTAGTGTGCGAGGTCCCTTACACTCCAGGGTAGAGTCTGAGTACGAATTTCTACCAGAGAAGATTTATTTTTATTAAAATAACATAACATAACATCACACCTGTAATCGCCGAAGGATTAGACAGAGGTGTAACTAATAGTACACCCACATTTCTCCAGTTATGTTTAATAGGGGGCTAGACTATTTCCATCAACAGGGTTCAAATACAGACTTCGTGGCTACTACTGAAAAAATCCTGATGGCAAAACCCAATAACACTGCCCAACCTGGGAACCGAACCCAAGACATTATTAAAATAATACTAACGTAACACTCTTCTATTTAAAATAGGTAAAGTTTGGCAAGTATATCAGTTACAGAAACGTTTTATGTAATATTTGCAGTTTGCTCGGACAGTAATTTAAAATAATATACGCTTTCACCATTTTTTATGCGTTACGCTGCCATGATACTTAAAATATTATAATGCATAGCTGCCTAAATCACACAAACATGACTTCATAAATAATTTATTACTTTAACGATAAAAAAATTGTAGGGGAACAGTTATATTATTATTTCGGGGGTGAAAACAATACCTACCCCTTGCAGAATACATACATACATAAACTCACGCTTTTTTCTCATGGGAGTAAGCAGAAACCAGAGAACGTCCTCGTTAATAAATCAGGTCATACACCCACGCCGGTTGCGAGTACACACGGAGACATATCAAGCTTTAAATTACCAGTATAAAATGGCCTCGCTTTTCGATACAATGAGATATCCATATAAACTGGTTTTCTTTAACTTGATTGCTCGCCATGCATACCTTGCAGAATCAACTAACAAAATAGTATTGGTATACCACAGCCATAGAAAATTGATACATCAGAGTTCCAAGCTAAGAATCGTATTTCTATAGGTCATTTAAAGATAAACAATTTAAAAAGTGATTTATATTACTCAGGTCTAAGCATCGTTTACGAAAAAAACTTTAAATTTAACGTTCACAACGTTTGAAACGTGATTGTACCAGCCCCCGAAAAGGTTTACCCACATAGGGGGTTTTGATCGGGTTAACTTTTAAAGTTTAGTGAAAACCCCTTAAGTAATGATTAATCCATATTATAGGGTTGACCAGTCTATAAAAGATTTAATTTTTGTACATAAAAAATATGCAAAAAAGTGAGTTAACCCACGCTCGGTGCTTTATCTCTTTCATTCTGGTTAATCAGCAATATTTAAATGGTTAACCCGTTCGAGGTGGCGCAGGAGAAGAGTATATATGGAATTATATGGGGGAGGCCTTTGTCCAGCAGTGGGACATTCAAGGCTATTGAAAAAAACACCCGTACTTTATAAGGGTTAACCCGTATACTGGTTAACTAAACTTAGGGGTGATAGCCAATAGGTATACCAAGTTAACCGTTAACCAAGTACTCCTTAACATCTTCCGATTCGATTTAAAGACAACTAAAAAACTAGTAAAGCAACTAAATTCTAAACTCATTTTTGCTTTCAACAGCTTCCTGAATATTTAACCCAATTGAAATATCTACACAGGTAAATAACAATGGTTATTATTTTCAAGCAAATTATTTCAAAGAAACGCGTTGATGTCTTTTCTACTGCAAGCTTTTGCTGAACATTCAACTTTAATTTTGAAAAAATTCACCAATTAGTTTATGGATTTTAAATAAATAATCCTAAAAAAAAGCAATTTACAAATTCTCACCTTCTTTAAACAATATCGTATTATGTACATTACATACAGACTACAAATAGAACTAAAATAGTGATAAAAAGAAGACTAAAAGTAAGTACATATATACAACGACGACAATACGCAGAGGCACTTAGGTGTCAAAGTACTCGTCCGCATCGCTGTCATCTGGAAACGTGCCCAGAAGACTTTTAATTCTTGGGCCAAAGAAAGAGACAGGCCTCTGGTCACGCGAAGTATCGACCAGTTTGCGAGTGATTTCCTTAAAAAGGAGACGCGCACTCGGGCCCCATGTCCCGAGCGTTTCAAATAGTTATGTTTACAACATAATATTACGCCTGTAATCCCCGATAGTTTAGGCAGAATTGTACCTATAGCAGAGTCGTATTTCGCCAGTTATGTTTGAGTGGCATGTTGGGTTGAATCATCAACTGGTAACAAATGGAGTCTCCATTTATCCTGGCTACTAAGAAAACCCTAATGGAAAAACCCAATTAAACTTTGCCTGACCAGCGAGGTTATTACGTAACACACTTAAAATGACAATTAACCTTTTAAAAATTCACCCTAACTATTACGCATCGTAAATGTGTTCTATGGTTCAACTAACGAATAAAAAGTCTATGAGGTATGAGCCTATAAAAGGTTATCGAACAAAGGGTATCATGTTTAGATAAAAGACATTTATTTTGTAAAACATGAATATGATAAACACTCTTTTTTAAGCTTTCACGGTTTACAACTAAACTTATACTGTCACTTACTTTATCAAAATAATGAACAATCACGGAAGGTATCCAAGTGACAGTATAAGTTAATGAGTATGATACACTATAATTAATAAAGGTCTTATAAATAAATGAAAGTAGTTACGTGTTTTGCCGTTTAGGAATGATGTACAAAAGAATGTTTGGCTTAGACAATAGGGTAAACTTAATTAATAAAAAAATTTAAAAAAAAATGTGGTTTTTACCTAGAAATATTAAATTTGAAAAAAAAAATGTAATTGAATTGCCGATGCATTCGTTTCTCACTCTTTAAACATTCTGATAAGCTGTAATAGCATTTGGCAAAAAGATTTTTTTATAGTCTAGATGGTAACTAAACTAGGACGAGCTCGTGGCTAAATAATAACAGCCGCTCGGGGCGATTTAGGTTAAGCTGTGCTTGCCTAGGTTGGTCTGTGGATGGGTGACCACCCATTACATACTGAGTTTCCTCCGTGCCTCGGAAAGCACGTTAAGCCGTTGATCCCGGGTGTCATTTGTAGATCTTTGACAGTCGTTAAGTAGTCAGTGGCCCAAAAAGTGTGACAACCAGTCTTACCAAGGGGTATCGTATTACCCAGTAATAACTGGGTTGTGGAGGTACGCAGTCGCTCCATATAAAATACTGGTACTCAGCATCCGGTTAGACTGGAAGCCTACCCCAACATAGTTGGGAAAAGGCTAGGCAGATGATGATGATGGTAACTAATGAACGTAACATTCTAAATTTAAGACTCCGATCGAATGCGCAACACCTTAATACGGTCTAAGACAGACATTGCTGATGTTGGCGATAAGTCTGCGAAGCTGATATGGGACTGGGCGGGTCACGTTTTTAGGATGAACCCGGACAGATGGGCGAAGATAGTCACACAGTGGGTGCCTGAAGACGGCCGTCGTAACCGAGGCAGGCCTAAGAAACGCTGGCGTGACGATCTGGACTGATTCTTATCGGATTGGTCGGAAAGGGCAAATTGTAAACATGATTGGAAGGCCATGGGGGAGGCTTTTGCCCAGCAGTGGGACAGAGCAGGCTGACATAAAAAAAAGATGGTAATAGCTTAATAAGATTAGGGATTTTATTATTGGTTATTGGTGCCAAATAGAAAATACTTTTATTCGTCAGTGCGTGCTCGGAATAATTTCGTTGTTTAAATTTTAGAGCATAATTATTCATTTTGTAAACATGAAATGAAACAAAATAGATAAATAATTTCTTGCAATGTTCTTCGAAATATGATAAAAACTGTGTTACGTAATTGGTGCTGGAAATCGAATCCAGGCAGTTGTGTATAGCATACAAAAACTACGAAATGCGTGACTAGGTACTAAAATATCTAAAATTTTCGAGTCAAGCATTTGAAGTTATGCGCATGAATTGGCGAAATATTGACTGAAATATTTTATGTAACGAAAACGATTGCTGAAAAACTGAATATTTATCAGTTTGGGTATACAATGTATGTATCATTACTCGCTTCAGTAACTACTGATTAGTAAATTGATTGTTTACACGTTTCAAGGCGCACAGAGGTAATTTCAGATGTTTAGTGATTAATAAGTTTTAGAGCGAATTAGTTACGATGAAAATTAACAGTCTCACCTCGCCTTTACACAAATCAACAAGTAATATAAAATACTAGCGACCCGCCCCGGCTTTGCACGGGTGTAATACATACTTACATATAAACCGTTGCGTAATTTTAAAGATCTAAGCATACCTAGGGACAGACAGCGGGAAGCGGCTTTGTTTTATACTATGTAGTGATTTGCCAACAACATGTCGTATAAAAATATATTAAGTTTTAAGATTCTGTAAATATTCTTAATAACGAGTGCCTAACTCGTTTTTACATGGATAAAGCCACCCTGGGCTCAAGGTCATCATCTGCCTATCCTTTTTCCAACTATGTTGGGATCGGCTTCTATTCTAACCGGATGCAGCTGAATACCAGTATTTTACATGGAGCGACTGCCTATGTGACCTCCACAACCCAGTTAGTTCTGGGTAATACGATACCCCTTGGTAAGACTGGCAGACTTTCGGGCCATTGAATAGCTGTAACGACTGTCAAAGATCTACAAATGGCAGCCGGGACAACCGCTTAACATGAATAGAGTAGAAACATAGCGAATAGAACAGATAGCGTGCTTCGGAATGCACGGAGGAAACTCGGTATGCAATGGGTGGTCACCCATTCACGGTCCATCATAGGCAAGCTCGGCTTAGCCTAAAGATCGATCTGAGTGGCTGTTATTATTTAGCCACGGGCTCCTCCACGTGGCTACTTACTTCTTGTATTTAGCTAGTAGCTCTTTACGTTACTACAATAGAATGTATAAAACTACAACTTATTGTAATCCGACTCTGAGATAAAAATCACGCGACTGCTTTACTTTTCTTTTGAGTATCTCCGATGCGATGACTCATAGTTTCTCGGTCACCCTCGTTCAGCTGTGGTCAGACTGATAGCGATTTTATAAACACTTAAATATTATGATCTAAAGCGCATCTTTAGATTAACCTGTCTATATAGAGAATAGAGGATCTTTCTTTATTTACTGGATGGATTTCGAGAACATAGCCTTTATATGTACAGGTAGGAAGGAACATTTTCAATTAACAAGCACGCTTTTAGGCATTTCGATGAGGTCTTTTCCCAAATGACCAAACCTATTTTTTTAGATACTTTTATTTAATTTGCAATGTGTATGTTTGTTTAAGTCAAATTTTGCAACTGAATTTTAAAACAGTTATCCCCAACCGATTTAGCTGAAATTTTGCTTACACTTTTAGTTTGGATGACAATGCATGGTTAGCTAAGTGACATCATTCTAAATCCAATATTGCAGACTCTCAAAGATGGTGAATTAGTAATTTTTATGCACCCCATTTAAAAGGGTTTGCTGAGAAGAATAGAAAAAAAATGACGTCATACTTATAAAAGCTTTTAAAAAAAATGTTATTTTTAATATATAAGTTTGTTGTTTTATTTTCTTGTCACGTGAACATTTCACCCGCTACCACTGCCACCAACTCCTCACCATCTAAACACAACCAACCATCCCTCCACGCCATCTTGCTCACGCCCCGTAACGAAGTGATAAAACCTGCGCCCGCGCAAATCCCGCTCCATTCCGGTCAGCGCGAGTACCGCGCTAGCAAGTACAGACTTTTTGGTACCAACAGTGACACGTAACCCATCAACACGTTACGACAAAGTGCCAGTGTGTTTATAGTAGAGACTTTGGCTTGTGACCTTATTTTCCAGTTCCAAGGTATTTCTGAAATTTTATAAAAAAAATTGGTTCTTTAAAAAAAAAAAATTAGGTTATTTTTTTTAGAGTGTGTCGTGATTTTTTGTGTCTGGATGTGGTTTTGGTAAGGTGGTCTGTGGTTAAAAAGTTGTAGTAATAATCAAAAAGTAATATTCTATGAAGTCCCATTATGTTAACAAGACATAATACATAGTAATATTTTTTAAACAAACGTAGGATCATCCCCAAAAGATGAAAGACTACCATGTCTTGCCAACTATATAATATCCAACACTATCAATATACCAATAATTAGAAATGACGACTCTCTAAAAGTAACTAATATTTTTTCTAACGTTACCTACCTATACCTTAATTGAAATTGTATCAACACAAAACTCAAACAATTCAAAAAAAAAAACTGAAAAAGTCATGAAATTTTCTGAAAATTTTCATAAATTAAAAAAAAAACTGTTGTCACTGCAATTTAGCCAATATCCCTAAAAACTCTAATTTCCTTATGTTCATGGTTCAAATATAATACCAAGCAAACAAATCTCCAAATTCAAAGCCTAATATTTTAACTTTAAATTGCGGCTAAACCTAAGTGTATATAACAAACAGTTATCCAGTTTTATAGTAAACTGAGATGAAAATCTCGCTGTTACCGGTGCTTACCCTCTTACTTAGCGGTCAATGCCTCCACGGAGAAATTGCATTAAAGCTGAGCTTACACTGGATTAACTGTTTTTTATTTATTTATTGGTTCCATTAAATGCTTTATTGTCTTTAGATTTTACAGTAACGGTATTATTTATTAAGCGATGAATTTACGTAAATGTTTTGTTGAATGTATTTTTTTTGCTGCATCGTGCAAAGTCTTTTAACATCTTTGTTTTATATCCATTTGAGTCTGTTACTATTATAATTATTTATTTACATGAAAAATCAATCAAACAATCTCTTTTAAATATATATAAATATTTTTTTTTTAGGATTTAGCATTGACTTTTTTTCTTTCCCTAGATCTATTTTAAGCTCTAGAGAAAGAATAAAAGTAAAAACGAAAAGAGCGTATTCCCCAGTAGTGGGACACACAGGCTCATTATAATAATCACAGTTTTATCCCTACATTATTAAACGGTTGACTGGTAGAAAAGAAGTACATTTGTGCACTTGTGTGCTGAAAGAAATTATCCGCGTCATATTATATTCTAAAGATGTTAGCTAACATAAAAAAAAAACTAATTATAATGTGTTAAAACATTTATACAGAGATACAGGTATGCTCTAATTAAATAAAACAATTGGAGCAAACCATATAAACCAACCTTTAGAATCGCAAAGAGAAATGACATGCACCAGATATGGCTTTCTCAAATGAACACACAATCATACATACATTACATACCAATCAAACATGTTGTAATGTAAATATCTTTGTCTTTGTGTAACTATCACGCTGGATTGTTGGAGCGTGAGCAGAGTTCCAGCCATTCACATACTGTTAAAGTAAAGGAACACATTTTCTTCCCGTATTTCATATTAATCCAACTATTTGAGTTAGCTGTCCTTGTCTTTTTCTTCAACTTTGCTCCATATCTTAAAAATCGTCTACCTAGCCATTTCCTAACTATGTTGGGGTCGGCTTCCAGTCTAACCAGATGCAGCTGAATACCAATAATGGAGTGACTGCCTACTGATCTCCATAACGCAGTTAGTACTGGGTAATACGATACCCCTTGGTAAAACAGGTTGTCAGACTTTCGGGCCACTGTGTAACAACTGTCAAAGATCTACAATTGATAGCCGGTACCAACGGCTTAACGTGCTTTCCGAGGCACGGTGGAAACTCGGTATGTAATGGGTGGTCACCAATCCACGGGCTAGCCTAGCCTTAACCTAAAGATTACCCCGAGCGGCAGTTATTATTTAGCTCTATATCTTAAACGTCAGTTAAAAACATAATACATAACATAACATGTACATACATTCATACAAAGCCCTATCGGCTTGATGGTCTTAAATCATAGTAATTTTTACCTTTAAACTGCATTCAATAATTTTCAATTGTATGACTTTCTTAGCAGTTGAGGATTCTATCATATCACCACGAGAGAGGTAAATAAGACCATGCTTACTGCGTTCTGCTTAGTGGTTCTATTCATAACTACCAGTGGACAAAGTAAAAACGAAGCTGACGATAATTTTACTGCCCAGGTCGGTTCGGGGGAGAGGTGACTTTCCATTACATACCAAGACCCCACAGTCCCCCGGAAAGGACGTTAAGTCAGAAGCCCAGAATTCTGACAAGCAGTTTTTCCATGGGGTACTGTTACCCAGAAATTGGGGTTCTGGAGGTCTGATAGGCAAAAAGTACTAGTTTCTATCTGCGTCTGGTAAGACTAAAAGCCGACCCCAACATCATCTACCTAGCTTTTTCCCGACAATGTTGGGGTCGGCTTGCAGTCTAACCGGATGTAGCTGAATACCCGTATTTTACATGGACTACCTGCACAATCCAGTTAGTACTATGTCATACGAAACCCCTTGGTAAGACTGGTTTCAGACTTTTTGAGTCACTGACTACCTGTAACGACTGTCAAAGATCTGCAAATGACAGCCGGGACCAACGGCTTAACATGTTTTCCGAGGCACGGAGGAAACTCGGTATATAATAGATGGTCACCCATCCACAGACCAACCTAGGCAAGTACGGCTTAACCTATAAATCGATCCGAGCGGCTGTTATTATTTAGCCACGAGCCGACCCCAACATCGTTGAAAAAGTCTTGGCAGACAGTCTTTAATATTTGTCTAAGATAGTCTTATGTCTTGTATCTCCAACTTTGCAATGTAACCGGTAACTGCGTATATTTGCCTAGTTGCTCGTACCTCTTGCGGTGGAGCAGTGGTGGCGGCCCCGACTTACGAACAGTAAGTCGTGGGTTCGAACCTAGGCAGGCGCATTAGTTTGTGTAATTTATTTCATTACCACTGAAAACTGAAAACATCGTGAGGAAATGTCCTAGAACCAAAAATTAGAAGACATGTGACATCTACCAACCCGTACTGGGGCCGCGTTGTGGATTATAGTCCATTCCCTCTCATAGAGAGGAGGCCGTGTGTCCCAGTAGTGGAAATATTATAGGTAGATAATGCTTTATGCTTATACTGTACCTAATTTTAACCGTTTGACTCATAATTACACATTAACATAAAAAAAAGTAAGACAGTGATTACAGTGTAGTTCTAGAAGTGTTAATGTAATTGAGAACAAAAGTAGGCTATAAGATTACTATCGTACTGTTGCCATTAACATACCTTCACGCTCATAAATATATTATTTCGGAAGAATATTCTTTAAGTGGAAAATGAAGCAATGTTTTTAGACATGGAAGGTTTTATATGGCTAACAGAATTTAACATAATTGCCTGTAATTCTCAAAGAGTGAAACAGAGGCGTACCTAATAATTACACCCACACTCAGCCAGTTAAGTTTAGGTCCCATGTAATAGGGGGTGAACCTATTGCCATCAACCGGGCACAAATCCAGGCTCCGTGGCTCTTACTGAGAAATTTATAATGGAAAAATCCAATAACGAATTTGCCCGACCCGGGAATCGAACCCAGGACCTCACGCTCAGTAGTCGCGATTGCGACCACTAAAAGTAGTCACCCGACCGTGAGTCCAGAAGACCTATGTGTGCACCCATTTTCGAGTCAATCGGCCCAGAGAATATCGCCCTCTTAGGGGTGGAATTTTGAAAAACCCTTTCTTAGTGGATGCTTACTTTTCACAAAGAATACACCCTTCAAATTCCATGTCTCTAAGACCAGCGGTTTGGGCTGTGCGTTGATATATCAGTCAGTCAGCCAGGACTTTAAATTTCATATGTATGGATGAATGGATAGATGGGCCTACCCTTGAACTTAATCTTGTCCTGAGGACAGAGATGAGGTCTACGGTGGAACGAGCTAACCCAAAAGAAGGTTAAATCTTATTCGAGTTTATCTTAATATAACTAGAATCCAGTTTTGTAAAACAAATAAGCGAATGGTATGTTTAAGCACTGACTCAGAATCTGTCGTCTATGTAAATGGCAGTGGCGAAGGTTCCATTCAACTCGATTCCTACCGGCTTCCTTTTGAAAAAGGAAGCCCGCGACCTTCGGCCGCGTGAAATTATTATAAAAACATTACTCCCCTATTTGAATCTGATTTGGTTAACAATTTCAAGGCTTTTAATACTTTTACAAGGAACCCTTATACTATTTTTATAAAACAAAAGTAACCCAAGTTACATCAGCTATCTGCCAGTAAATGTCCCGCCAAAATCGGTCCAGCCGTTTCGGAGATTAGCAGGAACAAACAGACAGACAGACAGTCCGACAGACAGACAAAAATATAAAAAAAGGTTTTTTTTGTTAAAAGTACTGTATATACTTTTATATACATTCAGTACAAAAGCTGTTATTTTGAAATTACAAACAGACACTTCAATTTTATATATTTGCATAGATTGATTATAATCAAGCAATCGCTACAATCATCCAAGCATCAAGTCATAAATCAAGGTATTCCACTTTACTGCATAAATGAAACCTTTGTGGTTGCAATTGAATGTCCAGCACCATAAAAATAAGAACTGCAAAACTGTGTAAAATATCAAAACCAAAACTCCAAAGTACCGTTAGCAAAAAAAGTTTCTACCGTTTCAATTTAAAAAAAAAAAAACTCAAGCACCCGACTATTACTAGTCTCGTGTAATAGCTGGGCGCTGAATCCATCAGCCAATCATCACGCTTCCAATAAAAACTAAACGGATGAAGCGAGGCGCACGTGATTTCCGCGCATCCCGCCGTTGGAATAAATACCATTGTTGCTTCAAGTAGGGTTATCACTGGAAATGCAGTTGAAGCTGTCAGAAAGAATAAGTTGGACGTTATTGATCACAGGAATCACGGTGGCCTACCATGACGTCTTAAAGCAGGAGTAATTCCAGCGATGGAAAGAGATGGCGCTAGACGACCTGTATAGCTGTCTCTTTCCCACACTGGAATTACTCCTGCTTTAAGACGTCATAGTAAACCCCTGATCTGCAAACAAGAGATAATCGATATGAGGAGTAGTGACCTCATTATGTTGGATGTCCAGATCTTGATCACCTGCTGACGGACTTTTGAAGCTGCAATTATCAACTTCATTACGAGCCACAGTTTATATAATTTATACATACGCATAATAAAATTGGAACAGGCCGATGTCTGTACATTGAAGATGTTGAAAAAAATAATATATGGGGGTCTTTATTAGAGCAACAGAAGCCAAAACGTTTTTAGAGTTTTTGTCTTTCTGTCTGTATGTTTGTACGCCCATCACGCAAAAACTACTGCATGGATTTGAATGCAGTTTTCACCGCTCTAGTGCTAGATGCTTAACTTAAAATATAGGCTACATTAGACATAGTTTTGGACCCGAAAGGTGGCGCTGTGCGAAGCAAAACCGGGTCACTAGTAATAAATAAACATGATAGGTACTTACTAGATAGTTACAAACTTGAAAAATGATTTCAAATACTTAAAAAAGGAAATGATATGAAATATTTTAGAAAATTAAATTATTAGTTTTTGTTTTGTTTTTTGCTTCTCCTTTTGACCTAAATCACGTTATAATATAATGTTCTTTAGACCAGACACAAAAAAAGTAAAAAAAAAACAAAAAAATCTCGTGGCAACCCTAACCACAGCCACTATAGTCTACAATTGTGTTGCCAACGGTACTTACACCGTTACTGATGGATGCAATTATTTTGAAAGTCGAAGAGATTGAAAGAAATCATCTGAAAGGCATACCTAGCGGTAACACGATGCGTTTATAGCTCTTGGTCTATTATATTACACTTTGGTATTTCCAAAATAAAAATATACAAGTTAGTTCTTAGTTTATGGTTTACCGATACTAGCTTATAATTTAAATTGTGACCCCGGTAGTTTTCAATCTTCCACGTAACTGTATAAAACTAGCTAACGCCCGCGGCTTCACCCGCGTGGAGCTCAATAATTGTCCCACGGGAATATACCACCGGAATAAAAGGTATCCGTTGCATTAATCCAGGTTATAAACTATTTGTGTGCTTAATTATATCCTAATTCGTTCAGTAGTTTTTGCGTGAAAGAGTAACAAACATCCATCCTCACAAACTTGCATTTATAATATTATAAGTTGGAGATTAGCAGGATTCCCTAGCCTACTACTTCTTTTCATCTAAAACGCGTGTATTCACTAAATACCATTAATTGAACTGTTAAGTAAAAACTACAGCTAGTTAATCAATTAAGATAAATTACCATGACACTAAAAGTTCAGTAAACTTTACAAAATGTCTGCAGTTCATTGCCAAGTTCGATTTAAACGGTCCTGTAATCAGTTAGTTATGCTCCATTATGATGATTCAAATCAATTCAGCTTTATATGGTTTTTCTGTAAAATTGCAGATGTTTGAATTGAACAGGAGCTGTGTGTTTTAATAAAACATGGTCTTAGTGTTTTTTTTTTTTACAAAAACTGCTGATTCAAACTTAAATTCGGTTGTTTTCAAGCAAAATGTCTGTGTATTCATAGAAATATTTTGTATCATGTACAATATTTTGAAACGGTATTGCTACTCAATCACTCCTCAGTACTCATAATTCTTTAAATGGTCCTTGAAAAGAGCTAACTACCTTACGTAATTAGCCCACAACGTTATTTGGTTCGGTACTTATTTAGGAGCTAATGCAATTAAACGTTCGTGTATGACTTTCTACCAGTGGATATGCGATGGGCGTAATATTTTGTCACAGTAAAAAGATCTCTTTGTCATAATAATTATAATTGATTAGCTGAAATTATATACAGCGCCATCTATTTTGAATATCTAGAACAACAACCATCTACATCTTTCGAGTGTTTATATCTTCTTTGAACTTACTTTAACCTATGTAAGATAGATGGCGCTGTCACCAAAATTTTATTTGGCGAAGTAAAATGCGCTTTTTATTCATTAATTAGAGTTGCATGTCAGTATGTGCATGGTAATTACCAATTACGAAGAAGAAACAGAGCGGCACATCGTGACCACACGAGACGCGAGGGCATTGCTCAACCAAACAGTGAAAGTTTGTTAAAAACTCATTAAATTGCTTTTTTCGTTACATGAAAACCGTTACGGTACATATAACGCAGTTACAGAACACTTTAAGATTTTTTTTACAAAGTAAAAGTCATACTTTACCTATTTTGTTTTCACGAAAACGCGTTTAGAATTTTTTCCGTTGCGGTGTTGAATTTCGTTTGAGGTTTTGTGGTATTATTCTTGATTTCTTTTTTATGAGGCTGTGGTTGCTTTTTATGGGAAGCTGTACATAAGCGTTTCGGTCCATTTTCTAGTCATCGATGTTTGCGGTTGCTCTCTCAAACCCCAAGATATATTCTCAAGCACTTCGAAGTGGATTTAAAATTATTTCAGCATTTTTCTCATAGCGTTCTTTTGTTTTAATCCTAAAATTACAAAAAAAGACCTAAGCATGTATCTACCTATTCTAAAACGAGGCTCAAACGTGAAAATAGATTAATACCAATTGATTTTATCTCGTCATCATCATTCATCATTTCAGCCGAAAGACGTCCACTGCTGGACATAGGCCTCCCCCAAGTGTCGCCACATTGACCGGTCCCGTGCGACTCGCATCCAGCGGATCCCTGCAACCTTCACCAGGTCATCGGTCGATTTTATCTATAGTCAAGTTAAAAACTTTATTTGAGTTTAAGTAATCACTTATTAAACATTTTTAGGCAATAGACAAGAACTAAAACGAAAAAAGGACCGTCAAAGTCACAGTCTCACAGTCACAGACAGTTCCAACTTAAAGCAATTACTAAACTACAGAATGAAAATGGTATCTTATTCTAAAATAATAAATACTTAATTACTTTTACTCAAGTAATCACTTTGACTTGTATAAACATGGTGTAATGGACAGCCCTCCACAAAGTTATAGGGTAGTATATGGAAAGTATATCATTCTAAGATGACCGGTACAAAAAATTATTTCCGGAATGTTATGGGAATCCAATAAAATTGATTTGTTTTATTTCCTCATATGCATTGTATCATTACCGTGGCAAAACACACGTAGTGAACGGCAAGCGCGACGACGAGTTCGATGAACTCTGTAGCTAGGCAGTTAGTGAGCAGCTGATTTCACGCGTCGTTCGTTAGATTATTTCAACATCCATTGTTCCATTAGATTTGTGATTTTAGCCTGATTATTTACATAAATGGAGTGCTGCGTACAGGGAATGCATTGTTACATTGAAATAAAGGTGACGAGGTGGACTGTATAATTTGTTGTTGTTGATAAGTAAAACTTCAGGATTGGTGAACACGGAGTTTATTCTTGATTGTTTGCTGCTTGCCGGTTGAAGAACGACTGACTATTTTGCGGCAAGCAGCCCGTCTTTTATTCCCTTTTTACATGGCGCAGGTAGTGGCCGGCCTAGTGTGGCGCAGAGCACGGTCGACCGTCGGCGCGCCGATGACGTAATAGTGGGCGGGGCCGAGTCGGGCAAAGTTGGACTTGCCCGATCTTATCGTGATCGTGCTCTGCACCAACTTACAGAATTCTTAGATCTAAAGGGGTGAGCTGCGTCGTCCGTAATATCCTCCCCCCGGCGCAGGGCTACCGTAGCCTAACTTCCCACGCAGAGGACGGCGAGCTTCGTAACAGGACGCCGTAGGGTGCCCGCTGTAGTCCTGACGTCCGCTGACCGCACCTTGCCGTCTGGACCGCTGTAGATGGCTTCCACGACGCCTCGTGGCCACGTTGCTCTCGGTAGTGTAGAGTCGACGACGACGACTAGGTCGTCAACTTGAAGGGGTCGCCGTTGGTCATCTGACGCACCGCGAGGCACCAACGTAGGCAGGTACTCGTTCACCCAGCGCCGCCAGAAGTGGTCGGCGAGCGCTTGGGCAGTTTTCCATTGCTTGCGGCTGGCCTCCTCACAAGGCCCAGTGCGGGGAAGGCCTGAGGAGGTCCCGATGAGGAAGTGGTTGGGTGTGAGTGCCTCCGGATCCTTGGGATCAACGGAGACATGGGTCAGAGGCCGAGAATTTATAGAGTGTTCGGCCTCTGTCAGCAGCGTCAGCAGCACCTCTTCTTTTAGGGCTCGTTGATGTAAGGTCGCCCCCAGCGCCGTTTTAACAGAGCGCACTAGTCGCTCCCACGCTCCCCCCATATGCGGCGCCCCTGGTGGTATGAACTTCCACTTCATACGTTGTGGAAGCCCAAAGTGGACGAAATCCTTGGCCCACTCCTTGTAGGCCGCGCGCAGTTCGTTGTCGGCCCCTCTGAAATTCGTGCCATTGTCTGAGTACATGACTCTGGGCCAACCTCGTCGCGCCGCCATTCTTCTTATTGCCATTAGTGCCGAGTCGGTTGATAAACTCGACA
Organism: Noctua fimbriata; assembly: GCA_905163415.1. Lineage (NCBI taxonomy): Eukaryota > Metazoa > Arthropoda > Insecta > Lepidoptera > Noctuidae > Noctua > Noctua fimbriata. The sequence continues at coordinate 6,348,984 of LR990934.1, read as the reverse complement.
CTAATTCCAAGTGAACTGCCCTCGTGACTAGGCAGGTGAACAGCGCTCCCCATCGCTTTTCATGTCTTCTTCCTATGACCACTGTCATAGGACCGAAATAATCGGTACCGCAGTGGGTGAAGGGCCGCTGTGTCTTCATTACTCTTTCTGTAGGTAGGTCCCCCGTTGTAGGCTTTACCGGCATCGCCTTTCTGATGCGGCAAAGCTGACATCGCTGTGCTACTGTTCGCACCGTAGGGCGTAGGTTAACCACCCAGTATCTCTGTCTTAGGTCGTTGACCACGCGTTCGTTGTTAGCGTGGCCAGCTCTGCGATGTGCGTCTTCCACCAGCAGTCGCGTCAACGGGTGCCTGCCGTGTAGAATTACAGGAGTCTTCCTTGTTTCGGGGACTGACGCGTGCCCGATTCTCCCTCTAACTTTGAGGACTCTATCGTCCAGGTATGGGTCCAACTTGTATAGGCTGCTGGACTTGGGCACCGGCTTACCCTTCTCGAGCAACTGTATTTCATCTTTGTAGTTGTCGAGCTGTGCCTGTTGCAACCATAATTTTTCGGCCTTCTCAATTAGGTCGACGGTCATCTGGCTGGTCCTATCCTTGCATTTTTCCTTGAAGAGGAGGGGCACAGCTGTCGCTCGCAGTAACTTCTCGTAGGACGAGAACCTGCTTATGTCGGGCAGGTGAGAAGGGCGTTCTATTTTCTCCTCCATTATTAAAAACGTTGCTTCGTCCTGGGTTGTGTCGTCTTTGATTACGTTGTCCTTGACCTTTTCTTTTGGCCAGGACTCTTCGTCGCCGTACAGGAACCTGGGGCCGGTGAACCATCTGTCTTCTGGTTTCATGTACGTGGTGTAGTTAGGTCGTGTGGCGTCGTCTGCCACGTTGTGCTCAGTGGGTACCCACCTCCACTGGCTGACCTCGGTTAGCTCCGCTATTTCACCTAGGCGATGCGCGACGAATGCCGTGTACTTTAAGGCGTCCTTCTGAATCCATCGCAAGACGGTTTGCGAGTCTGTCCAGTAGGTCACGCTGCTGGGCTTGTCTCGATGTTCTCTGAGAATTGTCTCTGCCAGTCGCGCGCCAATCACCGCTGCCTGTAATTCTAGTCGTGGAACGGTGACCGGCTTCAGGGGGGCTACACGTGCCTTTGCTGCGACCAGCCTGACGTCCACTCTTCCGTCCGGTTTCTGGATTCTCCAGTAGGCTGTGGCTGCGTATGCTTGCTCGCTTGCATCGCAGAAAACATGGAGCTCCATGAGGTCGTCTGGGCCCCTGCCGTAGCACCTTGGTATGCGTAGTCTTGTGACTTCATTTAAACTTCGCATCCACTCTTCGAAGTGCTGCGCTTCTTCTTCAGGGATTGTCTCGCCCCACCCTATGCCGTGCCTCCACAGGTTCTGTAGCAAGATTTTGCCGGTAACTGTGAAGTGGCTGATGAGACCAAGAGGGTCATAGACTGCCATTACAGCTCCAAGGGCTTCACGCTTTGTCGGTGCTCTGACGCTAGTCTTCACTTCAGGTGACAGCCGACTTAGTCCGGTGTTGAAGCCTAGCTCATCTGAGCCTGTCTGCCACAGTAAACCCAGCGTTTTATCTGTGTTTTCGTCCCTTTGGCCGAGTTTTACTGCCGTGTCGTGTGCCTGTTTCTCCAATGTGATGTTCTTCACCACGTTAGATTTGTTTGAGCACCAGCCTCTCAGGTTAAAGTGCGCGTTCTGGTGAATCTTTATGACTTCACGCGCTGTCTTGATCGCCTCTTCTTCCGTAGTAAGGCTGTCCACGTAGTCATCCATATAATGACTCGACGTTATAGCTTGTACCGCGTCGGGGTACTCTTGCGTGTACAGTCTCGCGTTGGCGTCTCGTACTGAGTGCGCGATGAAGGGTGAACACGACGCTCCGAAGATCATCGACGTCATCTTGTATTTCTTCGGTGGCTGAGCACGTTCCTTATCTCGCCAGAGAAACAGCTGTGCAGCGTGGTCTTGCTCTCGTATTTTTATCTGGAGAAACATTTCCTGTATGTCGGCTGTGACGGCTACCGGACGCTCTCTGAACCTAAACAAGATCCCTGGCAGCGATTTCAAGAGATCAGGTCCTTCCAGTAGGTAGTCGTTCAGGCACACTCCATTATATCGGTGTGCGGCGTCAAACACCAGACGCATCTTCCCCGGCTTGTTGGGGTTAATGACCGGGAAATGTGGCAGGTACCACACTTTCTTATTTTGATCTTCGGTCCCATTGCACTCCTGGGCGTATCCTTTGTCCAGTAGGTTTTTGACCAGAGCGCTGTACTGTGCTGCGAAGCATGACGAGGAGTCCATCTTCTTTTCGATTGTTTTCAATCTTCTCAAGGCACAGTTGTAATTGTTGGGCATTGAAACATTTTCATCACGCCATGGTAACCCGACTTCAAAGTGATCATCTACCTTTTTCATGGTAGCTTGAACCACGTCGATCGCTTTCTGGTCTTCAGGCTTGACCTTCTTTGCCAAAGAGACTCCCAGGGCATCAATCTTGAAGTGTGACTTCACTAGCTCTTCTACACGACGTACATCATCTGTCTGTCTTGCTGCAGACACATCGTGTAGATGTAGCACTACTTGTCCCTCTTGTTTCTTCAGCGTTGCGCGAGGTGCAGTCCCGTGGATCACCCATCCCAATTGGGTGTATGAAGCTGCGGGTTCATTCTTCTTGCCCATGCGTAGTTCACGTGTGACTATTAGGTGCCAATTGTCAGCACCTATTAACACCTTCGGCGTGGCTTCCTCAAAGAACGCGTCTCTTTGCATGTCCTGGAGGTGTGGATAGTTCACGAGTGTCGACCTATCCACTGTCTGACCATGCAGTCGCAGGTCTTTCATAGTTCGTGCGCGTAATTCCTGGAAGTCACCATTCTGGCCCCGTATCATTAGCTTCACTTCCTGGCTACATTCCTCGTGTTGTTGCGAGGTTACGCCTTGAATGCGTAAAGTAGAAATTGGTCCACTTACTTGAATGCGGCGTGTTAAATCTTCGTCGACGAGCGATGTTGTTGAGCCTTCATCCATCAACGCGAACGTAGATATTTCTCCGCCGGGCCCTTTTAATATCACGGGACACATTTTTAACAACACACGCGATGACGTATTGCTCGACGCGGAGACTGTCATCACTGCTTCCTCTGAGTGTTGTTTCTCAGTGTCGGTCGCCTTGTCTGGTTTTTCACCCTGTGGTGTTTCTTTGTGCAGCAACGCGTGATGCGGGCGGCTGCACGACTTTTTGCCACATCGCTTCGCTCGGCAGTGCTCACGTCGATGGCGCCTCGTCACACACTTAAAACACACTTTTTCGGTGCGTGCCCACTCCCACCTTTCGTCGACACTCATTTTCAGGAACTTTGCACATTTAGGTACTTCGTGGTCATCGCCACAACACAAACACTCTAGTCTTCTTTCTTCGTGTTTTTCCGATGTCACGTAAACTACTTCTCGGCTCGCCCTCCTCTTTACATTGACTTGCGGTACACTTCTCGCTTCTTTCTTTGAGGCAGGTGTGGGTGTAGTATTTGTGAAGGCGTACCTCATAGCTCGATCAGCCTCCCGCATCAGGAACTTGGACAACAGAATTATTTCTGGTTCCCGCGACGATTCCACAGCCTCTGAAGCGTAGTCGCACCATCTCGATTTTATGTGCGGGCTCAACTTTTCTATCACTTCACGCACTAACATCGGGTTCCATATATACCCGCGGTTATCTATGTTAGATAACACACACACTATGTTCTGTAACTTCACCGCGAACGAGTTCACTTCACTGGCCACACTTGTGAGTCGAGGTAGTTTCTTTAAATCGTCCATTGCTCGATCCATGAGTATCTCTGGCCTCCCATAGTACTGCTCTAGTGTCTTAATTACCACTTGCGGGTCTGACGCGGTGTACAGGAGTGCCGATACTGCCTCTCTTGCTTCACCTTTGATGCAGTTTCGTAATCTTGCCAGATTCTCGATCGCGGTGAACTTGTATACACTTGATGAATCCGTGTACGCCGCCTTAAATGGCAACCATTCAGTGGCCGCTCCCGTAAATATAGGCAGCTCAGTCACTTGTCGCGGCGGCGGGCGTACATGCATCATTTTGTTCAACGTGTCGGCCAACTGTTCAATGCCTTTTCCGACACGGCGTTCCCCTCTAGTGGGTGAACGCGAGGCCGATCGTTGTCTTCTTCTGTCGTTTCTGATAGGCGAGACATCATCATCACGCATGGCGGGTTCGACGTAGGCGGCGGTCTCTTGAGCCACGTGCGTGGTAGCAGGACGCGGACGCTGCCTTTCCTGAGGCTGATCCGGGACTTGGGGGTGACTTCGGTCCATATTTTGAAGCCACTCGTCCACTCTTACATCACTCCGATGTACGGAGCCCTCTTCACGGGCCTCTGCCTCTGCCTCGATTGCCGAAATTTCGTACTCGAAGCGTTTGTTGACGAGCTCCTTTTCAATCTCTAGCTGCTCTTTCCGTATAGCAGCGATTCTCTTCTGAGCTTCATATTCCGCCTTCTTCATTCTCGCCACGTCACTACAATACGATCTTCTTGAACGTATCGTACTCGCTGTATCTCTCACAGAAACGTGCGCAGCTGTCACAGTTCTTGCCGTGTCCTGGGGTCGTAGTACGGAGGGGTTCGTCGGGTATCGCGACGCGGGTGGCGTCGAGAACGTTTCCCCATAGTCGTACACGGTCGCGGTAGCTCTACTCGCCGGTACTAGGCGTGGAGCTGGTGCGGCGGACGCGGGTGGCGTGGAGAGCGATTCCCCATAATCGTACGCGGTCGCGGTAGCTCTACTCGCCGGTACTAGGCGTGGAGCTGGTGCGGCGGACGCGCCATCGGACGTAGTCGACGCGACTCTCCTCGCCGCGGCGGCAGCGGTTGCGAGGTGTGCGGTCGCGAGCGCGTGGTCGGTGGGATCGGTCCCAGCCGCGGGCGCACCGTACGGGGTGCGCGGTACCACGGACGCGATGGTCGACGGCGACCTAGGCGGGTCTTCAAACGTACGGGGACGTCGGCTATCGTAGCCTGACTCCGATTCACTTTCCTTGGCCGTAACGCTTCTAGTCTTCATGATTTGTCTTGAAGTAGTCTTGATTCACTTCACACACAATCGAAGAACTTATTTCTCGATCCGGCTCTCGAAGGACCAACTGACGAGGTGGACTGTATAATTTGTTGTTGTTGATAAGTAAAACTTCAGGATTGGTGAACACGGAGTTTATTCTTGATTGTTTGCTGCTTGCCAGTTGAAGAACGACTGACTATTTTGCGGCAAGCAGCCCGTCTTTTATTCCCTTTTTACATGGCGCAGGTAGTGGCCGGCCTAGTGTGGCGCAGAGCACGGTCGACCGTCGGCGCGCCGATGACGTAATAGTGGGCGGGGCCGAGTCGGGCAAAGTTGGACTTGCCCGATCTTATCGTGATCGTGCTCTGCACCAACTTACAGAATTCTTAGATCTAAAGGGGTGAGCTGCGTCGTCCGTAATAAAAGGAATTGTAACTGCGAACACCCTGTAGATACAAGTGTAAGATCAGAATGAGAACGTACCAGCCAAATAATTTCAGAAAACCATCAACAAAAAAATGTCGCCATCTTAGACATATTTATTCCTCTCATTACTTCATACATTTCACAAACTACCCAGACAATCGTCCTCGCTAATTACAACATACCGACTAATCTTAGACCTTGTACACAACTAAGTAGAGGTACGGCCATGTGACCATATAAACAGACTATTGCTCATTGCATTGGGACATTATGTCGATGACCCCATGTGCTTAGCTATTGCTATGAGGTAGATTACTATGATAAGCTTAGTTATCGCTCTTGCTCGGACTCGTGCCTATAACAGCTGCACGGATTGATCTTCAAGGTTAAGCAACGCTTGCCGAGGCCGGTCCGTAGATGGGTGACCATTTATTAAATGTTGAGTTCATTCCGTGCCTCAGAAAACACGTTAAACCGTTGGCCCCGGTTGTTATTGATAGATCTTTGGCAGTCGTTACGGGTAATCAGAAGCCAGAAATCTGACAACCAGTCTTGCCAAGGGGTATTACCAAATTACTGGGCTGTGGAGGTCAGATAAGCAGTCGCTCCATGTAAAGTACTGGTATTCAGCTGCATCTGCCTAGACTGTAAACCGAGCCCAACATAGTTGGGAAAAGACTAGGCAGATGATGGTAGAAATCGATACAATACTGTTTTTATTTCAGAATAGGTATAAACCAAATTATCGTCGTGTTAAGGTAGCAGGGCAAAGGCGTCACAATCGTAAAAAAATAAGTACATAAATACATAAATAAACAGAACCAGTTTCTTGAATACATAAGAGATCATAACTTTTGGCATAACATTAGCTCGTAAACAGACCCTTCATGAAGCCACCAACCAAGCATTCTGTACATCAAATTAACTAAGTTTAAGCAAAAATTGTAGCTGGGAAACGACTTTTTTTTGGAAATTTGCAAAGCATTGTGCTGATGGATGGATTGAATAGTACGGGGGTCGCGGAGGTGTTTAAAGTAAAAATCTTACATTAAAAACATGTTTTTTTTTTTAAACTTGTGAAAAAATTGGGACGTTGAGCTCCAATAGCAAAAAAAAATCATACCTGTGAACCTTCTAGTTGACAAAAAATAATCGCAATGACGGGGAGAACAAGTGCCTTTGGGTTGCGTTAAGGGTCTTTTTACACCGTTTATATTAAAAATATCATGTGTTGCTGTTTCGTAATTAACTCAATGCGGGAAGGACGTTTTTCGTGCCTATCGAAATAATCATGGATGTCCTTCGCTATGGGGCGGAGGGATCTGCGAGAATCCTCCAGACTAAAATCGCACGTATCTTCTGTCTGGGATGCAGGGAGACATTTACAGTCTCCACAATCACCCCAGCAGTCTTGCGGAAAGCACTTTACCGCGAATTCTAGAAGAACAATTTTAGATGACAGCGATGCGGAGGAATACTTTGACGCCTAAGTGTCCTATTGTCGTCTTTGTTTAGATGTTTATATTTTCTTACTTTTAGTCTTATTTTTATCATTACTTTAGTTCTTTTTAGTCTGTAAATATATATAAATAAAGTTGTAGATATATGTATATTTGTATATATATAGAATTATTAAAACTAAAATAATAAATATTTAGATCAAAATCAAATTTGAAAACTTTCCATAGGCTGCCAATTGAGACAGCCAAACAGTAGAAAATTTTCACGTCATAGAAAAGCGTCACTGTATGAACAAATAACAACACTTCAATAAAAAATATCAATAAAAAAAATAATAAAAAAAGAAAAACATAAATATTTATCAATTTAAATTACAAAATTATCCTCCAAATCAGGATTGAGGACGTCATTTATGATATCTGCGCGTGTTTTAATCGACTACTTGATTTTATATTGAGAGACAGGTTCTTAAATTGGACATCATGAATATGTAGTTCGTGTGTATTATGTACCTCAAAAGTTCGGTGATGAGTGTAAGAAAACACAAGTATAATTCCAATCTTGCTAACTTGCAAATAAATAACAGCTCAAAATTTAGGATCCTATTTTAGCGTAGAATTCCAGATGATTGTAGTGATAATCATATATAAAAAATAACGTTAATTTAAACCTGTACCATTGTTTAAATTTAAATTTACCTTTTATTAGTTTTTATCCTAGATTGTGAATAAGAACATTAAAAAAAAAAAGTTTATTTCATATCATTTTGGGTTACATTGCATGTCGATGAGTCGTCTTCCCTTAATATTATAAACTTACAAATAGGGGAATAACAAAAAGAGAAGAAAAAAAATAAAATACGATCAGTTTTATGAGTGTGTGTGTATGCATCTGCGCGTGTGCGTGAGTGTGTGTGTGTGTTGGAGAGAGAGAGAGATAGATTTTGAGTGTACATGGGTGACTAAATATGCGAATAACATCTCACTACATTAGACTAATGCTGAAGTTTTTCTATCCCCAGGACCAGTCGGAGCAGCCAAGATGACGCTCGAACAGCCAGCAGGAGAGATGTGGCAGAAGATCCGCGAGGAGTTGAATGAGAAAGCTGACACCAAGGAAGCCGACCTGGCACATATCAAGGAGTGGCTGAAGAAGGAACCCCATCTACCTGATGAGTTCGGTAAGCCACGCTTCGTTACTGAGCCAATTAGTCTTCAACCAGAATCTAATGTACAGACGCCAAGCACATCAAGCTACTACAATTAAAGGTTGATTGAGATATTTTGACAGTTTCGGGTAGCTTGATGTGCTGGCGTCTGTACACTCGCGATTGCAGAATACTTTTCCTGATCATTCAATTCATACTCACACACACACACCAACACACAAAAACACTGGCTAAACAAGTGGCTAAATAATAACAGCCTCTCGGATCGATCTTTAGGTCAAGCCGTGCTTACCTAGGTTGTCTGTGTCTGCCTGTCTGTAGTCTGTGGATGGGTGACCACCCATTACACACCGAATTTCCTCCGAGCCTCGGAAAGCACGTTAAGCCGTTGGTTCCGGCTGTCATTTGTAGATCTTTGACAGTCGTTACAGGTAGTCCAAAAAGTCTGATAACCAGTCTTACCTAGGGGCATCGTATTGCCTAGTACTAACTGGATTGTGGAGGTCAGATAAGCAGTCGCTCCATGTAAAATACTGGTATTCAGCTGCATCCGGTTAGACTGGAAGCCGACCCTAACATAGTTGGGAAAAGGCTAGGCAGTTGATGTTGGGGTGGACTTCCAGTCCAACCGCATGCTGTACTTTGACGCGGTGCTCGGTATGTGATGGGTGGTCACCCATCCACTGATCAACCTAGGCAAGCCGGGCTTAACCTAAAGATCGACCCGAGCGGCTGTTATTATTTAGCCACGTGCTCCGCCACAAATCAACGGTATCCAGCAGAATATTAATGAGCCTGTCAAACTGGATTAGCTTGTCTCCAATAAGAGTTCCTCATCATACAACACACACTCACACTCCTAATTATAAATTACTAGCTTTCGCCGGCGACTTCGCTCGCGTTTATCTAGAATTTAACAATAAATTCGGGTTGTATCTACTCTGCTTGTAATTCAATCATGATTCGAAAGACACGTGGCGCCATCTATTATCATAGGAACGTTTTTCCTTGGTAATAGTACTTTTTTTCGGGATGAAAGGTACCCTATATCCGTTTCTGTACACCTGACAAGGTATATGCAAAATTTCAGAATTATCGGTTCAGTTGTTTAGGCGTGAAAAGGTAACAAACAAACAAACAAACTTACTTTTCAGTTATTTATAATATTAATAAGTAATATAATAAGTGTAAAGTATATTAAGTGTGGAAGTATGTATTTGTAGTATTTCTTAATATAGGCAAGATTTTGAAACCACGTTCAAGTTCCATGGTTGAATATGATTGAATTAGAGAGCTGTCGCCTCAACCCACAGATATAGATCCGTCTGAAAACCAAGCGTGCCATTGTTTGACTGCTATGACGTCATAAGCACTATTTAGCTACTAAACAAACAAATTACTATTCAAAATAGATTACGTTTTTGTTCTTTAAATGTCTAGAATGAAGTTCTTGTGTTGTTGTTTTAGAAATTAGCCTTGTGTTATCTAGGTATTATAGATCCTGTGCCTCAACCATATTCGTTTTATGGAATAACATCATGCCTGTGATACCCAAAGGTTTATTCAGAGGTGTATCTAATAGTACACCCACATTGGGCCAGTTATGTTTAAGTCTCATGTAATAGGGGGCGAGCCTATTGCCATCAACCGGGCGCAAATCCAGACTCCGTGGCTGCTACTAAGTTAGAACTTTGACCCCCAATATCTCCGTAACTAGAAGGTTCCCAGGTTCTAGAAGAAAAAAATTATCGCAATGACGGGGTGAACAAGTGCCTTTCGGCTTCGTTAAGGGTCTATTTACACCCTTTATGTAACATTACATCATTAAAATTTCTACATCCACCTTGTCTTCCCCATCTCCTAACTCCTTCTAACTTTTCAACAGATGACCAGCGCATCATGACCTTCCTCCGTGGTTGCAAGTTCTCCCTGGAGAAGACCAAGCGTAAGCTGGACATGTACTTCACCATGCGTGCTGCCGTCCCAGAATTCTTTAACGACCGTGATGTCAACCGTCCTGAGTTGCAGGAGATTTTAAATATTGTGTAAGTATTACCATAGTCAGTATATCTAGTGGTCACGAGCGCCACTGCTGACCATGAGGTACTGGGTTCGATTCCCGGGTCGGGCAAAGTTTTATTGGGTTTTTCCATCAGGAGTTTCTCAGTAGCAGCACTATATTTAACTAAATGGAATTAATATACAGATCAAAACTAAAAAATCGAGAAAACATTACTAAAGTCGTACTAAATAAATAAAAATTGAACGTTTTTTCTTTAAGTCCGTCTTAATTTAGTGTTGAAATAAAAAGAGTTTATCCTCCCAAGTAAGTACCCACTTATCTACTTGGGTTTGAGTTTGTTTCCTTAGCCACATGTCAAGAATAAATAACGTAATGAGGTAAAGATTTTCATTTCGAGAAATATTTTATTCAACCTAATAATAATTATTATATAATATTTAAATAATTATGATTATTTTTATATATTATTAATATTTTTTTAAAGTATTAAACTTAATAAAAAAAAAAGAAAATCCCATTCTTAGGAAAATTAAGCCGTATTTACATTATCCCCGAGTGTCATAGGTTACATTTAAAACGCCCCCTTAAGTCGATTTCATACATAACGAGAGCGAAGCCGCGAGCAAAGCCAAGTTTTAAATAATCTAGATATAGTATTTTTTCTGGTTTTCCTCTATTTTTTCTGTCTCACTACGAGGAGTATATTATATTTAAGGTTTCGTTTATTTCCATTTATTTGCTGTCCTTAAAACATCTATTTTTGCTTCAAAATCCTTAACCCCGGGGTTACCAGCAGGTACTCAAGTGGAACACATGAACACAAAGTATTCATTAATTTGAATAAAATGAGGCTTTATAATCACAGTATGACTAACTACTGAAAACTTATAATTTGTTTCATCTTCATGCATGACGTTTAAAAATGCAAATTACGCACTAGTCTGCTTTACTGCTGCGGTTATCTGAGAATCTAGACAAGCGTTTCATGTTTCTACAAAGTTCAGGTGTTTTTCGGTATCTTAAGTCATTTGACTATTCGAGCATAGTTATCGCAGATTGAATTCTAATTCCAGTTCGTCTAGGCTTTTTGTCCCGTTGTTTATTTTTGTTTGGGTAAAGCTTAACACAGAACATATATTAACACAGAATAAGTTATATGTAGACTACTGGCAAAGCATTATTAAATACACTTCGACTTATTATGGTTTGACAAAAACTGTAATTGCAAATACGACAACTAACGCGAATACGGCGCAGTGGCTGAGCGATCAGCTGCTGCGCTGCATGTCGCGGTCGTGGGTTCGGCTGTATGACCTATCGGTTGGTTGTTCCCGGGTCTGGCTGTTTGTATATTTGATATTAAATGACGATACGTGTATTAGAATGTATTAGAAAAACGCGATATCCGTCATTTTAATATTACCATGACTAATATAACTGCAGCAATTTTACAACCCAGTGCGAACCTATCTTTATAATTACCAGCCATTTTACAGAAATTGCAGTAATAATCATAATATTATATCCACTACAGACAAGTGTGGAAAAAATATGCAACAATGAATAGACGTAATACTAATTAATTCATCCTTGACGTAATTACATGAAATTAAAAGTTTTCTTAAGTTTTATGTACCTACACTAAGTGCCTTGTGCGAAATTGACGGGTTTTCCACGCTCGAAATACCATTGTACTTTTATGAAAATGAGCTCGGAAGCAAAAATTGAAAAAAAAAAATCGGTCAAGTGCGAGTCGGATTCCCGCATGAACCTTACCATCGTAGTAGGTGGTAGGGAAAAAAAGATATAAAGGGGGCTCCCTCTTTCTTTTTTTTATTAGATATTTGTTGTTATAGCGGCAACAGAAATACACATTCTGTGAAAATTTCAACTGTCTACCTATTACGGATCATGAGATATAGCCTGCTGACAGACAGGCGGATGGACGGACAGCAGAGGCTTAGTAATAGGGTCCCGTTGGTTATACCCTACGGGTACGGAACCCTACAAATTGTAAAAACAATCATTAAAATCATTACGTGCTTGTTAGGAAGAGTAACTGACATAAAAAATCGAATAGCCTATTACAAAACATGCCCCGACCTTGGTTTTGTTTTTCGCTGTTCCTTTTTATTAAGACAAAAAACAAGTTATAAAATAATAATGAATTAATTGAAGAAGTGTGACGTTCCATAGAAATGTCGTAAAACGACAAACACGTTTGTTAATTGTTAACAAAAACAAAGCCAGCAACTTGTTACTTTAACATTTAAATTAGTTACATTGCATTTGGGACGATCATAATTATGATCGGCGTCAATGGCAGTGATAGCCTAGTGGTATGACCGTCAGACTGCCAAGTCATAGGTCTCGAGTTCGAACCCAAGACACGCACCTCTGATTTTTCGGATTCATGTGCGTATTGTATAATTTTATTATACTTCCTTCGGTGAATGAAAACATCGTGAGGAAACTAGTATGCCTCAGAGATATATCTCGACGGCGTGTAAAACCAAGTCAGAGGCCCATGGTCGGCGTAAAAACTCTGACGCCAGGTTAGCCACTAACCACACGAAAAAGAAAGAAATCGGAGTAAAAAAAAATGTCTGTTTGCCAAATTTATTTGGGATTAGCGCAGCATGATTTCTTCTTCCATATTTCTCTATTAGTTATCACGGTATACACCCTCTATTTAGCCATATCATCTTACGCGTGTCTTTGATCTTCCCCTAAAAAAGCACACAATTAAAATATTAAAAGACTATTTGTTAATTTACAGTCAAATGCCGCCGCTGCCAGGCCTCACGCCTGAAGGAAGACGTGTGATTGTTATGAGAGGTTAGTAACTATAGCAATAAAAACACTTTTGACAAAAAACTTGAGCATCATTCAGATCTGACGTATATTTATAGGCGTCAGATATTTCCCACCTATAACAAGATTCAAGAATTCATTGATGTTTTTCATCTTAGTGATGTTTTATATAAAAAAATTTTTTTTTTTGCTCATTTGAATGTTAACATAATTAATGTCGTTTTTTCTACTGGCACAAAAATAAAGCACTTCGAAAAAATTACAGAATAGATCTACAGGGTGGAAGGGACAAAGTACAAAAAGTTACCACGTATTTAGTACATCATTCTGAGCGAGTGAACGCCCCACATGGAAACTTTTCAGTTCAGGGTTATTAAAAAAATTCGGCTGAACCGAATACGTTTGTGCGTCGGTGTCCCTCCTACCCTGTATAATAGTTGTAAGTGGCAATCCTATCACAATATTTTCTCAATCTTCCCTATTCTTCTACAGGAGTCGACAAAGACATCCAGACCCCCAACGTGGCGGATGCCTTCAAACTGGCTCTCATGCTGGGTGACGTCAGACTGGCAGAAGAGAAGGAGGGAGTGGCAGGAGACGTGTATGTCCTGGACGCTTCTGTGGCAACCCCGACGCACTTCGCCAAGTTCACACCGACACTTGTGAAGAAATTCCTTGTTTGTGTACAGGTTAGTAATCAGATTGCAAAAGTATAGCATTTAAAAGTTCACGAAGGTTAAGTTTTTTGAACTCGAAAATTATATAGCGCTGATAACTTACTAAAATAAAAACGTGTAAAAATTAATGAATTCAAAGTTTAACCGTTTACATCATCAATACTAATATCTTAAAGAGGTCAAATTGTTTGTAAGTTTGTATGTAGAGGGTAATCTTCGGAACTACTGATCTTATTCCTAAAATTCTTTCACTAACGGGAAGTCACATTGTCCCCGAGTATCATAGGTTACATTTAAAACGCTCCCATAAATCAATTTCCATACATAAGTTTTAAATGATTGCACAGAATTTCATAAAAGTTATGATGAGTATAGTAAACTGCTGAACTACGTTTTTTATTCATTCATTCAATCTGAATGTGTTTCTGCAGGAAGCCTACCCCGTAAAGCTGAAGGAAGTCCACGTCATCAATGTATCACCTCTTGTTGACAAGATCGTGAACTTTGTCAAACCTTTCATCAAGGACAAGATCAAAGAAAGGGTAAGTTAATATATTCCTTCAATTAATTTTGCAAGAATATTATAAAATGCATCTATGTTTAATTGTATAGACATTAGTATATGGTTTAGTGGATCACAATAAAATGGCATCAACACAAAGAACAATTAAGAGGACTGGGCGCAATTCTACTAATTGCTCTTTGTTGTTGTTCAATGTCATCAATGAGATTATTATTATGTATATAATTTTACTTAAAGCGTTATGTATTATTTTCAGATCTTCCTGCACACCGACACCAATGATCTCTACAAATACATTCCTAAGGAAATGCTTCCTCAAGAGTACGGTGGTAACGCTGGCCCCATGAATGACCTTCACAGTAAGTATTTTTATTTACAACTACATTAAGTCTATGAACCACTACGTAAATGGCACCAGTTCCACGTAACTTGAGATTGGCTCTGTAAACTTTTCTCTGCCATCCTCCTCTGCCAAGTGACACTATCTGCGAACTGACTCATTTGTCCCATATTACTAGGGGTCGACGCAACCCGTTTGTTTTCTTCCATTCTCCCGAGCCAACCGTCACACTAACATTTACTCCTTTTTCTTTCTTATCATTCTTCCATTTGCGAACTGACTGCAGTCAGTATAATCTCGCTCATTTGATCGTCAATATAAGTAATGAACGAAATATATCCGAACCCCGACTTTTTCAAAACCAATATTATTTTCGACGATCTAACCTAAACAATCATTAATTTTCTTCCAGATGCGTGGGTCAAGAAGCTAGATGAATACAAAGACTGGTTCGCGGAACAGGAGAACCTCAAAGCCAACGAGGCCCTCAGACCAGGAAAGCCTACCAACTACGATGAGCTCTTCGGTATTGACGGCTCCTTCCGCCAGCTAGTTATAGACTAAGCTACTTTCTCCAGTTATTACCTCATCAAGTTTAAAAGACCTTAGGTCTATACACAATCATGTTTTGGCGGCCTTTTCAACTTGATCGGGTATCAGCGTCTCTCTACTGTCGCTTATTTCAGTTACCATTTTAAAATTTTAGCGTATATTGACGATATTATTGTTTCTTGTGACTGCTTGCTGAACAGCTTGTGCAATTTTTGAATCTATTTCGTTTGGGTTAAGGTATGAAATTGTTTGTTTGAGTTCAGTTTGCATTCTCTTGAAGTATATGTTTTGTTTGTCAACCAAAGTTTTGCTCAATTTATCGTATCTTTGTTATTATGACGTGTGTATATCGTCTTTAATTTTAGGTATTTGATTATAAACATTTTCTATAAAGCAATGTGGTTTTATTTTTATGATTTCTTTTCCTATTTTATCATTTGTAAGTGTTCCATTATGCCATGGAAAGTTATCTATTGACAGGAACTCTGATGATAAGTAGGTAAAGACAAAGACAATCTCTGCAGATGGGGGTTCATGGACGGCTCAGACCTCAAGTGCGTATGCGGCGTCTCCTCACAGACAGTGGCCCGCCTTCCATTTTGCACCACATACCCTATCACCTGCGCACTTGATGTTCTGCTTACTGCATCTGTGAGTGGGGTTCGCGTGGCTGAGTTTTGGGCAAAACAAAACAATGAACTTTTTGTCATCGACACGCTAAGAAGAAGAAGTAGATAAATATGAGAGATACTAAGTAATTCGCCACTCAGAGCTTACTTTTATTCCATCATGATGATAACTAAAAAAAAAAAAAAAATTTAGAATTTTCGAAAAAATAGTTACAATTTATTTTTTTTAACTTCGAATGAAATGCGCCAAAATAAAATAAAACAACTGTTTGGAAATTTTCTAAAATTATCGTATCCTAACATGGTATAATTTAAAAAATGTGGTAATTTATTAAACAACTTCTATAAATAGATATGTCTAAAGTTGTTTTATTAAGCATTCATAATCATTTATATTATGCAACTTATGTATTAAATATTATCATTTATTGATTTTTTGTTGGGTATTTTTACACACAAATCACTAATATCTTTTATACGGTCTAAACATCTGGGCCTAGAAGCATGAAATTTTGCACAGATATTCCTTATAGGACAAAGATGAGGACTGAAAAGGGGATTTTGAAAGATTCATCCCCAATTAAACCCTGTCTGTCAACCCCCATTTAACCCCGATAGGGGATCGGGGTTAAATGGGGTTGACTGACATTTTTGGAGTTCGTCATTATTATAGATTGGAAATCCCATTGTGTGCATGGCTTGTCATACTTTAACATTGATGTCACTTAATGAAGGAGAGTATCTATATTATCTTTAAGTATAAAATTGAGCGCTCGCGCATCCTCCATCCATCCAATTAGACGCACTGTCTGCGTTATTTTTTTACGGCGATACTGATACATTCCTTTATTCAGTGTCATCCAAAAGAGCGCAAGGATTTATCATAACCCGATCGCTTTTCTACACTCTCTAAAAATACACAGTATCTTTCTAACAGCTGACATTGCTGTTGACAAGCTAAAATATCCTGTAAATAAATCCTTGACAACGACACTGAATAGTGATCACAACCGTTGAATGAAACAATATAATGTTTTACTCATGGAAAACATTTACCCACTGAATAGACTCGGAAACGCAGCGATTAGTTGTAATTATCTCGTCAAGAAGATAAACTTTGTGTAACTTTTAGTAGCTAAATATCTCTACAAAGTTAAAAATAGATTTCTTTTCTTCACTGACATCACGCCGTAGAAATCTACATTTGTAATTTTGTTATTGCATGCTCTATGATACGTCTGTTGCAAGCCCAATGAGCTGTGGGCCAAAAGAGCCATTTTCTGGAGCCCTCCCACAGCCAGAAGGCGTCGTGGCAGACCTCGTAGAAGATGGCGAGACGATCTGGACAAGATCAGCGACCAGTAGTCCACGTTGGCCTTGGATCGAAACAACTGAAAGACATGGGGAGAGCCTTTGCCCAGCTGTGGGATGATGCAGACTAACAGTATCTGTGTCAGTATGCTATAAGCCACACGCCTAAACATTCCTTTGTTCCCAGATTTTGTCTTTCGTTTCATCTGTTTCTAAGATTGTTATTGTCAGCCCTGTTACATTTTTGTCAAGCTGCTGGTGATAACAACAACATCACGATATTGCAGGTGTTAGGGCTTATGGTGTAAGATGGAAGGAGGCCCATTGCCAGTGGGGAGACGTCGCATACGCATATGAGGTCTGAGCCGTCCGTGAACCCCCATCTGCTGAGATTGTCTTTTCTCCGGCCGACTAAGGTTCGTAGTCTGTTAGAGATTTCCAATCGGCACGGCAACGCGTGCCCAGGTAGAAAGTCAGGGGTTTTAAACCGCTACCGCCAGAGATTGCATCTTGCTGTGGAGGCGTTGAAACTGACTGGGCTAGATGGGCCCACGCACCCATGAAAACTATCACCAATCATTTGATGATCTATTTACTGCATCAGTGAGAGTGGTTCGCGTGGCTGAGTTTGTTTTTTTTTTGCCATCGGCAGGCCAAGAAGAAGAACATCACGATCAAGTGACATCTCTACCAATATTTAGGCCACTACACCGAACGGTTACGTTGACTGACAACCGTTAGTCTTCACCACGTTCCGTTCTACTTACTACCTCGCAATAGGATGGCCGTAATTTGGGCTACTTCAGTTGCATAGCTCTACTCAAGCAAGACCGTGACTACTGTCAATCCTTAATGGCTGGTGTTAATTGCTGGGTAGATTTGTGACAAAGTTTATTTAGTTGAATCTGTTTATGCGACAAGTAGTTGGCGTTGCTTGCGAGTTCGGGCTTGCTCCCATCCACCCCTATGTCTCTGTCCCTTCAAAGGGTCAGTTGGGAAAACAAATGCCATCGTTCCCTTTACAACGACGTTTCAAGGGGAGGATGGCACACATATAGTTTCATCGACCCTAGAATTCTGATGGCACGATCTTGTATCATTCACCCCTTTATTAGTCATTTGACCAGACAAAGGCCTTGAATCGCTAAAACAACGACAATACTGGTTAGGCAAACGCCTCTAAAGTCGTCTATTCGATTACTTCTCGCATATATTAATTATAGATTACTTAAGTATCTACACACAAGATAGTTGTCTAATGTCTGACTCTGCCTGTCTCTATGACTCCATCGACTCATTACCTAATTCTTTATTGCATTCGGACAGCGAGACATTTGAGTTATGATATGTATGCAGTCGACCGCATGCCAGTTGCAACAAAAACAGTATAATAAAAGTAGCTAAATGAAATGAAACGAGGAGAAAAATCAATTTTACTCAGCGTTTTGTACCGTTTTATATCTTTATATATCCTGTAAGCATTAATTTATTGTATTGTCTGCTTTGACTTGATTTATAGCCTTTTTTATAAGTTAGTATTAAGTTTATCCCTGTGGCCACAGACAATTGCATATTTCTGGAAAGTAATATTAATAAGTGGAAGAGCGAAATCTCCTAACACAAGCATATCCTTGCTTAAAAGGTGATCTCCAACATGAATATAAACGCACTAATGTAATTGAAGTAGACATTTTTATTTTTATTCCGTCAATATAAATCTTCCTTGGTTTGGATAGACTATGTGACTGATATGGCTAGAAAGGTGGTTACTGCTGAGATGGCGAGTAATAGAGAAGTAGGTATTGAAGAAGGAGACCCCAAAAAATAAGGATAAGAGCAAAATAATGATGATAGTGACTTTATCACATTCATGGATATATTGTGTGAAAAATAAAGCGCAAAATCAAGAAGATGACGACTTCATCTACAATCTGTTGATGTAAGTATTTCGTATCGATGTTACATCCACATGGTGTAGTGTGTGTAGTGTAGTTTAGGCCCAGTTAGTGGCCACATTTATTGCAGCTTGACAGGCGTTATTCAGATCACCAAAGAAGGTAAACGACAGGTAAACAGACACCTGGGCACTCCAGTAGGTGGGCCAAAGTCTGAGGCGGTGAGATGTACAGCAAGTTGAGATGAGTCAGGGGCGCCGCACTTGCAGTCGCGGTTTGAGGAATCGCTAATACATGGGGTATTATTAGCTAGATTTTGTTAACAGCGGCCAACTATGAATACGCAATCCATGACGTAGGTATGGAACTAATTAAGTTTGTGACAGAGAACTTCGTGTGTGACCCCAGTTTCCGTGTCGTCACGGTTAGTTAAATGCAGGATATGTGTTTGCGTAACTCTTTGTTAATGATCATTGGATTTTTCGCAGGAGCCAAAACCTTTTAAAATATATTTTTTCATGTAAAAGATTAGTATCAGTTATAAACACTCAGGAAAATTATGCGAGTTAAAAGTCAATTTTAAAACAAAAATAAAACATGTACGAGTATCTCGGTGTAAAATAAAGTTTTCATACTAGCTGGGCCCCAGGGTTTACCTTGGGAGATTCTCACTGAAACGGTGACTTTTCGGGGTGAATAAAAAACTTTTTTGCAAAAAATAAAACCGAATTCAAAACCACAAAAACAGTGAAAAATAACTTTAGCTTCAGAAGTCGGTGGCTTTTGTTTGTTTGATTCAGTTTTTTTCGCTCTTTGAAACAAAAAAAGAATTTTCAAAGTCGGTTCAGGCGTCTTCGATTAATCAGTGAAAATACGTTAAAAAAAAAGATTCCGCCGAATTGAGAACCTCCTCCATCTTCTTCTCCTGATTGCTGGGAAACGCCGTTTTGGAGTAAAAATTCGCTTTTTACGGTAGGACTCAATGTAACGCAATCAAAACATTGTGCTGATGGATGCATTGAATAGTACGGGGGTCGTGGAGGTATACACTTAATTTGGTTACGTTGAGTACACTCAACGTTAAAAATAAAAAAATGTAGACGTCAAATTTTCTTCTATGGTTCTGTGTTTTGTAGGCTAAGAACACTTTAATATTAATTTAGTTTAGTAGGAAAAGATCAAAGATCACATTAGCGAGCAAAAATGGCGACAAGACAACTTGCTGTGCCACGTTGCAGGTAATTTTTTTTTCATGGTTTTTGTTAGATGTATTCTGTAAACCGCTTTACGATTTTTATACAATAATGAAAGATTTTTTTTTTACGCACGGGGTATCTATAGGCAGGTCTTTAAAAATGACATTGAGGTTCCTGAAACAATTTTTTGTCAAAGTCAATCGTTTGAAAGGTAGACACTTCCAAAGTGATTAAATGTGCGCCTCCCCCCCTCCCCCACTAATTTCTAAAGTAAGAGCAGGAAAATTCATAAAAGGAATGTAGAATTGAAGAAAGTAAAAAAAAACTTTCAACGAAAATTGAT
The DNA here is from genome assembly GCA_905163415.1 of Noctua fimbriata. Lineage (NCBI taxonomy): Eukaryota > Metazoa > Arthropoda > Insecta > Lepidoptera > Noctuidae > Noctua > Noctua fimbriata. Next base: position 6,328,534 of record LR990934.1, on the reverse strand, counting down.
TTGAATAAGATTTCATGTTTACTTTTTGTTGAGCTATGGGACTTTTTCATCAAACTGCAGCAGTAACTTGGTTTTTCATTAACATACCTACTATGAAGAACAAATTCAGTTTTGCTGTTTAATGTAATACAATACAACATATGAATGAACCCTTCAAAATATTTTTATGTTGCTACGGAACCCTGTGTGCGTGTGAATACGACTCGCACTTGACCTGTTTTTTAAACCCATTTACACAATTATATTATTATACATCTGTCTAAGGCATTGACGTCAACATGTCACTCTGTTTCTGTGTAAAAGAAAAACAAACCAAGAAACACGACTTCACATTTACAAAGCGTTACTTTTTTTTGCTCTTTATTTTATTTTTGAGTTCAAATAAGGAATACAATACCTAGTTATTTTACGATTAAAAATAAAAACCATTTCAGCCGCTATTTACGGGACCAGGAAACCGTAATTTGCCGCACCGTCTGGGATTTTGAAATATTTTTTAATTTTATTTTCATGACAATGTAGTTGAAAATGACAGCGTCACTCAAGTAATAAACTTAAAAGATGCAATTAGCGATATAATAAAACATCTCAGAGCCAGTGTTTTTAAATAATATTCTAAAAATAACATGTCGCGTATTAAATCAAAGTAATCGTTGCCTTCACGTCAAGGAGAGTGCAAAATCGACTTTTAGCACCTTATAAGGTATGTTTGTCTAAAACGAAAATTTTCTAATTAATAAGGATTGGGTGAATGTGATTGAGTTTATTAATTAAGCTTTCTTAACTGCTATAGAATTTTATTTTGCAAAAAAAAAACCGACTTAAAAAAAAAACGCAAAAATTATATAAAATATAAAAAAGTTCATGGAAATAAGTCAATGAAACAAACAAAAAAAAATCAAAAGAAACTTTTGTTTGGTTTATTGAATTTTGTGCCACCGACTTCTGGAAGTAAAGTTATTTTCCACTTTAAAGGGTTTTTTTAAGTCGGTTATTTCTTTCGTTTTCAAAAATATTTTTTATTTTACACTTTTTAGTTGTGATATGATGGTATCTCCGACAAATACTTGTCTAGTATTCATATTCCATTGTTACTAAAAGTTAGTATCAAATCATTCACATATACTTAGAAGAAAAAATGTCTATTATATAAGATAACTCATAACCAACCAATGTAAATAATTGTATATGGGGCCACCTTGCGAGCTTCTTCTACCAAATAAAAAATAATCACGTCAATCGAACCAGTAATCACGGAGCTGTGAGACGGATTGAGAACCTCCACCTTTTTAGAAGTCGGTTAAAACAGGAAAGGAAAGTGTCGATTTACCATCCACGCAACCTTAAAGGTCTAAGCCCTTGGAAGGCTGTGAATGCGATTAGTGCGGGTATTTTAATTTTTAAACGTCAAAATTTAATAATTTCGGAAAATAGGCGTAAAGATACGATAGGCATAAACTTTGACTTTTATTACAAAACATGCCTTAGCCCATTATGACATTCCCATCGACAAAAATACGGAACCTCCATACCAGCTTTTATTCCTATTTAACGATTTTTCTAGAACCAGTGACTCAACTATGTATAATGGTGTTCCCATCTAAACAAATAAATAAAATTGAAGTCTCTATTTGAAATTTCAAAACCAGTTTACTTATATTTTTTTTTTTACATTTTTGTGTGTTTGTTTAGACTAATCTCCGAATCGGCTGGACCGATTTTGACGAAACTTTTACCGGCACATAGCTGTTATATGGAGTAGCTTTTATTTTAGAAACAGGATTAGGTACCATGCAAAAAAAAATGTAATGAAATTGTTAACAATTTTTTACAATAATTAGTTTATAATAGTCTGGCAAGTTTTCAATCTGTTGATCTATGAATAGAAAAACAGGCAGACTTATGAACATGCAGATTTCAATGGAATTAACTTCAATTTCTTGAATATCGCCATCGACGTCTTACAACAAATTACTTAAAGACAAATATTACGGTAAACCCGATTACTTATAGTTAAGGCGCTACCTCGAAAATAAATCGTAACTCAACTGATCTACTAAACGAGAGAAAGTGATGCAATTACTTTTGAAACGCAAAAGAAGAGATGGCTATAATGAGCGCTATGTGCGCTCGGAATAAAACGACGTATATGCCAAAACGATTTTCTCCTTTTTTAACAAAATAAATGAATTAAATTAAAAACTACTTTGAGTAAACTTTGCTGTGATAATTCTCTATGTTTTAAAGTAAATTCCATTAAATTACTCGAAAAAAGTAAAAAAATAGATATAACTTTGCTATTTTTTTGTATCAAGAAAAAATAATTGAATCGTGTATTCCTTTTATATGATACTAGACTAAAGAGTCAAAAACATATATCAAAATGGTAAATCCCTGTTCCACATACTTAACAAGTTACACGACATAGAAACACCACATTTTTATTTTCAATATATCACCTTAAACTATTGTTGTGTGTGAACTGACTCATTGCCCCCATGTCCTTCGCAGACCGAACCAAATTCGGTTAAGTAAATAAACTTGTTTATAATAGTTTGACATCGTTCAAAGATTCCGTCCTATATCTTTGGGGGAACTGCCACTCCATGACATCATGTGCCTAGCCTTTTCCCAACTATGTTGGGGTCGGCCTCCAGTCTAATCAGATGCAGCTGAATACCAGTATTTTACATGGAGCGACGGCCTGTCTGACCTCCACAACCCAGTTAGTACTGGGTAATATACCCCTTGGTCAGACTGTTTGTCAGAATTTCGGGCCAAGACTTGGTGCAGATGTTCGGAAGTTCGGTATCGGTAAATAAAAACACAAAGTTCAATGAGCTGCCTGTCATATTTAATTGCATAAAAAGTAACCGGTTTTTATTAAATGAATTTAGAACGGTCTAGCTATTAATCTATTACGTGTCAATAATTCTTGATTTCATAGCTCTTAGACGAACGGGCGGTGTAAACTTAACGTCAAGACAATCTTTTTTTAAAAGTGAAAATAGTTGTTTCACATAAACATTTACTTAAGTTTTAGGAATTTATTCATATCTATGAGTGATACAAGTTGAGAAAGAAGAAAGAAAAATGAAGTTATTAAAAATAAAACACAACAAAAATTTTAGAAATAATATAAACAAACAAAACTAATAATGCCAAAAGGGCCTCAGCTCAGCATAATACACCTGACGCTGATTTTCAGCTGCAGCCTACGAGTGCACTACGCTCGAAAACATAAACAAACACATGTATATTATGAAAGTCTTAAATATTTGGCAAAAAACCAACTAAAAGAAAAATTTGTGAATAATTAAAAAACAACAAATGTGCTTCACAAAAAAAAACTTTTATCCAAAAAATAAACAGACGAAAACAGAGACTATGTATAAATAACAGAAATAATTATTTTAGTCTAAATAAACTCGTAAATTTTATAAATGTAAGTAACAAATTTTGCGTGGCGCCACATCATTATCATTCTCATCTCGATTAATTTTTTTTTTCAAAACACTTTCGTATTTTCGGATAAAATTTTATTCGTTACGTTTACGACGCGCGTTCGTACCAGCGTGCAGACTCAAAAATGGAGTTACAGCTCGGAAGAAGTGCAACTGACTAAACTATAATTTTTCTATACAAATAAATAAAATTGAAGTTTGTAATATCAAAATAACAGCTTTTTATTAAATGCATGTGAAAGTATATACGGTACAACAAAAACACATTTTTTTTAAACTTTTGTCTGTCTGTCTGTTTGTTCCGTCTAATCTCCGAAACGGCTGGACCGATTTTGATGGGAATTTTACTGGCAGATAACTGATATTATAAGGTCTAACATAGGCTACTTTTATTTTAAAAAAATATTATTTTTCCGTGCAAAAAAAAAAAAAAAACAACTGGGAACAATTTTTTTTATAATAATTTCACGCGTACGAAGGTCGCGGGCAACAGCTAGTTAATAATAAATCTTTAATTATCTGAACATCATATTACACGCACAGGTTACTAAAATACACAATCTAATACTATAGAAAAAGATATCTGAGGTCCAGGGTAACAGATCACCTGGCTCTCGTAGATAAAAATTGCAAAACGGTTACAGTCAGACGGATAAATACAAATAATAATATGCGTCAAAAATACGAACATAATTAAAGTAGTAAGTTTGGTACTACTCTACAGAATCAGAATCAGAATTTTATTTGCTCTGAAAGTAGGTACAGGTAAGGTGTTGTACATAAATTAATGAGATCGGCTACAGTCTACCTTACGGCGTGCAAATTATTACATAAGTTAAAATACAATACAATACAATTCAATACAATACAATTTGAATGTACTAGTATAATTTGTTCAGCTATAAGTCGATCAATTTGAAAACCATTCCCCCTGTATTCCCTGTTGTAGTGGGTAGAAATCTAGACCTGTATTAATAGTACACTCGCATTGCATCGGATATTGCTCCGCCCCAAGGGAAGATTCCTTTTTCAATATTTTATGGATTAAATCGCACTTATATCACGCATCACTTAAATCAGGCCAATAATCACGGAGAAGTCGGTATAAATTCATGAAAAAAAAATTGCCGGTGGAATACATACCTCCTTCTTTTTTAGAAGTCAGTTAAAAAACGTATTGTGCCGACCCCAAGTAACATGGGACAAGGGCAGTGTCTATGAAAAAATAAATAATTTTCCTCTAACCTACCCCTTAACCTTGCACCTAAACATTATACCTTTTACAAGAACTAAAAGAAAATTATTTTTGCCTCCGACAATTTAAAAAAAGAAAACATTAAAAATACTAATGTAAAGATATTTTTTTTTACAACAGACCATTTCGTTTTGCTCGTAATGAGGAAATCTTTTTTCTGAGACTACCCTTGTCCTCGGAACTCCTCCCTCCTAATGACGAAATGATCCATGAACGAGATCTTAGCCAAGAGATTTACTCTCGTCGAGTAAATAGGCTCATTGTCAATCGTGACGTGGGACACCGCGCGCGCCTGTCGTCGCGAAATCAGTTTATATTCAGTGATTTTTTTGTACAAGGATTTTTTTTTTATAAATGTGAGTAATTTTTTGTAATACTATATAATAGTTTTTATTGAAAAGAATGTGTCATACTAAAATATAATTTAACTAACAAAAAAAAATCTTTTTATATGGTATTTTTAAATACATAAAAATCTTTAATAGTTATAAACTAATCTATTATTATAGCTAACAAGCTACATACAACGGTAAAGTAACTAATAAAAAAATAGCATCGTAAAATTCATAATTCATTGAAGTGATATTTAAAAAAAAAACATTAACCCTCACTTTGAGCTCCCCGCGGTCGGGTAAAAAATCTGTTGAGTTTTTTTTGTATGTGTGGCTTCAAACAACCCCCTTACGAATAAAAGGGCCATATTTAGGCACGTATTGTTCAGGACACTTGACTTTTCGTCCTGAACGAGTAACGAGCATCAGTTGCGTCTCCTGCGTATCACGACGTTGTGCCTCCACGTCCTCACGGCAAGTATATGCTGGCTTACCTCTGTCAATTGACACCTCGACGGTTTTATTGTTGAGTACGTCGATTGTCTTCGGACTTCTTGAAATGACCTTTAATGAAAGAAGTGTTAATTTGAATCTAACCTTTAACTTATTGTGAATTCGGAGAAATTATTTGAAAAAATAAAAGACTTGTTTTTTTTTAAACAGGACATTAAAATTATGTTGTTATAAATCAGACCATACTGTTACTTGCCGAAACATAATGGTTTAAATTAACATACATGAACTTGTCCAATAAAATAAAAAATCCAGTTGTATTCCAGCTATGACGACAGCTAGAAAGGTATTATGAAACATGATGTATTTAAAACAATAGGTAGGTATACCTATTGTTTTAAATACATCATGTTTCATAATTACGTCTGCTTTAATAGCCAATTAATCAACATTACGAATAATAAAAAAATAACAATCACGGGAAAACACAAGAAAATGTGAGATTTTCCTTGCATTTCATAATGATACTAGCTGTTACCCGTGATTTCGTTCGCGTAGAAATTTTGATGTGTATTTGTGGGGGAAAAAATAGCCTATATCCTTCCCCAGGATATAATCTATCTCTTTGCCAAATTTCATTACGGTCCGATGAGCCGTTTAGTCGTGAAAAGGTAACAAACAAACAGAGATACTTTCCCATTGTTAATATTAAAGTATGGATGGTATGGATTATTTAAGTTAGTTACAGTATAATTAATTTTATTTTACTACGTGCATGTGAGCACGAATATTTTTAAGGCATAATGTTACCAGTGCTGGGATAGAGGTATCCTCTTTATTAGACGGAGTAGCCAGTAATCCACCACGTGGACCCACTGCGGGTTGGTTAATCACAGTGGCGTGCCTGTGGGCCAACAATACGGCAAGCCTATAAGCCAAGCAGACTGCGATCGAAACAATATGAGGAGTAGTAGGTTTTAAGGGCAAGCCAAGCTTTTAGACACACTACTTGGACATCACATCATGTCTTCGAACTTTCGGTCCTAGGAAACTCACTTGCGGTTTCCTCAAGATGTTTCGTGTCATTTAACTTAAGTTTTAGGAATTTATTAATATCTATGAGTGATACAAGTTGAGAAAGAAGAAAGAAACCTGAATTTATTAGGCATTATTAAAAACAAAAATTTAACAAAACCAATAAACAAACAAAGCTAATAATGCCAAACACATATCTATATTATGAAAGTTTTAAATATTTGGCACAAAAACCAACTAAAAGAAAATGTTGTGAATTATAAATAAAAAACAACAAATGTGCTTCACAAAAAAAAGCTTTTTTCCAAAAAGGAAAGTGAAAAAAAGGAAATAAAAGGAGCCACGTCCATTACTACGGCCACCTCTGCTCTCGTGAATATTTCTATAGTTATCGAATTCTCATAATTAACACGTGTTTTGTTTTAAATTAATACTATTTATGTACATTTTAATGATAAAACACGCCGTCCACTAACTCGTGGTGATAAGACAAATCAACGGAAATGTATGAGGCCGGCATTGTTTGTGGTTTTCTATAGTCCTTCATACGTCGTTATTGAAAAAAATACAACGTGTAACAGAAAGTGTAGAGTCATATGAAAGGATATGCTGCAGACCATCAAACTGAACAACTTCCTAAATGGGTCCAATTTCGTAAATGCGAAAAAAATATCAACTGTCCCATACATTTGGGTCGAGTAGGTATTGAAATTTTGTATGGGACAGCTGATAATATTTTCGTATTTACGATATTGGACCCATGGAGGAATTTGTTCAGTTTGATGGTCTGCAGCATATCTTTTTACATGACAATACCCTTTGTTACACGTTGTATAGTCAATTTTTAACTGGACTATTCGGTATCTTCCATTACAATACACTTTAGGGCGATGTAAGCAGAAAGGGAATTGATTGGTAATCTTAATATTAAGAAATTCTACGTTAATTATTCCTCAATATTAAGATTACCAATCAAGCATCGCCACTAACCGGTTCACCGCCTTTCGCATCTAGTCAGTTCTAAATGTGTTTTTCAGGTGGTAGCTCCCATTAAGGGCATTACATTGCTCGATGACCTTGATGATTTGATCCCTGTACTGGTTTTTGTTGACTTGCCCCGCACATTTCGCAAAATTTCGGTTTTTATTTATTATTTAAAAATATTAAAAGAAATAACAGAAAAAAAACAATTCTGATTGTTAAGTATATCATTACGTATTTGTTGTTACAAAATTCATGCCGATCTATTCAGCCGTTACAGAGATAATTTACAATTAAGGTTGAAAAAGGACCTATTTTCTACGATTAACCAAAAAAAATTGAGAAGGTTCATTAAAATTTTAAATAATACAATTTATTTGTGATGAACTTAACTATAACATACTTTTTTTACACGGAAAACGCACGAAGGGATTCATCAACAAATTTCTTTGAACATACGCTGTTTTTGAGATTTGAGCCATGTAATGCCCTTAACTAAAGTTCATCTATAAGTCCCATCGTATCATACGCAGGACCCATCACTCTGCTGTAGTGCTCGCAGCCACTAATCTCATAAAACATAAACACGGACAAAATTAATCCTATTTTACGAACTTCAATCTTATTACTAATATGGATGGACGTTTGCTACTCTTTCACGCGAAAACTACTGAACGGATTTGGATGAAATTTTGCACATAGATAGTTTAACCTGGATTAACATATAGGACATTTTTTATCCCGATATTATGATCTCGTGGGCCGGTTATCGAACTTCACGCAAGCGAAGCCGCGGGCGTAAGTTAGTAAAACATAATTTGATTAAGTTTCCATTGATAGTTTATCTAATCTATAAATCTTATACGATGTACATACTATTCATTATTTGTCATAAATATATGCGTTAGTGTTATGACTGTATTTGTCTATATGACTCATCGCGTCATCTGTTTCTGAAACGTGCAATACACATAGACATGTAGCTGTACAAAAATTTTATCAATCACTAAATCTTATCGATAAGCAGATAGACAGAGCATCATGTTTTATTCCCCGAAATGATTTTCAGAAAAGTATTTGGTCACGTTTTGAATGTACGGCCAATATCCTCTTAGATAAATTTTCAACTTTTGGTAGAAACGCAATCGGTGTACATACATGAAAAAAGGTGCTGGTGAATACATAACCTCCTACTGATTTAGAAGTCGTTTAAAAATTCAAAGACATCCACCAACCGGCACCGGGCCCTCGTAGGGAATAATTATGATAATGTAAGAAAAGAGGGCTCATCTGCGGATATAATTTAAGGAAAAGTGAACCTTCGTAAAAACAAAAACGGCGCGACTATTAAGGATCATTTTTCTCCATTGTACTATCAAGACCAACTGCATTTAAAAACTCAATTCAAAAGTGTACCTAACCGAAAAATTTCATTTTCATGGGAATTGAAAAAATATGAGAAGCGTGCACAAAGATTTTTAATTTTATTTGAGTACTACCCGTGAGAAAACATTTTATTTTCAGTACCTACGTAAACTCAGTCTATAGAGTTCATTCACTTTACCCGTGAACGAAAACCTAAATATTACAACATAAAATCAAGGCTCATAAAATTAAGTACCTCACCTACACACTTGGCCCAAGGAATTTACCGGTTTCGACATTTCCACAGACATATAAAGAAATAGACCAACCTGCTGGATATGGGGACCTATTAAATCGGGTGTCGCAACCATAATACTAGTTCCGCTCACCTGGTTAAGTTGTTGCGAAAACTATGCAGTATATTGATCACCTGTGAGTACTAGGAATTACTGTGAATAGACTGGTGTGAGCAAAAAGAGTTCTTTGTCGTGTTCAGAGTTGAATCAGAATCAGAATTTTATTTGCTATGAAAGTAGGTAAATGTTAGGTGTTGCATAAATTAATGAGATCGGCTACGGTCTACCTTACGGCGTAAAAATTATTACATAAGTTAAAATGTTAATACAAACAAAATAATGTCAACAAAACAAAATAGAAATTAAAGTGAAAGCAATAATATTTTACTCAGGTACATAAGTCTTACATGGTCAAATTTGCAATTAATTATAACAATCATAAACTGGATAAATTCATATCATTTAGAAAGTCTTTCACTGAGTAATAACATTTGCCTAAAAGTAGTGCAGTTACCTTAGATTTTTGGTTGGTAACTAAACTTTTCAATGGACATTCAAAATATGTTTAAAAGCAATAATATTATAAAGACCGATACGCTACGTTCATACTGAGCGGCGTTCAAATATCGTTGCGTTGTTACGACTGCGATAGATAATACGGAACGTATGATATAGAAAGAGATAGCTATTGCGCTTGAAATACTTAAATTACGACAGTTGTCTGAATTAGTCTGCAACAATGTTTATGTCTATATCTACATAAAAAAAATGATAATATAATTAATACGTAATATTATATTGTGTCCGTGTATAGTTAATCCGTCTATTCATTTATTTATCTTATTATGCAAACAGATTTTTTTTTAAATTAAGACTTATGGAGTTTTACCTGATGCACGTTAAGACATCACATAGATGGCTGCGGGACTGTTCGAAAGATATACCGCGGCCCTGGAACACAAAGGGCAAAGAAGGAACATGGATGGGTTTCAGTCAGTACAAGTCTGACACTCCCTTCCGCTCCGCCCAGAGCGGGGGGGAGGGGGGTCATTTGATGATTTCCAATCCTAAAAAAAAAAGACATCACATAGATGTATTCAATATTTAATACGGATCTAAAAAAAGTCTTTTTGTAGTGCTAAAATATTTTTTTTTTCAACTTCTTAACGACACTGCTTCCTTTAATATGAAACACGATCACTGAAAAACAAACAATTCAACTTTAATAGCCAGCTTAACAAAATATAAAAATAAACATAACTAATGCCGACATATTTAATAGCATACAATAAAAACTTGTCAATTTATTAATCGCTTCATTTTTTTTTTGTTCATTTTTAGTATTTTGAGCTCCGAGGTAAGAGAAAGAATATAAGTATACACTGAGACTTTTCAGTCATCTTACAAAGTTGGTCCACTCAACGTAACTGACGTAAAATACCTCTAGGCACAAAGAAAAAAAATACAACATTAAAAAAATAACAAGAATAAATAATACATTAGAATTATGAAACATCCTGTTAATAATATTTACGTGTCAAACGGTAGAACATATCTACTCAGCGCACGAGTCGAGTAGATCATCGTTCGCAACAGGGTGTTTCAACTACGTTATGCGTCATAAAAATGAATAATATTTTTAATTTTAAAAATATTAAAATCTCATAAATACCTATTTCTTTATAAATGTTTAGTAGTCATTGGATACATGAAGTGGGCTGCCGTTTGTAAGTCAACTAATAAATCACGGTGCATAATATGCACAGTGCGTGACTGCCTCGTTGGTTTAGTGGTCGCAATCGCGACTGTTGAGCATTAGGTCCTGGGATTCCCGGGTCGGGAAAATTGATATTTAGTTTTTCCATCAGGAATTTTTCAGTAGCAGCCACGGAGTCTAGATTTGTGCCCGGTTGATGGCAATAAGCTCCCTCCTATGACATGGGAATTAAACATAACTGGCGAAATATTGGTGTACTATTAGGTACACCTCTGCCTAATCATTCAGGGATTACAGGCGTGATGTTATGTTATGCACAGTGAGTGTGTAAATAAAACAACATAAATGCCTAGTTACGTAAGTAAGTTCAATGTTTACCAACACAAGTTCAATGTCATTCTAATAGATATTGGCTTACTTTGCGTAATACAAATGCAGACAGTGCTAATTAAGTAGTAGGTACAATTACCTAATAGGTGAAATATTTACGTCATTCCTTTCGTGCGTCGTTGTCGTTCGTTCGTTTGTGTCATTCGTTTTCGTTTTCGTCATCGTTTAGTTGCTGGGTGACCGAGCTCTGCTCGTGTGAAAATAGAGAAAACGAATTTTCCCAGATAAGAGATCTAGTTAGATCGATTTTTCGCCCCCTTAATTGCAACTTTCATCGAAATCTTTAGAGTCGTTTTCGAGAACGTGATTATAAATGATATACAAAATGAATAAAACTAATTTAATAGTTTAGGATTTGCTTATTTTTGTATTATTAGTGGTTAGTTAGTTTTTTTTTATTAGTGGTTCAAAAGGTCGACCTTTTTAACCACTAATAAAAAAAAAACTATTTATTAAACTAAGCTAACAATCGGCACTTTTTGAACAATACTGACAATCATTCGCGCTCTTTAACAGCGTCTACGACTTACGGCATTTCATACAAACTTTCAAGTGATTTTTTTTCGAAATAACTGAACCGATATTAATTAAACTTCATACGCATAAGCAGGATACATAAATATAAAAAGTTATCAGAGAACATTTTCAAAATATTGAAAAAAAAAACGGTAATTGGAAATTTCTGTTTCTATGGAAAATCGGTCTAATTTAGGTGTTACACTATTTTTCGAAAATGTTCTCTGATAACTTTTTAGAACTATGTATCTTGTTTATGCGTATGCAGTTTCATTAAAATCGGTTCTGTCATTTCCAAAAAAAGGCCTTTAAAGTTTCTATGAAAAGTCGTAAACGTCAATTCCAGGTAGGTAGGCGTTGAGGCCTGCCCCGCTTGGGCGGAGCAGCGCCGTGTCCTCGTAGAGGCGATTGGCGGCGGCGACCTCTCGCGCCTGGCCCTGGTTCAAGCCATGGTCCGGAGCGAGAGGGAATGGGAAGCCGTCACCTCCTTCTGCGAAGCAGTCATGCTAGTGAAGGAGGTGGCGGAACGTGAGAGGGAAAGAGCCTCACGCCCCAGCCGCCGCGGGAGACGCCCTGGGCGTCGGGGGTCACGTGGTGGCCCCCGGCCACCATAGGCCTGTGGACGGCGAGTTATGGGCTAGCTCGCCGTCTGGCCGTCTTATGACGACAGGCCGTGTCGACGGCGCGTTCGTGTTCCACGCGCGCCTCAAAGAGATGTCAGCAACCACGTAGGGGTCCGCACGGGCCGATGCCTGCCAGGGCTGCGGGACTGTTCGAAAGAGATACCGCGGCCCTGGAACACAAAGGGCAAAGAAGGAACATGGATGGGTTTTAGTCATCAATCATCATGGGGTCATTTGATGATTTCCCATCCTAAAAGGTAGGTAGGCGTTATAACATATGAGAGGGATTCATGACAGAGTACCTGACTCATTTTTTTTTTTTCTTTTTTTTTTTATATCTATGTGTTTTCCATTTTTGTCCATTTTTGTTTATGTTTAGTAGTTATTGTGCTTTAGTTACTGTAATTGGTTTTAAACCGTTGTAATTAAATAAAATAAATAAATAACGTCCATGTAATAACTCCTACTTAGATACTTAAGCCCAAGGGTCCATTACCTATTTACCTTTGAAAAAACATTAACACATAATAATAATTATGACGTCTCAACGACGAATAGCCCTGACCACTGGCAGCCTGGACCTTGTTCCTGATGCCGATGGGCCATTTATTTTTTTATATTTGTAAATAAAAATCTTTTCTATAGGAATATTTAAAAATATAAAATATATGTAAAGAAAATAAATAAAGGAAATAATTATGACATCTGCGTAATTATCATACATACCGGATCAAAGATCGTAACACGTCCCAGCAGATTATTATAGTTGTGTTGTTTTCATACACGGGCATCGTCGTTATTTTGACTGCGTCATATTTAATCTTTGAGCCACCATAGTTTTATGGTAGTTTAAAATGATCCGAATGAAATATAGTAGACTAAAAACATCTGCGCACTGGGCACTCTTTCGGCGTAGGCTCTGACGTCATGTATGTCCTGCGTAGACACTTCGTAGTCGGTTCGTATCCACTGAGTAGATGCTGTACGATCGCGTGACTGCCTTGGTGCTAAGGCCATTTGACTTCAGTTTTTTGAACAGCCACTCGGGAGGATCTTAAGGTAAAGCCGAGCTTGCCTAGGTTGGTGCGTGGATTGGCGACCACCCGTTACTTACCGAGTTTCCTCCGTGTCTCGGAAAGTACGATAAGCCGTTGGCCCTGATCTTTAACAGTTGTTACAGGTTCAGTGGCCCGACAGTCTGACAATCAACATCAATCGTAGTACCCAATACTAACTGGGTTGTGGAGGTCAGATAGGCAGTCGCTCCTTGTAAAATACTGGTATTCAGCAGCATCCAGTTAGACTGGAAGTCGACCTCAACATAGTTGCGAAGAGGCTAGGCAGATGATGTGATGATGGGTTTTTCTAACTGAATGAAATTCACGAACTTTTATCGTGTTAACAAAGACTTGTTGCTAATATGCGGGCTAGTTTCTTCACCTTATTCAAGAGGCACTAGCAATGGTGGAGAATTATGCCCGACTCGTCACTGTTCCAACACCAAACAGGTATAATTTAATTTAATTCTGAAAAATTAAGCACCGTGCACCGTGATAAAAACGTAAGGCCACGCACCGCTTTTCGGTCTAAGAAAAAATAAATAGACATTATATCTCACTACACACCCCTAGTGATATTTCGTGGTTTTTTCCGAACCCCCTCCACCCTTTCGAGCCTCACGTGATTAATGGACGACCCTATAAATAAGAGTTTACCGAATAGTAATTGTGGTTTTGCTTAGTAGTTCTCCAGAGTCCTAACTGTACGTGCTGAACAAAAAGTTTACCAAACGGGAATATACTAAAAAGTTGACGAAACGAGACTCAATGTCCGTGGATCAAACTAATTACGAAACGGCACTATTATGATGGTATTTTATTTAGTTAGCGAAACGGGAAACTTACCAAACGGGACGTACCCGTTCCAACTCGTCATCGAAAAACAAAAAATCACGATTCACAACTGTCTCAAATGTAATAATAGACTGTATAATTATTGAAATAATAAAACTATTTTCCATTGTCGTTAGACATGTGCCATGAAAAGGTCACTCAAGTCGGCACTGGTAATACTGGAAAGGTACACACGGCGACACATTCAGCGATACATTTCCAGTATATCATGGCCTCGCTTTGTATAGATTTCCTTAAAAATGAGAGATTCGCATAAACTGGTTTTTATAACGTGCTTGGTCGCCTTGCGTACCTTCCGTGAAGAAATAACATATAAACGACCTAATATCAATGAATTAAAATAAACAGGTAAAATAAACAGGTTTAACATAACTGAGAAATTTTGTCAGGATGGATGGATGGATATTTGGGAATAAGCTTTGTTTTGTTTTGTTTTAGAAATCATTAGAAAATAATATGGAAAGACAAGGATACGCCATGCGCATAAAGCAATATCAACCTATACTGTTCCCACAGCTTAGGCATAGGCTCCCCTCTGCGCAGGGAGGCATCCACCACGCGAGCTCAGAGACGGTTTCCTCACGATGTATACCTTCATCGTTTCAAAAACCGAGTTCCCTTCGTGCTTTGGAAAGCATTTTAATTCGTTGCTCCTGGCTGTCAACTGTAGATCTTTGATAGTCGTTACAGGTACTCAGTAGCTCGAAAGTCTGACAACCAGTCTTACCAAGGGGTATCGTGTAACCTAGTACTGACTGGGTTATGGTCAGATAGGCAGACCCTCCATTTAAAATACGGATATTCATCCGGGTAGACTGGAAACTGACCCCAACATAGTTCGGAAAAGGCTAGGCAGGTGGTGGTTTCAAGAGCAATCGCGATGAAAAAAGTACCTAGGACTGGTAATCTTGAAGTCACGAGTGTTCAGAGTGGGGACTCTGTCCGCCCACCGAGTGACCTCAGAAAAGACGGCGGCATAGTAATCACGTAATGCTGTGCACACTTGCACAGCAAGGCTCAGGGGAAACCTCTTTACATTCTCCCCAGGTATTTTAAGAGGAAACGGTGCCTCCTCTCATGTGCGGATGGTGATCACCGGGGTGGTTTTAGTGACGGAGAAATCCCACTATCTCCGGTCTTTCTCAAAGACCGGTTGCCTTTTGAAGATTACCCCACGTGATCAAAAAAAAAGGCCTGGTTATCTGTGCCGGTACATTTAAAAGCTTTTATTGCTAACTTATCCACTTCAGTACCATTTACCTCACTGCACGTGCTACCTTATTGCGAGAGCATGCTTAAAGGCACTTGACCTTAGCCACCAAAACATCACAACTATATACTACAGACTTCACTGTCGGTCTGCCACTTTCACCCTTATCTCCTTAGTTATAAGGTTGAAAGTCGTCGACCGTTAGTGAACTCGGTAGTACAGTACAGTTCGTTCACAAGTAGTTTACCTCAAACTTTGCATCGCTGTCAAAATCTTTTTTTTTACTATCGAATACTGTCCTACTGCTAGCCAAAGGCCTCCCCTTCCAGGAGTTTTTAACCCGCGCCACCAGGAACCAGTCCTAAAAGTACATGTCGACTCGCCACCTCTTTTTAGGCCAGCCTCGGTATCGCCGTCCTTCTTTTGGCACCCATTGTATGGAGAGTTTTGCCCAGTAAAATTATAGTAATCTTTATTCTCATAGTGATGAGATTATTCTTACGTTGGTGAAACTGACAAGTCTGTCAAGTTATAGTGATCTTTAGTTTCAGTACTATAAAGTTGATGTTGGACTGCAGCTGTCTGAGGTAAAAAAACTGTGAACAGATATTACAGCCAGTCATTTCGGAAGTGACACGTCATTTCCATTATCCTTATCTTCTAGATAATGGCAATATTCATTAAGTGTTGCAAAAGTATGAATATCACTGATAATGTGTACTATCAGCGGATATTACAGATATGGTAGATCAGTATTAAGCGAGGAGTGTGTTCAGGAGGTCTGCAGAAAATGTAAGCGAAAAATTGTTGTTAAAAACGTCACTCTTTTCTTATTGGGTAGCTGTGTGATAGATAAAATAGACTTTAAGTAAACTGTTGACGGCTGTATGTCTTGGCTTGGTGAATATACGAACCATGTGAACACCCTTGTTTTTTGTGTGGGAATGTCCCCATGGACACTCTCCGTCTGGGGCGGGCGGAGGGTTATGTCGGATTCTAACCGACTAAACACCCACTGTTACTGGTACCAGACCCCCATTCCCGAGAAGCCCCATCACCCAGTTCTGCGACCGCACGTTCTCCATAAAGGCGCGTAGGAACCTCTGCTCGCCACCTCTTTAGGCCTGGCTAGTTGGGCGCCGGCACACCCTGATTAGTCAGCACTATGACTAACCTACTGATATCTTTTGTTTTCACCACCGCACTGTACTGTTTTGTCCACCAGTTTAATAACAGTTCCATGCTATGTTTTCCTGGTATGTAGAATTTCACCCGTCTGGTTGTTTTCCCAAAGCATAAACAACGCCCTATATGGTTTTAGCCTCTTCTTTTATTATTCTATGTTTCTGTTTATTTTTTTTTTTTTTTCCTTGTGCAACCTAAAATTATTTACACTGACTCACCACTCTCATCACTTTATTCCCTCACCTAGCTTAATCTTATTTTATCTGTATTTGTTTATTGTTACCAGTGTCACTCTCTAACATACTAAATACTTATTACTTACATTTTTTTATTTTTTTATTATCAAAACTCGTAAATACACATTTCATTAATTACTCGTTATCTATTTATTTGTATTATATATTTATTTATATAAGTATATTATGTTTGAAACTGTTGTTCCGTCACTTACCCCCCAAAGGTTCATTGGAAGACCAGCGTCAGATAGCATCATCTGTCTGGCATGAATGCTGAAATGGACCTTTTTGGCGCAGCCGTGAGGCACACAGCACATGTATTTTCTGTTTTTTAATTTGTTATTTATTTTTTATCTTTTTTTTTATTCTGTGTGTTTGAAGAACTGACCTTAAATAAACTTTATTCTTTCTTTCTTTCATTCTATAGACCGAGTCAATAAGAGAGTTTTGTTTTTTTGTCAAGTTTTAGGATAACATAATCCTCCACCTCTATAAAAATCCAAGCGAAAACTGAAGGCTATTGAGTATACACGACGGTTTCTACTACTACCACGATGGATGGTCCTGGGTGATGGATAGACAACTCAAGTACACAATCACAAACTGATAAATCTTTTTCCTTTCCAGAACTTAAGATGGCGTCAGCTTCAGTGATGCTGGTGCAACCCGAAGGCGAGATGTGGAAGAGAATCAAGGTGGAGCTCAACGAGAACGTGAACACCAGAGATCAGGACTTGGCACACATTAAGGAATGGCTGAGGAAGCAGCCGCATTTGCCGGATGAATGGGGTGAGTCTGGTGGTAGACCTAAATAAGATTATTGTATTATAATCTGATGAATTTAAATGTTGATAGATTGAGAGAGACGACAAAGAAAAGATGGATGGATTGTGTGAGGAATGATATGAAAGATAAAGGACTTAATGATAGCGTGACACGTTGACTGAAAATAGAAGAAAAAAAACGTGTTGTGCCGACCCCAGGTACCATGGGAAAGAAAAGGAAGATGTTGATGATCATGATGTCCTTTTTTACCATTATATTCACGAATAGAAGTCAAGCCAAAGTGAGCTCAGCGCAGTTGCAATTCCAGCTAAAGGCCCCTCGCCCACGGCGACTTTTTGTAGCGATGCTGCGCGCTTCTGCATCGATACTATCGCGCGTTCAGAATTGGGCAAAGGTACACAGCCAGCGGTAGCATCGCGGCTGTATCGATACACATGCGCGACAGCATCGTTACAAAAAGTCGCCGTGGGCGAGGCCTCTAAAAGGGTTCAAGTAAAATTCAAAGTTACCTACTACTTAAAAAACATAAATCATTATTTATGGTATGTAATCTAAAATCTATAACGCAAACAAATCTGGTTTTTTCTTTAAGAACATCATAATTTAATAGTAACATGAACATTAATATGTTATTAGTATTTTTTTATTAAAACAGGTCTGCACAGTCCGCTACAATTTATTAGGCAAAGCCCAATATTTTTTTTTAGGATGGGAAATCATCAAATGATTGATGAATCATGAATCCCGCTCTTGGCGGAGTGGAAGGGAGTGTCAGTCTTCTACTGACTAAAACCCATCCATGTTCCACCTTTGTCCTTTGTGTTCCAGGGTCGCGGTATCTCTTTCGAACAGTCCCGCAGCCCACCCATAACCCTTATGGGATTACATGCGTGATATTATATGTTATCTATATCTTGCTCCCCAGAGGACCGCTGCCTGATGACCTTCCTACGAGGCTGCAACTTCTCCCTGGAGAAGTGCAAGAGGAAACTGGACATGTACTTCACGATGAGGGCAGCCTGCCCCGAGTTCTTCACCAACAGGGACATCAGGAGGCCAGAACTGCTGGACCTTATGTCGAGAGCGTAAGTGTCGGTTTTGTTTGGTTTTAATTAAGGTGAAAAATGATGAGGAACAGATCGAAATAGGAAGTTGTGGATTGTCTAACTTATTTATTTAAACACTAGCTTTTGCCCGTGGCTTCGCTCGCGTTAATTTAAAATTTGTCAATTAAACTCACAACTAAAGTTTCTATAATAAAATCATGATTCAATTATGATTCGAAAGATCCGTGGCGCCATCTATTAACATAAGAAAGTTATTCTTGTTTTCCTCGGGAACAGTACTTTTTTTCGAAGTAAAAGGTACCCTATGTCTGTGTCTGTACACCTGACAACGTATTTGCAAAATTTCAGGATGATCGGTTCAGTGGTTTAGACGTGAAAAGGTAACAAACAAACAAACTTAAGAATTAAGATTTAATTGTATACGTCTACTACTGACTACGTCGTTTAGTCAAATAGGCAGTCGTATCATCATAAAAGAATGGTATTCAGCTGCATACTGATAGACTGGATGCCGACCCCAACATAGTTGGAAAAGTCTAGACAGATAATGATGAGATACATTCTACGTTCTTCCGCGGCCATACCTACATGGTTTTTAACACCAACAAGAGCATACTACTACCTATTTGTCACCCATCTCACAAATATTAATTTGGTAGGATTGCAAAGACTAAAACGACCTGTATTTTCTTTATTCTAGGCAAGGACCCACAATGCCCGGTTTGACACCCTCCGGGAGAAGAGTCACCATATGCAGAGGTAAGATTTTTCGCAATCGGTACAATATACTTGAAATAATCATAGCAATAAATGTCACAAATCTAGCGAAGGCTTCTATTGAACCACTTCTATAGAGAACTAAGAAATTTGATATTTAAACATTATCTTAATGTGACAAAATATCCTGTTTGAGATACTGAGAATGTTTAATTTGAATTTTAATGTGTACAAGTCAATGATAAATAAACATATTTATCTCTCTCTAACAACAGGAATTCTGTAGATGGCATTAAATTTTGTTTCCCTATCTTTGTGAGTCTAAGTAGCTATCTGTAGCTACCGAATGTCGTGTTGGTTCATGCATGACACGTCTATTTTTATTACGTCATTGCTACGAGTGGTATTCAACATTTAATGGCAAAATGTGGTTTGAGAAAGGAACCAAATGTTAAACAATTTACAATGCTAATGAATCATATGTAACACGTGAGCGCCTTGCGTTTCGACCACTGGGAAAAAAAAATCACGCAGTATACCTGAGGATGGAAATAGCCATCGAGGCCGGCCTAGAAAGAGGTGGATCTTTCTGGGCCGGCCTCGCTGGCTATATCAAATCATTAACACGATCCCCAAAGTTCATTTACTCATATTTAATTCATGAAAAAGTCATTCAATGGGGTTAAATAAACTTAGATGGTTGTATTGATGATTTTAATGATTATAATTCTGTAACTACATACGTGTTACTTGCGCGACTCATTTTTCATCAACATACAACCTGACACTGGCCAGAAATTGCAAAAAACGTAAGAAAATTTGCATTTCGCGGACTATCCAGTCACTTCCACCTTAATCTTATTTCAGTGTGGAAAATATGGAGTTATACAGGACTTATAGATGTCATCTCTTTCTAACACTAAAGTGACATTAAAATGTTATTAATACTGAAGTAGAAGTGGATGTGGCATGACCCTGGACGCGCATTGCGTAGCTGGTTAGAAGTGGTGTACGAAAAGATATGGGGGAGGCCTTTGGAGCTGAATCAAGACTACTTAAAGAAAATGAATCGTCTTATACTTGTTTTCCTCAACAATGCAATATTAAAATTGATGGCATGACAGAAGTAATTAACAGTCAATACTGCTTGACTTTGTGAAACTTATTCAATTTGCGATATAGTTTACTTTTTATGTTTCCCGGCGTTTGTTGCAATAATGGTAGGAAATCCTATGTGAACAAACCTGCTGAACTAGTTTTTGATACAGCTGATTTCCATTGTAATTTATAGTAAACTAGCCACCCGCTCCGGCTTCGCACGGGTTCAATATATACATATAAACCTTCCTCGTGAATCACTCTATCTATTAAAAAAAACCGCATCAAAATCCGTTGCGAAGTTTTAAAGATCTAAGCATAGGTACATAGGGACAGACAGTGGAAAGCGACTTTGTTTTATACTATGTAGTGATGAAGTATAAAATACAATTATGTTTTTAGTACGACCATGCAAAATGGTTGTGGCAATATTTTCTAGTTTAATAATGGTTTTATTGTCTCTACACACTTGAATCTTATCTCAAATCTCAGTAATGTTATGGCACATGATTCTCTTGAAAATTTCGCGGAATTCTGCAGTAAAGTTATGTTATGCACGTGTGAAATACAATAGCACTAACTTTGTGCTCGACAAAACTTGTATTTTTAATTTATTCTAAAGTTCAAATCTACACCATACGTTACTTACAGTAACTTATGCATCTACCAGTTTGTAGTTGCCTAACTTTTTTTTTAATTTTATTTATTTATTTATATACACACAAAATACTTAACAGGACGTTACATTAAGATAGAAGAGCACAAAGGTACTGCTTATTTCATGAGAAATCTCTTCCAGCAGACCTGCGAGAGGAAAGTTGGATTCGAAAATGTAGACACAATCTTAAGTTGCATTAGAAAATGAAGACACAGTAACTTCTGCCAGCATCATCGAGCCCCTCATAACTGTTGACCTTTAATTTGCAGGCCTCGATAAGAACCTCGACACGAACATTCTAAACGACGGGTTCAAGCTTGTCATGATGATCGGTGACGTCAGACTGATGGAGGAGATAGAAGGAGTGGCGGGAGACGTGTACGTTCTAGACGCTTCCATCGTCACGCCTAGTCACCTGGGGAAGCTATCGCCGTCGCAGTTGAAGAAGTTCTTCATCTGTGTTCAGGTAATACATATAATTGGTTGGTTAGAACTTAAACACACACCTAGGTCAGATGTAGAAGGTGGAAACCCAGGCGTTGTGGTGCAACTTGGCAGGGTCCCAACTCTAGCAAAAGACAAGGGTCATTCTGTACATCAAACTAAGTAACTTTACGCAAAAATTATTGCTGGGAAACGACTTTTTTTTTGGGGGTGAAATATCTTGTGTTACGGTAGGACTCGATGGAACGCACTCTAAGCATTGTGCTGATGGATGGATTGAATAGTACGGGGGTCGTGGAGGTGTTTAAAGAAAAAAAAATCTTACGTTAAAAACAAGTATTTAAAAAAAAAACTTGTGTAAAGGTTGGAACTTTGACGTCCAATATCTCCGTTACTAGAAGGTTAGTTATGATCTAGAACAAAAAAAAATGATCAAGGGTCAATTTACACCCTTTAGAATTAGTAGATGTAGTGTAGGATGAAATAAGGCACAATGAAGTACTGAGCTTCATATGGCTGGTAGCAGTTATAAGAGAAAGATTCAGGGTTGACTCAGGAGCTTGCTAGTTGACCTCATCTAGTCGCCATGATGACTGGTCACATCAGACTGATGGAGGGAATAGGGGTGGCGGGAGACGTGTACATTCTAACCGCTTCCATCGTGGGAGTGGCAGCCTGTCAGATGGGGAAGTTATCGCTGTGGACGTATGGGATTAAGCAAATAAATGTCTCCTTGTTGAGTGTACTGGGTGCAAGAGCAACTTCTTAGTATGAAGTGCTGGGTTTGATTCTCAAGTCAAGCAAAGTGCTACTGGATGTTTCTATCAGGGCTTTCTCAGTGTCTGGATGTGTACCCGTTTGATGGTAACAGGCTCGCTTCCTATTACACAGGGCGATATGGGAGTGTAGGTACTATTATTTACACCTCTGCCTAACACTTCGGGGATAACAGGCGTGATTAAAATCCTAATCCTATCCTAACTTATCTATACTTATAATATTATAAAGCTGAAGAGTTTGTTTGTTTGCTTGAACGCGCTAATCTCAGGAACTACTGGTTCTATTTGAAAAATTATTTTAGTGTTAGATAGCCCATTTATCGAGGAAGGTTATAAGCTATAAAATTTCACGCGGACGAAGGTCTCGGGCAAAAGGTAGTAATATTATAAATGCGAAAGTAAGTTTGTTTGATAGCTTTTCACGCCTAAACCACTGAACCGATCATCATCAAATTGTGCATATAAGTTGTCAGGTGTACAGAAACGCACATAGGGTACCTTTCATCCCGAAAAAAAGTACTGTTCCCGAGGAAAACAACAATAACGTTCTTATGATAATAGATGGCGCCACGTGTCTTTCGAATCATGATTGAATTATATTATTACAAGCAGAGTACAACCCGAATTGATTGTCAAATTATAAATTAACGGGATTGGAGCCATGGGCAACAGCTAGTGTAATATATTGGCCAACTTTATGTGAAATGAATGAGGCGTCACTAACTTAAACATTTGCCGATTTTTACCATTATAAAGGTTTCCTTGTATGTCAAAGAAGTAACCGCAAATCTGTTTAAACTACGAAGTTGCTATTCGATCACTTTTAGGCACTGCTGTTGAAATTAGTTTATTGCCAAAGAAATTTCTTTCTTTGATTCTATTTTTCTTTTCAAAGCTTCAGAAAAGCAAGTTGTGTTAAATAAATAAAAATAAAATCTTTATTGACAAGTGATTGCTCAAACATCATGTGTAGCCCTGTGTGTGTGTGTGTTATTTATACTAATAGTGAGAATTTACAAAAGTTTTTTTTTATTCTGAAATTACGAATAGAAATGTATAGACACAATAAGTACCTTACACATGGGTACTTTACAAAATTCATCATCAGAGACTTTACAGCTGCGGGTGGGCCTTAGCCTGGTCGAGTATATTTCTCCATCATGACATTTATCTAGTTTTTTCTCTCCATCATCACACTTCAACATTTCAATAAACAAGCGCTTTGCTACATCTTTTATTATGGGCACAGCCAAGGACTGCCAGCGACGGTATTCCCAAGTTCATATGACCCCAATCTATTTAAGTCGCGAGTTAATAGGCTTCTTTTGGGTTAGCTCGATCCATCGTCAACCTCATCTCTGTCCGCAGGACAAGACTGAGGTCAAGAGTAGGGTCATTTAACATACACAAGGTGTAAACGGAGCCCTCACCACGCATTATGCACATCAAAGTAAGTATCTTTACGCAAAAATTATTCCTGGGAAACGACTTTTTTTTTGGGAGTGAAAAATCACGTTTTACGGTAGGACCCAATGTAACGCACTTAAAACATTGTGCTGATGGATGGATTGAATAGTACGGGGGTCGTGGAGGTGTTTAAATTAAAAATCTTACATTAAAAAGCTTGTGAAAAAGGTGAAACTTTGACCCTCAATATCACCTAGAAGGTTCCCAGGTATGGTCTAAAACAAAAAAATATCACAATGACGGGGAGAACAAGTGCATTTCGGCTTCGTTTACCTTTTGAACGCCATTGTCACATACACGTGACAAACAAGCGCGTGTCATGTACGCCAAATGTCACAAATATGTGACAAAATGGTAGGTGAAATTGTGGTGGCGTGGAGGGCACGCGCCTGCCTTTATGCTCTGGCGATCAAAAGGTTGAGGGTCTTGTTACACCCTTTATAACAGAAAAAAGTCTACGTGGATTCCGCTGAAATCTAATGATAGTTTTTATATTCCATTACAGGAGGCGTATCCAGTGAAACTGAAGGAAGTGCACGTGGTGAACTCGACGCCTCTCATAGAAACCCTCCACAATATTATCAAACCGTTCCTCAAGGAAAAGATGAGGCAAAGAGTAAGTATCGATTTCCAGGTTTTCACGTTATCATGTCAGATGGAATTTTGATGGCGTCTGTTTTCCAAATTATATCATCATCTGCCTAGCCTTTTCCCAACTATGTGGGGGTCGGCTTCCAGTCTAACCGGATGCAGCTGAATACCAGTATTTTACATGGAGCGACTGCATAACCGACCTGCACAATCCATAAACTGGGTAGACCCCTTTGTAAAAGATCTAAAAAGTACAGACGCGAGAACATCAAGCTACTAGAATCTATCAAATTATTAAAAAACAAAACAACAAACACGAAAGATTAACTTAAGGCGTGCTAGTTACTTAGTGACCCGCCCTCCTAGAACTAACTATGGAAGAAGAAATTTGGAGTTTGAAGGTGTTACAATTTATAATAAATTACCATCAGTAATAAAAGGAGAACAAAGTTATGCCCGGTTCAAAAAGTTACTAAAAGCCCACACAATTAATACATACATATAATACATAGTTAGTTGATGAACTACATGTTACAAAATATAAAAAGCATTTGTAATTACCTAAATTTTACAAAAAAAAAAAAAAAAAATTCCTACTCAGAATATATATCTGTATACAATTATAAATCATGTATGTACCAAAAAAAATATCTAAGACAACAAACTAAAAACAAATTGGTAACAAACCTGCTCATAACAGACTATGCCATCGATGCCACATCCAGTAAAATTAAACTACATCCATGTTGTGTTTTGTTAAACTTATGATCGAGTCTATATTTTTATTTATCTGTGTACCCACATAATCTGTGCGCTCTAATTACAAATTTTAATTTTAGTGTGTTTCTCAGTAAGTGAATTATCTATGTAATTCTTATGAGAAATAAAGTTGTTCTTAAACCAAATTTCTTTAATAGATTTTCAAACTTATCGCTAAAGCATTATGTTCAAGGTTGCTTGGGAAAGTTTGTCAGTTTCGGGTAGCTTGATGTGCTGACGTCTGTACTAACGGCCTAACGTGCTTTCCGAGGCACCGAGTGACCTCGATATGTAGTGGATGGTCACCGATCCACAGACCGACCTCAGCTAGTGTAACTTAACCATGAACATCGGCCGGCTAATATGACCTGCACTTTGCCACTTCAGGTTGCTTGCTCTGTGTGAGCTATGTTGACAACTTTGGTTCTCTGTCGGATCACCTCATTCCAGGCAATAATAGGCTGATATTGTTACTATACTGCCTCGTTGGTCGAGTGGTCGTAAACGCGACTTCTGAGCATGAGGTCCTGGGTTCGATTTCCAGGTCGGACAAAGTGTTATTGGGTTTTTCCATCAGGAATTTCTCATTAGCAGCCACGGAGTTTGGAATTGTCGCCCGGTTTGTGGTAATGAACTCGCCCCCTATTACTTGAGATTTAAACATAACTGGCGAAATGTGGGTGTACCTACTATTCTAGGTACACCTTTGCCCAACTCTTCGGGGATTACAGGCGTGATGTTATTACTAAACAATTTATCTTGCTTTCAGATCCACTTTCACAGTAACTTCAACTCCCTTCATAAGCAAGTACCTAAGGAGTTGCTGCCGCCGGAATATGGAGGCACTGGACCCACACTGGAAGAGGTTCAAAGTATGTTTACATTCACAATTTTTACCCGAATAATTAAATTATAATCATAATATGGAGGTGTCTGATGATATGACGAGTAATGAGAAGAATGGAAGAAGAAGACAATGTGCGCCGACCACAAATAAATTGGGATAAGGGCAAGAGAATGATGACGATGAATAATAATCATAATGATCCGAAAAACCTAAGTGATGGATATTAATGTTGATTGATGAAGAGGGAGAGGAAAGCCAAAGTAAAGATGGATGGATTGTGTGAGGAATGATAATGAAAGAGAAAGGAATAAATGATGCCGTGACGTCTGACAGGGGAGAATGGAAGAAGAAATCGTGTTGCGTCGACCCCAAGTAGAATGGGACAAGGGCAGGACGATGATGATAATGATAACGAACTTATAAGGTGCCCACTGCTGGGACAGCATATAGGCCTCCTCACTATAAGAAAGTGGGCTGCAACCAGTCCACCATGCGGGCCCAGTGTGGGCTGATAGACGTTTCTTCATGAATTTTTCCTTCACCATTTTAAGAACAGTCGTGATGAAGTATAAATTATTTACATAAAGCATGTGTGCGTTTATCCGCTAAGCTTCTGTGGTATTCAAAATCAGTATTAACCACCATTGCTTTAGTGTTATTATTCCCATAATTATTGTAATATTGAATTTCAACCAATGCGCTCAAATATGCTATTACTTGTGAATCTGTCACATCTGCGAAGACAGTAATTTACACGCCTTTAAAGAAAATCCCATCCTGACATTTCTGATTCCATTGCAGTAAATCTTCTATACAGGGTGTAAACAGACCCTTCTCATAGCCGTCAACCAAGCATTCTGTACATCAAACTAAGTAACTTTACACGCAAAAATTATTGCTGGGAAACGACTTTTTTTTGGGGTGAAAAATCACGTTTTACGGTAGGACTCGACGGAAAGCACTCAAAACATTGTGCTGATGGATGGATTGAATAGTACGGGAGTCATGTGTAAAGTAGAAATCTTACATTAAAAAAATGTATTTAAAAAAAAACTTGTGAAAAAGACACAAAACTTTGACCCCCAATATCTCCGTAACTAGAAGGTTTCCAGGTATGGTCTAGAACAAAAAAATGATCTCAAAGACGGGGAGAACAAGTGTTTTCATTTATATTAAGGTCTATTTACACCATTTATGTTACTAACGACACTTCACATTTCCAGCTGCCTGGATTAAGAAAATTGAAGAATACGGTGATTGGTTCAAGAAACAGGAGTCCCTTAAAGCTAATGAGTCCCTCCGGCCTGGCAGACCCACCAACTATGATGAGCTGTTCGGAATGGATGGCTCCTTCAGACAGCTTTCTATTGATTAGACTAGTTAGTACTTACTTTTAGATAATATTTCCTTGGTAATAGGATAAGAACCTTTGTGACGTAGATAATAAAACATATTCTGCCTTGTAGTAAAAGATTTTTAGAAATTTGCATCTCATGGACAGTTTTGTAAAGTCGTATGCTCATTAATAATATTATAGGTAGTTCTTCTCCGAATTATTTCTTCTATACTATTAATAACAGCCGCTAGGGTCGATCTTTAGGTTAAGCCGTGCTTGCCTTCGTTGTGGTGGATGGGTAATAATAATAATAATAATAACTTTATTTCACAAAAATACAGATTTAACATGTTTTATATAAACACAGTGTAAATGAGCTTTGGTAGTAACACAATGCAATATAAACTAAAACTGAAATCTGTACACAATATGGAAAACCCTGTCTCTCAAACTAGGAAACCTGTATCTTGAGAGACAGTGATTGAGCTTAAAAAGTGATGCTGTATTAGTATAATAGTAGACTGTGTCGATCTACCTGAGCGACTATGCATATAAAGCTAATTTAAATAATAGCAAATGTTTTATACGTGAAGTGTGTGACTGCTTGCGTGTGTGAGTGTGCGTGTGTGGGTGTGCGCGTGTGAGCGCGTGTGGGTGTGTTGTGTGTGATTTGGTATATGTAGGTACTTAGGAGACGTACTTAAGTAAGGATTCTGTTCGTAGGTAGTCCTGTTCCAGTAGCCATTCCGTTAATTTTGATTTTATTTCATATCTATTTAGATGGACAATGTTTAGATTTTTGTGAACTTGTTTGTATATATATGTACTTAATGTGTAGTATTGGTGTTTAGCAAAGGCGGTTTTGTGAGGGGTACTTAAGGGTAGTTTCTTCCTTTTTTTAGGGTCAGGTGGGGGAACGCTGGCGTGTTTTCTAACAGTAGACTGCAGTACAAAAAGTTGGCGCACTGAAAGTACTTTAGAATCAGCGTATAATTGCGTAGTGGGATAACGATAAGGTTTACGCGACATCACCTTCAGTACGGCTCTCTGCGCTCTTTCAATCCTCAGGAGACTGGTTTTAGTTGCACCACCCCATACTGTAATGCAATATCCAATGATGGATTGGCATAGTGCATAGTACACCATCTTCAAGGTATCAGGCGCAGCCGAGTCTCTAAGGGATTTGAAAATATGCAAAAGTCTCAAACATCTAGTGGTAGTGGCGTCGACCTGTTTGTCCCATCGTAAGCTTCCGTCTATTTGGACACCCAGATATTTCACACTATCAGTTCTTACAAGCGTCGGACATAAGCATTGTGGGAATTGTTTGGAGCAGGAGTGCGCTGTTAAGCAGAAGGTTTTGTCGGGTAAGTTGTTACGTCGGATAGCGAAAGGAATGTACAATGTTTTGTCGCAGTTTAGGGTAAGCAAGTTTAGGTTGAGCCATTTCATTATAGTTGACATCGCCGCTTCTGCGTAGCGCTTAACGCTATTCCAAGTTGGTCCGGAAACTATGACTGCGGTGTCGTCTGCATACGCAATGATCTTGGAGTTGGGGATAGTCATTCTGCACAACTCATTGACGTATGTCAGAAAGAGGGTGGGGCCTAAAATGCTTCCCTGTGGTACACCGTAAGTGGTCGATACTTCTTCACTTATATACTCTCCAATTTTTACTCTCTGGGTCCGGTTGTTTAGGTAGTCTTTAAAAATTTCGAGGGTATTTCCTCGTACCCCTAGGAGTTCCAATTTGGAGATAAGTTTGGGAACAGAGACTGTGTCAAATGCTTTAGAAAGGTCTAGGAAGATCCCTAGACTTTTGGTTCTACTGTCAAGATTCCTAGCAACCAATTGTGTCAGCTCAAGAACTGCATCTTCAGTAGAGATTCCTGTGCGAAAACCATACTGATTATCAGATATGAGCTGATGTTTGTTGAGGAATTTGTTTAAAGCGTTATTTAGGATCCTTTCCAATATCTTAGAGAGTGCTGATAGGACCGATATGGGTCTGTAGTTATTGACACAGTTCCTGTTCCCTCCCTTATGAATTGGATGGATGATTGCTTTCTTTAGCGCGGCAGGAAATATGCCTTTTTGAATGCAAGAGTTAAGGATATACGTCAAGGGTGGCGTCAAGGTCTGACGGCAACTCTTTAGCACCAAGGGGGATATGCCATCCCAACCTATTGCGCAATCACTACGCAGTTGTAGAATAAGAGACTCCACTTCTGATTCATCAACCTCAAGTATTACAAGAGAGTTGGAGGAGCTGGACGAAATGTTTTGACATGAGCTCATAGGTGGGTATGTAGGTTGGTGAGATTGGGACAAGATTTTTTCTGCTAAGTTAGTGCCTATGGTACTGAAAAACCTACATACTTCGTTTACAGATGAAGTAGCGTTATCACAGATGTCCAACAGTTCTACAGGGCTAGTTTTCTTTTTGGTGGTACTGGTGATTTGTTTTATCGTTTTCCAGAGAGCTTTGGGGTTGTTACGGGATTTTTCAAGTTCGCGTTTTTCGTGGGTAATTTTTAGTTTCCGGAGCAGGTCGTTACAATAATTCCGGTACCGCGTATAGGTAATTTTCAGGATTAGATTATTGGGATCTTAACACCGAGTTTTCTCCATGCCTCGGAAAGCACATTAAGCCGTTGGTCTGTCATTTGTAGATCTTTGACAGTCGTTACAGGTAATCAGTGGCCTGAAAGTCTGACAACCAGTCTTACCAAGGATATCGTATTACCCAGTACTAACTGAGTTGTGGAGGCTGCATCTGGATAGAGTGGACCCCAACATAGTTGGGAAAAGGCTAGCCAAATGATGATCTAACAGGACAGTTTAAGTTTCAATGTACAGTTCTAAGCACTGTCCGGTAAGACTGAAAGCCGCCTCCATAATTGGGAAAAGGCTAAGTGATGATGAGCTTTTTGCTATTGAAATATCAGCTGAAGTATTTTCTCTAAAAAAATCAACACAATTTCGTCTAATCTGTTGTATTAAAATTATATGCTCTTAACAGTTGTATTTAGTTATAATTAAGCGTTATGTATCAATATTATATAATGTATAAATATTATATAAATGGTGTTTGTCTGTGATAAATAAATTGAACTTTTGAATAGATTAGTTTTTATTTTTCAAATTCAACAAAACAAACCACGCAGCATTTTACCGAGAATGAAAATTCCATGTAATAGCAAGCAAACCTATAACCGGTGTTCTAACCGAAGCGATCGTCGCATTCATAATGCCACTCATGTCGAAAGTATGCGCCCTCTGTCAGTAAAGAGGTATTCGGGCCATGGTTTCTACACCATGCTATGCCTAAGAATCTCTAATCTGAAAAAAACTATTAAGTCCGATCAAACCCAGAATCTCATGCTTATCAATCGCGGTTTTGATAACTCTTTGATCATTGATAGTACCGAAAGAGATTTAAAAGACTTATACAGGGTGTAAACAGACCCTTCACGAAGCCGTCAACCAAGCATTCTGTACATCAAACTACTAACTTTACGCAAAAATTATTGCTGGGAAAAGACTTTT
Source organism: Noctua fimbriata (assembly GCA_905163415.1). Classification (NCBI taxonomy): domain Eukaryota; kingdom Metazoa; phylum Arthropoda; class Insecta; order Lepidoptera; family Noctuidae; genus Noctua; species Noctua fimbriata. The sequence goes on along the minus strand of LR990934.1, from coordinate 6,297,465 downwards.
TTTTTAGGTGAAATATCACGTTTTACGGTAGGACACGATGGAACGCACTCAAATCATTGTACTGATGGATGGATTGAATAGTACGAGGGTCGTGGAGGTGTTTAAAGTAAAAATCTTACATTAAAAACATGTATTAAAAAAAAAAACTTGTGAAAAATTTGGAACTTTGACACCCAAGATCTATGGAAGATGTATGGTCTAGAACAAAAAAATGATCGCAATGACGGTGAAAACAAGTGCCTTTCGGCTTCGTTAAGTGTCTTTTTACACCCTTTATATGAATAAAGTCATTGATAGTACCTAATGTAATTTACCGGTACATCTTGTACTTTGAACCGGATAATGCTATCCTATCTCTTCACAAAACCTCGTGAGAAAAGGCATGGCCTTACAGTACGTGCATAACGGATACTCTGACTTAAGTCCTATTTATGTAACTACCAACAATGAGGAAGGACCCCTCAATTACACAAAATACAATGTAGAAAAAGCTCATGAGAAAAGACAGCATGGTGCAGCAAAAACTAAGTACCAATTATTAGTTACGCGTACCGGATTCACCACGGGGAATACCTCGAAGCGGAATTATTTTTAAGCGCAACTAAATTATTCTTCCTAGATCCTAAAGACTAAGGTCTTCAATCAGTGCGTCCTGCCTGTTATGACTTAAGGAGCCGAAACGTGGACACTCACAGTACGGCTGGTTCATAAATTTAAGGTCACTCAGCGAGCTATGGAACGAGCTATGCTTGGAGTCTCTCTGAGGGATCGCATTCAGAACGATGTGATCCGACAGAGAACCAGAGTTGTTTACATAGTTCACAGAATAAGTAAGCTGAAGTGGCAATGGCCCGGTCATATTAGCCGTAGAACCAATGACCGTTGGGGTAGACGTGTTCTTGAGTGGAGACCGCGAATCGGCAAACGTAAGGTGGGACGCCCTCAGGCTCGGTGGAGTGACGATCTTCGCAGGGTGGCTGGTAGCAACTGGATGAGAATTGCTGTAAGTCGAGTTGAATGGCGTGCTATTGAGGAGGCCTATGTCCAGCAGTGGACTCGCAGTGGCTGATGATGATGATGATGATGAAATTATTCCTCAAAGCGCAACCATGATGAAAAATATAGAGGGGTATGATGGATTTATTGTTCAATCATGGTTGCGCTTCGAGAAATACCTCTACATCACGACTAACTAAAGTGAACTAAAGTCCTATTTACGCAACTATCGACAACCTCTTAAGTAAGAAATAATATTTACGTAAAGAAATACAAACCAAGAAATAAGTAAGTATTTAACCTTTGACGTATTTGTTCATAAAAGAAATACATAGCAAGAAGTAGCATTCAAACAATATTATTTCCGTAGGAAATAATTATGTCCAGCTATCGTAGGATATTTTTACCCGACTAAGCCAAAAGGAAGGGTTATGATTTTAGCAGTCTATATATGTATGTTTGTTTTTAAGTATGTTCCGTCGTAGCGCCTAAACTATTCATCCAATTTTGATTAATAAGGTGTCAATCGCTTCATTATTATGGCCCGGGTAACATAGGCTACATTTTAACCTACTTCAATAATAGGAGGTGTCGATTTAACGTTGGAAACCCGGAATTTAATTAGAGCGTGATTTTTCAGTAGTCGGGTTTTATAGTTGTTGTATACCACACAAATTACTGTTTATGAAAGTAAGAAAAACAAAAGGATGAACGAGCCTTGGTGATTTCAGATTTATTATAAACGATATGAAAACCTATGATAAAAACGAATATTCCATAATGTATATCTATATTTTTTGAGGTTTCGTGAGGTTGTGACTTGTGACCACTGTTCAACTCGGCTACAAAAAATGATATTCGGAACTTTGTACCTGCGTATATTTAGACGCCTACCAAAAAATTCATTGACATAGTAACGGGTAACACTGCTATGATTCGTGATTTCGAGAAAAATATCAATTATTTATTATAAACTAGCTGTGCCCGCGGCTTCGCTCACGTGAGCGCACATTCTTTTGTCGTTCTCAAAGTTTATGAACGTAAGCAAAATATAGATGCAACTCATGATCTATCCTAGGGCCCAACGGTTAATATCCTTAACAATTTAAAAAATAATCTTTCAGCTCTGAGAGCTCAATCAACCGATGGAAAAAATGTGAAGGACACAAACGATGGAAACAAAATAGAGAATTTGCAAAAACCATGCAATTGAAAAATACTGCAAACGCTTGAATTTAATGTATTTAGCAATAGAACCAGAAAGACTATGCGCTTCGAGAATCTTCATGTTTCCGAATTAACACGAACATCGCTATAAAGCTTCTAAGTTTGGTTTTTCAAAGCATTGTAGTGCATTCATTCCGCACTTTTAGGATTTTAGTCGTATAATTGTAATATTCTAACAAAGGTGATACATAAGGGACCACCCATAAATTACGTCATACAAATTTTATTATATTTTCACCGGAGGGGTCAAAAAATCCGTCCTTATCAGAAGGTCAATTTTTGTGAGACTCTTGCCTCCCAAGTGTGACGTCACATATTTTGCAATATTACATGCTGCCCGCCGATAGAGTTGGAAATATTTCTTTAATAAGTTTTTCGTTAATAGTTCAAATTTCGTGTTTTAAAACTTAGCAATATTAGTTTTTTAAATGTGACGTCACCAAATTTAGGACCCCTTCCACCCCTTGTCACACAATGTCACACTTTGTTGTCACCCCCCACCTCTTTAACGTATGACGTAATTAAATTACGTCATAAATTTTATGACTGGCCCCTAATAGACACGTACTTCCATGGTAGCAGCAGCTAACTGTGACTTCCTGGAGTATCTAAAGTGTCCCTACACCTGCGATTTAGAGGACATACTGTCAAAATCTCTACTGAAACCGCGATTAACGTAGCCACCTGGGTGCTAATAATGTGATAAATCATCGATACAAAAGAAGAAGTAGAACATGGGAATTATATTAGATCTCATATTTCCGAAGATAGACCATGATTGCCGAAGCGGATACTTTTCCAAGGACTCTGATGAACGGGCAAAAAAAAAAAGTTGAAGCGTAGACGCAAGTATTACGCTGATCGATGTAACAAATAGTGTTGAAAGCCAGCCATTTGACTATTCACTATATTTATGTTACTACTGACTATTATTAATATTTTGCTTCGAAGTTGAAATGCAAGTGCAGTCATGGGCATTTAGACGTTAAAGATATGCCGCGAGTGAAACAATTGCTCTTACGGATATAACTCCTCTTCACTCTGGGGTACCTACCATTATAAATAAGCCTGTCTAGTATCAAAAAAACCTATGTTTACTGAGTCAAAAATATGTTTAATATACATGAGAAAAAGCATAACAAATGGGTTGCCTGATATCATTAAGTGAAGACTATTTAAAATTGCGACAACTGTGGGGCTTGACCGATTTTACTTAGACAACCGAACGTTATGCCATCGTGTTTGTAATAAAATTACCTATCTGTTCTTTTAATACATATTTTAATAAGAAAATAGATGAGTGGACATATAGTATCAATTTATCTATTTATACCTTACAACTCTGTAGTAGGGACAAAAAGATGACAACCTAACAGATTCTTGGCTTGATTGCTTTGTAGATATTTACTCTAATTCCATTTTGATTTCGTTTGGTTTGAAAAAAAGATTAGTTCCGTTAGTTTTAATAAAGGGTAGCCTTGACTTAACTTTATCAAGCAACCCATTCGCAATGTTAGTTTCTTCGTATAAGTATTTTACTCCGTTAACGTAAGTTTTAAATAGCCGTTCTGAGGCTTGTCACTGCCGGATTTTAGCCTTTTCCCACTCGCACAATTTGGACATGATCATTAATCTACAAAATTATTAGTATTCGAAGTTATTTCGGTAGGCACATATAAAAATACGAAATCCTGAAAGTCCTGTTTTAATATTCAAACGAAACTATTTTATTTAGTTTATGTGCGGGCAAGATTGGAAAAAGGTGGTCTGGTTGAATTTGACAACGTCATTGTCTTATTTTGGTATTGTCCCCATAAAGTTTTTATTTTGTGGGATATTGTTTATCTACCTATTATCTAAGAACTAATCTTATTTAATACATCATTTCACTGGTCACCATTAAATATAGTAAAATCCAAATAATAGTAATTTTATTATTTAAATAAACTTCAGGTTGAGTTGCTGTAATAAAATGGTATATCTAAGCCGGAGAGGTGATCTGTACCTCAGGACCTTCCTACTTCAGACACCTTTCTCTATTTAAGATTGTGCATATACCAGTGCCTGTTACTTCTGATGTTGAATTAAATAAAGATTTATGATTATGATTAATTTTTTAATACCTATCTACCGACGCCTAATTTATAATAATAGCTTTCTCGTATTACTATTTTTTTTATTATTTAATTGCCTCGGAAACGAAAATTGAAAATATTTTTTTTAATTTAATTTAATAATGTTATATTCTCAGCCTTTCCATCATGTCCTACTTTTTACATAAAAAGGATGGTCACCTTATTAGAAAGAGACTAAATTAGCGTTAACCTCTCTTTTGGTGGCAATTTTTTAATGCAAGCAAGAATTGCAGTTGTACACACGGCGGCACATGAAGCTGTTATTTTCCAGTATAAATTGACCTCGCTTTGTATAGATTTCCTATACAATGAGAGATCCGCATAAACTGGTTTATTAAAGCTTGACTGGCCGTCGCGTGCGTACGTAGTACTTATTACTTCCGTGCAAAGAGTAAAGATAAAAGGAAAAATAAAACAAAATTAGTTTTCAGCCATTCCGAGTGACTACACTACGACTAAAACCTATTTACGTAAATTATTTTTATCGTAGAAATCCCGTATGAGGATACTAACTAAATTTTAAAAATTAATATCTTTAGAATAGAATAGAATAGAATAGAATAATTTAATTTTTTTTTTATTTTTTTTTGCGTCTGTAGGTTGATTTTGATGAAATAAACGTTCTTCTTATTTTGTAATATTTAGATTTTGAATACCATGAGGGGTTTTTACGTGATGCGCGCACAAACGAACAGACAAACCGACAAACAGACAAAAATTTTAAAAAAGGTATTTTTACTTTCTATTACTTATTTCTCGTACATTCCAGTGACTTTTTTGCAAAAATCTGTAATGTACAGACACGGAAAGTCTACGATTTTATTATATGTATAGCCTATAAGCCTATAAGCCTATAATGTCCACTGTTCCCTCCTAAAAATATTAATTTGAGAAAAATAATTTTGTTCTGGTGCACTTGGGACCTTGGACTGTGGACAAAGAGTTCAAAGCATTATTTCGAGTAAACCGTTTAAAATATATTTTGCATTGTCAAGAAGTTCCTCGGTTACTTAGAAAGTTGAAGTTAAGGATGATTTCCACCAAACGGCTCGCATCGCATCGGATCGGAACGGATTTTACAATCTTTAAACGATATTAAAGCGTGTACACAGTATTTAAAGTCTATATTACCAAGCCGCGCACAGCAGCCTGACCGCGAGCGTCTACCGCGATACGCGATCATAGCCGAAACTCTGTTGCGGCACGCGATCCGACGATCCTGACGTCGTATCCGATCTAAATTAGAACACATCAACATGGTAGGAATTAAACGGATACGTTCGCAAGCAACGGTACCGAGCCGACCGCATGCGTCGACATCCTGACGGACGCGATCGTTGTCGCTGCATCCGTTCGTATCCCTTCCGTTCCGATACGATGCAAACCGTTTGGTGGAAATCATCCTTTAGTTGCCCAATCTAAAACGAATATCTCTACGAAGAAAAATGGAGAAAAAACTCCATGGACACACTCTTAAATCATTTTAGTGTCATTTATTTCCCGACTAAGACGTACCTTAATTTTATTAGGGACTTTGTTGAGGAAAGGCTTATCATCATCTGCCTAGCCTTTTCCCAACTATGTTACGGTAGACTAGATATATTTAGACAAATATCTTAATTTTAAAACTCAAATTAACCAACTTACCAGTAGAGTCCGCAAGTTAATTTATATATTTAAAACCCTCCGAAGTATCGCGAACCCAAATATAATACGTGTAGTTTATTTTTCCCTGTGCTTATCTATTGTTACATACTGTATCACATGCTGGGGTGGTGCTGGGAAAACTGTACTTAAACCACTTGAGATCGCACACAGAGCGGTGCTAAAAGTAGCTACTTCGAGACCTTTCATGTTCCCTACCGACTTATTGTATAGTAGTTGTAATGTTCTTAACGTCCGACAACACTTCATCCTTCAAACAATTCTCCTACAGCACCGTAAAACCCCTTATAAAATAGTAACAAAGCGTAGGAAAGACTTAATTTGCACTATACAACAAGTACGCACATCACTTGCAAGAAGATTTTTTAACTGCTTAGGCCCAACTCTGTACAATAAGTTTAACAAAATCTGCTTGATCTACGAATTATCTAACTTTAAGTGTAAACGGATTCTACGTTCATTTCTTCAAAACAAAAGCTATGATGAAACAGAAAATTATCTCAGTAGATCACAGTGACAAATCAAACTATCTCACTCAATTTCAATCAAAATAATCACACACTCTCTCTTTCACTCCATCACACAGGCACTCTTACATGCGCATATACCACTTATACACATACACTCATTCACACACGCACACATAACACACACACACGCACGTATTCAGTTATAAACATTATTGTTGTAGTATTAAAAAAAAAAAAAAGATAGATTATAATAGTTGTACTAGATTTTTGTAACTTTTTGTAAGGGATAGGGACTGTTATTCCTTAATACAGGTTATTCTATAACCTAGCTAGGAAAGCAGAACTTCACCCACCAGACCAGACCAGACCAGATATGTTACGGTCGCCTTCCAGTCTAACCGGATGCAGCTGAATACCAGTATTTTACATGGAGCGACTGCCTATCTGACCTCCTCAACCCAGTTAGTACTAGGTAATACGATACCCCTTGGTAACACTGATTGTCAGACTTTTTGGGCAACTGGCTACCAGTAACGACTGTCAAAGATCTACAAATGACAGCCGGGATCAACGGATAAAAGTGCTTTCCGAGGCACGTAGGAAACTCGGTAAGTAATGGGGCTTATGTTAGGCTAAATATTAGACACTACAAGAAGAAATTGACTAATCAGAAAACCAAAGATTAGCAAAAAAAGCATGCTTAATCAGCCTATAATGTTCCCACTGCTGGGACACAGGGCCACATCTCAATGAGAGGGAATGGGCTATAATCCACCACGCGGGCCCAGTGCGCGTTGGTAGATGACACACGTCTTCGAATTTTTAGTTCTAGGGTATACCGGTTTCCTCACGATGTTTTCCCTCACCATTTAGAGAGCAGTGGTGATGAAATAAATAACACAAAGTAATGCGCCTGCCTGCGCAAATTCGCAAGTCGCGACCGCCACGACTGGGCCACCGTTGCTCCCAAAAAAAAAAAAACCACGGCTCATAATAAATTCATTAGCTTGTCATCTGACCTACGCATTGGAGAGGTTAACTTTGAAACAAAACAATTGTTCATATGATACATAAGTACACATTACGTATGTTATTGTACTTGAACTGTGTCTGTGTTTCCTTATACGACATAGAAATAAAGGTGCGGCTACATTAACAAAACTTATGTAGCTTAGCGTCTTTTAAAATAGATTTTAAGATAAAAACATGCTTTTATTAAAATGAAAAAATTATAATTTGGTTTATCTATCAACATTGAACACCTATACAAAGTTTCGTGTACGTGCTATTAAGAGTTGAGGAGTTATCAAGTCTATCATAAAAATGTATTGTCACCATAACCAAAGGTGTGTGCAAAATTTCAGCGCAATCGATTGAGGGAAACTGGTTTGAAATTCAGTTGAAGATTTATCAGTCCATACTAACTAACCAACTTACTAACTAACAAGGCAAGTTAAATATAAAACAAGTAACATCAAAGTAAAAATAAGTATCAAAAACCCGACTACACATTGTACTGTATAATTATATGTAATCTCCTTTCAAACCTCGTCCTCCTCCTTTTTTCTTTTTTTTTAATTTCCTTCATTTTGATACCCTACTCGATAGGTTAGGTTAAAAAAAAAATTACGACTTACAATTTAGCGCCAAAAATCCGCCATTTTGTTTTTTTTTAAACACCTATCTAAGGACACTTGGGTTTCCAAGTGTCCTTAGATAGGTGTTTAAAAAAAAACAAAATGACGGTTTTTTGACGAATCTTTGTCGAAATCCATCCAGCCATTTGGAAAATACGAGGTAATAAAGAAATTTACAAAAAAAAAACAAACATACAAGATACGCGCGAAAAACGTATCCTTTCCTGGGCAGTCGGGTAAAAAGGTTATAATAATTATAAGGAAAATTGTGCGAAGAATCACGACTTTGTTACCATAGAAACTTATAGGACTTGTTTGTCCCGCAATAGGATACAGTTAGAAAAAAAGATACAAATCATCTTCCCAAATCCTCTTAGTGCAAAAAGATACAAATCTGAAGACGGCTGCAACCGCAAACCGCATCGGCAAGAGATCTTGCAATTTAAAAAGAAAAGTTTGATTTTCAGCGGTAGATCTGCGGCGCCAGTAAAGCGCGCGCATGACGGCTGGACGGCAACGTCAGATGCTACATGTTCAGTTCTTCATTTGAATCCATATCACAAAAATACGATCGTTCTGTGGACTATAATACGCTTTCAATTTAGATTGTTGTTGACTGCAGTCGTCCTACAGAGGTCCTACACTACAATAGCGGCACTACTGCTGAGCAGCAGTAGTCTGACACCAAACGCATAAATTGAAAGATCCCTAAATCCGTTCAATCGACATACATGGCGGCGTGCAAAAACAATGATGGAATGACAAATAATACTCCTGCAGTTCTGTCAAAAAAGAGAGTACCCACATTGGTAAAAACAGAAGTGTATTGGAAACTAGAAAGGAAGGCCTCTGACTAGCAGTTAAGACATACACGCTCGATGTTGAAAGCATAACATAACATCACCAATCTCCAAAGAGTTAGGCAGAGGTGTACCTAGTAGTACACCCATGCATCGCCACTTATGTTTAAGTCCCATGTAATAGGGGGTGAGCCTATTGCCATCAACCGGGCACAAATCCAGAATCTGTGGGAATACTGAGAAATTCCTGATGGAAATATCCAATAACACTTTGCCCGACCGGAAATCGAACCCAGGACCACTTGCTCAGTAGTCGCGCTTGTGAGCATTAAACCGACGAGAGAAGACGTAGAAAAATAAACACAAAATCGCTCTCCGCTTCCGCTCATCTCCATCTCCGCTCATTCCCCGCTCATCTAACGCCGCTCACACACGAGGCTTGAATAATAATGTTATCAGTACAAAGACGCAACAAGTACGTGACTCTGTTAAGAACTACCCACGTCTTGTGCATTATGTGCTGTGTCCGAAAAGTTAGAACAATGCTTTGGAGTCAGCAGTTTTATCATAATGTAAAGATACGGATCAATAGTATAGTGATCAATAAGAATTATTTTACTGTCTTGTTCTTTTATCTCAATTATATTCATCTAGTCATGAAGTATCACATCAAAGTAATCATAATTTATTGGGGACGGTGCTTTTTTTGCATACATAGAAGGTGAAAACGGACTTTTCACGAAGCCGTCGACCAAGCATTCTTTACATCAAACTAAGTAACTCTACGCGAGGGTGAAAAATCATGTTTTACGGTAGGACTAAATGTAACGCACTCAAAACATTGTGCTGATGGATGCATTGAATAGTACGGTCGTGTAGGTATATAAAGTAAAATTATAACTTTAAAAACTTGTATTTAAAAAAAACTTATGTTAAAGTTGAACTTTGACCCGCAATATCTCCGTACTATATTGCAATGACCAGGAGAACAAGAGCCTTTCGGCTTCGTTAAGAGTACTTGTACACCCATTATATTTCTCTAGCCTTTGAAGTATTTAAAATATGGTTTATCTTTGAAAGAATCCATTGTCTTCGGTCAGCCCTTTTTATTACTACTTACTAGAATTTCCTAGGCCAGACGCTTTAAACTCAAAATATCTAGACGAAGTTCTTCAGACATTTTAAAATTTAAAAGAACTATGGTCACATAAAGGGACTTAAAAAGGCTATTTCGGGAAGTCTCCATTCATTCCTTCCTCGCTATTTCGGTAATGCTTCACCCACCCTTCTTGTAACCTTCTCTTCCCCATTCCTCCTGTCCATTAATTAACTCTTCATTTTCTTCTTAAATCAGTCATTGTATCTCGAAATATGTCATAGTCACCTTAAAGGCTTTAAAATTGACAAAGCCGTTTTGTGCAGCGCACAATATCGAGCTGGAGTTCAAATATTTGCAAAATTTTCACATGTCACTCAAGGCTCCAAGAGCCAAAGGTCTGGTGTTGTCACACACCATAAGTAAACGATCACATACAGGATATTTACTGAGCAATCCTGTACTGTATTTACTATTACCATCAAGTGGACTGTCAATATTTATATATTGTGTGGAAAAATCAATAGATATTTTCTTCTTTTGTCATCTTATGTTATGGTAAAAATATGTTCTAATTAGAATGGTGGTACCTCACGTCCCAGCCGCCGGGGAGACGCCCGGGGCGCCGGGGAGACGCCCGGGGCGCTGGGGAGACGCCCTGTGAACGGCGTGTTATGGGCTAGCTCGCCGTCCGGCCGTCTAATGACGACAGGCCGCCTCGACGGCGCGTTCGTGTTCCACGCGCGCCTCAAAGAGATGTCAGCAACCACGTAGGGGTCCGCATGGGCCGATGCCTGCCAGGGCTGCAGGACTGTTTGAAAGAGATACCGCGGCCCTGGAACACAAAGGGCAAAGAAGGAACATGGCTGGCACAAGTACGTTTACGTATCACAGATGATGGCTCTTCATTGTACTCCATATTAGGTAATTCTGGGATGAGTGTGAAAAAATCAGATTGAAATAAGATCACCTATCATAAAGGGTGTAAAAGTACTCTTAACGAAGCCGAAAGGCACGTGTTTTCCTTATTATTGCGAACATTTTTTTGTTGTAGACCATACTTGGGAAACTTCTAGTTACGGAGATATTGGGGGTCAAAGTTCCGATTACTTCACGAGTTTTTTTTTTAAATGCCAGTTTTCGATGATATAACTTTAATTTAATTTCAATACTACCACGATCCCCGTACTATTCAATGCATCCATCAGCACAATGTTTTGATTGAGTAACATTGAATCCTACCGTAAAAAGTGATTTTTAAACCCAAAAATAAAGTCGTTTCCCTATTACTAATATTTTTTGCGTAGAGTTACTTAGTTTCATGTATAGAATACTTGGTTGACGGCTTCGTGAAGGGTCCGTTTACATCCTGTAATTAAGCCTACTTTTGGGTATAATATAGACAGCAGAAACGTTAAAATAGTCAGAAAAATGTTCAAAGTATCATTTTTTCTCGATTGTTTTGCGGAAATTACCAATTTATATGACAACGATTTTAACAAGTATCGCTACCAGATTTTAATAATGTCTTGTCGAGATAATAAGCCATAATACATAACAAGAAATTATAATAATTACACTTAATTTCATTTATTATTTGAGGATGTGCAAAAAATAATATTCCCCAAGCTATAGAACAAGATGGCCTGTCTTAGAAAAGTTAAGCAATACTTCCCGAGGTATACAACATTATTTTTAGTATATGCGAAACCTGAATATAGTTTGATCAGGATAAGTAACTGAATCGATTCCAATCATTTTTAAACCATAATATATTTTTTCGCAAAAATATTTTAAAAAGTTAAAAGTTGGACACCGAGCGATTTTAAGTAGCTATCGCAATAATTTAGGTACCTACTGCCAAATTATTATTATCAATGAGCTCAAGACGACGCTGGAGGCGCGCGCTGCGTGGTGACCACGATTTTGTGCGGACAACTAGGTAACAAAACAAGCTTATAACTTTGTGATTTTTCATGATACAGTTTTGAAATTTTGTACATAGATTCTTTACATAAAAATACTAGACACGTGTTTCAGGTTTCGCATATACTAAAACTAATGTTCCATAAACAAGATGGGTGAACACAAGAAATTATTATTATATTATCTTGTGCTACCAAGCTAGGTAAATGCCCTTTCGAGGCCCTTCAAAGTTACATTAACCTTACGGATCCTGTTCATATAATTGCATGCCTTCGGGAAGGGCTAAGCCAGACCTGGGACAAAAACTAGTATATCTAGAAAAAATCTTGAAGTTCATTATTCTGGTTTCGTGATATGAATAGGCAGTGTAATGTAAGCCTTTTTTAAACGGGCGAAAAAGGAGGATTGTGTGATTATCAAGTCGAAGCGTATATTTGTTTTTTTTTTCAGCTTTTAATACAGGGTGTAAGGGACAGCCCTCCACAAACTAACAGGGTGTATTCAGCTCCTTATTTTGAATCATATTCCACAGGAATTTTTCTCTTTCTTTTATTTTTTTTCAGTTATTATTCCTTTATTTCAATGTAAAATTACATTCCCTGTAAGCAGCACTCAATTTATGCAAATAATACGGCTAAAATAAAAAATCAAACAATGGATGAAATAATCTAACGAACGACGAGTGAAATCAGCTGTTCACTTCTTGCCTAGCTACAGTGTTCATCGAACTCGTCGTCGCGCTTGCCGTTCGCTACGTGCGTTTTGCCACGATAACGATACATTGTGTATGCGGAAATTAAAAAAAATCTAATTTATTGAATTCCCATAAAATTCCTGAAATAATTTCTTGTACCGGTCATCTTAATAATAATATGATAATACAATGAATTTACCGCATCAGTTTGTGGAGGGCTGTCCCTTACACCTACGGGGTGTATTATTGTACTTATACTTTTATAAACTAAAAATTAACAAAATAATTTTGATTTAATCATGCTTACAGTATCACAAGGAAAGATCTATTTGTTGTTATCATTGATATGATATAATCTTTGAACTTTAATTAATTGTTTTAATACATTTGTAACAGGGTGTACTATTAGGTATATCTCAGCTTAACCCTACGGGCGTGATTTTTTATGTTATCTATATCTTTTTCCACAGAGAGGACCGCTGCCTGATGACCTTCGTACAAGGCTGCAACTTCTCCTTAGAGAAGTGCAAGAGGAAGGTGTTATGTTGTAACAGCAAAACGTACGATCATTTAGTATGCGACACTTTGGAGCCTCACAAATTACTGAATGGTTCTCAAGGACATACGTGAATAGAATTACAAGAACATAACTCTATACGTCTATGTAATAATATTAAATAACGTCTCTTGTGTGTAATTGTACCAGCCACAATTTTCTATTTCTTATATTGACAAAACAATACTGTCAAGATTAACATTTATTTGTGTTTATTAATAATTAATTTCTATCTATTATGTACATTATATACAGACTAAAAAGAACAAAAGTAATGATAAAAATAAGACTAAAAGTAAGAAAATATAAACATCTAAACAACGACGACAATAGGACACTTAGGCGTCAAAGTATTCCTCCGCATCGCTGTCATGTGGAAACGCGCCCAGAAGACTGGCAGCATTGCCACGCTAAATAGCAATGCTAATTCTTTGGCCAAAGAAAGAGCCAGCCCTCTGGTCACGCGAAGTGTCGACCAGTCGGCGAGAGATTTCCTTAAAAAGGAGACGTGCACTCGGTCCCCATGACCCGAGCGTTTCGACCCCAAACGGCTCAAAACTGTAGTTACCAATAAGGTTACAGTATTTGCGCCGCTTGAGGATCTCAGCAGCCGCAGCAGCAGCGCCTGCACAGCCCGCTTTGCTTGCAAGGTGAGATGGCGCAAGGGTGTCGACACAGGTTGCATCCCACACCAAAGGCCTACCCACCTTCCAAGGCACCAACGTCATGCCGTCTGGCCTCTTGCCATCGTCACGTACCAAGCCGTTTGGTTCTAAAACCGCTGGTACGCCGGCGCTGGCAAGGGCTCGACGAATAATTTCGTTAATACTGTCATATTTTGTGGACCTTTGACAATCGTCACTGGTAGTGGCCCGAAAATCTGACAATCAGTTTTTCCAATGGTATCGTATTACCCAGTGGAAGTCAGATAGCCAGTCGCTCCATTTAAAATACTGGTATTCTGCTGCATCAGGTTGGACTAGAAGCCGACCCCAAAGTAGTTGGGAAAAGGCTAGGCAGATGATGATATTGACAAAACAAATAGAGGGTGTTTCTTTAGAACGGAGATCTTCAAATTGAATAAAACACAGAAAAAGGTTTTAGTATCCATGAAATTGTCTAAATAAAGTAATCTATAATAGTAATAATCCATTGATGATTTCGAGTATGTGACCTCCGCGGTAGGCGCGTGCATGGCTTAATCTAGAGGTCCAATGTGCACATAGTCAACGCAGTAAATAAGGCTGTATTTCGGCACTAATGCGTTGAATTTTGGCTTCCATACGCTCAATTGTTTGTGATTTATCTGCGGGGACATGTGACTTTACATTTCTCCAGTGAAAATAATCTAATGGTGCCAAATCGCACGAACAAATTTCGTGAAATTGATCGTCCGTCAAAGGTTCAAAAATGAAGATGGCCAGAACGTAAGAGTCAACGCAATTCGTGAATGTTGACCTTTCTGTGCTAAACACAGATCTATATATACATAGAAAACGCGAGAGCACCTACTTCACGTGACCAGGCTTAAGAATTTTATGTTTAACGCGGCTATTGTCGCAGCCAGCTAATTTGTTTAGAACAACTACGTTACAACTCAAGAACTTAATTCTAGACATTTAAACTAGTCTATTTTGTATAGTAACTAAATAGTGATTATGACGTCATAGTTGGTAGTCAAAAAATGGCACGCTTGGTTTTCATACGGGTCGAGATACTTGCGTTATCTAGATATTATCTTTATTCTGTGGTGCAAATTAAAGTAAACAGTTCATTTGGACCTCTAATGCAAAAAAAAAATGCATATTTCTATGTACTGTAGATTCCTAAACCTCTATGGTGATTTAAGAAGAATATCAGGCACGTTATAAATTAAAAATGAAATAAACACTAGCTTTGAAATTAGAATACCAAAGGTTGACAGACAGCTAGGCGCCTCTGTAAAAGTGTGAAATTTAAAAATAGGATTTATTTCCAATGATTATCTTAGTTCATTCAACCATCTAGGCCATATATTTTTTTTTTTTTTAAAGAATTCTTTAATAGATTTTCAACTTTATCGCTAAAGCTTGATAGGGAAAAATTTACAGTTTCGGGTAGCTTGATGTGCTGGCGTCTGTACCTACGAATATAAAAAAAACTCATGGTAAAACGAACCTTACTGTTTAACGAGTATTGTTCATATTTGAAATGTCTTTACTTGGTTGTGCAGTTAATGAAACTAGCTCCAATGTTAAGTGTGAAATAGCACCGCATTTTTGCTTTCCCGGCTGTATTTCTCGATGAACGTCCACCAGAACTGGTTTTCTAGATTCGGATAACCTTCTAGACGGTGTAGACGTTGCGTTGAAACGCCTCCCACTAGGTGGACCAATGACCTGGTGAAGGTTGCGGGGATCGGCTGGATGTGAGTCGCACGGGAGGCCTATGTCCAGCAATAGACGTCTTGCGGCTGAAATGATGATGATGTTGATGAACTTGAAAGGCTTGATAAGTATGAAGGTAGCTCTAATAATGCAATGGATTACGGTTTACCCCCGTGTAACGAACTTTCAATCCGTAGGATCTAGGCTCAAACATACGGGTCTATATAATAGAACTGACTGGTTTTTTTTTAATAATTTAGCTGAATTTTTTTCAGAAATTCGACTTTTGAATAAACTCTGTTAGTAAATAGTCTTTCTTACCCGATAAAAATAAATTTTGAGTATTTTCAAGCACTTTTATTGAGAAGCCTTTGAGCTGTCCCTATTTTGTGACAAATTTCATGCATTGGAAGTAAATAATAATTTACAATAGGAAACCTATCTTATTTACGTCAAATAACATTTTTTTTTTTCGTTAATATGTTTAAGTTTTACCATTTCCCAAACCTTTTTGCTTCAAACAAAATCTTAACACACTCTTAATCGAATGACATTTTCAATCTTACAAAAATCAATACATAAATAAAATCATGACCACAATATTATCGGCTCAACTATTCACCCGTATCTACACACACGCTGAATGCATTTCTCAACATGATTGCAAGAGAGGTTAGTTCCTCTCAGTAGCGGCCAAGCCTTGTACCTTGGCTGACGCGACATACGTACCATAGTCTTAAAAAAAAAGTTGCGAAACAGTGATCTCAGTGGCTGTGTGGAACTTGACATGTGAGTTTAAATTTTGTTCTATTTTCTAAAAACAACGTGCAGTTCTTTTTTTAAAGAATGACGTTTTGTTTTTTTTTCTTTTGTTTGTGTGTTAGTTGATAGTTTTGGTTTTTAAATGTGAAAGCTTTATGTCTTGCCGTTGTTTCGATAGGATGTGTTATTAACTGATGGACTACGCGTCAATTATAGCATTTGACTTATTATAAATTAGAGTTTCGGTAAGATGAAAAACTGTGAATCCTGTCGTTATTTTAAAAAGGTATTTCTATCTCCTATTTTGATAGTTACCCTCGATTTAGTTCTTCAGTAACTATTAAACTTTGTTCTCGAGTCACGAGTAATGACAAACAATGTAAGTAATAATTATTCGCAATAAAATATAATTAGTAGTTAAATAGGTACTAACTAGTAAATTCATCATTAAAATACCATAAACAAACGTTATTGATGTAAAAACTCCCGACACATTTTTGTGGCTGAAAACGCACTGGCACACTTTCTTTTACCTCCACAGTGTTTATGGTAATCTGTGGTTGAAACTTTAACCGCGATTTATTTTAAAATTATTGTTCGGAGGTGAAAATAATCATTTTACACACGTTTAACTACCAATAAAACTTCTTGAGGCTGTCGTACCAAAAGCAATCTTGAAACCGTTGGTTGGTTCTCTATTGCAGGAAAAGGCAGTCAAGTAAAGTTTTTATAGTTTTCCATTATAACTTTTGTATATCGTATCAGTGAGTCTCAATCTTTCATGATTGTGATGGTTCTCGAGTAAACAAAGTTATAAAAATATTGATTTTTATCATTTTTACAGAAAGATTACGATAATATAATAGAACAGAAGAGTTTGTTTATATAAAAGCGCTAATTTCTGGACCTAAATCGAATTCGAAAAAAAATTTTTGGACACAGGAGCCTAATTCTTGAGGAAGATTATAGACCATTTAACATCATGCTACATGTGAAACCGCGGGGCACAACTAGTAATACATACTAAGAAGACATCATGGATGATTTATCCTAATGAACTAAGTAAGATTCCGGTCAAGGTTACCTTATATCTTTCTCTTATTCTTCATTATGTTTCAAACTTAAAGCACTTTAGTTACTTAAGAATGATGTGCTTGCAAAACTTGTGTATTGAGTAATGGTTACTAATAGTTTAAAAGACGTCTCGTATGACTAGCGTAGGTGTTGAATACACGAGACACAATAATAAACATGATAATAATATAGGAGACGTCCAGACGTCTCTTATATTTACGGTATTTATTACATTTATTTTATATTTGTGATGTTTGCCAGCAAACAACACGTAGAAACTACCGAAAGCTAAAAATTGATGTACACACACCAATATAAAATATTAAAGCTTGAGGCGTTAGCACTTACTGACGCTGTTGTACGTACAAGCCTTGTATTTCCAATCGACAAAATCAAGAACCTCCCATCCTAACTTTTCTCCCTTATTTTACCCCTTATGGGACAGATCGAGAATCCTTTGATACTATTTGATCAAATGAGTGCAAAATTTCTCGTTTCTAGACTAGAAATAATTTTTGGTGCCTCTAAGAAGGTCTTGCTAGTGAAAAGTCAAACACTTGAAAATTTAAGATTTCAAGATCGTACTGCTGCTGTGTGCGGTCGTCTACGAATTCGTACCTTTATGATTCGATTCTTCACAAAAACCACCTTTTTCTTTGGTGGCAAAAACTTCAGAACTATGTGCTGTAGTTTTTGTGCGCGACACGGGACGTGACCCGCACCAGACACTTTGACCTCCTCTAGTGGCTTCCTCAATCAAATACTGAGTATATTTTCTTGCATCCTCATCATCAAAAAAAATATATCTACC
Organism: Noctua fimbriata; assembly: GCA_905163415.1. NCBI lineage: Eukaryota > Metazoa > Arthropoda > Insecta > Lepidoptera > Noctuidae > Noctua > Noctua fimbriata. The sequence continues at coordinate 6,279,250 of LR990934.1, read as the reverse complement.
TAGTCTTGTCCCAATTATGTTGGGGTCGGCTTCCAGTCTATACCATTATTTTACATGGAGCGACTGCCTATCTGACAACCCTGTTAGTACCGGGACATACGATACCCTTTGGTAAGACTGGTTATCTGACTTTCGGTCCACTGACTACCTGTAACGACTGTCAAAGATCTACAAATGACAGCCACACACAAGCCACACAACTTTTCAGACATACTCGTCTAATATTTTTTTTTAATTATTTATGACTTTAAACGTTACCACTATTGGGATGCGGGACTCCTCTTTGTAAGTAGAGGTGGGTTGGTGGATGCCACTGCGTTAGTGTTCTTTTTCATCTGTGCTTCACTATTGACAGAACGATCGTGGTCACGATGAATTGATTCCAATTGCAGGTGTAGTCGTAGCTCATAACACACATACAATTTTTCTCCATCTGGTCCTGTTGAAGACGGCCTGACACATTCATTCACAGGGCCTTCAATTGCGGAATATGAGTTCAAGCCAAAGGACATATCGGCTTTCTAGCCTCTGATTCATGTTCTTTTTCTTTCTCAGACGTGATGTATTTCAGAATCTAATTACTCACAATATACCTTATCTCAAATCCCAAGAATCCGAGATAATAATCATAGTTTTGATGATACGGTCAGCGAATTATGACGTAGTTACCAGTACATATTGATGTAAATGACACGTCTATTACAATAGCTTTGTTCATACAAAATGTTATTTAATGTAGAAACATTCGATTTAGTTAGGTAGAACAATAAGCGTATAAATATAATTATACATACGTATGTATATACTTAAGTGGTACGGACGTGGTGCATGACGCATCTACCTAATGTAATTTGATATAATTGAAGAATTGATTACTTAATAACATAACATAACGCATGTAATCCTCAAAGACTACGGCAGAGGTATTTTGGAGGTCTAATAGACAGTCGCCACATGTTAAATACTCGTTATTCAATTGCACCCGGTAAGACTGGAAGCCAACCTCAACATAGTTTTGAAAACACTAGGCATATGATGGATGATAAATGACACTCATCATACACATGTGTTCCTAAATTACCCTAGGCAGATAAAATTTTCGTTTTTCCCTAATCATATTAATATTTATTAATATTAAGGTCGGTTTCCCCTGTATAAACTAATATTGTTGCCATACAACATGGCAACGCCGCCAGTCTCTTGGGTACATTACCAGTTGACAGCGTTGAGGTGTTTTTGGCGCCATTTTTTTAGTTTATTGTCAAGTTAGTTACTTTAAGTTTTTTTTTTTTTATAAATGTGTAAAATATTTTGCAAATAAATATTTGTATCTTTCTAAAATCTTTATGGAAAGGCACACTGATTATTAATTTCAAAATCAATTTCAATGCCATCTATCATCCACCTACGTTTGAATGAAGCAATAATGTCTTTTAATATCTTCCACCACAAGAAACCTCAAAAATCTGACCCCGTTATTTCATACAATAGAAAATAATGACAATCATCAAAATGTCTCATGTTACGTTACATCTAAATAATGATCATTATAAAAGACAAGGTCACCCATTTTATTGTCTAAAACCATTATTTCTTAATAATTTGGTAACTCGTCTTTTAGTCGTGATCATGTTGATAAGCGGTAGCGATGAGCGGGATGAACTACTTCACAAGCTTTCACACCTCTACTTTGCAATTCATTCTTTTTCGAGCTGAAAAGAGTTGTGTTTTGTTTTTATCGCTGCCGCTTAACAGTGTAGTTACAGTCTTACACCTAGTCTGAGAAATATACGTTGCATGGTACCAAAAACCAGTGTTGCAGTGCAAAAGTTCAAGTTGTGTGATTTAAAATAAAATAAAAAGATTAGAAGTAAAGTTTTCATTTGCATAACTGGACAGCTGAATAGTCTGTCACGTTTATTTTTATCTAGGTATCCAGTTCTAATCAATACTTGGTTTTTCTTATGGCTTTTATTATTTTTCCAAGTAACAAACACTTGGCCACTTGGCAAGTATCAAACATTTAACCTTTTGAACGCCAGAGCAGAAACACACCCGCCTGCATGCCAAGCCACAATTTCACCAACCATTTTGTCACATATTTGTGTCGTTTGGCGTACAGGGCTCGCGATTGCTTGTCACGTATATGTGACAATGGCGTTAAAAATTAAAAATAAACATTTAATTCAGATATCACAAGATCCATCTATGTACATTCATGACGAAGATTAACACGCTTAAGAGATAATAATTTTACTAGTCATCCTCACTAAAATTTTAATCACAGCGTCCAAAAAAAAAACAACCAAAAACTTAATAACCCATAGATTCAGTCCCCTCCTATAGACCACAAGGGCAAACTCCAATGCCAAAGCGACACTCGCAGTCAAGGCTAAGAATCGATTGCGTCATGTGCCCATAGACATTTACATTTGGCTAATATAACCACGGTATGGGTCAACACGGATCTGCAGGTTTCGAAAGATATCTCGTATCGTACGATGTTGAAAAGCTGTACACTATTATAAGATGGAAAGTTATGGATGTAGGTTTGGACAAGGTCCTAGGTTTTAGAGGTTATGGCGATTGGGAAAGACATGTCTGTGTATAGCTAGATGCCTCTGTGTGTGATTTTTTGGCACTTGAATTATTTGAACAGTATAAAAACAAACTGTTCAAAAAACAACAAAATTGTTTCGTGATATTGTAACGAAATAAGATGGCGGATTAGTTTCAATTTTGGGGATTGTCAATCTTGCGGCATTACGATGCTTCGAGGGCACAAGGTTCCACACACGTGAAAAATATAACCCCGTCTTTGCTGCTTTGCTTTTTACCCTGCACGAGTAGGGTAAAAACAAGCTGAAGGTGTTAGTTTATAATTGGGCAAAGCGCCAGAAGATCATGATAATTGTACAATTGTATTGTATAGTATAACGGGCTGGTGTCCGCAACTCCACGTCAATGCGCGTAATTTGCGTGTCGGTTAATTAAATAATTTAATTGTACAATACAAATATAAAGAATAACTGTGAAAAAGTAGATCGTTTACAATTAAATAAATCCATTAATTACACTATAAAAACTAGAAGAGACGAAATAAAAAAAATTGTATCGTGTACCTACTTGTGCAGGCTTTTTACACCTATCTACATACCTACCTCAACGATTTTGTCAAACAACATAAAAAAGACACTGAAAGCATAATTATGAAATCAGCAGGGTCATCGGTCGGTCACAGACACCATTCTCCGAGGCCAGACATGTTTACCAACAATGATAATATTACAAAACCAGTATTTCATCGAAATCTTAAAATAGACCTAACTGGAGCATGATATAACTCTATATATAGATCGATAATGCTTCCTACATGTCTAAATCCACAGACCACAGAATCGTCGAGTGACTAGAGACGCGATTCTAATTTGCGTGGTAAAAAAGTCTCCTATGTATGTTAATCCAGGTTATAAAGTATCTGTGTGCCTCATTTAAATCCGTTCAGTCATTTTTGTGTAAAAAACAAACATACATCCTCACAAGCTTTTGCGTTTGTATGAGTAGTAAGATTCAGATACAGCTAATAATAATATTATAGTTTTAAAAACACGCTTTATAGTGACGTCACTTTGTTTTTCGTATTTTTCTCAGTAAACGCCTTCATTTGATACGCATATCATGGAAATGCATAAAAAATAACTAGACCGCCATCTTTTTGACTCCGCCATATTGGATTTAGAATGACATCACTTAGCTAACTATGCATTGTTCCCCAAACTTAACATGTATGTAAAATTTCAGCTCAACCGAAAACCGGAAAGTTGGTAAAATTTTACTTATATAATAAATTTTTTAATTATAATATGAATAAGAAGCGGTGCCAGATATAAAACTTAATTATAGAATGAATTATTATTATTATTTTTTTTACATTTATTTTTTAACTTTTTGACATTTAATTTATATATTTTTTTTTTATTGTTTGACATTTATGATTTAATTTAATGACATTTTAATTTTAATTTATTGACATTTTTATTTTAATTTATTGACATTTTTATTCTAAATCTTTGACATTTTTATTTTAATTTATTGACATTTTCTTTTGTTTTGCATATAGATAAACTTAGTGACATTTGTAATTCAATTTAATTGACATTTGTAATTTAATTTATTGTTCATATTATTGGGCTCGATATTTGTAATTCATTTTATTGTTTTTGTTATTTAATTTAATTGATTTGCATTTATTTAATTGACATATAAAATGGGATTGTTTGTAAGAATTTGATTACATAAAAAAAAGAAAATTAGTCCGAATTAAAATTTGCATGCTGTAAAATAAGGCGGAACATGAAGAACCTTGTACTTGTTGTATTTTAAGATCTGTACCACCATGTTTCAGGCAAATAAATGAATTATTATTATTATTATTATTATAAAAGCGTGTTATAAACGGCGATGCCCATTGGCAACTTTTATATGTAGGTATAATACAGTGCAGTGGCTACACAGGCTATTCCATGCTCTATGGTCTAAATTGTTCCGTTGCACTCTGCCAATGAACAGTTAGGTGCATTTACCCCACTGCATTCAATACCAGCCTGGCTGGCTGGCTCTCACGCGACTTGTTTCGTCCGCGAAAAAATGTCTGAAAAAGTTGTAAATGATCTATATTTTTCGTTGAGACTATCTTTTAAAACTGTTTCTGTGATGTTTCATTTATAATGTATTTTCAAAATGAAATGGGTTTAGTGAAAACTGTTATGTAAATAATTATGCAAGCGTCTGTCACTAGAGTATTCTATTTTATGTCGCTCTGTGTATCATTATCATAATCTTCTGTCCTTGTCCCATGTCACTTGGGTCGTTTTTTTTCTTCCATTCTCCCCTGTCAATCGTCACGCTATCATTTATTCATTTATTTCATTTATACATTTAATGGCTGTGTGTGTGGGTGTGTGTTATGTTTGTGTTTGTGTGTGTTTTAATTAACCACAGATTTAAAAAGTTGAGAGGTGTCCTCAGGCGAATTTTCTAAGGTGTGTAATAATAAGGTGTCGGAGTTTGTATGACAACCTCCGAACCTCCGCGGATGAAGACTGCTACTTCAAAGAACAATATAATAATACAGTGTTGCAAACCTCCGATCAAATAATTACAACGATCAAAAAAATAATGATTAAAGATTGCACTACTAGTCAATGTAAATATATGTAAATTAGGGCTATAAAGATACTTGATTACCAACTGTATTCATCCAACACTGTTTACCTACATAAAGTATGTAGGTACAAAGATATGTAAGTATTTTTCCATGTATAAGCAAAAAAATAAATGATGACCAAGAATGATAAACATAAATATGCTTTTTGATAAGAATATCGGTGATGCTATGTGAGGATAAAATGATGATGAGCCTATAGCCTTATAGCCTTTTTTCTTTTTTTGTTCCGTCCTGTTGAATTTATAGTTTATTGTTTTATTTGTGTTTTGTTGTTTATTTGTTTGTAACTTTGTATGATGTTCGGCATGTCCCTGCGGCAAATAAATATATTTTCTTTCTTTCTTTTCTTTCTTTCTATATGATAGCTATAACGAGAAGCTCGTGGTTAAATAATAACAGCTGCTCGGATCAAACTTCACGAAAAACCGCGATGGCCTAGGTTGGTCTGTGGGTGGGTGACCACCCGTACCGAGTTCCATTGTCATTTGTAGATCTTTAACAGTTGTTACAGATAGCAAGTAACCCGAAAGTCTAACAACCAAACTTACCAAGTACTAACTGGGTTGTGGGGGTCATGTAAAATACTGGTTTTCAGCTGCGTTGGGAAAAGGCTTGGTAGATGTTGATCGGTGGAGCTATATTTAGAATTAAACCCAAGCCTAGACAAACGGGTAGTTATAGTATGACCACTTTAAGTGTGCAGTTCTAAGTCACGTTGCTTGTCAAGAAAATTTACATCGATATGTCAAACTTCGCACATTTATTTTAATTCTGTGTTTTCCCGCATGCACAGATAAGTTGGTTGAAGTGTAATCTGCTTTTAAAACTTTACGTATATCTGTTGCGTCTTTCAACAGCACTACAATCATATCGTCGGGGATAGTGCAAATCCGCGGAACTAGCATTGGATAATTCCGCGTATCTGACAAATGTAGTCAATTTCAATTACGCATTGTCGTAGCGACTAAATTAATGAATTTAATAGATTTCTACTGTTAACAATACATAGAACACATGAATTGTTACTATTCATGTAAAAATCAGGTCAAAAATCGTTGAAATAAAAAAAAAATATAAACTTATAACCTTCCCCTGTAAACCTACGCGTACGATACGCGCGTGCGATACGCGCACTTTACGTAAGGTAGATTCGCGGATTTGCACTATCCACGATGATAAGCCTTTCGATAGTTAATGTCAATTCAACACATTTTTTGTTTTTCGTAATAAAAAAAATAAAAAAGTACTCGTACAATGTGATCGATACAGTTCGCGCAGTGCTTTTAGATTGGCTGCTGCGCTGCGTGTCTCGGGTTCGATTTCTGCACGGAACAAATTTTTGTATGGACTACAGATAGTGTTTTTTTACTTTTTGTGTATGTGAGTTTCAATCTTTGTAAACGCACCCACGATACAGGAGAAATTCATAGTGTGGGGCAACGTTTTAAAAAAAAAACACCATTTTCAAGGTCCTGTCCCCCTGTGCTATATCTTCATTGCAATAAGCCCTATAAAAGCAGTAAATAGACCCTTAACGAAGCCGAAAGGCACTTGTTCTCCCCGTCTTTGCGATCATTTTTTTTTTCTAGACCATACCTGCCACCTTCTAGTTACGGAAATATTGGGGGTCAAAGTTTCAACTTTTTCACAAGTTTTTTATACATGTTTTAAATGTAAAAATCTTAATTTTTACTTTAAACACCTCCACGACCCCCGTACTATTCAATCCATCTAACAGCACAATTCTGTGAGTGCGTTCCATCGAGTCCTACCGTAAAACGTGATTTTTCACCCCAAAAAAAAGCCGTTTCCCATCAATAATATTTGCGTAAAGTTACTTAGTTTGATGTACAGAATGCTTGGTTGACGGCTTCGTGAAGGGCCTGTTTACACCCTGTATATGCACTTACATATTACTCATAATATAACACTTTTATATTACACTTACTTGTGGAAGGATTTCTAGTTTTCAAAACGTCAGTTGCTTAGATCAAAGCGGAACTTGGCAATTTGCCAAGAAAATCAGATAACAATGTCTAGAATTTATTTTATAACTGTTTTTAAGTATAGAATGGTTGTTGGTAGATAATGTTTACGAAGAGATTATAGACAATAGATACCCGTAAGGTTTCATTACTAACAAGTATTATGTAGGTACGTAGAATAGAAACAAATAATATTATGCTATTAAATGGAAAAGTTTTCGCAATGATAGCTTTTCTTCTATTTTCGCGGTTGAGTTGCGCTTGCACTTATTGCGAAAAGAAAACCCATTTGAAATCAGCCACGCTGCAAATTATAATGTATTTTTCTTTTTGTTTTAAATAACATTTGGCATCTTAAAGAAAGGTTCTATTAATAAATTTTACGTTCTACTTTTTTTTAATTTGAACTCTGCACTTCCTCATTGGCATTGCCGCATTGGATATTTGGTGGAGTGGTCTCAAGCGCGACTGTTAAGCATGAGGTTCTGGGTTCGATTCCCGGGTCAAACAAAATGTTATTGAGTTTTTCCATCAGGAATTTCTCAGGAGCAGACACGGGGTCTGAATTTGTGCTCGGTTGATGGCATTAGACTCGCTCCCTATTACATGGGGCATAAACATAACTGGCGAGATGCGGGTGTATTGTTAAGTACACCTTTGCGTAGTCCTTCGGGGATTACAGGCGTGATGTTATGTAATTTGAACTCTTGCATATCGATATGAGATCAGCTCAAGTCACACGGACTTATCCCGATTTATTTCACCACAGCGTTTTGTTTTTTTTTGTTCCTGGCCTGCTCTGTCCTAATCCCCCCCCCCCCGCTCTGGTCGGAGTGGAAGGGAGTGTCAGACTTGTACTGACTAAAACCCATCCATGTTCCTTCTTTGCCCTTTGTGTTCGAGGGCCGTGGTATCTCTTTCGAACAGTCCCGCAGCCCTGGCAGGCTGTCCTACTCCTAGGCAAAGGCACAGCGTAGTTACCTCAATTTTATTTTTCTATGCCTCTGACAGCTGTAACATCCATCATCATAGCTGCCCTTGGAACTAAAAACACAATAACTTATAATAATATTACATTGAGTTTTCCGCTTCGAGCACTGAGTTATAGTCAACTATCTGTAGTTGACTATAACTCAACGCTCGTAGCGCATCCATCTATAGTATCGTTGATCTTTCTTCTCTTATAGCCATCCACATTCATACTGAAAACTTTATTTTGGATATGCTTTCACAAATCACTTAAAATGAAGATTAAGATATCCTCCAGCGTCTTCAAACTATTACATAGTATACAATAAAAGACTAAGGTACAATAATAGCACATATATTAAATTAACGACGTACTTAGAACAAGTACCTACATACCTAAGTGTTTTGCAATCATTAATTTTATTGGTGACCATCATGGAACCGCGCCGTCTACACAAGGTCAGGAGTATGCAACATTTGATTTACGATAATCTTCAATGGTCTATAATCTTAATAAAAATAAGGCTAGAACTAGTGATAGATTATGATCTTCGTGACTTTTTATGAAGTTCTAGCCTTATTTTTAACCGACTTCTAAAAAGGGGGTTCTCAATCGGCTGTATTTTGTTTTTAATGTTTGTTACCTCATAACTCCGTGATCACTGGTCTGATTTACGTGATTATTTTTTCAGAAGACTCACTTTATATACATTCCTTGGGTAGTTTATGAGTTATCTTCTAGAATTTGTGTCAGATACCTTCATACTAAAAAGGCTGAAATAAAAAAAAATGGTAATTTTTTTTGCTCATGTCTGTGTATATCCTTGGCAGTCGTTACAAGTAGTGTTAAACTGACAACCAGTCTTACCAATGTACATTACCAGTTTATGCAGTAACTTGGTTGTGGCGATCAAGTAGTCGGTCCTTCCATGTATGATGCTCGTAGTTGGCAGGGGCCGACGGCCGTAAGAGGCCAGTTTATAAAAGACAGTTTATAGTAAATGCAAAAAATTATCAGCTGTCCCGTTCAAAATTTCAACTACTCGACCCAAATGTATGGGACAGCTGATAATTTTTTCGCATTTACTATATTGGACCCAAGGAGAGATTTGTTCAGTTTGATGGTCTGCAGCATATCCTTTCATATGACTATACCCTTTCTATTACACCCTGTATAACTTTGTTACCAACCAATGACGTACGGCTATAATTCATCTAAAGCAAAATGAAAATAAGTCCATCGAGCCGGGTTGTTTTTGCTCTTTACTTGTGGGGGATTTACATAAAAAGACATAGTGTTAATGCAACGGGTTTTCCCGATCAACTAAGTTAAATGGAATTTACAACGGACGTCAATACGAGGTACAAAAAAGTGGATACAATTTATTTTAAACGCATATAGTAATTATTAAGTGCTATTAAACGCATAAATTAAGCTTAATGGTAAGGATTAAATAAGATCTATTGTTTTGCACTGGCTTTTATCATCTTCAGTAGATACCTACGTATGTATGATTGCCAGTTCTAAAGTTTTTATAATGGGAAGAAAAATAGAACAAAGACTCCATAAATTCTAATTTATCAGTGCCTATGATTTTATAAACAAAAAAACCGACTTCCAAAAAAACACTAAAATGTCTAAAATAACTTTACTTTGGAAGTCGGTGACTTTGATTGTTTCATTGACTTTTTTGTCACCGACTTCCGAAAGTAAAGTTATTTTAGACTCTTTTATTGTTTTTTTGGAAGTCGGTTTATTTTCGCAGAAAGTTTTTTATTTTATTTAGTTGTAGTATTTACCACACAAATTCTTGTCATGAATTAATTTTTACATTGTAACTAGAAGTTATAAAGAGATCATGTCATCAACATAACCCAAAAAGACAAAATAAGTATTTAACACATTCATTGGCAAGTCAAAACGCTGAACTTACCTAGATGGCCAAAATAAAAAATAAAATCGTTGAATGTCTTCCTCAGTGGCCTAAACAAATACCAGAACCCAATACGCTGCTGCCGCTATTTTATGGCTCGTACATAATTGTAAGGCACCATCACGCGACGTCGCGTGAACGGCCATAGCATCACAGGCCACTTCACTGGACGTTGCGTGATGTGGCAATTAACGTGACGAAAAAAACAAAATTACTGAACCGATTTTGATGAAATTTCTATGGGGCCAATCGGAGAGTAACCTTCACTTAAAAATATTTTTTCGAATCGGTTCAGATGTGACGGAGGTATGAGGTAATAAACATTAAAAAAAAATACAACCGAATTGAGAACCTCCACCTTTTTTAAGGAAGTCGGTTAAAAAAAGTCAATATCGCACTAGCGCGCGCAAATTGTTGCAGACAAATTCAGACAATTGTCGTTATTTAAGTACTTCAAGCGCAATATCTATCTCTTTCTGTATCATACGTTCCGTATTATCTATCGTAGTGCGTAACAACGCAACGATATTTGAATGCCGCGCAATATGAACGTAGCGTATCTCTCTTTATAATACATATCATTGGTACTTACTGCATGTTTTGTAACTACTTCAGCTTCACTGACTTTTTGAATTCTTACTCAATTCTGTGTCAAATTCACATTAATATGATAAATGCGATAGTTCACTTGTATGATAACTTTATATGCCTAAATGGCTGAACAGATTGCGATGTCAGTTGGCACACTAATTTTCCCGGTAGTGAGTTCCTGCTGGATAATTTTTGATTCGACGTCCACGTGGGCGAAGCTATGGGCAAAAGCTTATTTTTAAGAAACACAAATCCATTGATTACCAACTTATTTTCCATAATTAAATGCCCCAGTAACATACAAAAATTACAACATATACTGTATTATATCTGTTACATACGAAGATAAAAAATGACATCCAAGCGTGTGTCAACTCATAATGTAACTTGCAACCAAATCCATATTTAAATAAAGTGTTCCAAAGTTCCGAAACCGTTGCCTCTATTCGCTAAAATCTTTCGGAAACCAAATGCTTGATTATATCATTAATTAGGTATTTCCATAAGTAAATGCTCTAGTAACATACAAAAATTACAACATACACTTTATTATATCTGTAACATAAGAAGATAAAAAATGGCATCAAGTGTGTGTCAACTCATAATGTAACTTGCAACCAAATCTATATTTAAATAAAGTGTTCCAAAGTTCCGACACCGTTGCCTCTATTCGCAAAAATCTTTCGGAAACCAGTCGTAGTTGTAGCGAAATTGCAACAGCAGTTGCTAGTCCGTTTCAACATAACGTGTCGATCGTTCGATGGCCGACAGTAAACATTGCCAATGACCTTAGAGCCTTTCCAACGCAAAGTTGGGCAATACAGACGATTTTACACGGATATGTGAGGTTGCTTTACAATCGATTGCAAATTAGTCGGTTGTGTGATTTAGTTGTGTTGTGAATAAAACATATAAATAAAATTTATGTGTCTATTTGTAATATCAAAATAACAGCTTTTTACTGAAAGCATATAAAAATATATACGGAATTTAACAAAAACACATTTTTTTCAATTTTTGTCTGTCTGTCTGTCTGTTTGTTCCGGATAATCTCCGAAACAGCTGAACCGATTTTGACCGGACTTTTACCGGCAGATAGCTGATATTATCATAACATAGGCTACTTTTATTTTAGAAATATAATTAGGGTTCCGTGAAAAAAAAAAAAACATAGTATTTTTTTTTAATAATATCACGCGTTCTGACGTCGCGGGCAACAGCTAGTCCTGTCATAAATCATCATCATCACCATTCCGCAGTTTCCCTATCCCAATTGTTGATGAATGCAAATTAAGAGGGAGACTAAAGATGGGTTGTGACAGGAATAATATTCAAAAAAAAAGAAATTGAATTATAGCGTGACGGTTGACAGAAGACGAAAACGTGTTATTAGGCATGGGAAGGATGCTGATAATGTACAAATAAATGAAATACTCAAATCCAATTTCTCTTTAGTTCCAGAATAAACAATGAAGTTAAAACAAGAGCTTCTGGAGCAGCCTGCTGGCGAGCTGTGGAAGAGCATCCGAGTCGAACTGAAGGAGGATGTGACGACCAGGGACAGGGACCTCGCCGCCATCAGGGAGTGGCTTAAGAAGCAGCCGCATCTGCCAGATGACTGGGGTAAGGAACTCTTCTTATACAAATGTATAAGCAGTGAGTAGTTGGTAAATACCTACTACATATTACAGAAAAGAAAAGAGGAGCTCGTGGATAAATAATAACAGCCGCTTGGATCAATCTTCAGGTTAATCCACGCTAGCCTAGGTTGGTTTTTGGACCCACTAATACAAACCGAGATTCCTCCGTGCCTCTGAAAACACGTTAATCCGTTGGTCCCGGCTGTCATTTGTAGATCATTGACTGTTGTTACAGGTAGTCAATGGCCCAAAAGTCTGAAAACCAGTCTTACCAAAGGGTTATTCTATTACGGTATTATCCAGTACCAACTGGGTTGTGGAGGTCAGATAGGCAGTCTCTCCATGTACTGGTTTAGCTGCATCCGGCAACACTGGAAGCTGACCCCAACATAATTGGGAGAAGGCTAGGCGGATGATTTGAGTTCTTTTGCAGGAGCTTCGAGGTAGAATTAGCAGCAAACCTCTGCCATCAAACAGCGTAGCTGTATTCCTGATTGAAAGCTGGTACCTGTTGGTATATGTTGCTTTACTAAAACATGCAACATTAAAATTGCAGCAATTCACCTGCAAATGCTCTAGGATTAGAGATGCTTAACCAGAGCGCTAAGGTGGCCACTTCTGATCGGGCGCATACTCATTTTGGGTATTCCTCAGAGCGCAACCAACTAAGCGCAAATAAATTATTCCTCGTAGCGCAACCATTAGTTGCGCTCACAAATTCAAATTAAAAATATAATATCTTTATTCCTCAAAGCGCAACCATGATGAAAAATAGAGAAGGGTATGATGGATTCATTAATAATATCTGTCTATTTTTCATCATGGTTGCGCTGGCAGTTTGTTGGTTGCGTTGGCTGTGTGGCATAGTTGCGCTTTGAGGAATACCCTACTTATTTGCCACCCAATAACAAAAAGACGTAATATTCCTTATTTTCCTTTCATACACCTGACACATAACCCATGTCTATACCTTGCAGTTACCGACTATGTACATGCTAGAAGAATGGAGATATGTCGCAAGATAGGACAAATCTAAATTTACGAGTACAAAATTTAACAAAACTCGTTTTATTTACAGAGACCCCTACAATAATGACCTTCCTGCGAGGCAGCAGCTTCTCCCTGGAGAAGTGCAAGAGGAAGCTGGACATGTACTTCACGATGAGGGCAGCCTGCCCCGAGTTTTTCACAAAACGAGATGTCAGCAGACCCGAGCTTGACGAAATTATGAGCCATAAAATGTAAGTAGTACCAATCGTAAACTCTCTAAAAAATATGCAAGTAAAAATCAGGGATCGATTAATCGGGTTAAATTGTTAACCGGTTAGACAATGTGTCAAACCAATGCCAAACCAACCAAACAAACCAACAACCAATGTGACAATGTGTGTGTGTGTGTGTGTGTGTGTGTGTGTTGATGTGTGTGTGTGTGTGTTATGTCAATGTGTTTGATTAACCATTAAGTATACTGGTTAACCCTTTCTATACAACATTATTTTTAGTATATGCGAAACCTGAATATAGTGTGTTCAGAATTAGTAACTGAATCGATACCAATAATTTTTAAACCATGTTATATTTTTTCCCAAAAATATTTAAAAAAGTTAAAAGTTGGATACCGAACGACTTTGAGTACCTATCGCAATAATTTAGGTACCTACTGCCAAATTATTATTATCAATGAGCTCAAGACGAAGTTGGAGGCGCGCGCTGCGTGTTGACCGCGTTTTTGTGCGGACAACTAGGTTACAGGACAAGCTTATAACTTTGTGATTTTTCATGATACAGTATTGAAATTTTGTACATAGATTCTTAACATAAAAATGCTAGACACGTGTATCAAGTTTTGCATTTATACTAAAACTAATGTTGTATAACGTACGGAAATTATACGTATATTAGTCAACCAAGTGGAACCACGCGCGCGAACTAACTCGCTGCGTGAGGATGAGGAGCCGCTCACTAGCGCGCTCCGCACTGTCAACCTCATTGCTGAGGACTTTGACATATTCTGTTGCACTTTGGGTGAATTTACAAGAACAGCTACATACAGAATTTGCTATGTTAAAAACGAACTATTTAAATTGTAAGTGTGCTACAATATCGCATTTGGTCTAGCCTGTAAGGATATTTGTATGTTTGGAGTAAATAAATATAAGTATTTTGTTTATTTATAATTTGTTGTTAGTTTATTTATTTTAGGTTATTTAATAGATTTTAATAGTAAGTTTACTCTACTTAATTAAATAAATACTCTTGAGTTAGATAATAAAAAAAAACAGAATAAATATGGGCCACATACCAATTTGGTGTAATAAATATTAATTTCAATCTATTTAACTTAGATTCACGATGTTCGTTTTTTCTTCCTTTTTAAAATTTTATCAGATTTATCTTACGTACATATTTTTATTGAATTCCATAATTATTAATTTAGTTTTTTTTACCTTATGTGAGAATATTCTACAACGATTTTGTATGATTCTATTGTTCTCATGCAGTGCTACGAATTGAGTTATTTTTTGTTTTATTTTAATTTAATTTAATAATCATATTTCGCGGGGAGCTCGTGGCTAAATAATAGCAGCCACTCGGATCGATTTTTAGATTAAGCCGTGCTTGCCTAGGTTGGTCTGTGGATGGGTGACCACCCATTACATACCGAGTTTCTTCCGTGCCTCGGAAGACACGTTAAGCCGTTGGTCCCGGCTGTCATTTGTAGATCTTTGACAGTCGTTAGTTAGTCAGTGGCCCGAAAAGTCTAATAACCAGTCTTACCAAAGGGTATCGTATTACCCAGTACTAACTGGGTTGTGGATGTCAGACAGGCAGCCGCTCCACCTAAAAATACCGGTATTGAGCTGAATCCGGTTAGACTGGAAGCCGACCCCAACATAGTTAGGAATAAGCTAGTCAGATAATGTTGTGCATGAGGCGCAAGTAATGTATTTACACCATATTAAAGATTTGTAATCCACCTTTTGTTACTAATCTTGTAAATATGTCGTTGGTGTACTTTGCTTAGTATAAACTATAAATAAATATAAACTATTCCAATAATACCCATAATACTTATTTTATTTTATGGCAATTTTTTTTCATTCCAGTCAAGGACCACCGCTTCCAGGCATCACACCGAACGGCAGAAGAGTAACTGTATGCAGAGGTAAGAACATGAACTTACGTACATAAATGGTTTACAAAATTACTGGTCCGATTGAAGAAGAAGTAAACCTAGGTTTACCCGGGTAAAGTAAAGTAGGATGTAGCGCTCGCCGGCCGCTGCCGCGGCACCGCTCGCTCGGCTCGCGCGTTTGGTCACAGTTCTAACCTAACCTATTCCATTTGGTTGGTGTGTCCTAGCAATAAAAATGATACACCTAAGTACAACAAACTGTACCCGGCCGTACCTAGGTATAGCCGGCTAGAACTAAGTGTAACCTTACTTCGGCTGTTAGCCGTAATTTATACAAATACAGAGAAAAAGTACGTCTAGCGCCCCCGATCAGTTAGCTCCGCTACATACCTACCTAACTTGCCATCATTTTTGTCACGGTTTGCATATATATTTTTGACCAAAAGATCATAATTATCTACCAGGCTACTACGAGGTACATAGTCTGACCAATGTAACAACAAAGTCAGGACCTTAAAAGATATCTTTGATATTGTTTCGGTGTTTTCACTCAGACTCTCAGAGTAAGTAAATTCACCACCTTGGTACCTCCATTAAATGATCATCTGCCTAGCCGTTTTCCCAACTATGTTAGGGTCGGCTGACAGTCTAACCGGATACAGCTGAATACCCGTATTTTATATGAAACGACTGCCTATCTGACCTCCACAACCCAGTTAGTACTGGGTAATACGATACCCCTTGGTAAGACTGGTTGTCAGACTTTTGAGCCACTGACTACCTGTAACGACTGTCAAAGATTTACAAATGACAGCTGGGACCAACGGCTTAACGTGTTTTTCGAGGCACGGAGGAAACTCGGTATCTAATGGCTGGTCACCTATCCACAGACCAACCTAGGCAAGCACGGCTTAACCTAAAGATTGATCCAAGCGGCTGTTATTATTTAGGCACGAGCTCCTCCTACCTCCTGGTACCTCAATTAAATATGGTCCCTTAATTAATTTCCTAAAACGTTTTTCCAGGTGTCCATCCTGACCTAAACTCCCAGCAGATCACAGACACGCTGAAGCTGGCTCTCATGATAGGAGACGTGCGTTTAACAGAAGAGAGGGAAGGAGTGGCCGGAGACATCTATGTACTGGATGCAGCTATTTTAGGACCCAGCATGCTGGCCAAGCTATCTGCTGCCACTATCAAGAAGTTCATGATTTGTGTTCAGGTTCGTAGATTCTTCATAACTGTTATCTTAGAAAGAAGAAATATCATGAGGAGTTTTTTTTAAAGTCGGAAGGTATTTGGTATACAAACTTTAATATAAAATGATGGTTAAAAAAAAACAAACGATTTTTCAGACCTATTTGACCGTTCAATGGTTGCGTTTTGTTTTGTAGAGTACAGTAAAAAAAATACTACAACAACATAATCCAAATAGTACTACAGCGCCATCTATGCCACAGCGGTAGAACTAACACCAAAATTCTGAAGCGCACTCCTAAAGTTATCTGCGATTTAAGACTATATAGAAAAATGAGACAATAACTGTCGGGCAGTAACATACCAGACACAACACCCATCTGCACGCGTGGCATGGCCACCGTTGATACGGGTTTTGTCTACGGAAGAATCGACAAAATGAGATTTCTATTGTTGATCTGTCATTTTGTCGATTCTTCCGTCGACAAAACGCGTTTGTCTAGTGGTCATGCTACGCGTGCTGGTCGGAGGATCCTCGCTTTTCTATGGGGGATGAAGAACTTTACACCCTGCACTTCATACCCCTATAAGGCTATTATTGAAAAAAAAAATGTATAATATCTGCTTTGGTATAAAAAATAACGCTGACAATCAGGGCTGAAAGAACAGCTACTCGCTGTTTTAATAAAATTGTTTAATCGCTGTATTTTAAAAACGTTTATCTTTCCGTTGACAGGAGGCCTATCCTATAAAGCTGAAGGAAGTCCACATCGTGAACACGTCGCCGCTGGTCGAGCGATTTGTTAACTTCGTCAAACCTTTCCTCAAGGAGAAGATCAGGAAACGGGTAAGAATTGAGCTTAATACTTTCTTTTAGTTTTCTTTGGATTGTGAGGGCAGCGAAATTAATCACGGCATAATCAGCCTATAATGTTCCTACTGCTGGGACACACGGCTTCCTCTCTATGAGAGGGAATGGGCTATAATCCACCACGCGGGCCCAGTGCGGGTTTGTAGATGTCACATGTCTTCAAATTTTTGGTTCTACGACATGACGGTTTCCTCACGATGTTTTCCTTCACCGTTTTTGAGAGCAGTGGTGATGAAATAAATTACACTAAGTAATGCGCCTACCTAGGTTCGAACCCACGACTTACTGTTCGTAAGTTGGGACCGCCACCGCTGGGCCACTGCTGCTCTCAAAATTTTGACAATGAATCGCAGCGATCCCTCAAAATGTTGACTTGTAGAACATAACCACACATCTATCGGATTCTTGGAGCAAAATACGCCAAAGAATTAAATTAGAAGTCAATAAGCACGTAACGCTGACAATTTTGGTTACCTAGGTAACCAACTAAAGTAGGCCATCCGGCACCGAATTGCAAAAGCGATTAAGTACAAACAATTATGAATTCATCGTTGGGCTAGTGGTTGCAAGCGCGACTGCTGAACAAGAGGTCCTGGTTTCGATTCCCGACTCGGGCAAAGAGTGATTAGGTTTTTCCATCAGGGATTTCTCAATATCAG
Source organism: Noctua fimbriata (assembly GCA_905163415.1). NCBI lineage: Eukaryota > Metazoa > Arthropoda > Insecta > Lepidoptera > Noctuidae > Noctua > Noctua fimbriata. Next base: position 6,261,041 of record LR990934.1, on the reverse strand, counting down.
CTACGGAGTCTGGATCTGTGCCCGGTTGATGGCTTCAGGCTCTCACCCTATTACATAGGACTTTAATATAACTGGCGAAATGTGGGTGTACTATTAGGTACACCTCTGCCCTAACCTACATTTAACCCGTCTGCCATCAAAGCTAGAGTGAACAGGCATCTTCTCCATCATAGACCTCATCTATCGCGTTCGATCAGGCGTGATCGAGGTCAAGAGCAGGCCCATTTTGTATTAAAAAAAACCCTTCGGAGATTACAGGCGTGATTTTATGTTAATTATCCGCAACTTATGAAATTAGCAATCGCTTTTACGGTGCATAGTAATCGTTACATGCATTAAATTATTATGATCAGTCTTATGAACTGGCCTTTCCTTTTCAGATCTACATTCACAAGGAGGTGAAGGATCTCTACAAGTACATCCCTCAGGAGATGTTGCCCACGGAGTACGGCGGACAGTGCGGCAGTATGGCTTCACTTCAAGGTGAGAAGCTAATTATATTGTAGTTCTTGCGTTCACGCAGGCGGGTTTTTGTCATTTGATATTATTTAGAACTAGCCCGTGACCTTCATCCGCGTGAAATTATTATAAAAATATTACTTGTCTATTTGAATCGGATTTTGTTAACAATTTCAATGGTTTTAATTTTCTTATTTGGAACCCTAATCCTCTTTCTAAAATAAAAGTAGCCTAAATTATTCATTTTAACATCAGATATCAGCCAGTAATAGTCCCATTAAAATTGGTCTAGCCGTTTTGGAGATTAGCCGGAACAAAAATATAGACAGACAGACAGAAATATCGACAGACAGACAGACAATATTTTTTTTTTTTTCCTTTCCTATGCATTCAGTAAAAAGCTGTTATTTTGGAATTACAAATAGACACATCAATTTTATTTTATTATTTATATCGTTAAACCGCCTTTCAATCGAGGCTAGTAGAAGTGGCAAGCCTTTCTGCTGAAGGTACTAGATCTGAAGAACCTGGGTTCGGACCCCAGGTTGTGCAAAATGTTTTTGAATTTTTCCCCTCAAGAGTTTCTAAGTGAGGAGCTAAAATGAGAGGCTGGCATCATCATTATTATAAAACTATCATTAATTCATCATGCACAGCCAGACTTTACTCCCTGCTGGGTATAGGCCTTCCTTTGCTCGAAAGCCTGAAGACCCCGACCCTAAAATTGGTGACTAGAACCCAGATTTAATCAATGAAACAGATTTAAATTGTATTTTCTTGTTAATTCATACTGAAAATCGTATCTACGAGTGTAGCAGCAAGCGGGATGTGCGAACTCATTCTTCTTAGTATATTATATAGGATGACTGGTAATCAGTGACCGATAGCGGAGCATTACGGAGCTGGCTTGCGAGCCGCAAAATTTCATTCGGCCCGCTATTGTGTTATTGTGATAAAAGTGAATGAGTACTTATTAAAAAAAAATGTTTCTTTGGGAAAGTTATTTGTTATCATGAGTACAATCACGTGTTTAAGCATCGGTCACTAATTACCAGTCACCCTATATAGTTATTTTATTAAATGTCTATTTACTCACATATTTCTCTTCTACAGAACAATGGAAGCTGAAACTCCAAGAGTACCGCGAGTGGTTCAAGCGCCAGGACAGCGTTATCGCCAACGAATCTCTCCGACCCGGTAGACCAACTAACTATGACGAGCTCTTCGGAATCGATGGTTCCTTCAGACAGCTCACAATCGATTGACGTAGAATCGATTAGGACAGTTTGGCAATGTCACGTCACTATTTTGCTCAAATGTCAAACTGACGTAACGTCATAGTGTAGAAATGTAATTTCGTAGGATTGAAATAAAGTGTTAGGTTTTTCTGTGACATGGGGTTGTGTATGTACAGGGTGTGAAAAAATATATTTTGAGATGTGTATTTTTCTGAAGCAGTTTTTGCCTTGATACAAAAGTGATAAACTTAAGTCAGGGGCATAGTTAGCAAAAACAGTACTATACATATATACATATAATATCTAACTCAACTTATAAGTACAGGTTCCTAGGTAATGATAATAGAGAGGTAAATTAAAAAAATACGTTTTCTGTATTAGCCGAAATTGTATCATTACAAAACATGCTTTGTTTACACAATACTTTTGACCGTGTAAAACTATGAGGGTAGTTATAAGTATAGATCTGTATTTTGTATCTTAGTCTCTAAAATTACTTTTATTACGTCACAATAATACTTAATATTATTCTTGTTGCCGTTTGCACCACAAAACATACCGCGTTTAGCGTGAAACGTATTTAAATCATCGTTATTACTGTCAATCATTTGAAGATGACACAGACAGAATAATTTTTAAAAAGGTTTCGCGTTAAATGCATTTATAATTATTGAGAGTTTTGTGGTGCAAGCTGGCCATAGACAATAATAAATAAGCTTCACTTAGCTTTTTTAAAATAAATTTTTAAGAAACAACCTGTGAATGGATTAAAATAGAAATAAAATATCATATGTGACACTTATTAGAAATATTAATTAAAATAAATTCTTGATTATATTTTAAGATTTAAGAAAAAAATTTAAAAGAAGCTAGCAATCAAATTGCAAACTGTGGTATATTAAATATAATTCCTTCAATTTTATTATATAAACTTTGTTTCATTTACTTCGTCTTCAACATGAGATATACAGGGTGTAACAGAAAGGTTATAGTCATAAGAAAGGATATGCTGCAGAACATCCAACTGAACAACTTTCTCCTTTTTTTATAATATAAATGGACTTACTCTTGACCTCAATCTAGTCCTAAAAGAAGCTAACCTAAAAGAAGCCTATTAACTCGCGATTTAAATAGATTGGGGTCATATGAACTTAGGAACACCGACGCAGGCAGGGAATTCCACTCCTTGGTTGTGCGCATAATAAATGATGTAGCAAAGCGCTTCGTGCAAATGTGTGGAACATCGACAAGGTATGGGTGATAACCTGCAGTACGTCTGGACTCCCGATGGAAGAAGGGAGATGGTGGGATGAGTTCGTGGAGCCAATATCGTAAATGCGTAAAAATTATCAGCTGTCCCATAGTATGAGACAGCTGTTATTTTTTTCGCATTTACGATATTGTCGTTTACAGATATTACGAAACAGTTGCATCTGCGACTACTGAGCATGAGGTCTTGGATTCAATTCCTCAGTCGGGCAAACTGTTATTGGGGTTTTCCATTAGGAATTTCTCAGTAGCAGTCACGGAGTCTGGTTTTGTGCCCGGTTGATGGCAATAGGCTCGCCCCCTATTACACGGGACTTAAACATAACTGGCGAAATGTTTGTGTATTATTAGATTAACCCTTCGGGGATTACAGGCGTGGTGTAATGTTTTTTTTTATTTTTTTATTTAGCTTGTACTGTCCCACTGCTGGGCAAAGGCCTCCCCCAATTCCTTCCATGTACTCTTTCCCCGCGCCTCCTCGGGCCAGCCCTCGCGGTACTCGTCCAATTCGTCTCGCCACCTCTTTCTGGGCCGGCCTCGGCGACGCCGTCCGTCTTCCGGGAACGATCGTGTGGAGACTTTCGCCCAGCGGTCATCGTGCATACGGCTGACGTGACCCGCCCAATCCCATTTTAGCCTAGCAGCCTTTTTGCCAACGTCCATTATGCCCGTTTTGGAACGCAGCGTGGTGTTTCGAACCCTGTCTTGTCTTTTGACACCCAGAATGCTGCGTTCCATTGCCCTCTGGCAAACTCCAAGCCAGAAATTTTGAGACTCGGTGAGTGACCAGGTCTGAGCACCGTAGGTTAGGACGGGCAGGATGCACATGTTGATGAGTTTGCGCTTCAGGAGATCGGAAGATCACCCTTCATTAGCGTCTTCATGGACCAGTAGCTTTTCCAAGCATTTTCGACTCGGCGGTCGATTTCTCTTTCTTGCCTATTTTTGAAAGATACTAACTGGCCCAAGTAGATATACTCATCGACATAATGTATTTCCTGCCCATTCACCTCGACCCTACGCTTAGTGTTGTTGGTCATGAGCTGGGTTTTATGACGATTCATTACAAGTCCCACCCTGGAGCTGGCCGTGCTCAGTTCTTGGAGCATGGTCTGTAGTTCCAAGGGTGTGGGGGCAAAGAGGACTATGTCGTCAGCAAATTGGAGGTTTGTCAACCTCTTACTGCCGACTGTAATGCCTTTGGTTGTCCATAAGGCTGCTAGCGATCTAAATATCTCCTCAAGAGTGCTTGTAAACAACTTCGGAGAGAGCGGGTCACCCTGTTTAACACCCTTTTGTATACTAAACTAAGGTCCTGCAGTATTTAGCTTTATGTTTGCGGTGCTGTTATGGTAGATATTTTTTAAGAGGTCTATATATTGCTGTTCCAGTTCCTGATTTTTTAAAGATTTGAATATTTCGGAGTGTTTGATGCTATTGAAGGCCTTCGCATAGTCTACGAAGGCCAAGTATAGTGGTTTATTGAATTCGGTATATTTTTCTAGGACCTGGTTCAAGGTGTGTAGGCGGTCGGTTGTGGAAAAAAACTAGGGCGAAATCCGGCTTGTTCTGGTGGTTGATGTTTATCCAGAGTCCCGTCTATGCGATTGTGTATCACTTCAGTTGACAGCTGACCGCGCTCGCGATAAGTCGTTGACCGATTGTGTACGAGTGAGTGAGGACAATGACCTCGAACTTTGTAAAATGTTGCACATGCAACATAGTGATAAATGAAGTGTTAGCCTTTGTGTATAATAAAATGACTGTGATGGATGAGATTTCATTGATCAGGATTTGCATTACAGCATTTGATTCGGATGAAATTTTAACGGCCAAGAAGTTGTTATTTGAGGCCTTATCAAACAAGAAAATGAAGAGGCGTAGAAAGGACGGTAAAACTAACCGGGATTTAGAAGATATTGTTGAGTTGTTGAAGTGTACGGATGCGGAAGATCCTGAGAAACTACCCGTGTTTGTGGCGAGAGAACTGCATAGGCTCCCTCCTGTCACCTTTGACCACCTTGATGCAACCCGCTTACTTAAGGATATTTTGTGGCTACAACAAGAGGTGAAGACCATCAAAACTGACTATGTTTCTAAAGAAGATTTGAAGGTCATTAAATCTAAAGACATAGAAGAAGGTACGGGTATTACAATAAATAATAAAAGAGGTGCGTGTCTAAGAAGTAGTTTTTACTACGATAGTGGCCCCATAGGAATGCAACATGATATTAATACGGGTTTGCTTCACAATTATGAGGTATCAGGTGGGTCGATAGACGAAAAAAACGATGATAATAGCAAAATAACTGCCGGTTTGTCAATCCCACCCGCAAAACGGATTCTTAACGTCACTAGTAACGCTGTCTCGCTTACGCCAATACATTGTGTGGAGTTGTCGTTGCCGTCGCCCTCGCGCGTGGAGGCTGGCACCGCGGTTTCAAACGAGAAAGACTCGCCTGTTTGCTGCACCAGTAACACGCAAATCGGATACGTTGAGGCCTGCGCAGCGGTTTCGAACACCGATTGTTCATCTGTGTGCGCACACGCAACTGGCGTGTGTCATACCAGTACAGATGTAACCCGAATAAGCGATAACGAGGTGACTAATCATACTAGCTTACAAAACCAGTTTGCTACCAAACCAACGATGGCAGATGTTCTTAAAGGAAGTGGAGATTCGAACCTAATATTGTACGGCGCCGATAACAACTGGAAGGTGGTATCTCATAAAAAGAAGCGTACAAATGTAAAGTTTATTAGTAATACGGGGACAGATACAACTGATTTGAACTCTAAATTCAGAGCAGCAGAGACTATAGTGCCCATTTACATATCAAACGTTTGTAAACAAACACAAGAGTCGGACATAATAGATTTTATTTGGAACAAAACTCGTGAAAAGGTTACTCTAGAGAAGATTCGTGCAAAAAAGGAAAAATATTATGATTCCTACAAGTTATGTGTGCCAAGAAACAAATTACATATGTTCCTGAATGATGCGTTGTGGCCTGAAGGCATTTGTTTTAGACGCTTTGTGGTATTTAATGAGAAAACTAAAGAGAACATTAAATATGATAATGCTATGAATTCCAAATAAATAGCTATGGATCCCAAAAGTAGTAAGTCAACGCAACAATGCAGTATGGTAACATTCAATTGTAAGTCCATTAAACGTTCTATTGAAAGTGTGAGACGTATCTGTAAAACCGCCGATATAGTTGCGCTCCAAGAAACATGGTTGCTGCCTCACGATATACCATTGCTGGGAACAATTGATGAGAAGTTCGAGTACACGGGTAAGTCTGCGGTTGACACATCTGCGGATATTCTTATAGGAAGGCCGTACGGAGGTGTGGCTTTATTATGGAGGAAAGGCATTTTTCAGTCGGTTTCGTTAGTGCAGTGCAAAAGTGTAAGACTTACGGCTATAAAAGCGTCTTTGTGTGATCGATCTATTATAGTATTTAGTGTGTACATGCCTACAGATAATGTAGAAAATATGTCAGAATTCACAGATTGTTTAAGTGAGATGAGTGTTATAGTTAATAATAGTGAGGTAAATTCCATATTTATGCTAGGTGATTTTAACTCGCATCCTAATCAACCTTTTTGGAAAGAACTATGTAACTTTTGCTCTGATCAACAGTGGATATGCGCCGATCATGAAAAGCTGCATAATAACACTGAAAATTATACCTATATCAGTGATATTAACGGAAGCAGACGGTGGCTTGATCATTGTATTGTTACTGAGGCAGCATGGCAGTCTGTTAATAGTGTAAGCATAGACTATGGTGTTTTCTGGTCGGACCACCTGCCATTGACTGTTGAGTGCAATCTAGACACTGTCGTGCCAAAGGCCAAGCAAACTCTAGAAAAAGCTCCTAACAAAGTATTATGGCGCGAGCGAAATAACAGTCAGATCAGAAGATACCATGATCTGTGTAATAGTAAACTTAGAGACATTGACTTTCCCGAGCGATTTTTAACATGTGCTGATAAAATGTGTAATAACACTGATCATAGAAAAGAACTGGACAAGTTGTATAGTGATATTGTGTCTGTGTTATCGGAGTCAGCTATTCATACCTGTGAGCAGAATGAGGTACGAATGAAAGGTCGTGTGGTTGGATGGAACAAGCATGTGCGCGAGGCTCACAGGGAGGCTCGGATAAGGCATCAGGTTTGGATACAACTCGGCAGACCTCAGTTCGGTCGAGTATGGGATGAGATGCGCGAGAGCCAAAGAGTTTTTAGAAGCAGGCTTAAATGGTGCCAGAAAAATCAAGACCAAATTAAAATGGACATTTTAGCTTCGCAAAGGTCATCGAAAAACTTTGCTCAGTTTTGGAAGTCAACCAACAAGCTTAACCTTAAGCCGGGCCTTCCTGTGAGTGTCGGGGGCCTTGATACTTCGGACGATATAGCCAATATGTTCAAGGATCGTTTTGTAGTGTCTTCACCACTGGGACCATCAAACGAGGGTGTCATTGCTGGGGCTTGCCAGGGTAAGTCTCTTTCTTGTTTTACTGCTAAGCAGGTGACTAAGGTTATTATTAAAATGTGTAGAGGGAAGTCACCTGGACATGACAGCCTCAGTATTGAGCACCTGAAACATGCAGGTGTGCATTTGCCTAGGTTACTGGCCATGCTTTTCACGCTCTGTATCAGTCACTCGTACTTGCCAACAAACATGATGAAAACAGTGGTGGTCCCCATTGTTAAGAGCAGAACTGGTGATATCTCTGATCCATCCAACTACAGACCGATATCGCTTGCCACTGTAATAGCGAAAGTGTTGGACAGTTTGCTTGATAAAGAATTAGGTAATATTTTACAGTTACATGACGCACAGTTTGGGTTTAGGCCCAAGCTATCCACTGAAAGCGCAATTCTTGGCCTCAAGCAAACTGTCCGATACTACACGGATAGAAACACCCCCATTTATGCCTGCTTCCTTGACCTTTCCAGGGCGTTTGACCTTGTGGCCTATGATGTCCTATGGGAGAAGATGAGGGAAGCGGGAATAGCAATCGAACTCTTGGAGATCTTTAAGTATTGGTACACTAATCAGCTTAATTGTGTTCGATGGGGAGGGTCTCTGTCCGAAACGTTCAGGTTGGAGTGCGGGGTGAGGCAGGGTGGTTTGACCTCCCCGAAGCTCTTCAACCTGTACATAAACGGGCTGGTCGCCGGGCTCAGCAGTATGCGTGTCGGATGCTGGATAGACAACGTTTGTGTAAATAACTTAAGTTATGCAGACGACATGGTGCTTCTGGGCCCGACGGCCGGTTCGATCAGGGAGTTGTTACGCGTATGTGAGCGGTATGTCACTAGTCATGGGCTTCTCTACAATGTAAACAAAAGTGTATACATGGTTTTTGAGGCCTCCGGTAGACGTGTACACAGCGACCCAGTAGTAATGCTGAACGGGATGCCACTCAAAAGAGTTGTCAAATTTAAATACCTGGGACACTTCTTAACCGGAGATCTCAAAGATGATGAAGATATAGATCGAGAGCGCAGGGCACTAGCGGTCAGGGCCAACATGCTGATACACAGGTTCGCTCGTTGTGGTATTGGGGTTAAGATTACGCTGTTTAAAGCATATTGCCAATCATTCTACACGAGCGGCCTGTGGGAAAGGCACACTAAGAGGTCGCTAGACGCCCTGCGTATTCAATATAATAACTGCTTCAGGATGCTGTTGGGACTGCCGCGCTATTGTAGTGCATCCGGTATGTTCTCGTTTGCGCATACTGATGATTTTTACGCCATAATGCGCAAAAAAACAAACTCCATCTTGTCAAGAGCGCGGTCTAGTTCTAACAGCATCCTAAGTATGTTGATGGAGAAGTATGACACACCTTGGTTGTCGCACGCTGTGGAGGTACTGGTCAGAAGACCCCACACCAAATAATTTTGTTTTTTGTATTTTGCTTATTTTTGTTTACTAACAATAGTTTTTAAGAACAATGTTACTAACAATTGGGCCTAGTTGCCATAAATACACAAATATTTAATTTAATTTTAATTTAATAAAAGTTTAGTAAATGTGAGATGCTAGATAGATGCACCTTTGCTCAGGAGTGGGACAATACGGGCTAACTAAAAAAAAATAAAAAAAAATGTGAGATGTTAAACTGATTGGACGGTAATTGCCAATGTCACTTTTGTCGCCTTTTTTATGCAGACGAACTATATTGGATGTACACATTGATTTTGGAACTTTTTCTGATAGCAAAATGGTGTTAAACAGGTTAGTAAGGTGATGTAGCAAAGTGGTAGAGCCGATTTTAAGCGCTTCCGTGGTAATTCCATCTTCCCCAGGACTTCTGTCATAGCGCATAAGTGCTTTGTGCATTTCATAACCGTTTATTGGGGGAATGGAGTCTGAAGAGATGTATTCGGTGTTAACATCAGACGGTGATTGATCTGAATATAATGATGTGTAGAATTTAGTCGCTATTTCCATTATTTTTATTCTATTGTAATGCTTGATGTGATGTGAATGACGGCTCATTGTCTACCAAGCTGTTAATCCAAGTTCGTCCTTTTGTGACTCCTTGTTTTAATACTCTTAGGGATGTATGGTTTTCTAAAGCTGTTTTGACCAAATGTGTGTTTAAATTTCTCAAATCTTTCCTAATGCTCCTTTTAACTTCTTTGTCTATCATTCTAAATTCTGCTGTTCCTATTTCTTTATTTGTCCGTTCTTCTATCAGTTCAATACTATGACGTGTTAGTTTGTTTCTATTAATACGTTTATTTTTTATAGTTTTACAAGCATTATTAATTCCGTTAACAAATGCATTATATTGTTCTTCTGCATCTGTTTCATCAACTTTGAGTTCTTTAAAATAATTTGATAGTTCTAAGTTGTAATGATCGTAGCTGTTAATGAGTGTTTCTTTAGAAAGTCTTTTAATTGGTTTTGTAAACATTTTGGCTCGGTGTGTTTTAAAGCCTACTCTGATTTTCGCACGGATTGGTCTGAGCTGTATTTTATTTTGTTAATTACACTAATACTTTTAATTTAATGTCGGTCCGACGACAAAACGTACTCGATTTCGTTGCGCGTGAAGCCGTTAGGTGACACCCGGGTCCATCGACGTTGCGGTTTCTTCGAAAAGAAACTATTGACTATGTGCATGCCTTGTCCAAAGGCGAACTGGATGAGACAAGCGCCTCGCTCGTTGCCATCCCCGAAACCGAAACAACCGACCGTACCTCCATTGTCCAGTTCCTGCCTTCGTCCCACTTTTGCATTAAAGTAACCATTGACCATGTTCCAAGTGCCCCTGTTTTCGTCGCATGCTCTATTGACAAGATCGTAAAAATCTTCTACCTCTTCGTCGGAATGTGTAGATGTCGGTGCATATACTTGTACGAGAGTCAGAGTTTTGTTAGGTGTTAGTTGGAACTTAAGCACGTTCGGAATAGCCTAGAAATTCAATGATATTGTCCTTCCACTTCTTTGCCACCATGAACCCCACTCCGTGTTGTCCACTGGTTTCAACGAAGTGAAAGAACACAGCATCGTCTCTTTCCTCTGTGTGTTCGCCTACTCTCCTGACTTCTGAAAGACCCAAAATGTTCCAATTGATGTCTTTTAGAGCGTTCTCAAGTTCGATTAAACGTTCGTCTTTCACTAGCGTCCTGACATTGTAAGTTAAAACATTGAGCGAGTCGGAGTCCTTTATGTTATTTGCCGCGATCGTTTGACGGTTGATCGATCTCTCCCGTCCACGCCAGCACAACCACTGGAGTCGCCGGGCACTTGGGGCGGGGCCTGTCTCTTACTCTTCTATCCATGGGGGGGTGTGTAATGTTATGTTATGTAAAAATAAATAAAAAGAACAACTAATTTGTAGTTCGACATTTATTTGTAAGTAGATTCTTGCCTAACAGCTGCTGTCGCATTCAATGGTTGTTTCTCTTAAATATTGCACACTTGTTTGTTCCAAGCATTCGTTTTGGATATACACGATATAAGTATAATTATGATTTTCTAGATAGTTTGACGACATTCAGAATAGTTCGACATATTTAACTGAATTGACATCGTGAGGTAGCTCACTTTGACAGAACTAATTATTCCAACTGAAGATACTGGTGTTGGTGTTGAAGCTGTTGCAGGTGGCAATATCTTCAGGAGTGAGGTGGAAATCGAAGACGTTGATGTTTTCCTTGATACGGCCCTCGTTGGTCGACTTGGGGATAACGATGAGGTATCTGTCGAGCTGGAAGAGAAGAAGAGAATAGATGAGAAGCGTAATAAGATAAAGGTTTTTCAAAAAGGTCAGATGCGTAGTACTCGTAGCAGGTGTTCGTGTGTGACTAGATGTATGAATATGGATGAAACAAAAAGAATATGTAAGGATACTAGCAGGTGGCTTTTTGTAGTAGATGCCTACCTCCATGGAAGATATACATGTATTTGTGTTATGTTATGGTAAGTGCTACAATCTAATTAATTGTCACGTTAATAATCTAGAGGAAGACGAAAAAAACGATGGATAGACTCTGTGAAGGATGATATGGCTAGAAAAGAGAGGACTGCTGAAATGACGCCCCGACCCCAAATAAATTGGGATATGGATAGGAGAATGATAATGTTAATAATCTACGTTTGTGTGAAAGAAGTAACGAATCCATATTTTTCCCAAAGTTTCGTAGAAATGATTATTAGTATTTGCGAGGTCGCCATGCTATGGTGAAAAAGGTATTTGCTCAAAGTTGCAATTCACGTGTTAATCGCTTTGGAATTTTTCGATTTTGTAAGATACCTGTATATATTTTATTATACAACATGATTTTTAGTACATGCAAAACCTGAATATAGTTTGTTCAGAATAAGTAACTGCATCGATTCCAATAATTTTTTAAATATGTTATATTTTGTCCCAAAAATATTTAAATAAAGTTACAAGTTGGACACCGGGCGACACTAAGTACTTATCGCAATCATTTAGGTACCTACTGCCAAATTATTATTATCAATGAGCTCAAGACGACGCTGGAGGCGCGCACACGGCGTACGCGGCGCGTCGTTACCACGTTTTTGTGCGGACAACCAGGCAACAGAACAAGCTTATAACTCTGTGATTTTTCATGACACAGTTTTGAAATTTTGTACATAGATACTTTACATAAAAATACTAGACACGTGTTTCAGGTTTCGCATATACTAAAACTGATTTTGTATAAGGACTATCTTTTCATACACGAAATATTTTAAGAGTAACTTCTATAAGTCGTAAAGTAGCCATAGTAACAAAAAAAAAATATCGGAGTGTTTTTTTTTACGAAATTATTATAATTCTAAAATTTTTTGAGACTTTTAGCATAAAACCTTTACTGTTTAAGTATTCATAGTAAATATTATATACATTAATAAAATAAAATAACCTATATTAACTAAGTAACTCAAAAATAAACTTAAAAAATGGCGTAACCTTTACTCCCATATTCTAACAATGACAGTAGGTAAATACGACGAAGTAAACTAGCGTAATGGATGTTCAAAAATAAGGAGCCGGTATTTATTTTGTGGTCAAGTAATTTTAAATTATTTATTTTTTATAAAAATATACTCAGTTAAAAAAAAAATCCCTTAAAATGGCTTCGTTATAGCCGTTAGATGATTCTCCGAAAATATTTCGTGTATGAATAGTAAAACCTTATATATATTATTACTTTAAATGATTGTACAAGAAACACTTAAGCACTATGCAGCGTTACAACTAGGGAAAAGAGTGTTTTCGATGGGATCTGGAAAAATAGGTAACTACAGTACTCGTACAGCTACCTAATTTTGTAGCCCTTTTTCAATCTTTCAACCGAAATGTATGTTATTTACTGTAAATCCTTGACCTCGTTATCCGAGAGTCTGGAGTTTTAAAAGCGCATGAGAAAAATAAATATTGACAGCGCTGTGCAAAGATATTATATTTTTCCTGTTAGCCAACTCTTTTGTTATCCAAACAAAAATATCTATAGGTACTGAGGATTTAAACGAAGCCGAAGAAGTATAGTGTAATAGCTTTTTCCCCCGGCTTCGCCCGCTCTATGGTCAAAAGTGATCCTACGGGAACTTAATACTAGAAGCATCAAAATAGGATCTTGGTCGTCTACCTCTGTGATAAATTTCTCCGTAATCTGATCAGCCGTTAAGGCATAAAGAGATATCAGACAACGTGGGTTTGAATAAAATGATTTGGCCTGCCTCCCACTAACCAAATTTCATAGAAATCTGATCAGCCGTTAAGGCATAAAGAGATATCAGACAACGTGGGTTTGAATAAAATGATTTGGCCTGCCTCCCACTATTTAATTATATTTTCAAAATTGCGGCCACAATCTAAACCTGAATAAATCAATAACTGGTGGCATTACAAACTAGTTTTGTTTGTAACAAAATCTTCTAAAGTGTCACGTTTTTGAGATATAAGCCATAAATGTAAGAATTTATTCACTGATGGTGCCATCAGTAAATAAATTCTTACTTCGATAGCTTATATCTCAAAAACGCGACACTTTCAAACCATGAAAAATAAAAATAATACTTCTAAAGTGTCACGAGCTATCAAAGAAATAATTTATTCACTGATTCATTGATTGTTGCACCATCAGTGCAACTTTGATTTTATTACCCACTGATAATATCTGCCTAGACTACCTCGTTGGTATAGTGGTCGCAAGCGTGACTGCTGAGCATGAGGACCTGGATTCGATTCCGAGGTCGGTCAAAGTGTTATTGGGTTTTTCCATCAGGAATTTCTCATTATCAGCCTCGGAGTCTAGATTTATGCCCGTTTAATGGGAACAGGCTTGCTCCCTATTACATGGGACTTAAAACATAACTGGCGAAATGTGTGGGTACCTCTGCTTAATAAAAATCTGTATTAATCAATAGATCTACCGTAGATTAAGCAACTTACCAGGTACCGCAGTAAGACTTGATTGACGCTCTTGTTGTACTTCTTGGCAATATCTGCGACCTTGGGGTAGTCCTTGCTGAGTCCCTCACCCCTGGACACGAAGAATCCGAAGGGGCTGTACGCCGTGACGGCAATCTTGCGGTCAAAGCAGTCCTGGATCAGCTTTTCTTCAGTCTTTGATGGATGGACCTGCAGAGGGAAGGATAGAAAGCGTTATTTTGAAGTCTGAAAATTTGTGACGGCAAGCGCTTCTGCTAAGCATAAGGTCCTGGTCAATTCCCGGGTCGTGCAAAGTTTGTTGAAATTACTCAGGAGCAGTTCCGAATCTGGATTTGTGAACGATTGATGGCAAAAGTTCGCCCCCTATTACATGGGACTTAAACTTAGCTGGCGAACTGTGGGTGTCACCAGTGGGAGGGTACCTCTGCCTAACCCTACGGGGAGAAATGGTATGTCACTTTACGGTGACCAACATCAATGGAGATGCTAATTATGCAGGAAATATTACAGGTGCACTCCAAATTCCCTCATTCTCATCTCATAGTCCGCAGGGGAATACAATCCAATACAATCTTTCCCTGGTAGTTGAATTACATTGAGACAAGCCCACTTCACTATTCCCAAATCACTGCAACTCCTGAAGGCAAGACAGGGATATCACACCACCAGCATTCAAAATCCGGGCTATCTTAGAGAGTTCCTAAAACACTAGCCTTGGGAATCGAACCCAGGACCAAAAGAAGTTCATGCCTACAATTTAGAATAAACAAAACCAAATTAAATATTAATACACCAACATAATAACGAAAGATCGACAGAATTGATAAGGTAAGTTCATAAAAAAGTGGAAAATTTTAGGTCAAATTAAGAATAAGTGCATGTTCTTGAAATTATGACAAGGTGCCATCCATCTTCAATGTAGTGGTTAAGGAAAAACAAACTAAAAAATATAGCCAAACACAAAACCAGATAAAAGAGCAAAAGCTGTTTTTTACTCTGACTAGCTTAACGACTATTAAAATTAATATTACTAACACCAGTTTTTTCTGGGGATCTTCGAAATTACTTTAAACCAGATTTTTACAACCAATTAATGCATACAACTTTGGTACCAGAATAACAAGATGCGAACAAGATTGTTTTAAGTAATAAATTACAGAAATGATTTTAGATAAACCATTACTAACAAATTATTACCTCACTTGATCTTTTCAAAATATTCCAGCAATATTTTTGGAGACAAAACTGTGGCAGTAATAAAACATACAAAATTGGCAAAAGTTATCTTAAAAAACAACGACTCTAAACCAAAAGTCTTTAAATTCAAATAAGACAGAGTATAAGCATCTCTTCAACGTCAAAACTACATAAAACAGTCTCAAAGTCATCCTCAGCATCACATTATCTCTAAGAACTTGATTCTATAGAATCTATACTAATATTAAAAGCTGAAGAGTTTGTTTTGTTGAACGCGTTCTCGGGACTTACTGGTTCGAATTGAAAAAATATTTTAGTGTTGGATAGCCCATTTATTGAGAAAGGCTATAGGCTATATAACATCACGCTACAACTAATAGGAGCAGAGCATTAATCAAAAAGGGTCCAAACCGGGGATAATTTTTTCTCTCTTATGTGACGCAGACGAAATTGCGCGGGTTAGCTAGTTATTTAAATGCAAGTATAACAACAATTAAGTAATTAACAAGAACTTACCTCAATCTGATTGACAGCAGGAACTATTTTACCCTTGGAAATGAGCCTGTCAATTTGCTCCGTATTGAAATTCGACACACCGATTGACTTGGCAAGACCAAGTTCCTTGGCATCCTCCATGCCTTGCCAAGTCTCCAAGACGTCGATGTCGGCAGTTGAACCATCGTCCTGAAAACCAAGTCGGAGAATTGTGAGAATTGTGTATAATAAAGCTGAGGAGTTTGTATAAAAGTGGTGATCTCTGGAATTGCTAGCCTGATTTGAAAAAATCTTTTTGTACTTGATAGCCCATTTCTTGAGGAAGGTTATAGGCTAATTAACATCACGCTACGACAATGAGGAGCAAAAAGAGAAAACGGCGAGTGAGACCATGGGGCGCAACGAGTATTTAATATACAGGGTGTAACCCTTGGTGACCTTGACCCCAACAATGTGGTTTCATACAAATGGTCGCCTTTATGCTACCCCTTCTGTTCACAGGGTGTAAACGGACCTTCACGAAGCCGTCAACCAAGCATTATGTACATCAAATTAAGTAACTTTACGCAAAAATTATTGCTGGGTAAAGACTTTTTTTTTTGGGGTGAAAAATCACGTTTTATGGTCAGACTCAATACAACGCAAACAAAACATTGTGCCTATAACGAAGTAGAAATAAGAAATAGACCTTTAACGAAGCCGAAAGGCACTTGTTCTCCCCGTCTTTGCGATATTTTTTTTGTTCTAGACCATACCTGGGAACCTTCTTTCAAAAGTTTTTTTTTTTTTTAATACATATTTTTAGTATAAGAATTTTATTTTAAACACCTCTACGGCCCCCGTACTATTCAATCCATCCATCAGCACAATGCTTCGAGTGTGTTCCATCGAGTCCTACCGTAAAACGTGATTTTTCACCCGAACAAAAAAGTCGATTCCCAGGATAGTTTTTGCGTAAAGTTACTTAGTTTAATGTACAAAATGTTTGGTTGACGGCTTCGTGGAGGGTCTGTTTACACCCTGTATACCTAGCCTATGCAGAAATTAAAGTTAATAGTTTTTTTGCTCTAAGTGGAGTGCAACTATATCACCTTGTCTTACCCAGCACATAAACTGACCAACAAATAAAAATAGCCCCGTTCGTATAGCATAATAAGGCTGTATTATGTTCCCACTGCTGGGACACAGGCATCCTCTGTGTGAAACCAAGTGGGCCGATATCCACCACGTACTTAGTCCGGGTTGGTGTTGTCGATAATAGATCAAACTTTTCGGTCTGAATCAGTACAAATTTCAAATTCTAAAACTCACATTCCATGCCATAGGAGAGTGTACCAGGTACAGGTCGACATACTGAAGGCCCAACTTGGCGAGGGACTCCTTGAGGGCCGGCACGACTTGGGTGCGACCGTGTTTGTCGTTCCACAGCTGAAAAGAGAAACATAATATGTAGTTTATCATTTATATTCCCACTCCTGGAACGCAGGCCTCCCATTCTGTCAGAGCGACACAGGGGCCACGTTCAGGGTGGTGCTGACATGTTTCTTCACGATGTTTTCCTTCACTGTTTTGAGAGCATTGTTCAAATAATTTACACAAAGTAAAGTGACTGCCTCGTTGGTCTAGTAGTTGCAAACGCGACTGCTGAGCATGAGGTCCTGGGTTCTATTCCCAGGTCGGGCAAAGTGTTATTGGGTCAGCAGCCACGGAGCAGCCACGGAGTCTGGATTTGTGCCTAGTTGATGACAATAGGCTCGCCCCCATACTAGTGGGTACACCTCTGCCTAACCCATCGGGGATTACAAGCGTGATGTTATGTAAAGTGTCACAACCGCTAGATCGTTCTTATGTGAGAAAGGTTTGGACAATTATAGGACGATTAGTGCATTATAGCACTTAATAACGGTGTCACGGTTGAGAGATATTTCTCGACGTCAGGTAAAGCTCAGTCAGAGGCCCATGGGCGGCTTAAAAACTCTGAAACTAGGTTAGGCACTAACCACACGATAAAGAAAGAAAGAAGACGGTGACACTTCCCTATTGGTACGGGTTCTCTGTTTGAGGATGTGGGAGAAGAATCTAGCATGTAGCATTGAGCACCATGCTTGCTTGTGAGCAAGCGTGCGAAAATTATAAGTTCATGATCGGAATGCGTAAGCTCGCGACATTTGGGCATCCAATATCCAATTTACCAAATGTAAAAGATACAAGAAATAATAACATTGCTATTGCAAAGTCATTACAAGATGAATTAATGCCATTCTATAAAAAAAAAACAGTAACTACTAGATCAATTTAATAATGGGTTATCACGATTCAGATTGACGTCATCTTCAATTAGCAATTATTATTACTATAGACACATTAATCAATGTGTGTATGCGTATGGATTATTTATGTGTTTGTTTTTGTTTAAATAAAATAGTCTTATAGTTATAGTTATAGTCCCTTAGATTTTTAAGTTCTAAGACAGAAAACTGATTTCTGTACGAGATTCCAAAGCCGTTTCTTAAATCTTATCCTGGAAGCTGCCAGGAGTTAAAAATCGAAACACAAACCCCAACACACTAACTACAAACCACAACACAACACACACCACACAATCCTTCCCACACACACACACCACAAATACACACCTTAATAACACAATAAACACTTACCTTAGTAGTAACAAAGATATCCTCCCTCTTAACAAGTCCTTTCTTCACAGCATCCTTGATGCCCTCCCCAATCTCCGCCTCATTGTTATAAAGAGTTGCCGTGTCAATGTGGCGGTACCCAGCCTCGATCGCCCAGATGATAGCTTGCCGAATTTTAGGGATGTCACCCTGAAAAAACGCTCAATTAATTAACCTATTTTTGGTTATGGCAAAGAGGCTAGGCCTGACCAGAAGGCTTAGTAAGAGCCTAGGACTACTAGCTAGGTACTAGCTTAGGGTCAGGGTCTAGACAAAGTTTTTTTCTATCAGTTATCACAGAAACGTCAAAATGTAGGTACAGTATTGACATAAGCCAGCGAAGTGCTTTTTAAATTCTGTTGAAATTGTTTGTTGGATTATAAAACGAAAACCGAAATGGAAACCGATGGCAACGTGTCTAGGTCTCGGATGTTACCAGGTATACAGGTTGCAGAAAGACTTACCGGAGTTTTCCCTTGGAAAATTCTTAGTAGCAACCAGTAGTTTAGATGACTGCCCTTTATAAGGTCTAATTATTCATACACGAAATATTTTCAGGGAATCATCTAACGGCTATAACGAAGCCATTTCAAGGGATTATTTTTTTAATCTGAGTATATTTTTATAAAAATAAATAATCTAAAACTACTTGACCCACAAAATAAATTCTAGCTCCTTATTTTTGAACATCCATTACGCTAGTTTATTACGTCGTATTTACCTACTGTCATTGTTAGTATATTGGAGTAAAGGCAAAAAGTCTCAAAAAATGTTAGAATTTTACACTCAGATATATTTTTTTTCCGTTGCTATGGCGACTTTACGACTTATAGAAGTTACTCTTAAAATAATTCGTGTAAGAAAATATAGACCTTATATATAGATACTACCGTTTACGATAATCTTCCCTAATAACCTGGGAATACACTGGCGAGACTGTTGGTGTACTCTACCGTATACCTCCTAAGGAGGCCTTCGTTGAATTCACGTCTGATAATGATATACAAACTAAACTTGCAAAATGTTGGTGTACTGCCCCTGTCACGAAGGCTTTGGTGATTACAGGTGTGGTGTGATATGAACTATTAGGTGGGAAACTAGTCGATCGCCCACGTGATGAATGTATCCTTCTTCTTTCCGTGCTGACGGTCGGCATATGTATTTTATAATACTAACTGTTACCTGCCAATCCGCGTGGAATTTAATAAAACAAATTTTGTTTCTAAAGTAAAAGTAACCTAAGTTACTCTCTATAACGTCTATCTAATCAGCTACCTGTCAATGAAATCCCCGTTAAAATCGGTCAAGCCATTTTGGAGATTAGCCGGAACAAACAGACGGACAAATTTATATAATGCTTTTTAAAAAAATCCATAATTATAATAATACTTTCATATGTATTCAGTAAAAAGCTGTTATTTTGAAATTACAGACACTTCAATTTTGTTCACTTGTATGTTTGAATCAGGCCAGATTGGCACCTGTATATTGTTGAACTCAGGAGATGGCTACGTTTAATGCCGCATCAGAGGCAAAATTACTGTCTCTTATCGGTCAATGGGTCGTCTTAGGGGTGGATTTGTAGGGGTTGGAGTATGCGCTTAGGGACACTATGAGCAGCAAAGAAAAAAAACATTACTGATTTTTTTTTTTTTTTTTCGTTTAATATAAAAATAAAAACGAAGGCCCATAATTCGGAAACGGTGCGTCGGAGGACCATGCTTCCCAAAACCTAAATGGTTTCTATGGTCTAGATCAATCCGATAGTGCAATAAAATTTGAGAATTTCCGAAAAAAAAAAAAAAAAGTAGTCGAAGTCCTCGCTCCATAGCACCCCTAAGGGGTGCACCCACCTCCAACCCTCATATCACTTTCATATGCCTGTAAATCCTACAGTGGATGACCCTTATAATTTTGTAGTTGACTTCAATACTTACAAATCCAAAGGTTCCCAAACCGATAACCGGCATCTGGTTGCCATCATTCAGCTCTTTCGTGGGAATATTCCCAGGTGTCCCTGCATGTCCCGTTATGACCTGAAATGAGGTAACATGTTAATATAAGATCGATTATAATAGTAAGCTAACCTAAATATATCTAATACATCAAAACAGGAAAAAAACAAGATATAGTTTTTTTTTGGAGGAACGACCGCTGGTCATGTTTTATTACTTCAAGTATCAGGTTTTTTTTTTGTGTTATCGTCTATAGATATCATCACGTGTAAAAAGTTTACACAAAAAATGAACTGTTTTAAAATTGGTACCTATCTCAAGTAATTACACTACATAATAATATATGCGATCGCTGAACCCAAACAAAAATTAAATATAATTATACACAGTGAACGGTACGACGACGTGAAAATGGTTACCACGTATTCAGTACATAATTCTGACCTCCCCAACGTAGAAATTTTTATCGGTTATTTAAAAAAAAAATTGCTGTTCCATACATTTTGACCGTGTAGGTATAGCACTTTTGTAGCTGTTTTTTTTAAATAACCGATGAAAAATTTCTATGTAGGGGGCTCAAAATGATGTACTGAATACGTGGTAACCGTTTTCGCGTCGGTGTCCCTTCCACATCGTATAATAATATATGTTTTTAGTTTTATCCTTCAGATATCGCCATCCATGATCCATCACATCTGCGAATTTCATTGTTTATTTAGTTTGACCTCAATTAGACCCTGAATAGTGCAGCATAATTATTTTTGTGCTTCAATGTCATTATCACGAGGGCGCTATGTGTAAACATTTGTAAAATCATCTGAGAAATAGTATTGTTGAAACAACATGGCGGTGTCATCAAGAATGAACAAAAAGAATGATGATGTTAACATCATCATTCTTTTTGTTCGTTTATTCTTCTTGCTATGTTATTGTGATGAAATAGAACGAGTATTAAAAAAAATGTTTCTTAGGAAAAGTTGTTTGTTATCATGAGAACAAT
This sequence comes from Noctua fimbriata, assembly GCA_905163415.1. Classification (NCBI taxonomy): domain Eukaryota; kingdom Metazoa; phylum Arthropoda; class Insecta; order Lepidoptera; family Noctuidae; genus Noctua; species Noctua fimbriata. The sequence continues at coordinate 6,239,804 of LR990934.1, read as the reverse complement.
CACGTGTTTAAGTATCGGTCACTAATTACCAGTCACCCTATATAACTCTTTTAAATCTTTTTGTATCTATCGTTACATGCGGGGTGTGCACATCTAAGATTTAAATCTATACAGGTTCCAGACAAGCTTCTTGCTTTGCGCTTAAATATGTACTTACGCGTTCACATGTAATGTTTACTCGCCAAAGAAAAGGTAGGTACTTCTTTGGCAAGTCCACATTATATGCAAAAAGTTGTTTTTTAAAAAAACAGTTCATAAAAAAATGTACTCTGTGTTGACAAGTCCATCGTTTGTCAGTCCTTTTGACAGGCGATTACATTAGTGACAGCTTAAGGACGAAGGAGTTTGTATACCTACATACATAATTGCCTATGCAGTCTCAAAATCATGATGACTTGTGTTTTTCTAAGAAATTAGAAAAGCATCATCTGCTTATCCTTTTCACAAATATGCTAGGGTCAGCTTCCAGTGTAACCGAGTACCTATTTAACATGGAGTGATGGCATATCCCACCTTTGAAGGTTTTACACAGGAGAAACGAACTTTCACACATCCTAAATGAAACGAACTTTCAAACAGCCTAAATGAAAATGTTAAGACCCTTAACGATTGAAAACGATCTACCAATGGCAGCCGGGGGTCCAGGGGGGGGGGGGGGAAGGGACATTTTAATAGCGAAAATGATGATGGGAGAATCAAAAATATATGGGCTCACAAATTTAAACTACCGAAAAATCAACTCTGTCGAAAATCGTTATAGCTTACATTGAAAACGAGTACTTCTCGTTTAGACAAGAGCTGGCACATGCATAAAAACCGGACCGAGACGAAAATATAAACAAATTTATTTATTTCTTATTTCTATTTTATTTATTTATTTTTTTCTATTATTTTCTTCATTACTCTAGTGGTCGCAAGCGCGACTCCTGAGCATGAGGTCCTGGGTTCAATTCCCAGGTCGTACAAAGTGTTATTGGATTTTTATACCAGGAATTTCTCAGAAGCAGTCACGGAGTCTGGATTTGTACCCGGTTGATGGCAAAAGGCTTGTCCCCTATAATATGGAGCTTCAATTTGATTCGCGAAATGTGGGTGTACTACTAGGTACCTACATCTTGTCCTAGCCCTTCGGGGATTACAAGCGTGATGTTAAGTAGTTCGACGTTTTATTCTTGTTCTTTATTTTAGGCAGACACACAGAAATAACTAAGGTATTCTTTGTACAAAGGCGAGCTTGGAATTTTGTGGAATTTCTAACAGCAGCCTTGGACCAAAATAAATATTTGACATTAACGAGGACACCAGATTTAACTTTTTTAGACAACAAAACTGTGAATTAATTCACACATTTACATACAAAAGAACAGTTTTAAACCAATTGTGTCTGTATTTACTAATGTCAAACTCAGCGGAGGTAATGTGTTTTTTTTTTCCTTTTTTGGTGAACAAATATTGATCTCGACCACAGATCTCAACATTGAGAAAGTCATTCGTAGATTTTTTACCCGACTGCCAAGGAAGGATTATGTTTATGTTTTTGTATGTTTGTTTGTCTTTGTAAATTTCTTTATTACTTCATATGTTCCAAGTGGCTGGATGGATTTCGACGATTACGGTAACATTAGATTCGTCTCAAAAACCCAAGTGTCCTAAGACAGGTGTTTAAAAAAAAATGGCGGATTTATTTATTTAAATTGTAAGTCGTTAATATTTTTTTTTCAACCAAATCTATCGAGTAAGGTACCGAAATGAAGTAAATTAAAAGGAGTTTTCAAAAATGTAAATAAATTTATATAATACAATTTTGAGTCGGGTTTTTTTATACTTTTAATTAAATGCTACTTGTTTAGTAGTATTTACTTACCAATCTTCTTCTTGGTAATACATAAACCCACGCCTTTTTCAGTGGGTATAGGGGGAAACTACAGAACACCTGAGTTTAAGGCAGCACCAGTGTAACCCAACAAATTCATTATTTTTTTTTGCTTATGTTTTTTTTATTTATTTATTTGTTTAGGATCTCCAACAAAGAATGTACACAAAAACACGAAATAACCGACGACAAAGTATCACGTAGGTGTACTCCTTCACTTACAGGAGACCACAGCATGCTTAATAAAATGTATAACTAAGCTAACAAAGATATAGTAGCATTTAAAAATTAAAATCAAAACATTTAAGGTAATAAAATTAAATTGGAAAAATAAAAATGTTTTTAAGATAATCATGCGCCAGGTCAGTCAGAAATTCACAATTTCTAACGTTTTTTGCTATAAATTGCATCTCGGTATTAGGTTTCATGTTGATAAAAACTGGCATATATTTACAGAATGTATTATAATTATTAAAATCGCACCTTTGTTCATAATTGAAGTTAGTCCCACATACACAAATGTCAACATCATGCTAGTGTTAATTAAGTTGAATGAGGAATGACTATGAAAAGTTATTTATTTAAGTTATTGCTGAAACTGAATTTTATTCATAGGTTTTAAAGTTATTTTTCCAAAACCTCTTATTTTAAAGGCCTATTTAACTCAGCGATCGGTTGCTTAAAGTTTAGATTCCTTTTTTTTTACGATGGGAAATCATCAAATGACCCCCCCCCCCGCTCTGGGCGGAGCGGGAGGGAGTGTCAGACTTGTACTGACTAAAACCCATCCAAGTTCCTTCTTTGCCCTTTGTGTTCCAGGGCCGCGGTATCTCTTTCGAAAAGTCCCGCAGCCCTGGACAGTTTAGATTCCTTAAACTTAATAGCCACCACTTACGTTGTTCAATAATATCCGTAAGTCATGAGTATTTTGAATAATTTACAAAAATTACTTGTGCATTGAAATACTGTCTCTGCATCACCCAAAGGTTGACTGTAAATCGCCTCTTTGCTCTGTGCTTGAAGTGATAAATAGTTTGCCAAACATTTCCGCAGCTAGCGCTTTATGGTCAGAAATTATCCCATGGAAAATCTCTATGATACTGGAGAATAATGTAGCTTCCTATTAATGAAATAATTATCGGAATCGGATCAGAAGTTTCGAAGATTACCCCTTTCATACAAACTCACAAACATATCAACTTTTGCTCTTTATCATATTAGCATAGCAGTAAGGACACTGTAATGTGTGCATTGACCTTTGTATGATGCACAATCGTCCACGATTATGTAGGAAAGCAAAGATCATCCTCGCATAACAAAATATGTCGCGTCCATATGTCCTTTAGCATACTAATATCTCGAGAACTGAGATCTGATTCACTTATTCTCTGATACTATGCAAAAATAAAACAAAATAGAAGCGACTTACGTGAAGAGCGAATAGCGCGACGGTCGATAAAAACAGCTTCATCTTGTAAACGACAGCGACAGACTGACAGCAAACACAACAATTGGATGCTATGAGCTTAAAAGCAATAGCTACAAACAAGAGTTTAGTACTCACGACACGATGGCGACACGATTTGATTGACACACAAATATACAACATTAGTTTTAGTATATGCGAAACTTGATACACGTGTCTAGTATTTTTATATAAAGAATCTATGTACAAAATTTTAAAACTGTATCATGAAAAATCACAAAGTTATAAGCTTGTTCTGTTATCTACATAGTTGTCCGCACGAAATCGTGGTCACCACGCAGCGCGCGCTTCCAGCGTAGTCTTGAGCTCATTGATAATAATAATTTGGCAGTACTTAAAGTCGCTCGGTGTCTAACTTTTAACTTTATAAAATATTTTTGGGAAAAATATAACATGGTTTAAAAATGATTGGAATCGATTCAGTTACTTATTCTGAACAAACTATATTTAGGTTTCGCATATACTAAAAATAATGTTGTATAGGGTGACAGGTAATTAGTGACCGATACTTAAACCCGTGATTATAGTCATGATAACAAACAACTTTCCCAAAGAAACATTTTTTTTAAAACTACTAATTTTCTTCTTTACACGTTCTCATTACTATCGTACCGTGAAAAAATGGGTAGGCACAGTGGGAGACAGAATGGCGTCACGCGGCTAACAGCTGATAGGTAACAGGCGCGCGCGCGAATATCATACGGCTGTTGTGTTATTGGGGATAAAAGTGAACGAGTATAAAAAAAAGTTTCTTTGGGAAAGTTGTTTGTTATCATGAGTACAATCACGTGTTTAAGTATCGGTCACTAATTACCAGTCACCCTATACAACATTATTTTTAGTATATGCGAAACCTGAATTTAGTTTGTAACTTTAGATTTTTCCATAAAATTATGTTGCAGCACTTTATTTAGAGGCAGTGCAGCATGGCTTCTTCCGAAATTTTCTTTTGGCCGTCATTTTGACGATGCGCTAAGGTAACCCGCGAAATCTGGTTCATAATAGGCTCGGGTCGGGCAGTCGATGCAGCGTACCATCGATCTGGTATACTATCGATACATCGTACTATCAATTTGGTGTTACCATCGATTTGGTGTACTGTCAATGTAGCGGACTATCGATTTGGGGTACTGTCGATTCATTAACCTGTCGATACTCGATGGAACGTTTTCAGCGACCGTCGATGAATCCCGAAATTCAAATTTTATTACGTTGTTTTCATCAATACAAGTTCATTCCCCCTAAGTTAATTTAACCCCATTGAATGACTTTTTCATGAAATAGTAACAGAAGATTTCAATTATTAAATTCTGTAAATACATACGATCGTTGCGGTCGCGAATCATAACTTGAACAAACAGCCTGAGACTGACCTGCGAATTGCAAAAAAATATAATTTCGGGGGCTGCCCCGACGCTTCCACCTTAAAAGAATCTATTAGATGAAATAATATAGCAAGAAAATCTTTGCGTATAAAATTTAAATCGTGGCTTGATGCTCCAATCCAGTAAAACCGGTTTGTTTATTACCAATCATTACATGAGTCAAGATGACTACGCAGAATGTATAAAACTACAAAGTTAGTTAAAAGTACTATTTTTTGTGCATAAATGTCTAAAACTATTTATACACATTAAAGACGATTTTGGTGTCTGTGTGTGTTTATTTATGAATTGCCTTTGTGTTCGCAACGGATTTTCGTGCGGTTTCCACCACTATTTTGAGAGTGGATTCCGTAAAGTTTAGGTATCATCATCATCATCATCTGCGTAGCCTTTTCTCAACTATATTGGGGTCGGCTTCCAGTCTAACCGGATGCAGCTGAATACCAGTATTTTACATGGAGCGACTGCCTATCTGACTTTCACAACCCAGTTAGTACTGGGTAATACGATACTCCTTGGCAAGACTGGTTGTCGGACTTTTTGGGCCTCTGACTACCTAACGACTGTCAAAGATCTACAAATGACAGCCGGGACCAACGGCTTAACGTATTTTCCGAGGCATGGAGGAAACTCGTTGTGTAATGGGCGGTCACCCATCCACAAACCAACCTAGGCGAGCACGGCTTAACCTAAGATTCGGTTTAGGTACCTATGTGTTTAATAAATTGATAATAAACATAAAGGGTGTAAATAGACCCTTAACGAAGCCGAAAGGCACTTGTTCTCCCCGTCTTTTCGATCATTGTTTTGTTCCTGGGAATCTTCTAGTTACGAAAATATTGGGGATCAAAGTTTAAACTTTTTCACAAGTTTTTTTTTATTACATGTTGTTAATGTAAGATTTTTACTTTAAACACTTCCACGACCCCCGTACTATTCAATCAATCCATCAGAACAATGCTTTGAGTGCATTCCATCGAGTCCTACCGTAAAACGTGATTTTTCACCCCAAAAAAAAAGTCGTTTCCCAGCAATTATATTTGCTTAAAGTTACTTAGTTTGATGTACAGAATGCTTGGTTGACGGCTTCATGAAGGGTCTGTTTGTACCCTGTATAAGGTCATAAATTAACCCTAGAGGAATATATTGAAAGAAAATTACGAATTCTTTGAAGATAATCATGTACCTTTGAGGCACAAGCTTTTGAAATACACATCGCGTACCACTTTTTTTTATTTTCAGAAAAGTGTCCACTCAAACTTCAAATTTTTATTAGTACATAATACTTATAAAACGTTGCAAATACCTATTTATATATTTCAATATAGTGACATGGGTTTAACTATAAACATTGTAAATAAAAACAATAAAATAAACTAAACTATCCACAAACAAAAATATAGATGATGTGCAAGAGACTGGCGGCGTTGCCACGTTGTATGGCAATGCTAAATCTCTGGCCAAGGTAAAAGCCCGCCCTTGTGTCACGGGAAGCGTCAATTAACCGTTTAATTAGTCGCAATATTAAATATAATAAAAAAATAATTACCAGAAATATATAATTCAGTGATCATACAAGACAACAAAATTATCATTAAATTCATCATTCATTCATTCATTTACTATTTTTTTTTACTTTATTTTGTTTATTTTTATTCATAATTGATTGGATATGACATTTGTTTAATTCTTATATGTTCACGTCATTTAATTATTTATTTAGTCAAAGTAGTTAGTCTGCCTGTAAATTGACGAAAGTGTTGTTTTCTATCTAATATGGATCAATGACCTGAATTAAATGATTTTTATTTATTTAAAATGACTATCTTTGAAACTGAATTTTCAGCAGATTAAAATTTAGGGAAAATAAGACAAATATGGGGTCAGTGGTTCGTCTTAGGATGAACAGTAGTGCAGAAGTATAGGTAATATAAGTCTGGTTTGTGTGTTAGGCTACTAATTCGCCAATTGAAAATGTTGGAATTTCCAAGATTTGGCTATAACAGTCATTTGTTTTTAAAGTGGATCATGTCGAACACATTTTTTTTAATCCAAGCACACAGTAATTAATCCAAAAGACAAAGTCCTTGAATCGACTCAGGACTGTTAAGGCTGTGTAATTGAACGCCCTTGTGAAACTAAGATTACCTTACAAACCATACATACAACAAACATACCTAAAACATACCTTAAATATTTCAAATCAAATCTTTGGTAAAATACATAAAAAGGGAACCTATTTCTGGTGGCTCTAACTCTGTTCTCTTGCGACTTAGGTACTTGGTCTTTTCTTTATCGTATGGTTAGTGCCTAACCTGGTGTCAGAGTTTTAATGCCGCCTATGGGCCTCTGACTTAGCTTTACATGCCATCGAAAATTATCTCTCAGCCATACTGGTTTTGGTTTCCTCACGATGTTTTCCTTCACCGAAACAAGTGATAACTACACAATACGCACATGAATCCGAAAAATTAGAGGTGCGTGTCTTGGGTTCGACCTCGAGATCTATGACTTGGCAGTCCGACGGTCAAATACTAGGCTATCACTACAGATAGTAGGTATAGTAATTTGTGATTTAGTATTAAGTGAAGTTCTCATTATAAGCTACTATTTGTGATTTATTTTAATTCTGTTGGTATAACGGCCAAATTTTATAGAAAACTGCTCATTGTCATTTTAACATGACCTTTTACATAATTTTCGTTCCAGAGAACTTTGGCCTCGCGCTTTCCAACGATTCTAATATTACGTTTCCTGGCCACGTTGTTTTGCTTGTCATGATGAATAGTGTATTTATAAGAGTAAGTTAAAAAAAAAAAAAAAAAAAAGCTAACACAATCGTTGAATCAGACTACTCTATACGCTGTAAAAACTTATGCGTGGCAATACATTAAAAAAACCAGCCAAATGCGAGTTGTAATCACGCACTAGGGGTTCCGTAGCACCAAACAATATAATAACAATATTTTTAACATGATGAAAACCAAAGTTACTGCATATCTCAAAAACTAAATAACAAATCTTATTCAAGATTCACATTTTTTTCAGAATATTCATGCACACTGAGACAATTTTTAGGGCTTTAGAAACAAATACCTCATCAGCCATTGACTAAAGAAAAAAAATAGCTAATTTAAGAACAAATTTTATCTTAAGAATATTTTTTTAAGAGGTATCGATAGACACTCCACACAGTTATATACGTATAATTATTTTATTCAACCCCCAGTTACCTAGACTTTTATTTATTCATAATTACTATTTTCTTTTTTCATAATTTCTCGTCATTTTGGTGAAGCGGTTCATAGAAAACGCCTACTCTCCAAATTTCAGCTGTGTGGTGCCAATAGTCTCGGTGTAAAATGGCTGTGACATACGGACAGACGATGGATTGGACGAATCTATAAGGCATCCGTTTTTTGTCATTTGGCTACGGAAGTACGGAACCCTAAATGTAGTTGTGTTTTTTTTTTAATTTAATCTTGTTCATTAAAGAAATCTCGAAGTTTCGCCAAGTCTTTAAGTCTTGCGAAGCAGCTACCTACGGGCAGACCGCTAGTAATATTACTGGGAGGAACATCATAAAAGTCTTTCGGTTCGATTCCTAAATCAGGCATAAATTAAAGAAAACACTAAAACTGCAATATTATTTTTCCTCAAAACCGAGGTCATGGTTTCTTTGACCACTTTGGCCTACTTTCTATAGTTTCGAATTTAGCTGAATGTGTTACATAAATGTGCAAAAAAACTAAGTTCACTGAGACTTATTCAATTGTCCAACCCCCCCTCCCTTCCACTTTTATGCAGCTGACTATATTTTTTTCAGGTTGAATGTAATTCCAAAATCTATACATATAAAATTCAAAGTCCTGACTGACTGACTGATATATCAACGCACAGCCCAAACCACTGGTCCCAAAGACATGGAATTTGGAGGCTGTATTCTTTGTGAACACTAATAACTAAGAAATGGTTTTTCGAAATTCCACCCCTAAGAGGGTGAAATAGGAGGTTGAATTTTCTGTGAAACTTTTTATTCTCGGGGTCGATTGATTTGAAAATTTGTGTACATACTCTTCAGTTAAAATTTGTTTGGGAAATTTTCAGTTTGAAATGATTTGTTTTAAGTGTCTGGTGTGTGGTGGGAACTGTTTACATGGCTAACGTAGGAATACACTGTTATATTAACAAATTAATTATTATTGGTCCAGTACTTTCGAAGAAAATAGGCTGTGTCACACGGACAGACAGACAGACACAAAAGTTGACACAAATGATCCTATAAAGTTCCTTTTTTTCATTCAGTTATACGGGACCCTAAAAAGAGATATAAATTCCTAACTTTACATTTTACTAAAAAAGAACTATTATGTGTAGTCCAGTCATAATAGGGTTTCACCTCGGAATGATAGATAATAAGCTGTAAACTCGTATACACCTGCATTTTGGTGTTCTAAAAGTTTTCTCAAAAGTCTCATTAAACCTAATGAGGTAACCTTGCAGTTTTTATTCAAAATCGCGTTTTCCTTAATAACAGGTTTAGTTGTTATTGAGGAAAACTGGGACTGATAAATTGTAATAGTAAACCGGTTCTCCTATAAAGAAGAATTGTCTATGTATTGAAAACATGTGCCAACTGCCAAGTTATAAAATCAAGCGTTACTTTGCGGAAATACATGAGATAAAATGTTATGTAATATACACGGTGTAAATGGACCCTTCACGAAGCCATCAACCAAGTATTCTGTGCATCAAACAAAGTTAGTTTTTTTTTTGAAAAATTTCGTTTTACTCAAAACACTTTCACGTTGGAACTTCGACACCACCAACTAGAAGGTTCCCAGGTACATGGTATTTTATAACTATGAAATTTAAACGGCCCTTAAAACAAAAAAAAAAAACTTTTTTTATGTATTCAGTAAAAAGCTGTTATGAAATTACAAACAAACACTTCAACTTAATTGGACTGCGTTATGTAAGAAGCGATTAAGCGCCACTTAACGAAAACTGAGAAAATGGGATTCAAAGATTTCAACGTTAAAATGGTCGCTGTGCATACATTGATTATGTTTAGAGTATAATTTTTATTCTGAAGATATAAAATATGTGTAAGTTCACATTAGTATAATACAATATAATAATATAATATAATACAAGGCTATACAATAAACTTTTGTAGTTATAGCCATTTTTACGCAATTGAAATTGCGTTCACTAAGAATGCAATATCGATTGAAACGCCAGAAAAAAAAACTGAATTATCTTCAACGTGTATATGTTTAATTCGTTTATGCAATTTGAAAACTGTTTATGACTGTTTATGACTCATAATTATTTAATGCAAAACGAATGTGTGCACAAATTTTAGCAAATTTCGAATAAAAATATGTAGCTGAATACAGAGTTTATCATGCCTATAATCGTTCTGCATTCATAACTTTCATTTTCGATTTCGTCGCTTAATTCGTTCTTACACAACGCAGTCCAATTTATTTTTATAGATTCTTAACATGTAGATGTAAATGTTTTTGTTTATATTACTTTGTAAAGAAATATTTAAAAATGTAAATTAAATGCGTAAATACGAATAAAGGAAATAATGAAGACTTTATAAATTATACTAAGCTCCTAGTCACAATATGTACTCAAATATTATATGTTATTTCCCTGTGTGGTCTACTACTTAAATAGTAAAATTAACATAGTATTTTATTTTTTTTCCTCCTCAGCTTTTGTCTTTTTAAGCGGACATTAATTATATTTTACGGTCAGTCTAGTTCTACAGTTTGCAAGATGAAGCTGATTTTGACAACAGTTGCACTGTTCGCTCTATTTAATGTAAGTTCGCTTGTGCATAATATTTTGATGTGACAATGTTCTCAATAAATTGATCACTTGATCAGACAAAGTGTTAAACTATTTCAGTAGGAGTGTGGATCCGAATTTGTTGGGATAATAGACTCGCTCTTTATTATATGGGACTAATGCCTGTTTTCACAAATACTAAATTACATCTAAATGTCCCAGCAATAGGCTTGATTCATATTGCATGGGACTTCCGTGCCCGTTTCCAGTGTTTTAGCCCTTCGGGCTTGATGTTTTTTTTAAATAGGTCCTGAGTTCGATTCCCAGGTGGCGTAGTTTAAGGAAAACTTTTTATAACGTAATGAAATCGTAATCTTTGACGATCTTTTTCAGCTACAGCCGATTTTTTTTTGGGTTTTCAATACATAAAAAAAATGAAAATCATCAATAAATATACCAACACAAATAAGTAGGTATGTATTTAAAAGTTAGGTACCTATTCAAAGTTGTTTGATTTATTTAATAAAACTAGCTGCTCTTCCCGGCTTCGCACGGCTGGACATTTATTTTCCCCTAATTCCGCCCCCCTAATTTTTCTAGTAATAAATACAGCCTATGTTACTCAAGGAAAATGTAGCATTCCAATGGAGAAAGAATTTTTGAAATCGGTCCAGTAGTTTTCGAGTTTATTCGTTACAAACATACAAACCTTTCCTCTTTATAATATTTTGTAGATGTAGATGTAAAAACGAAATACGCCTTTCGTATTGCAACATTATTTAAAAGCCGATCCGTTTTTTGCAGGTTAATACTTCGGATGCCTTTGGAGCTGTGAGTATTAGGTTTTTGTCAAAAACTAGTAGATGACCCAGAACTCCGAGGTTGGTGCCGATGTCACTAGGCTAAGGGCTGGACTCCACCGAAGCGGAGACGAAGCGGAGACGAAGCGGAGACGAAGCGGAGACGAAACGAGAGGAGAGGGAATGTGTTGTAAACCACCAATAGAACTTCGTCAATAACACATCTCGTCTCCGCTTAGCTGTAGTGGAAACGATTGAGCAGAGAGGAGAGGAGATGTCTCGTAGTCGTTTAGGCCAGCCTCCGCACTCGGCAGCCAAGCGTACAGTGGAGACGTGACCGGCGGCGTGCTGCGAGCGGTGCGAGCGGTGTGCGGTGAGCGGCGTACTGCAGCATTGCACATCTCCTCACCTCTCCGCTTTACACATCTCCTCACAGTTTCGGTGGATACAGCCTGGCTCTTACGCATCTCCTCTTTTCTCCGCTACGCTCATCTCCGCTACGCTCATCTCCGATCGTCTCCACTTTGGTGGAGTCCGGACCTAACACTGCTCTATACCTACACAATCTCGGCATTGCCACAAATTGCTACTCTGGTGTACCAAGTTAAGTGAACCTTTACTAAAGAGATATATCATGTTTTCAGTCCGAATGCGGAAAGGTATTACTGAACAAGGGTAAAAGCAATGGCGAGGCAAGAAGTACATTGGAGGGACAGTGGCCCTGGCAAGTAGCAGTCTACGAAACGGTAAGCATCTGTTCTTACTAACTCTAAAATACTAAATCTTCCGGATATTTCTTAATTTTTTTTTTTTTTAAGTTCTTGTGCAAGTTTACACCTACTATTTCTGAGGTCAAGAATTGTAAAAGAAATTGCTTGGTGGTGCTCAAGATGCAATCCCCTAAAAATATTTAATCCTGCGAGCCCATAGCTTCATGTCTTGCGGTTCTTAGATTGTACATCTGCTTTTCCAGGTGCGTGAAAAAAGATACATTTGTGGAGGTACACTGGTTTCGAAGCGTCACGTCATCACGGCAGCCCACTGCGTCACAAGAAAGGGTTCAACTCGGCTCAACAAGAACAGTCCAGTGGTCTACCTGGGGAAGCACAACATTGAGGACTTCGGAGAAAAAGTCCAAGTTGGAACTGTTAGTACTTGCATTTTTTTATCTTGTAGACCTAAAATACTTTTTGTTCTTGAGGTAGATCCTTTTGATCATGACTTTTCTCAATGTAAACAAAAATCACGTCATAATCCTGACTCCATCACTGACGTGCGGCCTACCGTTCATCAACAGAATAATACCTACATTAGACATTGAATAAACAAATTTTTACCAATTACAGCTTAAGGAAATACGACTCCATCCCGAGTACAATCCAACCAACTTCGATAGAGACCTGGCAATCTTGGAGCTTCAGGATCCCGTCACGTTCTCCGATTGGGTTCAACCAGCCTGTCTCTGGCCTGACTCCGACATTGAACTCAAGAACATTGTTGGGCAATCGGGTACGGGGTACCGTAAGTAAAGTCTATGTTTTTTTATATTGCTTTGATTTTAATAGTTTTGCCCTTGGATTTACCTCAAGTTGTGAGTATTCGCTTAATAAAGGGACCCGGAGCTATGAGCACAAACGATATTACCAAAGTGAGTGTACGTCGTTTGTGATACCGTGGTTTATTATGGGGCAAAAAACCAAATAAATTAAATGTCGCGGGTATACCTCAGAGCGCAACCAACTAAGCGCAACTAAATTATTCCTCAAAGCGCAACTATGATGAAAAATAGATAGGGGTATGATGTTCATTAAAGATATCTCTCTATTTTTCATCATGGTTGCGCTTTGAGGAATAAACATAATCTTATACTTTTTATTTGAATTTGTGAGCGCAACTAATGGTTGCGCTACGAGGAATAATTTAGATGCGCTTAGTTGGTTACGCTTAAAAATAGTTGCGCTTTGAGAAATACCCCAAATGTCGGTGCATGCTTTTTGATCATGAATACGGCTATTATAGTTGCGGCAGCAGTCTACGAGCGCTACATCCAAGTTAATCTTACTATTGATTGGTGAACTCGGCTGTTGATTGGGTACGGGAAAGTATTGAGTTTGGGATTATAAAAAATAAATCTAAACACTGTTTTAAGCTTTCACGGTTTACAACTAAACTTGTACTGTCACTTACGGGATATCTTCCGTGATTGTTCATTGTTTTGAGCTCCCGATATTTCGGCGCTGTTGCAAGCGCCATGATCAACAAACAACAATGAACAACACAACAAACAACAACAAACAACAACAAACAACAACAAACAACAACAAACAACAACAAACAACAACAAACAACAACAATCACAGAAGATATCCCGTAAGTGACAGTACAAGTTTAAATAAGTCTAAACTTGCAAATCATTTCCACAGGTCGTAGGCTGGGATGACCATGACAAGATAAAAGAACTGAACCTTCTGGAGGCGCAAGTGGTATCCCAAGAGACATGTATCAGATCGTATCCAGAATTCTTTGTACAATTCACTTCGAGCTCGACCTATTGCGCTGGATTGGGTAAGGGTTTTTTTTGAAGTCATTGGTTAGCAAGCGTAGCACGTCAGAGTGCAGCTGCAGTGCAGTGAAGTGGCACCGCAATTGCGGTTTATAATTTTGATTTTCTGCCGTGGTCCCCTATAACTAAAAAACTATTATTCCAGGTTGCATTAATAGCAGCGGAAATGGGATGGTCCTCGAGAAAGACGCCAGTTGGTACCTTCGAGGTGTTGTCAGTTTAGCGCTCGCAAATCGAAAAGACTCTAGCTTGGGCTGCGACCCTGAACTTTACGTCATATTCGCCGATGTCGCTCAAGCCATGCCCTGGATAAAAGAAAATATTAAAGAAAATTAGTTAAAGCTTCTATTTTAAAGAAAAAGTTAAGGTTTTTCTTTTTGTTTTAATGTTGTTGATAAGATGGATGAACCAATTATATTGAAATATAATTATGATACTTACAATTTTTATTTTCCAAATTACTAAATCAATTCAGCAGTTTTGATGACATGCGTAAATAATATCCAGACAAGGCAGCAGTTTAATACAAACCAAAAAACTTGAAATAATTCTATAAAAGTTTGGACCCCATGTTTCCTGGGTCAAAATTGTTGGCAAATAGCTCTAGTGTTATACATAACGGAATGCACCAAATCACCAATCACCCTGTATACCGGTGTAAACGGACCCTTCACGAGCCGTCAAACAAGCATTACGTACTTCAAACTAAGTAACTTTACGCAAAAATTGTTGCTGGGAAACGACTTTTTTTTGGGTGAAAAATCACGTTTTACGGTAGGACTCAATGTAACGCACTCAAAGATTATGCTGATGGATGGATTGAATAGTACGGAGGTCGTTTAGATGTTTAGAGTAAAAATCTTAAATTAAAAACATGTATTTAAAAAAACTTGTGAAAAAGTTGGAACTTTAACCCCCAATATTTCCGTAACTAGAAGGTTCCTAGGTATGGTCTACAACAAAAAAAAAATGATCACAATGACGGGGAGAGTAAGTGCCTTACAGCTTCGGTAAGGGTCTAGTTACACCCTTTATGTCATGAAGAAAAAAAATGGAACATCCATTCCAATTGAGGGTTGAATAGATCCTTAAAAATAATTTCCATGGTGTGGTCTTTTAAAGCTCTCGACCTTGTTAACGTAGAATGGTGAAATATTAAGTTCAAATTAGAGTTAGGTTGTGGCATGTCCTAGAACCAAAAATTCGAAGACATGTGACATCTACCAACCCGCACTGGGCCCGCGTGGTGGATTATAGCCCATTCCCTCTCATAGAGAGGAGGCCCGTGTCCCAGCAGTGGGAACATTATAGGCTGACTATGCTTTGCTATCTCCTGTAGCTACACGTAAAGTGGGGATTTTTTTTTTCTCTCGTACCCCATAGTGTGGTATGTCGTTGAATAGGTCTTAAAAAAATATTGCGAGATTATTAGTATAATTTTTCGACTAAGGGATTCGTTTGTGAAATATTAAGCTTTAAAGTTCTAATTTTTGTTAGACACAAGTGTACCCCCCCCCCCCCACTAACAGCTAAACGGTTGTGTTTGTGTGCACGGTGGTAGTATACACCACTATTTATTAATTAGTACAAAAAAAATGAAGCTCTATCCGTACCCGTTACTGATCATATTTGTGTCATCAAAAGTCAAAAAAACGAAATCCCAAAATTGTCCACGAAAATTTGTCATAACTGGTAAATTCATAATTGAATCATGGTAATTGTTAAGAATGATTTCTTAACAATTACCACTAGAAAATACTACGCGCAGTGCTTTTCCATTCCTGTCATCATTCATAGGTCCCGGCAAACTATATTTCCATAAATTGAGTGACATTTTGGGATAAAAACAAACGCTTATAACTTTGCTGTTTATGAATATTATTTATTGAGACTTTACATAATTACATAATAACAAGACCTTCTCTAATAAGCCCTTTAAGTATTTGTACTAATTCAAAAATAGTGGTGTATATAACGACATTAAAAGGAAAACTATCACAGCTCATAAAATGTACTTGAATAACATATTTTCCTAAACAAATGTAAGTTTGTTTTTTTATTATCATCATCTGCTTAGCCTTTTCCCAACTATGTTGGGGTCGGCTTCCAGTCTAACCGGATGCAGCTGAATACCAGTATTTGACATGGAGCGACTGCCTATCTGACCTCCACAACCCAGCTAATACTGGGTAATACGATACCCCTTGGAAAGACTGGTTGTCAGACTTTTCAGGCCACTGACTACCTAACGACTGTCAAAGATCTACAAATGACACCCGGGACCAACGGCTTAACGTGCTTTCCGAGGCACGCAGGAAACGGTTTGTTTTTTTATTATATTACAATAAAAATCATCAGTCGGAGACAAATCCAACAGGCAACTACGGAACCCTACATTGTGCGTGGCCCGACACGCACTTGTCTGGTTTTTAAAACAACATTTATAATTACATAGTGATAAAAGAATTGTTTGATACAGTAAACCTAAGTAATTAAAACAGTATTATTTTGGAAGTAAAACTCGTAATAATAAAGGGCAGATCATAGATCTTACTTAAGTAAGATCTATGATCTTACTAGTTAACTACATTGTGGGACATGAGTACAGAAGTCATTGTGCCGATAGTCGTGTCGGCCAATGGCTTAATTGCCAATAGCCTCGACCAACATCTGAGGAGGCTCTAGGCAGCTGGATCAAGGGCTTGATTCAGAAAGCAGTACTTTTGGACACGGCGCGTATTGTTAGGAGGTTCCTCTCTCAAGAGCCCTGACCACCGGTAGCCTGGACCCAGTTGCCGATGCCGGTGGGCTACTATTTTTATATTTTAGACAAAACCAAATTCCTTACCTTCTCTATGCGAAACTCCACACAACCTTCTGCCACGCAAACTTTAACAGCACACTCGTGTTTACTGCCCGGTATGGTAGCTTGTACCTGCCCTAAACTAGAGCGATGCAGGACAATAAAATATCTCGGAGTGACAGTTGACAATGGCCTGAGTTTTGCAACTCATATAGAGACTCTAACAAAAAGAGTCAGAAAACTTATTTTTGTCGGTAAAACACTTCGCCACGTTGCAGAACCTCAAATTATGAGAAGTACTTACTTCGCTCTCTGTCAGTCTCTCCTAAATTATTGTGTATGCGCCTGGGGTGGTGCTCCCAAAACCTTACTCTTAAAGCTGGAAAGAGCTCAGAGAGCCGTGCTGAAAGTCAGTACCTTTCGACCTATCCTTTTTCCAACTGAGGAATTATATAAGAACTGTAAAGTCCTCACAGTCAGGCAATTGTTTGTGCATAGCACTGTACTACTTCAGCACCGTATAACTCCCTACGAGGTTATCACCACAAGACGCAAAGACAAAATAGGCCAACCCTACCGTTCGCGTTATTCTTTTACAAGAAGGTTTCCCTGTTTTCAAGGCCCCCATCTGTATAACAAAATTAATAAAATTTTAAATTTCCATTCACTTCCAAATATATCTCTTAAAAAGAAACTAACTACTTGGCTCCAGACTCTCAACTATCACAACACAGAGCTCTTGTTGTTGACTTAACCAATTAGGTAAACTACACAGCGCACACATAAATACATACAAACCCACACCCACTCACACACACCCACTTACACACACCCACTCACACACACCCACTTACACACACACACCCACTCACACACACCCACCCACTCACACACACCCCCACTCGCACACACCCCCACACTTTACATTTATCCTTTTTATCACTTTTTATTTTTATCTTTGTTTCCTTGTTTTACTAAATGATTTATTTGTCTGTCCATCTACCTGCTGCAAAACTGAAAATAAGTTTCGTAAATTAGACAAACTTTCTTTACAAGGCACCCATGAAAGGGTTGGGCCTAGCACCTTTAATACAAGTTGTCTTGTCAACTTAGCAAGGGTGCTAGAGTCACCAAACATATTACTGTATAACGTCTCCTTCTGTTTGTTTGTAACCTAATGTTGTTCAAATGTACACCTTTATATTGCAAATAAATTATTATTATTTATTATTTATTTATTTTTTTTTATGTTTTTTATATTATTATGTATAAGAATATTTAAAAATGTCATCATCATCATCATCATCATTTCAGCCGAAAGACGTCCACTGCTGGACATAAGCCTCCCCCATGTGTCGCCACAGAACTTTTCGGCCCCATCGGACATCCGTTCTGCGAGCAATGTGCCCTGCCCACTGTCGGTTACCTTGGTTCTTTTGCGGATGTCCTCATTTCTGATTCGATCACGCAAGGAAACTCCGAGCATAGCCCTCTCCATTGCCCTTTGAGTGACTTTAAGCCTTCTGAAAAGGCCCATTGTGAGCGACCACGTTTCGGTCCCGTATGTAATCACTGGCAACACACACTGGTCATAGACCTTCGTCTTGAGACACTGCGGTAAGTTAGACGAGAAGATACCCCGCAACTTCCCGAACGCTGCCCAGCCGAGTCGGATTCGACGGTTGACCTCTTTCTCGAAGTTAGACCTACCTAGCTGGATCGTTTGTCCAAGGTAGACATAATCGTCTACAACTTCGAGTGTAGAGTCTCCGATCTTGATAGGAGTGGGTGTTACATGGGTATTCAACATGATTTTGGTTTTGTCCATGTTCATTTTAAGACCTACTTTTTCGGAAGCTCTACTAAGGTCATCGAGCATTGTACTGAGGTCCTCCATGGTCTCAGCCATGATCACTATATCGTCGGCAAACCGAAGGTGAGAGATGTACTCGCCATTGACGTTGATGCCTAGCCCTCTCCAGTCCAGAACCTTGAAGATATCCTCCAGTGCAGCGGTGAACAGTTTCGGAGATATGACGTCTCCCTGTCTTACACCTCGCTGCAGAAGGATAGGTTCTGAGGTCTGGTCCTGAAGTCGGACTGACATGGTGGCGTTTTTGTACAAACACTTCAACACCTCGATGTACCGATAGTCGATTTGGCACCGTTGGAGAGACTGCAGTACAGCCCAAGTCTCGATCGAATCGAAGGCTTTCTCGTAGTCCACAAACGCCAAGCAGAGAGGCAGGTTATACTCTTCGGTCTTCTGTATAACCTGCCGCAGCGTATGTATGTTGTCTACGGTGCTAAAGCCTTTTCGGAATCCGGCTTGTTCGGGAGGCTGAGAATCGTCAAACCTGCGCGCGAGACGATTCGTGATGACTCTTGAGAACAACTTGTAGACATGGCTTAGAAGTGAGATGGGCTTATAGTTCTTCAGCCGGGCATTGTCGCCCTTTTTGAAGAAGAGTACCACCACACCCCTGCACCATGCCTGCGGCGTTTTCCCCTCGAGTATGACGGAATCAAACAGCTTCTGAAGGGCCTTAAGTACCGGTTTTCCACCCGCCTTCAGGAGTTCGGCCGTATTTCCGTCATCACCCGGTGCCTTTTTGTTTTTAAGCTGTTTAAGAGCCATCCTAATCTCGTACAGGCTGACATCCGGAATGTCTTCGGTATAGTGTCGGGTCAGTCTAGCTCTTGGGTCATTAGCTAGAGTTGCAACAGGATTTCTAGTTGAAGTGTACAACTGCCCATAAAAACTCTCGATCTCTCTCAGCAGCTCCGGTTTGGCGGATACGATCCTGCCATCGTTGGTCTTCAGTTTCGTTAGCTGGCTCTGCCCAATAGCCAGATCTCTTGAAAATACCTTGGAGCCTTTATTCCGCTCAATAGCGTCTTTAATGCGCTCGGTATTAAAGCGGCGGAGGTCGCTCTTCAAAGATTAAGAGATCCGTCTATTGAGCTGCCGGTATTTCCACACCTCATCTGAAGACTGCAGGATCATCTCACGCCGCTCCTTCATGAGCTCGAGAGTATGATCAGAGAGTTTTTTGTTGTGTGCACGACGTGTCTTGAAAAACTTAGACCCAGTCGTGTGGACAGTTTCCACGAACCCATCGTTGCATTCGTCCACTGAGCTTCCTGGGCACTCGAAACGATTCTGGAGTTCAAGCTGAAAGCTCTCGGGGTTTTGGATCTGGATCTGTGCTGGACGGAGCGTAGACTTCATCAGTCGAGACCTTTCAAGCTTTATATTGATGTTCAATGTGCCTCTTACCATGCGGTGATCGCTCCCGGTTTTCACTGAATTGATCACTGAGACATCATTGAACATTTGCTTCTTGGTTGACATGATGAAGTCAATCTCATTTTTAGTTGCACCATCGGGATTCTGCCAGGTCCACTTCCTGTGCTCGCGCTTTTGAAGAAGGAGTTCATCATATAGAGGCCCTCCTTCTCCATAAAACTAGCCAGTTGGTGACCCCGGTGGTTCCAACTTCCAAACCCAAATTGCCCCACCTGCAGCTCATCTCCATCTCGTTTGCCCAGTTTCGCATTGAAGTCCCCCATGACAACGGTGAAGTGAGTCTTGAAACCATGCAGGGCTTTGGAAATATCCTCATACATGGTCTCCACTTCGTCGTCGGGGTGTGCCGAGGTCGGGGCGTAGACCTGTATGACCTTCAGCAAATATCTTGTGGATATTTTGAGTATAAGGTACGCCACCCTGGTCGACACACTCTCGATCTTCACCACGTTATTCACAAGGGGCTTGTGGACGATAAACCCAACACCACCCTGGGACTGCCGGTCACCCTCTCGGAAATAGAGCAGGTTGCCGGATTTCAGGATTATCGTGTCCTCACCCTCTCTTCGGACTTCAGATAATCCCACAATACTCCATCGCAGCCTGCTCAATTCCTCTTCGAGTTCCGTTATCTTCTCGTCGGTCCGGAGTGTACGCGTGTTATATGTTGCCAGGTCAAGTCGTCGGTATAAGCAGCCTGATCCCGTCCGGAGATTCTTCGCACCCCTTGCCACGCCGTAACCTCGACCGCTACCATAGTCGAGGGTATACGGGCTGCTGGGTACTAGGGGCCATTTTTTAGTTGCGCTTACCATTTGGGGGGTTTTGCCCTAATCGCCACGCTTGGCAGGCGGGTTGGCGATCGCAGTATCGTTGTTGTAAAATCAGAGAACGCTGCTGCCCATTCTCTGGTAAGTCCCTTAGTCGCCTCTTACGACACCCACGGGAAGACATGGGATGGTGCTATTCTTTACGTCCGGACACCATACAGAACAATTAAAAATGTATTTAATATGTTTAAAAATAAATAAAGGGCAGTATAAATGTTTCGGTATGACACTAGACTACTTTAAGAATGTGGTCTAGACTGGTAACATAAACTAATATTATTTTTAATTCTTAGCATCTACGAATAAGCTCCTTGTCATGTCCTTGTAATGTAGTATTTTAATTTTTTCCTCTTCAGCTGGTTTTGTCGTTGATAGTATTTGCCGTCAGTCTAGTTCTGCAGTTTGCAAGATGAAGCTGCTTTTGACAACAGTTGTGCTGTGCGGTCTATTTAATGTAAGTTCAGTTTCACATAATATTTTGACAATATCCTCAATTAATTGATCACGTGATCAGGCGAAGTGTTAAACAATTTCAGTAGGAGTGTGGATCCTTTGTCGGAACAATAGACTCGCTCTTTATTATCTAGGACTAATGCCTGTTGTCACAAATACTAAGATACATCATTTCCCACTTTCGCGTTTAGGCAAGCGTTTAAAAACTATCAATGCGCTTATAAGGACATAGCAGCTTGAATTCCGGATTTGTTCCCAGCAATAGGCTCGATTCCTTTTGCATGGAACTTATAACATAACTGACGAAACGTGAGTGTACTATTAGGCACACCTCTGCCTAACCCTTCGGGTATTACAGGCGTGATGTTTATGTACGATATGAATATGCCTTTCGTATAGCAACAATATTTAAAAACCGATATTTTTTTTGCAGATTAACACTTCGAGTGCCTTTGGAGCTGTGAGTATTAGTTTTTTGTCTAAAACTAGTGGGTGACCCTGAACTCCAAAGTCGTCGCCGATGCCACTAAGCTAACACTACTCTATACCTATAGAATCTCGGCATTGCCACAAATTGCTACTCTTGTCGGCCAAGTTGAGTGGACCTTTACTAGAGATAAATCATGTTTTCAGTCCGAATGCGGAAAGGTGTTACTGAACAAGGAAAAAAGCAATGGGGAGGCAGGAGGTACATTGGAGGGACAGTGGCCCTGGGAAGTAGCAGTCTACCAAACAGTAAGTATCTATTCTAACAGTGCAGAAAAGTATATGAAAAAACTACTTTTTGGTATTAAAAAAAAAGTGTAGGATCATCTACTTACAAAATTTACTTAACATTGAACAAAATCAGATTGAAAATAGCATTTAAAGTGCCTAATGTAGAAAAAAACTGGTAGATCTGCAACTTAAAAGATTCTCATCATCTGCCTAGCTTTTTCCCAACTATATTAGAGTCGGCTTCCAGTCTAACCTAATGCAGCTGAATACCTGTATTTTACATGGAGCGAGCCTATCCGACCTCCACAACCCAGTTAGTACTGGGTAATACGATACCCCTTGGTAAGACTGGATGTCAGACTTTCATGCCACTGACTACCTGTAACGGCTGTCAAAGATCTACAAATGACAGAAGAGACCAACCGAGGCACGGACGAAATTCGGAATGTACTAGGCGGTCACCCATCCACGGACCAATCTAGGCAAGCGCAGCTTAACCTTAAGATCCACTCGAGCGGCAGTTATTTTTTAGTCATGAGATCCAAGTTAAAAAATTATATCTAGGTAGAAAAAACTCGCGTCCGTAAAATATACTCTTCTGCCCAATAAATTTTCTCTAATCTGGTCCCCTTAGTCCTCCCCAGAAAATTCCTGCTCCCTTCATAATATACTAGAGGTGCACTTGCTTCCCTTGGTTTTTACTATTTCACATAAACATTTACAATAAAATATATCCAATAGGCTATTAGACAGCATCGAAAAAAAATATTAATCCGTCCAGATACTGATACTGATATTGTTAGCCTGCGTCATCCCACTGCTGGGCAAAGGCCTCTCCCCATGACTTCCAGTTACTACGATCCAGGGCTATTGTGGGCCACTGGTCGTTTGTTTCGTCCAACTCGTCCCGTCATCTTCTACGAGGTCTGCCGCGGCGCCTTCTGGCTGGCCTGGTCTGGCTTCGTGCCTTTTGTCACATAATCAAAAAACTACTACTACATACAGTGCATCAAAGTTCAAGAGAGGGCGCTTGTGACGTCACTGTCTAGTAAAAATTGTGACGTCTCATGAGATTTCAACGCGCTGTATCGTGGTCATTTTTCGTTTACATGACAAAAGAAAAAATATGTATCCACTATTTTTTGATAATCTAACTGATGGACTAAATAGATTTTTTCAGTCAAATACCCAATTACCTATCCTAGGAGAAGTGGTAAGGCCTTCGGACCTCAAAACGAAGAGGAGATGCGTAAGAGCTAGGGTCTATCCACCGAAACTATGAGGAGATGTGTAAAACTGAGAGGAGAGGAGATGTGCGATAAACGAAAACCAATCATTTCTGAGGACAAGAAGTGTATTTTTTTTGCTTCGTGGAGATAAAGATGCAATGCCCTAAAATGTTGACTGCTGCCAGCGCCTGTAGCTTTATGTCTTACAGTTCTTAGATTGTCCATCTGCTTTTCCAGGTGCCTAAAAAAAGATACATTTGTGGAGGTACACTGGTTTCGAAGCGTCACGTCATCACGGCAGCCCACTGCGTCACAACACGGCAAGGACAGCTGGACAAGAGCAGTCCAGTGGTCTACCTAGGCAAACACAACGTTGAGGACTCCGGAGAAAAAGTCCAAGTTGGAACAGTTAGTACTTGCATTTTTTTATCTTGTAAATCTAAAATACTTTTTTTTCTTGAGGTACATAGACCCTTTTGATGTTCACTTTTCCCAATGGAGACAAAAATCACATCACTATCCTGACTCCATCATAAACATACTGTGCGTATATGGGTTGGATATTCCCCGTAGGTTGAGGCAGAGGTACCCGAACCGAGAGGGAACCTAATAGTACATCCACCTTTCGCCATTCGCCAGTAATGTTTAAGTCCCATGTAATAGTGAGCCTATTGATATCGACCGGGCACAAATCCAGACTCCGTGGCTGCTGCTGAAAAAATCCTGATGGGTAAACCCAATAACAATTTACCCGACCCGGAAATCGAACCCAGGACCTCATGCTCAGCAATCGCGGTTGCGACCACCAAACCAACGAGGTAGTCGTTGAATAAACAAATGCTTACCAATTACAGCTTAAGGAAATACGAATCCATCCCGAGTACAACGCAACCATCTTCAATAAAGACCTGGCAATCTTGGAGCTTCAGGATCCTGTCACGTTCTCCGATTGGGTTCAACCAGCCTGTCTCTGGCCTGACTCCGACATTGAACTCAAGAACATTGTTGGGCAATCGGGTACTGTAAGTAAAGTCTAGTTTAACTGACCTTGGATTTAGTTCAAGGACTGTGTAGCAGCATATCAAAATAACCTTGAAGCCGCATTGACACGATCCGAGTATGCTCGCACCAAATTTGAAGATGAATTTCTTTCGCTGCCGATCCAGTGCGCATAGAATTTTTAATTTTTGCTTTCTCCTGGATATAGGTGCTCCGAATGTTGTTGATTTTTATGTGTACATCGTCGACAGTGATATCAAAATCAAAACTTCTTATCAGACGCTACAAGTCCTGCTGGCGTTCCTGGCGTCTTCATTTTTGTATTCCTTTAACCTTACGTTACAGATAACCTCTTCTGCTTTGTACAGTTCTACAAATCTAGCTGTTTCACGCTCTGACCTCTTTTTTTTGGAACGAGACGCTAGTTTGTTTTATTATCCGCCATTTTTTTCACCTGTTCGGAGCCTACTCGTATCCGAGCTAGCAGAGAAAAATAGGACGCGATCCGAGTCTACTTCGATCGGACGCCGTCATTGGAGTGCGCTCGGTGATGGATTGTTACAATACGAGTTGCGTCCGATTAGCTATCCGAGTCCACTCGGTGTCAACGCGGCTTGATCGTGAACGATACTTGGATTGGTAAATAAGGACGTAGATTTGTCACTGACAAAATTAAATCTAGTGATCAAGATTGGAATTGAATTGCATTTTTATTATGGCAATATAAGGCGTTACAAAAAAATAGGTCTGAACATATTATTTCATTTCCACAGGTGACGGGCTGGTATTACGCTGACGAGATAAAAGAACTAAAGCTTCTGGCGGCGCCAGCGATATCCCAAGAGATGTGTTTCAAATCCTTTTCATTCTTCGCACAGGCTATTTCGAACTCGACGTTTTGCGCGGGATTATGGAATGGTAAAGCTTTCTCAAGTCATTAGGTGGCAAGCGTTGCCACCTCAGAGACGATTCTTCTTCTTAGCGTTTCGATGGCAATCTAAATTGTGTCAGCCCAGAACTGAGTTACTAGTTTGGCGCTTTCGGTAGCGTCCATTAGTTCCAATCACAGATATAGATAGACCTAGATAACGCGAGAGCAACTACTTCGCGTGCCTAGCTTACGTACAAAAATCGTAAGTGGCCAATTTCGAACTCAGTCTGCATCGGAGCATAGCGCTAGTCGGACGTCAGTGGGCGTCATGGCGGGGGGTAGGACGAGGGGGGCGCCGTCCGCGGCGGCGTCTTTGAATCGATTTGATTTTCCCATCACTAAATAGTGCTTGTGACGTCATAATAGGTAGTCAAAAAATGGCACGCTTGGTTTTCATACAGATCGTGATACTTGCGTTATCTAGGTCTATCTATATCTGTGGTTCCAATAGTGAACAAACAACAGGACATGATATTAAGTGCCCTATCGTTTGTAGAACAGCACCACATTTACACTGGGTAGAGTCATTAATGAATCTCCAGCAGGTTTTCAAGAGCCAATTAATTAGCAAATTAATGTTACCGTACTACGTACGTACGTAGGTGTCACTGAAGTGGCACCGCACCAGCGGTTTCTTAGTTTGTCTGCCGCCGTCCCCTACAACTAAAAATATATTTTTCTAGGCTGTATTGACAGTGGACATGGGATGCTTTTCGAAAAAGATGCCAGCTGGTACCTTCGAGCTGTAGTGTCCGTGACGGTGGCAAATCAAATCGACTTTCGCTGTGACCCTGCGCATTACACCATAATGGCCGATGTCGCCCAAGCCTTGCCCTGGATAAAGGAAAATATTGAAGAAAAATAGTTTAAGCTGCTCTGATTTTCAATAAAGTGTTATGATTTATTTTTTATGTTTATGCCCCAGTGCAAGTGAATTATGGAAGGCAAAAGGCACTTGTTCTTCCAGTCATTGCGATATTTTTTTTGTTCTAGACCATACCTACCGTCATACAAATACAAATACATATCATTTATTTGTATAACACAGGTTCAGAGGATGTTCATAAAGTACACTGTATACCAAGCGAGTTGTGCAAATATATTAGGAAAATTATGAGATATTTATTAAATTACAATGTCATTAAAGTTAAAGATAGTCAATTTCATCACACATAATTGATTTTGAATTAGTAAATGATAAGTAATAAAAATGTCATGCAAATTAAAAATATCATACATAGGTATTTATGAATGTTGACTGAATTGAATTATTGAACAAATAAATTTTATAATTAAAATAAAATATCTTTATCTTCTAAATAGTCTTTTACATTATAATAACATTATATAGTCCGTCATAATTCCGACTTTATCACAAGTTATTTTTTTTTAAATACAAGTTTTTAATGTTATAGCTTTACTTTAAATATCTCCAAGACCCGTACAATGCAATGCCTTCATCAGTATGATGTTTTAAGTGCATTATATTGAGTCCTACCGTAAAACGTGATTTTTCTCCCCAAAAAAAAGTCATTTCAAACCAAAAAAATTGCAAATCGAATAATTCCAAACAAGTTCGGACTCCAAGGACGCCAAAATTCTTGGAAATTTGCTCTAGTTTCAGCCACGCAATACACCAAATCACTAATCACCCTGTATCATGTCATGAATAGAAAGATGGAACATCCATTATTATTAATGTAAGTATACATACCTATTTGTTGAAATCGTGGGCTAGCTACCCGGATAAGCAAAAGATGGCATTAGATTACATTTTGTTTTACTTTGATTAGTTTTACACACATCATTTCACACCAAACACTAAAAAACTTGGGGTAAACTTTTGGTAAACTTGGGGCAGTTTCGGCATCATGAATTCATGCTTTCCATGACTTCCATGAAAGAAGATCACAACCACCAAACGGTTTTATCCACTGTAGCTGTCCCAGTTAGAGAATATAATACCAGGATCCCAGAATCCGGCAAGCAATATGGACATTAATCTCGCTCGTGAAATGAGCGAGCGGATCCTGTGCAAGATATTATGCGGGATTACGGAGAGACAAAATGGTTATTGTTCCCACTAGTTCTTTCTTTAACATGTGGTTAGTGCCTAACCTGGTTTCAGAGTATTTACGAAGCCCAAGGTTCTTCAAGGTTGACTTGGATTTACATGCCGTCAAAAAATATCTCTCAATCATGCTCCTCCTTTTCCCCACAATATTTTCCTTCAATTCACCCTTCACAACGCACATGTATCCGAAAAATCAGAGGTGCGTGTCTTGGATTCGAACTCAAGACCTATATATAACTTGGTGGTTCGACGGTCACACCACTAGACTATCACTGCATTTAAAAGTGTAAAATATAAACAAGACAGTAGTTGTCCAAAAAGGCTCGACTAGCTATTCACAATGCTGTGCTGGTGCCTACTGAATGTTGGGTGAAGAAAAACACTTTTTGTCACTACATCTTCTAAGACAGTTTGGTCATGTTCAGTGGATAAGGTAAAGGCGAGTGACGAAAGGTTTACAGGGTTGATATGAATGGCAATCTTCTTTTTAGCGTGTCGATAGCAAATTTTTATTAAAATTTTTGGCCCAAAATTCAGCTATGCTAACTCCGCTCGCTGATGCAGTCATAAGATCATGCATTAGGGCATGCAGCGCAAGATGGAAGATGGGCCATTGCCTGTGGAGTCACGCCACATACACATTTGAGATCTGAGTCGTCCATGAACCCCCATCTAAAGAGATTTTCTTTGCTACGGCCGACTTGGGTTCGGAGTCTATTCAGAGATTTGCAATTAAATTTGCAAAAAAAAAAGAGAGTGGCAATGCCAAGCGGTGACACCCTAGAAGGTGACACACTGACCTTATTGGTGAGGTTCTTTGGAACGGTCATGAGCTTAGTGCTCGCAACCGGCGGCTGTGCATGACCAGATAGAACGTAGACGAAGCGAAAGGAGTATGTGTAACGATTGTAGCAGCAGGCGTTCTGTAGTTTCGTCCTCAGAAAAAAAATCATGTTTTTTTCTCATATACTATGGGCAAAAACTGGTTTGATGTGAGCTTTTATAAGTATGTAAAATACTCCTACAACCTTTATTTCTAAATGATTTGTCTTTGACAAGTTTAAGTTTATAATGTTTGTTTTATTTCTGTCATTTCGTTCACCAATTCCGTTCAAGTTGATACTCTTTTATTATTTAACTAAGTAATCTGGCACATCCTTGCGGGGTTTTGGTAACGATACGCTAAGAAGAAGTAGCCCAGCAGCAGTTGTATTCGGAGCTCCCCTAAGGTCAGTTTAGATACCTAATTGCACATTCTATCCCCTCCGCCCTCACGACAAAATTATTTGTGTAGACAGCGACAGAATATTCTTCCGTTGTTCTATCCTAGTCTATCCTGGTCTGAAGGTAACTCACTATAGATTATTTTTTTGGATGCTTGAGTGAGGACACCTTGACGATAGACTGCGGTGGAAGAAATGAAGGTGATGTAACGATTCAGGTTAGGTAGATTTGAATTATCCAGAAATCATAAAAGTTAAATATATTTATCTAGAGCTCGGCACTAGAACACCATAGAAGTCACAAAAAAAAAAACTGAAGCCACTAAACACTTTATTAAAATGGAAGCTTAAACTAATCGTCATTAACATTTTCTTTTATCCAGGGCAAGGCTTGCGCGACATCGGCGAATATGGTATATTGTGTAGGGTCACAGCGATAGTCCATCTTTTTTGCCAACGCTAAGGAAACTACTCCTCGGAGGTACCAGCTGTCATCTCTCTTGAAGACCATGCCATGTCCGCCGGCGATACAAACTGGAAAAATATTTTTGTTCCGTTATCACTCCAGCCATTAGGTAATATTTGCTTATTTGCGTGTGAGGTGGCAACGGTTTCCATTTCATCATCATCCGTCCTCGTATCACGCACTACTGGGTACAGGCGTCCCCGGTTCAATCCAACGCACTTATGGACAGCGTTGGTTTCTTTAGCCCAATTATGGCTACCTTGTCACCTAATGACACAAATATAAAAAGTCTCACCATTCCCAGGTCCAGCGCAATACGTGGAGGCAGAAGTGAACCGTCCATAGAATGCTGAATTCGATCTGATGCACGTCTCTTGGGATACCACAGGCATCTCCAGTAGTTGTAGTTCATCTATTACGTCATCGTTAGGCCAGCCTACCAACTGTGGAAATTATGGCACGGTTAAGACATACTTTTAATCTCACTCTTTATCTGTTACCAATCAAGGACCGAGTTTGCTCGTGCATCTTTGAGAGGACAAATCACGGGTAGCCGTCAAACCGCGTTTCCTGACTGGGATTGACATACACTACAACGAAATGCATCTAACCAATCCCCAAATAATTCTCATTTTGTTTTCATGAAACATACATAATCAGTCTTATTTTTGAAATGACACGAAAAATAATCGATGTGTCAGGGAGACAATTAGTTAGTCGTAGTTGGATGCACCACAGCACCACTACTCGTGATGAGGAATTATCATGCACCGACATCGAAATCGGCACTCAAACAAAACCACGAATGACGTACTACACCCTCTTGGGCAGTATCGTTGCTGCTCAATGAACCAGGGTCCTTTGATTTGCAGTCGCATTTATACGCTCCTACAGATAAATTCGAAAGTACGGGACAATGAAAACCGATTTTACTTACAGTACCCGATTGTCCTATAATGTTCCCGAGTTCAATGTCAGACTCAGACCAGAGACAGACTGGTTTCACCCAATTGGAGAAAGTGACAGGTTTATGAAGCTCCAAGATTGCCAGGTCTCGTTTCAAGTTGGATGCGTCATGCTCTGGATGGAATCGAATGTCC
This sequence comes from Noctua fimbriata, assembly GCA_905163415.1. NCBI lineage: Eukaryota > Metazoa > Arthropoda > Insecta > Lepidoptera > Noctuidae > Noctua > Noctua fimbriata. The sequence goes on along the minus strand of LR990934.1, from coordinate 6,209,757 downwards.
TTAATCTATAAAAGAGTAACGTAAGTGTAATTTAAGTACACAGTATACATTTTGTAATGTAGCAATACTACTATTGTGTATGAATGTGAATGGTTATAAGAGACCAAAGAAACGATGGATGGACTGTGTAAAGGATGATATGGCTAGGAAGGAGATAGCTGCTGAGATGACGAGAGACGAGAGGCAATGACAGACGTAGAGAAGTAAAGAAGGAGAAGACACGCTGGGCCAACCTCAAATAAAGTGGGATAAGGGCAGGAGAATGATGACCAATATGCAGTCTTTCTTTCACTGATTATTGATGTTTATTAGCAATTTCTTAATGGATTGTGTTGCGATTTTCCAAAACCAAAAATATCTCAAGAAGATCCCCAAAAACTTTAGTTTCTTTCTAAATAATGATAAAAATACTCACAGCCCTGACTTGGATTTCTTCTCCAAACTTCTTAATGTTGTGCTGTCCCAGGTAGACCACAAAGCTGTCCTTATCGACGGGCTGTTGCTTCCTAATGGCACAGTGAGCTGCTGTGACGATATGGCGATTAGAAACCAATGTACCTCCACAAATGTATCTGTGTTCTGGGATCTGGAAGAGCAGAAATTCAATATAAGAACTGGAATACATGAAGCTGTGGATTTTAGAATAAAGCAGAAATTTCCGGCGGGAACGGGGTTAGGAGCATTTACGACTCACGGCATTTCATATAAACTTTCAAGTCCTTTTTTTTTTTCGAAATGACTGAACCGATTTTAATGAAACTTCAAACACATAAGCAGGATACATAGGTCTAAAAAGTTATCAGAGAATACTTTCTAAAAAGTCTAGATCTAGATTTTAAATTTTCCATAGAAACGGAAATTTACAATTATCTTTTTTTTTTCAAGATATTTCGAAAATGTACTCTGATAACTTTTTTTGATAATTATTTATTTTTAACTTTTTAGACTTATGTATTGTATATAGTATATTTGATTCCCATAACTTTAGTTAACTTAGTATGATATACTGAATTCCCCCCATAAGTCTGCGGAGGGCTGTCCCTTACACTCTGTATGTCTGTTTTTTCTTATGTTGTTTAAAATCTCCGAAAACTTTGATATTTTAGAGTAAGTAAGAATAGATAGGTACTTACTAGACGGTACACTGCTACTTCCCAGGGCCACTGCCCCTTCAATGTACTTCCTGCCTTCCCATTGTTTCTACCCTTGTTCAGTAATACCTTTCCGCATTCGGGCTGAAAACATAATATCTCTTTAGAATAGGCTCACTCAATTTGGTGCACAAAAGCAGCACTTTGTGACAATTCCTATACAGGGTGTAACAGAAAGGGTATAGTAAAAAAAGGATAAGGGTATAGGGTAATTTCAATACCTACTCGACATAAAAGTATGGGACAGCTGATATTTTTTTCGCATTTAACGATATTAGACCCAAGGAGAAAGTTGTTCAGTTTGATGGTCTGCAGCATATCCTTTCGTATGACTATACCCTTTCTGTTACACCCTGTATAAGTAGCAGTGCAAGTGGATCAGCGTCATCGGCCCTAGCTTCCAAGTCACCTCCTATTTCTGGATTCAGATTCAGATTCATTTTATTTGCTTGAAATATTGTATTTTACAGATTTTATAACACACAGGTACACAATAGTTCAGCATATTCCGCCTACTTAATTCGGCATGCAAATTTTGTGACAAAATAATTAAATTCCAATGTCAAAAAAACAACAAAAAAGTACTAAATCAAGAATTGTCTACATAAAATATCAAATTAAAAATGTCAAAAAAAATGGATAAAACGTAATACTCACAGCTCCAAACGCACCCAAAGTATTAACCTGCAAAAAAAGAAATTGTGTTTATTAATACCATGGACATTTATAGGCCTCCGTACCCTAAGGGTTACCAACGGGACCCTATTACTAAGCCTCCGCTGTCCATTCTTCCGTCCGTCCGTCCGTCTGTCTGTCAGCGGGCTGTTTCTCATATCCGTAATAGGTAGACAGTTGAAATTTTCACAGAATGTGTATTTCTATTGCCGCTTTAACAACAAATAATAAAAACAAATATAAATTAAAAAATAAAGGATTCCCCCCTTACTACGATGGCACGGAACCTTTCATGCGCGTGTCCGACTCACACTTGGCCGGTTTTTTCTATGGACTCTGGGCAAACACCAGCAGAATTGAAATTTAACCACAGTATAAAATTAGGACATCATTTCATTCAAAAACAACAAGTTATAAAGCCCCTTGAAATATGTTGTCTTTTTTAATTCTTTAGCCAAAGCTTTGATTTATTATTTAAACTAATAACAAACTTAGTTTAACTATGGGATTCCGTAATACAGTCGATTCTAGGTCCTCACCGGCCTGGTTTGGATCCGTTCCTGTATGATTAGCTTCAGCACAATGTTTACAATACGATTAACTTTTAAAACAAATTACTATTGTAGTCAAATTTTCGACAAAATACAGGAAATTGCATATTTTAATTGTCCGTAGCTCTCTCTTAGTATGTATTGGAGAACTTATTGTGAGCTATTTGCGTTTTTTTTGGATTCTGTTGGACTTACGCCCATTTTTATTATTATTATTAAATGTTTATTTTCAGATTATAAATTATCCACAGCATAACTTTACATAATTAATAAAAAAAAAAAAAATGTATAATAAAAAATCAAAATACAATTATAATACCATTATCACGCATTACACAATTATTAATCATTATCCTATATAATCAAAATACAAAATAAATAACAAGACATTCCCATACCAAAAATTAATAATCTTAAATCAATCAATCGGCGAGCCAGACACGTCACTATCATATCTGTAAGGCTTCTCCTAAATACCGCCAAACTCTAACGTCCCAACATAAGATAAATTTTGGCTAAGACCCTTTGGTACACAGGTAGTTTATAACCTGGGTACTTTTTATCCCGGTAGCACGATCCCGTAGGACAGTTACCGAACTCCACGCGGGCGAAGCCGCGGCATAAGCAATTATAAAACATCTATAGTAAACATCTGTTGTGTCTTGTTGTCAGAGGATATTAAAACGCACATGACATAGGTATGAGGCAAATTTACAATGAAACACAAACGGACGGTGCCCTTTTTATAAGATGGGAAATCATCAAATTACCCCAGCTGTGGGATTGGCAGACTTGTACTGACTAAAACCCATCCATGTTCCTTCTTTGCCCTTTGTGTTCCAGGGCCGCGGTATCTCTTTCGAACAGTCCCGCAGCCCGGGCAGGCATCGGCCCATGCGGACCCCTACGTGGTTACTGACATCTGTTTGAGGCGCGCGTGGAACACGAACGCGCCGTCGACACGGCTTGTCGTCATAAGACGGCCACGCACATGACATAGGTATGAGGCAAATTTACAATTAACACAAAAAGACGCTGCCCAGACACGCTCACTCGATTCTAAAACCCAGTCTACCTGAATAATATTGACCTTCTGGTTTTATTTAAATAATTGAAAAAAACACGTCAAAGAGAACTTGATTCAAAATATTAAATGATGTCATCGATTTCCTACTTGCTATATTTTTTACTAAGATTTTTTGAAATTATAATGAAGCATCATGTAACACCAAGTTTGTATTTCCAACGGAAGAATAAGAACGGACAGTTGTGATCGATCACAAATAACATATGACTCGGGGTGCAAGCGTGTTTCGCCTTAATTATTAAGGTGAAATTAATTAATTTCTAATTCTTAAAGTAAGAGGACGAAAATTCTGAAAAAAATTGGGATTGTAGAACGTACAAAAACTTCCAACGAAAATTGGTTTGAAAAAGTTTTGACGTTTAGTTTTTGAGATATGGGACTTTTTCATCAAACTGCAACAGTGACTTTGTTTTTCATTAAAATACTATGAAAAACGAATTTAGTTTTACAAATACAAATAATTTATTTACAAGTTATGTTTTAGTAGTTGAAGTGACCTTTTAGACAAAAAATTGCCTGTGTATGGACACGTCGCTCTTCCGAAGCTTAAAGTTACGTGGTGTACCAACAATTTTGTATCTTATTATCTTAAGAAAACACTTCAAAGTAATTTTACAATAAGAAAATGATATGCCAAATTTTGAATGAATTAAAATTTACAAAAGCAAAATATGTAATTTAGTAGCTAATAAAAATTTTATATTATTCATTTACATAGAAAAATAGTAAGTGTGCTCGTGTTTTGTGGAAAATGAGATAAGTGAGTGGGGTATATCTGTGATGTATGTGTGTGAGTGTTTTTGTGAGTGGGTGTTCGTGTGGATAACAGAGTTACGATGCATGCTGCAAGAGGGCCTCGGTTTCCTCATATGTAAGTAGTTCAATCCATTTAGTTTTGCTATTGAATGTAATACAATACAACTAGTTCTGAATGAGCCTTCAAAATATTTTTTATTATATTGTTTGGTGCTACGGAACCCTGTGCGCGTCTGAGTACGACTCGCACTTGGCCGGTTTTTACGTTGTCTAGCAGGCATTTTTTTAGAACAGAAACTCAAACTCACATTTATTTCAAATAGACCATTACATTATCAAAAACAAAAAGACGAAGCTACAGTCTCAGTCACAAGGCATATTAACTGTGAAAGCACTATAGTTGCTCATTCCAAAGCGTAGATCTCTATGGAGAAGAACGGGCAAGATAGCCCATGGGCACCTTTTTTATATCAAAATATTGTTACAAAAACTAGGTGACATCATTTATGTTGAGATTATACATGTATAAAATATGTGAGAACGATGTAGTAAGACGGATAGGTATATAGAATACAATGCGTGCGTGTGTTTGTGTGTGTGCGTGTATATACCTACACGCCTACACGTGTTTTTTTCAAAATCATTCGGAATGCGATAAAAAGTCGTCGGCTTCCACTCTAAACGGATGCAGCTGAACACCAATATTTTATAAGGAGCGACTGCCTATCTGACCTCGTTAACCCAGTTAGTAATGGGAAATACGATACCCCTTAATAAGACTGGCTGTCAGACTTTCGGGCCACTGATTACCTGTAACAACTGTCAACAATCTACAAATGACAGCCAAAACTAACGGCGTAACGTGCTTCACGAGGCACGGAGGACACCCGGTATGTTATGATGGTCACCCATCCAAAGACCGACCTAGGCAAGCGCGGCTTAACCTTGAAGATCAACCTGTGCGGCTGTTATTATTTAGCCACGAGCTCCTCCTCCATACAACACAATATATTTCAATATCACAATATAACATGTCAAAATTATTTAAATAAAATAATAATACAAGCTTACTTACGTCAAACAGAGCGAACAGCGTAACTGTTGTCAAAAACAACATCATCTTGCAAACTACAGAACTAAACTGGCGGTAATCATAACAAAATGAACGCAAAAAATAATTATAGCTGAAGAGGAAAAATTAACATAATTATTAATGTCTTACAGCTAGGGTTACCATCCGTCCGGATTTGTCCGGACATGTCCGAACTTCTAGACTTTTGTCCGGACTTTGTCTGGTTCTTTAATTTGTCCGGATTTTTGGCTTAGATGGAATAAGAGTAATAAAACTTATACAACATTAGTTTTAGTATATGCGAAACCTGAATATAGTTTGTTCAGAATAAGTAACTGAATCGACTCCAATCATTTTTAATCCATGTTATATTTTGTCCCAAAAATATTTAAAAAGTTCAAACATAAAATATTTTCTTCAAAACAAAAATAATTTTACGTAAAATAATCAAACTTGACGCTAGTTTTCGGTACGTTATTTTTTTAAATGTCCGGACTTTTATCGTAACCCTACTTGCAGCAAGGAACTGACTCTTAGATGCCAAAGTTTAGTAGTAATATTATTACCTATTACAAAATAACAAAGTAATAAATTAGAGGGTTCCTCTTTGATTACCCCCCCCCCCCCCCCAGGGATCGGCACCTTTTATAACTTAGTTTTTATGATTTGTTGTTATAGCGGTCATCTATTATAAATAAAATTGAAGTGTCTGTTTGTGATTTCGAATGCATATTAAAGTATATATAATATTAATAAAAAAAAACAATAAAAATTCCTGTCGGTCGGTTTGTTCCGGCTAATCTCCAAAACAGCTGGATGATTTTGATGGGACTTTTACTGGCAGATAGCTGATGTCATAAGGAGTAACTTAGGCTACTTTTACTTAAAAAAGGACTAGGGTTCCGCGCAAAAAAAATAAAACCCATAAAATTGTTTCAAAACAAAATCCAATTCAAATGGGGAAGTAGTATTTTTATATTAATTTCACGCGGACGAAGGTCACGGACAACAGCTAGTAATAGATAAATATAAATGTTGATGGATGCATAAGAAAAGTAGGTGCAAAAAATATGGATGGATTGTAAGAAGAATGATACGAAATTACTCTATTCTTACTCATTATAACATCAGCTATCTGTCAGTAAAAATCCCGTCAAAATCGGTCCAGCCGTTTCAGAAATTAGCCGGAAAACAATCAGACAAAAAAAAATTGTGTTTTTGTTATAAGTACCGTATATGGGGTGTAAGGGACACCGACGCAAAAACGGTTACCACGTAGTCAGTGCATCATTCTGATTTTTCATCAGTTATTAAAAAAAAAAACAGCTTAAATAACCTATGAATAATTTCTATGTGGGGTCTCAGAATGATGTACTGAATACGTGGTAACCGTTTTCGCGTCGGTGTCCCTTCCACCCCGTATACTTTCATATGCATTCAGTAAAAAGGTGTTATTTTGACAACAAACAGACGCTTCATTTTTATTTAATTGACTAGATTTATATACAACCATGCTGCACAATACATGAGATGCACCGGCGATGATCCAATCAAGTAGAACCGGTTCTGATCATGACATGAGGTGAGGATGATATAATGCATATTTTAAAAAAAACGTTTTCCTTCATAAATAACAGTTTTAATTTATGAAGACTTATTATTAAGAAAAACTCGATTATGATAATCACCCGCAAGATAGGTACCTACTTATTAGTACGTGTGATGGAACTTAGGTATGTCTACATCTGTACTAACTTTTTTTTTTATTTTTTTTTTTGTCTTGTATGGCCCACTGCTAAGCAAAGGCCTCCCCCATATCCTTCCAGGTACTCTTCTCCTGCGCCACCTCGAACCAGCCTTCGTGATGCGCGTCTAAATCGTCTCGACACCGTTTTCTGGGCCGGCCTCGGCGGCGCTGTCCATCCTCAGACATCCATTGTGTTGAGACCTTTGTATTTCTACTAATATTATAAAGAGTACAGATACAGTAGATACAGTAGATACTTTGTTTGTATGTAGGGAGTAATCTTCGAAACTGTTGATCCGATTCCGAAAGTGCTTTTACTAACATGAAGCTACATTATTCCCGAGTATCATAGGCTACATTTTAAACGTCCCCGTGTGTAAATTTCCGTACATAACGGGAGTGAAGCAGCGAGCAAAAGCTAGGATGTACTTAAGGCATAAGTTACACGTTCGTGCTGCTAAAAACTTTTCTACCTACGCGAAGATTGCTACCAGACTAGTGCTTTTAAAGTCTCCGCAGACTGCAGACTTTCTATCGGCCGATAGTTGAATCGGGCTCATATTATATGAACATGTATAGGTACTGGTTCGCATAATACAACGTTTCGGTATTAATTCCGGCAAACTTTTCTAGCGCAGTCGTCCTACTGTTGGTCTGGTTTGCAAAGTCGTCGCCAACATGACCTTTTAGTTGGATTAGCGAGCGCTTTATTTCCAAATCGAGCAAAAAAAGTGTGTGCGCTAGCAACCCAACCCGACTTAACTATCGGCCGTTATAAAGTCAGCAGTCTGCGCCCTGCAAGGGCTCTTATACTAAAACTGTAAAATTATGATCACATTTTTACTATTACCAGGTTAGGCATTTTATTTATTTTTTAAATAACATACTGTACCTTAGCTTATTCAGTGCCTATCTACAAGGTTCTTATATTGACCTCAGTTAAATAAAAAATCTTTTAAAAATAGCAGACATTTCTTGAGATTTGTGCGGTCGCAAATCAAACGCGATTTTTCTTGACGTCGCTACTTTTGACAATACAAAATATTCTTATAAACATATGCATGTACAGCTGTAGAATGCTTCATTCTACAGCTGTACATGCATATTCCTTGATTAACCTCTCCAGGTTAAGCAAGTTTCAAATATATAGGTAGGTACCCTTTCTCCAACGTTGTTAAAATGCATTTGTGTTATTTGCATAGTTTGGGATGGGAGGTGTAAAGGCAAATAAAATAGTTTGTAAAATTTTCTTAAGTATTTTATTCAGGAATACGCACCTCAATTGCGTAACACACTTTCTATAATCTATACCTAACAATCCGAAGGAATTTGAAGTATATTCAAAATACATTGCTTCATTTATTTGAAAAGTGCGTCTCTTCGACAAAGTATAAGAAGCAATGAATTTTGTTACAATATCAAAATGTATCTGCTGTTAATTTACAAAAATAAACTTATTATTATTATCGTTTTCTGCTGCCGACTCTACAATGGCCTTTGAAAGACTATTCAAATAAATGAGTTGTCAAATCTGACATTGACAAGAATTGATGGTTGACAGTTGTTATTTTCTTCAACCAATAACAACTGAAGATTTATGACATTAATATTACATTGTTTTAACAGATTTTTTAATAAACAATCATCAGTTATGAGGTTTCTGCTACCAGCTTTCAGAATAATGTCAAATGACAACACATTTATTTGGTGTGATGACCTGATGATGTATAACACCATTAAGGTTGTACGTCTAAAAGTTGTCAACGTCGCAACACAAAGCAATATTTCATAATTTGACTATCCGGCTCGAAGGACCGATATGGTGACGACCTAAGATTGATTGTGAGTTTAAGGTGTATTTTTGAGATTTTTGAATAAAATGAGACGACTGTTTCGTAGATCTGTATTGAGGCAACTGAAGAACGAAACACGACCGAACAATTATGTTGATCAAATAATCATAGTATCGAAATATTTGAAAGTTATTTGCGACGTTGCCAACTTTCAGTCTTTAGTACAAGTGGTAAAGACAACATTAACTAAAAGGAAACATGAGGGTAGTTAGGGTAGTCCTTCATGTCTGAAATGTCAATGACCCTTTCGTTTTTATTGAACCTGCTGATAGTTGCGACTTCATCTGCTGTCAGTTGGAAGTCGAATACGTTGATGTTTTCGGCTAAACGCTTCGGGTTTGTCGACTTCGGGATCGGGATAAGGCCACGTTCGACCTGGGGACAAAATAATAGTTTTAATTACATACATACGTAATAAACTCACGCCGTTTTCCCTTGGGGGTATGCAGAAATCGCAGAACGCCACCTGCTACGATCCTTACATACTCATTTCGCCTCCTCGGCGTTTATACATCTGGTCATAGACACACGCAGTTTTAATTACATAACACCACATCTGTAATCTTCGAAGTGTAAGGCAGCGGTGTACCTAATTAGTACCTATTAAGTCAGACGTAATAGGGGGCAAGCCTATTGCCATCAACCGGGCATAAATCCAGAATCCGTGGCTGCTACTGAGAAATTCCTGATGGAAAAACTCAATAACACTTTGCCCGACCTGGGAATCGAACCACCAGATCAACGAAGCAGTTTAAGAGTTTTGTTGAGGCCGTTTTAATTAAGATGTGTTATAAACATCAGTAACTCGCACTGCGCCTGCGTGGTGACTTGTCTTCTCACAGAGCCTGCCTATGTCTATCAGAGCAGTCACTTTAGGGGTGTAACTTTTTTTCAAAAAGGATATTTTGGAACTCAACCCCTGAGCGTGTCTAATAGTATGCTTGGATGGGGAAATAAATTGCTCAAACAATTGCTGTATAAGCCAATCTTAACGAAGGTTTAGAATTGAATTGAATATGCTTTATTTGTATACCATACAAATAACATTCTTAAAAGAAACATTTCACATAGGGTCACACAATGGGCGGTCTTATCGCTAAAAGCATTATAATAATTGTGTTGATCTGTGTGAAAGATTTAAATGCCAATAATATACCACTTTAGACCGACCGCTTTGATGAGTCCTCGAGACGGTATCAATTTAAATGGAATATTCTGAAGGTTGATCACGTATTTGTTCAATTAGCATCGTAATACCTACGTGGATTATGGTTATTTTAAAGCAATAACCTGTGGGATATTGTTATGATTATTGGGTCAAGGCGGTGGACTCATTAAAGCGTTTGGTCTATAGGAAAAAAATAGTTTGAAAATAAATAAGTACGTTTTTGACATTTTAATGACGTACACTTGCGTTTGTTTTGATTTTATTTTGAATACTAGTTTTTGTATGACCTCGAATATTTTTCCATATTTTGACTTAGAGCTTAAAATGCAATTAGTCTTTTTTATGTCATTATAAATTAATAAGGAAAAACAAACTGTGTAAGATTTATTTATCAACTTCGTGACTAAACGACTGACTCATATATACACATGACATAGCATCACGCCCGTGATCGCCCAAGGGTAAAAATAACTATTCCTCCATATTTGGGAGTCCGCCATATTGGATGCAGAATGACGTCACTTAGCTAACCATGCATTGTCTTTGAAACTAAACGTGTATGCAAAATTTCAGCTCAATCAGTTTGAAACTAAACAAACAAAGAAACGTTGCCCAGTTCTTAAAAATAAACCCAAAGAAAAACGCGGCACCGCACAGGAGCGCCAGTTTATGCCAAGCCTGCAGTGTGTAGTAGCATCCAGTGCCGCCACATCGGCGAGTCCGAGCAGCCCACGAAAACGCTCAGAAGTCTAATAAAAATAGATATAAATCACGCTAATACTCACCAAATATCTAAGTACGATCTGTCCAGGAGTCTTCCCGTACTTCGCAGCCATGGCACCCAGGATGGGGTCATCGTACCGCGGAGGGGGGGCATCTGCTCTGTCGCGGGATACCAGGAACCCGAAGGGGCTGTATGACATTACTGCTATGCCTAGGGATAGGCAGTGGTAGACTAGGGGTTCTTGGGTGAGCGTTGGGTTTACCTGGGTGGAAAAAACTTGATTAAATGGAGTGCAAAATAAAGATTTTGTAACATTATTTTAAAGGAACTTGTAATTCGAAAAAATATTATTTATGGTGACTGGTAATTAGTGACCGATACTTAAACACGTGACTTTACTCATGATAACAAACCACTTTCCCAAAGAAACATTTATACACACAATTTTATCACAATAACCCAAGATTCGTATGAAATTCCGACCGACCTATCAGCTGTTAGACGAAAAAAAAAATGTTTGTTTGGGAAAGTTGTTCGTTACTATGAGCACAATCACGTGTTTAAGTATCGGTCACTAATTACCAGTCATCCTATATATTCAATGTTGCAATGACTGATCAAAAACGGTGGAATGCTGAATTTCAATTCTGTCAAATAATGTCGTATCAATGTAGATGCTTATTAAACTAGACAGGGTTAATTTTCAATGTATAAAAGTAACACAGCCAATTGACTTTTGTTGCTGATAGTACTAATATCTTTAAAATTTGGGTCTTTGGGTATCAAGATACAGTTAAGCGATTCAAAAGCGATTTTCTCTTGAAACAACGATTGTGACTTTGAGAAAGAACCTGATGTGTGATGTCTGATGAGATGACAAGAAGAATGGAAAAAGAAGATATGCTGCGCCGACCCCAAATATAAGGGCAGGAGAGTATGATGATGATAATAGGACCTATTTCATAGTAGTATGGTTTTGAAAAGACTACGTTCGTAACACCATACTATTTGTATCAATGCTTTGAACACATTATATCGAAGTTGCAGATAAGCTCCCAGCCAGACACCTACCGCCATGGCCCACCAGGAAGACCCTAAACTGATTGCGAAGCCATGAGGACCGCTGCAGATACAACTTGGTCCGGTGGGGGTATTCAGATGAAGCAGGGTGTGACTGCGGTGTCTGTGTGAGGTGTTTTATGTGTAATTCCAGATACATTTTGAAGGACATGTCCGAAGCCAACACCAACGCCAACAAACAAACACAACTAATCTGTATATTCATGCCAAATTACAGCTTTCTAGTGATAAGAGTCTTTGAGCTAAGCTGCGGACATAAAGACGGACATGGCGAAACTATATAGGTTCCTTTCCTTGTTGACTCTGGAACCCTAAAAAGAGAATCTTCGACATGACGAAGAAGAAGAATTTTTTGGAAGAAAATCGCTTTTGTATCTTGTGTAGGTTATTTTAAGGTATTTATTTCTGTGACTTTGCCCGCCACGCATGTAAATGCAAAGCATAGGGGTATTATCCAATGAAAGCAGTCATCCATACACCAGTTAGTACACATTAAACGGACGAGCTCCTTCCCAAGGTATCCCTACCTCAAACTCATTGACAGCTGGCCTGATTGGACTGTGGGCCACAATCCTATCGATCTGAGAGGCGTTAAAGTTGGACACTCCTATGGACCTGGCCAGGCCCAGGTGCTTTGCTTCCTGCATGCCATACCAGGTTTCTATGTAGTCGATGTCGTCTGGAGATCCGTCGCTCTGTAATTGAAATTCAAATTTTAGATAAAGTTGTTTAACTGTGATAGTTCTGTTAATAACTAAATTAATAGACGTGGGGCTTTTAACACTCGCTAAGATCTGTGTGTATTAAGCCAGCTCCGCTGAGCCATGAGTTTGTGTTTTACCAACACAACATAAATTGTTTGCTAACAGAAAGGGGGCGTGACCTAACATATAGGTAATGTTTGCCACGACGAACGGATGACGGACGACGGACGGACGACCGGACGGACGGACGGATGACGGACGGATACACGGACGAACGGACAGACGGATGTTTTGTTTGAAACTGGGAGCAGCAGACCTGGCGTTAAGCTGAACGTCCACTGGTCCTCAGGATGTGCACATAGAGGCTTATCACCCTTTCTGCGGTGCTCATTTGCTCCAAACACACATCTGAACCATCTCGCCTAAATTTTTTTACAAAAACAAGCTCAGGGGGTCTAAAATGGCCGCTTTTGCAGAATCAAAATAGGATAATAAGCTTCTTCTTAGCGTGTCGATGGCAATCTAAATTGAGTCAGCCCGGAACTGAGCTACTAGTTTGGCGCTTTCGGTAGCATCCATCAGTTCAGCTCAGGATTACAATATGTATTTCATTACAATTATTCTTAAAATGTTCACAAAGTGACAATTCATCATATTAACTGCGTCTTAAATTATGAGTTTTAAAAATTTTAACGTGATTTATATTGTTTTTTTATTATAATTCTGCTCAAGCGGTCATTTTAGTACTCAATTAACTTAACAGTGAGCTGCTGTGGACCGTTGCCACTATCATTAAATATAAAATTGGGCCTATCATACGACGACTTTTGTTTCGCGTTCCGTAATTTTAGATGGATTTAATTATTTATTTTACATTTTCTTTGTGTCAGAGTTGTGACTCCTTGAAAATTACCATCCAATTATGAGATTGGATAATTCATACGATATGACACAACAATAAATGATTATAATTTTAATTAAAAGTTATTCCGTATCTGATTTATGTCGTAGCTATGTCCCGATTATGGTCAAGGAATGTTTTAATAACGAGATTCAATTGAATTTGTGGTAGATAAAAAAATTCCTCATTGTTAACAATGTACGATTTCTAGTCACAATGTAAAAACTATTTTTCTTACGTCTACCATACACTGGTAAGGCCAAATAAGATTATATATTTTTATACAACATCATCATCTGCCTAGCATTTTACATACGATACCCTTTGTTAAGACTGGTTGTCACTTTCAGGCCACTGATTACCTGTAACGATTGTCAAAGATCTAAAAAATGACAGCCGGGACCAACGGCTTAAGGGCATTACATGGCTCAAATCCCAAAAACAGCGTATGTTCAAAGAAATTTGTTGATGAATCCCTTCGTGCGTTTTCCGTGTAAAAAAGTATGTTATAGTTAAGTTCATCACAAATAAATTGTATTGTTTAAAAATTTAATGAACCTTCTCAATTTTTTTTGGTTAATCGTAGAAAATAGGTCCTTTTTCAACTTTAATTGTAAATTATCTCTGTAACGGCTGAATAGATCGGCATGAATTTTGTAACAACAAATACGTAATGATATACTTAACAATCTGCATTGTTTTTTTTCTGTTATTTCTTTTAATATTTTTAAATCTATACATATAATAAAATCGTAGACTTTCCGTGTCTACATTACAGATTTTTGCAAAAAAGTCACTGGAAGGTGCGAGAAATAAGTAATAGAAAGTAAAAATATCTTTTTTTAAATTTTTGTCTGTTTGTCGGTTTGTCGGTTTGTCGGTTTGTCTGTTCGTTTGTGCGCGCATCACGTAAAAACCCCTCATTGTATTCAAAATCTAAATATTACAAAATAAGAAGCATTGTTGTGGGTATTATTTAGCGTTTATTTCATCAAAATCGACCAACAGACGCAAAAGATATTAACTTTTAAAATTTTGTTAGTAACCTCATACGCGATTTCTATGATAAAAATAATTTACGTAAATAGGTTTTAGTCGTAGTGTAGTCACTCGGAATGGCTGAAAACTAATTTTGTTTTATTTTTCCTTTTGTCGTTACTCTTTGCACGGAAGTAATAAGTACTACGTACGCACGCGACGGCCAGTCAAGCTTTACAAAACCAGTTTATGCGGATCTCTCATTGTATAGGAAATCTATACAAAGCGAGGACAATTTATACTGGAAGTTTACAGCTTCATGTGCCGCCGTGTGTACAACTGCAATTCTTGCTTGCATTAAAAAATTACCACCAAAAGAGAGGTTAACGCTAATTTAGTCTCTTTCTAATAAGGTGACCATTTATTTTATGTAAAAAGTAGGACATGATGGAAAGGCTGAGAATATAACATTATTAAATTAAATTAAAAAAATATTTTCAATTTTCTTTTCAGAGGCAATTAAATAATAAAAAAAAAATAGTAATACGAGAAAGCTATTATTATATATTAGGCGTCGGTCGATAGGTATTAAAAAATTAATCATAATCATAAATCTTTATTTAATTCAACATCAGAAGTAACAGGCACTGGTATATGCACAATCTTAAATAGAGAAAGGTGTCTGAAGTAGGAAGGTCCTGAGGTACAGATCACCTCCCCGGCCATATACCATATACCATTTTATTTACAGCAATTTACAGCAACTGAACCTGAAGTTTATTTAATAAAATTACTATTATTTGCATTTTACTATATTTAATGGTGACCAGTGAAATGATGTATTAAATAAGATTAGTTCTTAGATAATAGGTAGATAAACAATATCCCACAAAATAAAAACTTTGTGGGGACAATACCAAAATAAGACAATGACGTTGTCAAATTCAACCAAACCACCTTTTTCCAATGTTGCCCGCACACAAACTCAATAAAATACTTTCGTTTGAATATTAAAACTGGACTTTCAGGATTTCGTATTTTTATATGTGCCTACCGAAATGACTTCGAATACTAATAATTTAGTAGATTAATGATCATGTCCACATTGTGCGAGTGGGAAAAGGCTAAAATCCGGCAGAGACAAGCCTCAGAACGGCTATTTAAAACTTACGTTAACGGAGTAAAATACTTTATGAACAAACTAACATTGCGAATGGGTTGCCTGATAAAGTTAAGTCAAGGCTACCCTTTATCAAAACTAACGGAACTAATCTTTTTTTCAAACCAAACGAAATCAAAATGGAATTAGAGTAAATATCTACAAAGCAATCAAGCCAAGAATCTGTTAGGTTGGCATCTTTTTGTCCCTACTACAGAGTTGTAAGGTATAAATAGATAAATTGATACTATATGTCCACTCATCTATTTTCTTATTAAAATATGTATTTAAAAGAACAGATAGGTAGGTAATTTTATTACAAACACGATGGCATAACGTTCGGTTGTCTAAGTAAAATCGGTCAAGCCCCACGGTTGTCGCAATTTTAAATAGTCTTCACTTAATGATATCAGGCAACCCATTTATTATGCTTTTTTTCATGTATATTAAACATATTTTTGACTCAGTAAACATAGGATTTGTTTTGATACTAGACAGGCTTATTTATAATGGTAGGTACCCCAGAGTGAAGAGGAGTTATATCCGTTAAATTTGTAAGGATGTTAACCGTTGGAGCCTAGGATCATGGGTTGCATCTATATTTTGCTTTCGTTCACAAGCTTTGACAATGACAAAATAATGTGCGCTCACGTGAGCGAAGCCGCGGGCACAGCTAGTAATAAATAAAAACCCGAAATTTTGCGAATATGCGGGGCAAGTCAACAAAAACCAGTACAGGGATCAAATCATCAAGGTCATCGAGCAATGTAATGCTCTTAACGTGTTTTCTGAGGCACGGAGGAAACTCGCTATTCAACATTATTTTTAATATATGCGAAACCTGAATATAGTTTGTTCAGAATAAGTAACTGAATCGATTCCATTAATTTTTTAAACCATGTTATATTTTTTCCCAAAAATATTTATAAAAGTTGGATACCGAGCGACTTTGAGTACCTATCGCAATAATTTAGGTGCTGCTAAATTATTATTATCAATGAGCTCATGACAAAGCTGGAGGCGCGCTCTGCGTGGTGACCGCGTTTTTGTGCGGACAACTAGGTAACAAAACAAGCTTATAACTTTGTGATTTTTCATGATACAGTTTTGAAATTTTGTACATAGATTCTTTACAAAAAATTCTAGACACGTGTATCAGGTTTCGCATATACTAAAACTAATGTTGTATAATGGGTGGTCACCCATTCACGTGCCAACCTACAACCGGGTGGTCTGAAGATCGCCCCAAGCGACTGTTTTTTTGAGCAACTAACTCCTCTTTTAATACAACCAGGGGGGTTATTATGACGTCATAAAGCAGGAGTAATTCCAGTGTGGGAAAGAGGTGGCGCTAAACGACCTGCATAGCTCTGTCTCTTTCCCACAATGGAATAACTCCTGCTTTATGACGTCATAATAACCCCACTAGAATATAGACCACCTGAACTCTCAATATGTCTGTAACCAGACGGTTCCCAACAGCTCAATTTCGTAAACCCAGTTTTCTATCGCATTTCGAAGGATTTTGAAGAAATTCCTCATACATATATTACATCATTTTGTTTGATTTTGATTGATTTTGATTTTGCAAGTGTGTCACGAAACTAACCCGAAGATGTGGTCCAGCACAAAAACATACCACAATGACGGGAAGAACAAGCGCCTATCGACTTAATCGTCTGCTTAATGTTTAAGAATCCCCAAGAATTAAAGAAGAATTTTGCAAATAGATCCATTTTAAGATGTTTCGTACCTGACTACTCTCTCTTTTAAGGCCCAGACATAATCTTGGTCAACTCACATTAAGGCCATATGCAGTGTCTGAGATGGTCTTTTGAGGGCGGGCATTTTTGGGGGACTGTCTTATGTAACTTTGACGTTCGAAAAGTGCTGATTTTCAGCCTAGTTTGAATAAATGACTTTTGATTTTGATTTTGAGGAAAGAACCACACAGATTTCAGTGGACCTGTCCACCCAGTGCAAGCATTTGTCAGTTATCGTTTAGCTCGACTCATAACTCAAGGAACTCAACGACAGTAGAATAGTCTGTCCTTACCTTGGTAGCAAAAGGGAAGTGAATGAGGAACAGGTCGACGTAATCGAGTCCCAGCCTAGTGAGGGACTCCTTGAGAGCAGGCACCACCTGGTCCTGAGCGTGTCTGTCGTTCCACAGCTGAAAGCAAGAGATAGAAGATTCGTTTATACAAGGTCGAGTTAAATTAGCTAGCGATACTTTATAGACGGGGTGAGTATCGATTTCTTATAACGATGTAACAAAAAATATAAGATTTTGTCATCCTTTTACTTACTATGTTGGGGTCGGCTTCCAGTCTAACCGGATGCAGCTGAATACTAATATTTCTCATGGAGTGACTGCCTATCTGACCTCCACAACCATGTATGTAATGGGTAATAATGATACCTCTTGGTAAGACTGGGTGACAGACTTTTGGGCCACTGACTACCTGTAACGACGGTCAAAGATCTGGAAATGACAGCCGGGACCAACGGCTTATCGTGCTTTCCTAGGCACAGAAGAATCTTGCTATGTAATTAGTGGTCACCCATCCACGGACCAACCTAGGCAAGTGCAGCATAATAATATTTAGCCACGAGCTCTTCAAAAAATTTGTAGATGCAAAAATTCTCATTTCATTTTCACTTTAATTTACGTTCGGGGCCGACTCGATGAACTAGTAGTCGCAAGCGCTACTGCTGACCATGTAGTTCTGGATTCAGTTCAAAGGTCAGAGAAAGTTTACGTTACTTATAGGGTTTTTCCATCAGCAATTTCTCAGCAGCAGTCCAGACTGCGAAATTGCTGGTTTGGATTTCTGATCTAATTTGGCTCGCTCCCATTATACGACTCATAAAAATAACTGGCAAAATGTGAGTATTCTCACAAGTACACTTCTGCCTTACTCTTTCGGAAATTACAAGGTGGAAAGGACACCGAAGCTAAAACGGTTACCACGTATTCAGTACATCATTCTGAACCCACCCCCACATGGAAATTTTTCGTCGGATAATAAGAAAAAACAGCTGTTTTCTACAAAACTGCAATACCTACACGGTAAAAATGTATGGGTGATGTACTGAATACGTGGCAACCGTTTTAGCATCGGTATCCCTTCCACCCTGTATAGACGTGTTTTGCTTTATTTAATTACGAATTGGGAATTATTATGTCATATTTCAGTTAAATATTGCACAGAAACCTCGATGTTTTGATAACATATCGCAACGTTAGTAGCTCCTGATACGCAGCTCGTTAGTTCTTACATATTTATAACTCAACATAAACATATACCAACCTTTGTAGTAACAAACACCTGTTCCCTGGTCACTATTCCCTTTTCAATAGCTTCTCTTATGCCCTGGCCGACCTGCTCCTCATCGCCGTAGATCGCTGCCGTGTCGATGTGCCTGTACCCCGCCTCAAGAGCCCAGAAAACTGCGTTGCGGACGACGTCTAGCGACTCTGACTGAAAATCAAGGAGATAATTTAACTTTAACTATTCATAATAGAAGACCATGATCGACATTCACCAATAAATCTGAACGCGGCTTAGATGTGCTGAAATCGTTCACTATTATTAGTGATGTAGCCAAAAATACAAAATATGAGACCTAAAAAATTACGCAGCCGATACACATAATCCGGAATTTAACACCGTCGGGCACTCAGCCTGAAGTCATATTTTATTAATGTCCTGTTTGAACACATCCAAACGATTTCTCGTTAAATTTTTCAGCAACAAATTCTGTTACGTGATATTTTATTGGAACATAGTACATACATACAGGGTGACTGGTAATTAGTGACCAATACTCAAACACGTGATTATTATCTTATTATATAATTTTGTTTATTTTTTTTCGTATAATTAATATTTGATTAAGCTCATGTTTTTTTGTTAAATACAACATTTTCTGTCGGTTAATTTTGTATTAATTATTCGGTAGGTAATTCATTTCAAAAAAGTTTTTTTTTATTTCGGAAGCTTTATTATTTCCCATTAAATAACAATTAATATTTGTATACCGACAAGTGAAGAGGCACCACGAATACAAGACGTGATTTAGAATTAGTCCCAGTCAAGCCATTGTTCACATTTTGATAATTGCTTACTTTTTTTGTTTGTTTCGTGCCTAACTTGCTGTCAGAGTTTTTATGCCGCCCATTGGCCTCTGACTTGGCTTAACATGCCATCGAGAAATATCTCTCAGGTACACTGGTTTGGTTTCCTCACGATGTTTTCCTTCACCAAAGCAAGTGATAACTATACGATACGCACATGAATCCGAAAAATCAGAGATGCGTGGCTTGGGTTCGAAATTGAGACCTATGACTTGGGAGTGCGACGGTCATACCACTAGGCTATCAGTGCTAAATGCTTGCTGGCTGCATGGTTATTGCTACACAGTATGCACTTGTAGCGGCACTACAAAAAGTACCACAGCGCCATCTATGACACAGAGGATGAACTAAACATTGAAATACATCTAAATCCTACATCGCGCAAGTTATCCGCGATTTAAGACGATATAGAAGAACCCGACAACAACTGTGGGGCAGTAGCCCACCAGACATAACCCCCGTCTGGTCGGAGGATCCTCCCTTTTCTACTGGGGGTGAAGAACTTTACACCCTGTTCTTCATACCCCCAAACACTTACACAGACTCCGTAACTAGCTATGACCCCATAGCCCACAAGAATGTGCTAATTGGAACACCATCTGAAATCTAGGGTCAAAAGTCACACAATCAAATTGAGGTTCAACCACAGTAATTGGAGCTTATATCTTTAATGCTGTGTTGTGCCACAAATTGCAGAAAATTTCAACAAACGAGATTCCGACTGCATCATATCGTAGAACTTAATGGCACAACGAATTAGGAATGTCTTGTGGTCAAGATAGGAATTCTGCATTGATTTAAACTTTAAGCACAAAAGATCCTTTTTTTCTGATTTCACTCAACGTTGTTTAGAGAGAAAATGTCAAATATCTTCAGGATCGTCCTGGAAATACTTTTTGATTTAGATTGTTTTTTTAATATTAAATGGGCCTACTCTTCACCTCAGTCTTGTCCTGAGGACGGAGATGAGGTCGACGATGGAACGAGCTAACCCAAAATAAGCCTATTAACTCGCGACTTAAATAGATTGGGGTCATATGAACTTGGAAACACCGACGTCCTTCTGTTAATACCTTCACCTGCCTTGTCTTTTTGACCGACTTCTAAAACAGGAGGTGGTTATGTATTCCATAGCCACTTTTTTTTTTCATGTGTGTTCACCGATTTCTCCATGATTACTGGTTCGATTTAAGTGATTCTTATTTCATTTGATAGAGGAAGCTCGCGCGGTTTACCCAATTTTATCAATATCCAATCTCGTATAATATGTAATTTTTCGTTTTCGGCATTGTGGATGACGTGCTAATATTTTTTAGTTACAAATGTAAAATTGATACTTGACAAGGATAAAAATAACCGACTTCCAAAAAAATACTAAAAAGTGGAAAATAACTTTACTTTCGGAAGTGGGTGACTTTTGTTTGTTTCATTGACTTTTTTGCCACCGACTTATGTTGGGTTAGGCTTTTTTTTTGAGGGGAAATCATCAAATGACCCCCCCCCCCCCCCCGCTCTGGGCGGAGTGGAAGGGAGTGTTAGACTTCTACTGACTAAAACCCATCCATGTTCCTTCTTTGCCCTTTGTGCTCCAGGGCCGCGGTATCTCTTTCGAGCAGTCCCGCAGCCTCGGCAGGCATCGGCCCTTGCGTACCCCTCCCTGGTTGCTGACAACTCTTTGAGGCGCGCGTGGAACACGAACGCGCCGTCATGTTGGGGTCGGCTTCCAGTAATAGTGTGCGGCTGACTACCAATCTTTCGAATCATGTCTAGGCAGAAACCGAATTTTAAAGACCAAAATTCTAATTGAAGTGTTAGTAACACATACCTCTTTAGCTGTACCTCTGCCAGTCCCCAAGGCGAGCATAGGTATTTTGTTCCCATCGTTCAGTTCTATGCATGGCGCCTGCGCAGCTAATGCTACCTGTAAATTGAAATAAAAGTAAGTACTTAAGTAACCGAACAATACTTTTATGAGATGTCTGTTGAAGGCGACCATTGGAGCAGACAAGTTTTTGGGCAAATACCGCGAATCAAGCAAGCTTTACTAGATGGACGTTTAGTTTTTTTTTTATTTCGTGTAACTTGTTAAGTATGTGGAATAGAGATTTAACATTTTGGTATATCTTTTTTGACTCTTTGATCTAGTATCATGTAAAGGGAATACACAATTCAATCAATTTTTCTCGATACAAAAAAATTACAAAGTTATATCTTTTTTTTTTACATTTTTCGACATCACGGCGTAACGCTTCAGAGTTATTCAATGGAATTTACTTTAAAACATAGAGAAGTATCATATCAAAGTTTACTCAAAGTAGTTTTCAATTTAATTAATTTGTTATGTTAAAAAAGGAATAAATTCGTTTTGGCACATGCGTAGTTTTATTCCGAGCGCACGCACATTATAGCCATCTCTTCTTTTGCGTTTCAAAAGTAATTGCATCACTTTCGCTCGCTTAGTAGATCAGTCGTGCTCGAGCTACGATTTATTTTCGAGGTAGCGCATTAATAAAGTTGAAATCCAAAACTACGACAAAGACGACAACTAAAAATGTATAAACAAGACATTGATGTATTTTTTTTTTCAGTTTTCGTATAACTGGAGTCACACGTCATTACAAAATAAGTGTATCATGCATTACAGAAAAGTGAACTCCAAAACAAACATACACAAATGTAGGTTTGTCTTTGAATGTACAAAGACTGCTAAAATCATAACCCTTCCTTTTAACTATGCCGTAGTCGGGTTAGTGGTAACAAAGCAGCAGCACAAGCTTGGACCAACGACCTTAAAACGCGGCCTGAACACTGGACTGACTGGATGCTGTACTGGAAAACCGGGTGTTGAAAAAAACTTGAAATAAAATAGGCCTATACATGGAGAAGGTAATTGAAAACCTCTTAATGGGTCATTGTCCTCATCATTATAAACAACTTTTACTGCATAACCAAACATGAAATCGCGAAAAAAAATATCTGTTCCATACATTTTGTCGAGCTACGTATGTACACTTCTAGATAGACTACTAAGGCTGGTATTCTTAATCGCTAGCTAGATACTCGATATGCCATAACTCCGCCTTATTAGAAACATTGATAGCTTAAGTTTGTTATAAATTAACAAAAACACCGACTACTCGAGAGTTTTCTTAGGGTATCATCTATCAAAGGAGATGTTTGATTTTAGGCTACCACTATGTACACTACATAGATAAATAGGAAAAAAATAGCGGAATAAAAATACTAACAAATTAATTTGAAGAAGGGTACAGGCGTTCAAAAATGATCATTTCAAAAGTTTTTTAATAAGATAACCTTATTTTTAGGGCAGCCATGACAGTTGTGTTTGACATGACGTTTGACGACTTTGACAGTTTTAAGATGTGACGACTTTGAGTCTTTGCAATTGACTCCAAACGGGTATTTGGATACTTTATTAATACAACCCTCTAAGTTTATTTAACCCCATTCAATAAGTATTTCATGAAAAAGTCATTCAATGGGGTTAAATGAACTTAGAGGGTTGTATTGGTGATTTTAATGGTTATAATTCTGTAACTACATACGTGTTACTTGCGCGACTCATTTTTCATCAACATACAACCTGACACTGACCTGCAAATTGCTAAAATCGTAAGAAATATTGAATTTCGCGGGCTACCCTGGCGCGTTCACCTTAATGTGTAGTAAGTATATTTGTAACACTATTATTCTTCTGTCATAAGTGTTACAAAAATCATGCATTATTAAGTTCATCATTATCAAACTACATTAATTAATGAATTATGCAGTTTACGTATTCTCAACACTGTCTATTTGCATGTCAGACTGTTTGCGATATACACGGCCATAAACAGGATGTAACAGAAAGGGTATAGTCATATGAAAGGATATGCTGCAGGAATTGACGATTTGACGAAATTTCAATACCTACTCGACCCAAATGTATGGGACAGCTGATAATTTTTTGGCATTTACAATATTGGACCCAAGGAGAAAGTTGTTCAGTTTGATGGTCTGCAGCATATCCTTTCATATGGCTATACCCTTTCTGTTCATAATCAGCCTATAATGTTCCCACTGCTGGGACACAGGCCTCCTCTCTATGAGAGGGAATGGGCTATAATCCACCACGCGGGCCCAGTGCGGGTTGGTAGATGTCACATGTCTTCGAATTTTTGGTTCTAGGACATGCCGGTTTCCTCACGATGTTTTCCTTCACCGTTTTGAGAGCATTGGTGATGAAATAAATTACACAAAGTAATGCGCCTGCCGGGGTTCGAACCCACGACTTACTGCTCGTAAGTTGGGACCGCCACCACTGGGCCACCGCTGCTCTCACCCTTTCTGTTACAGCCTCTATAATATGAATCAATGTCACCACTTTTATACGAGATCTAAAACATTGCGATAGAGTAGGTACTTGTTCTAGAAAGATCCTCTAGTATTACCTATTATGTTGATTATACAACATTATTTTTAGTATATGCGAAACCTGAATATAGTTTGTTCAGAATAAGTAACTGAATCGATTCCAATCATTTTTAAACCATGTTATATTTTTTCCCAAAAATATTTAAAAAACTTAAAAGTTGGACACCGAGCGACTTTAAGTACCTATCGCAAAAATTTAGGTACCTACTGCCAAATTATTATTTTCAATGAGCTCAAGACGACGCTGGAGGCGCGCGCTGCGTGGTGACCACGATTTTGTGCGGACAACTAGGTAACAGAACAAGCTTATAACTTTGTGATTTTACATGATAAAGTTTTGAAATTTTGTACGTAGATTCTTTACATAAAAATACTAGACACGTGTATCAGGTTTCGCATATACTAAAACTAATGTTGTATAACTATGTCACATACGTCCTTCTTATAATTAATTAAGCATTTGTCAAACGTCTCCAGCTGTATTGTTTAACCTTACCATTTGCTTATCTGGTGAAGTCATCGTTGACGTCAGTGATTCTGTTCTACTTTCTATTTTTTATAAGTCTTCGTGACTAAGGGCTTAAAATCAGAAGCACGAGGATGTTAGTTCGGAAGAAACGAGTTTTTTTATAAACCTAGCTATAAACCTACCATATACTAGCTGTGCCCCGCGGCTTTCGTTCGCGTGAAATTATTATTAAAAAATTTCTTCCCTATTTGAATCGGATTTTCTCAATTATTTCAAGGGTTATATTTTTTTTTTTGCCCGGAACCCTCTTCTCTCTCTCCTATTCTTTTTCTAAAATAAAAGGAGGTTAAGTTACTCCCAATTTATTTATTCAATCATTAATTTCGAGCAACAAGACTCATAGTGTTAATGACAAAAACAAAAACAGAAACAGATTGTGACATCATTGCTACAAGGTGACAGGCCCAGCTGAAATCGTGCAGCAGTGGTTCACAAACTCACAATCAAGCCTACTTGCTATCATAGATAGAATGCTCTTGGCGCTGCCCCTCATTCTACGCACCCTATAACTACTAGCTATCTGCCAGTAAAAGTCCCCTCAAAATCGGTCCAGCCGTTTCGGAGATAAGCCAGAACAAACAGACAGACGACAGACACGAACTAAAAAAACAATATAATATACTTTCATATGCATTCAGTTAAAAGCTTTTATTTTGAACTTACAGACACTTCAATTTAAAATATTTCATTTGTGTATGGGTGATATAGATAGTAATCATCACCCATAATTATACACGTCAATGAAATGTAAACATTTAGCAAAATTCAAAAGCGATTTTCTCCTACTGTATTGAGAAACATGTTACGTTTCACAAACATAAACACATTCGCACTTTTTTTTAATTTACTTTTTTACATTTTATTTTTCGTTTTAGTTTTGTTTTTTTTTTGTTTTTTCTTTCTTTCTTTTTCTTTATTTCTTTTATCATTTATTATCTTTTCTATTTTGGAAGCCATATTATTACGAAATAGGTCTTAGCTCAAAGTAGAAACCTTTATATTACGAGAAAATCGCTTTTGAATATTTCTAAGTGAATACATTTCATTGCTCGTGTCTCTGCCTAACATTACGGTGATTACAGGCGTGAGTGTGTCGTTATATAACAAGTGATTAGCATGCCTTGCGAGAGTTGCAAGATTTTAAAGACTTTATTAAATATCGAAGCAATTAGTAAGTTCGATGTATAAATCTTACGGAATAAATGCTCTAAAAAAATGTGAACACACCGACATACACGAAAAGCTACTTTAATAAGCTAAAGATAAGGTAGCTACTACTTTCCTCAGAGTCGTAGGCACCACAATATTGCCGGCGTTCGACAACATAGGCAACAAGAACCCTGAACTTTTAGAGTTAGAAATATCATTCCAGAATCTTAAAGTTCAGATTCCAATGAGTTTTAGCTTCATTGAAAGAAATCATGGCCGACCAAAAGCGAGTTGAGTTGACGACATCGTCCAAGTCGCGGAAAACACTTGTATGAGGGTCGGGGATATGAGGAATAAGGCAGAAGAAAAAGGAGGCCTATCTCGAACAGGGGATGACTTCGGGTTAAATGATGACGTGCTTTTGCCATTAAAAAACTCTTGTTAAAAAAATGACTTCCGAAAAAAAAAACTAAGAATTCAAAATATCTTTAAAATATCTTTCGGAAGTCGGTGACAAAAAAGTCAATGAGACAAAGAAAGTCACAAGTTTGTTTTTGACTTTTATAAGTTTTTTTTTTTTAAGTTATTAGGTGTAGTATCCCACACGAATTCTTGGCATGAATTAATTTAACATTGTAACTAAAAGTTATTAAGGGATCATCATAACCCCCTCCTTTTATTGTACAAATCGGTTAAAAAGTCCCGCGACTTACTTGGCTTTGTGGTATTTTTTTAAATAAGAAAGACGAAGCAACACACTACCTAGCAATGGGTACCTACAGTCGGTACCCAGCATTACCTGAATCCTCTTTCCCTATTCTTCTTTGCACTATTGCACGTGTCCTTAGTTGACATCTATATGTCAACTAAGGACACGTGCAACGACAAATGCATATACCTACATATTGGCCTATTTTATTACGTTTGTTCCAAAATATGATTAATCTACATAAAAAATGGCACAGCAGGGAAATCCCACTTCAGATGGATTTTAATAAATTTACTGCATAAAAATGGCACAGGAAAATCCCACATTAAATTCGAACGAATAGGTATTCTAGAAAAAGTCAAATAAATATGAATTCCTAATGACTGTCACGCATGTCTATTTAATATAACTTGCTGTTGTCAAGACAAAATCTAGTTTTGAATATATATTTAAGAAGAAGGATGATTCAAGAAGGTTGACAACAGAAACACAACAGGAAAATTGTAGGAATATTATAATTACAAAAAATTAATTACACCTGCAAAACGATCCCATCTTGTTTTCTAAATGACTTCGAAGATTTTCCAAGGTTAGCTGACATGATATACATAGCTTTTACCAAAGATTTAGTACTTAAATGATGTTGATGTTCCATTTGCATTGAAACTTTAGTCAATTATGTTATTATTGTCATCAGGTGTCTGATGAGATGATAAGTAATAGAGAAGTATGGAAGAAGCAGACATGCTGCACCGTCCCCAAATAAATTGGGATAAGGACAGAAAAATGATGACGATAAAATAACTCAGCTGTTCCATACAGAAGTGCAATATCTACGCGGTCGAAACGAATGAAACAGTAGATTTATTGATATTTTATAACAACAGACGAAAATAAATCGAAGCTCTGAGTCTAGAATCATTTGCTCAATTCTTGGCCGAACTTTCTCAGCACTAGAGGAAAGATATTGATTAAAGACAAAGTTGTCTTACGAAACCCTTTTTAACACGGGGCTTAAGAACAGAGGCCTTACCACGAGCCGTGTAAACATAACATAAATACGTCGAGTTTTTAATACATAGAAAATACAATTTACTTTAGCGTTTTAGTTATATTGTTTGCAACAAGAACAATTAGTAACATTCATAGATATGAAAATGTATTTCTTTTTAATGTAAAACGCGGCAAACTTTCATACATTGAATTAAATGCAATTATAATCGAGTTAAAAATAATATCGACTGCAGCGGCTCAAGAAACGAGAGCAGTTTCTTACGAGCTTTCAATAACGGACAAAAGTTTCTACCGTAAAATATCTTATGATAAACATCTCAACAGATTGTGGGACAGTAGCAACAGGCTCTTGAAAGTTATTGCTGATGCCTCATGTTTAAAGCCTCATAGTGAGGCATCTGACAAACACCACCCTGCCGCTAGTAGAATTCAAGTATTAAATTATTTATTACTATGTTAAATTTTTCATCTACACATACACGTAGAATTGTAAATATTTTTGTAATTGGATCCAGATGACTTATATTTAAATAAAAATAAATTATACCAATTAAAAACATTACCGAGTTAAAACAAGACAACACATTATAATCAATCAGGAACTTTATCTTAAATATACTTAACTAGTTATTCTATATTTAATTACAGTTTACTCACATTAAATCCAAAATAAAACAAGCAGAGCACTCGAATCATGTTTCTCAACGTAAGGCAACGAACGCACTGACCTCTTCGCTAAGAGGTTTATGCTCATATACCATGTTACATAACATATAACTCAACTGATCAATAGAATCAGGTACTAGGAGCGTAGAAGTCATCAGGTTCTCACAGCTTTCGAGTTCGGATCGTGAGGTGAAGAGGTCGACTCGAGTTCAAACATAGAGATTGTTGTGGGGAAATTCTTCCGAGATTGGTAGGGTAGGGTACCTTTGTGCCTGCCAGGGCTGCGGGACTGTTCGAAAGAGATACCGCGGCCCTGGAACACAAAGGGCAAAGAAGGAACATGGATGGGTTTTAGTCAGTACAAGTCTGACACTCCCTTCCGCTCTGCCCAGAGCGGGGGGGGTCATTTGATGATTTCCCATCCCAAAAAAAAAAAAAAAAAAAAAAGGGTACCTTTGTGTATTTCAGAAATATTTGTGGTTATTGTGTTTGGAGTTAAAACAGCCAAGCTAAAGTGGGAGAGGCACCCGGAGAGGTGAACAAAGATCGTCACTCACTGGACGCCTGAGGGTGGACATCAGCGACGAGGTCGACCGCGGCGAAGGTGGTGTGACGATCTGATTATGATCGCGGGGCAATCGTGGCCAGAAATTGCACAAAACAGAGAGGTTT
Source organism: Noctua fimbriata (assembly GCA_905163415.1). Taxonomy (NCBI): domain Eukaryota; kingdom Metazoa; phylum Arthropoda; class Insecta; order Lepidoptera; family Noctuidae; genus Noctua; species Noctua fimbriata. Next base: position 6,180,837 of record LR990934.1, on the reverse strand, counting down.
GGAGGAAGAAAGAGGAGGCCTTTGCCCAGCAATGGGACACAATACAGACTAGGAAAAATAATTGTGTTTAGAGGATTTTATTAAATGAATCATAAAGAAAGCCTTGTTTTAGTTCCTTAGTATTGTAAGGAACTAAAAAAAGGCTTTATTTATTCATACGAGCAACAACAAAATTTAAAGCTTGAATTCGAAGAAAATACGTGACATCCACAAACCCACTGGACAACCCACACCGACTGGTAGATTACCACCCGCTAAGAGGGAATTCTCTTACTAAGAAATCAAATCAAATCAATCAGCAGTGGGAAGACAAGTTGGGGGAGAAAACTTGGCAACAGCATCACGTCAACTCATTAAATAAATGTACTGTCATGGGAATAGAACGCAAATACATTTTTTTATAACGATAGTACAAGAGAATTCATGGAATTTCTCAGTAGCAGCCACGGAGTCTGAATTTGTGCCCGTTTGATGGCAATAGGCTCGCCCCCTATTATATTATGGGACTTTAAACATAACTTACGAAATGTGGGTGTACTGTTAGGTTAGGTTACACCTCTGCCTAACCCTTCGGAGATTACAGGCCTGATGTTATGCTATGGTAGGACAAGAGGATCATGTCTAAAATTGGTAGCAAGATTTCATCTTCACACCGACACGAATGCTAGTCTTAGGGACTCCTTAATGAATACCGAAAATATTGCTGGATTTGCAACCCTCAGCTAAACGCCAAAAGTTGTAATTCCAACTGTGCAGTAATATCTAGGCATCCATTTAATTCCCTATCCTTATTCTATCATAGGATGAGCTGAGATACGGCGAAGCGTCACCGTTATATGGTTGAAGTCCCACGGACTGGAACAAAGCGCTATGCTTCCACATTTATTATGAGAACCGCCAGTCTGTGGAATTCACTGCCGGCTTCTCTGTTTCCCGATCATTATAATCTGGATTTCTTCTAGGCGAGTGTGCTCCACCCTAGGCCGCGTCATCGCTTCTCATCAGGCGAGTTGCGGCCAAACGCAAGCCTACCTAATATTAAAAAAAAAACACTATAAGGTCGGCGTTTAGTGTTAGCAAAACCGGACATAACACGTGGAGCTGAAAAAAAGCTTATATTAATACGATTTTTTCGAGCCATTCTGAGTAATTAGCTAAACCCTGATTTATAGAAGAAGCCATGATGTAATCGGCGGCGACCTTTCGCGTCCGGCCCTGGTTCAAGCCATGGCCCGGAGCGAGAGGGAATAGGAAGCCATATCACCTCCTTGCGAAGCAGTCATGTTAGCGAAGGAGATGACGGGATGTGAGAGGGAAAGAATGTCACGTCCCAGCCGCCGCCGGGACGCCCAAGGCGTCGGGGCCGCGTGGTGTCTCCCGGCCACCGTAGGCGCGGGCCTGTGGACGGTGAGTAATGGGCTAAATCGCTGTCCGACCGTCTTATGACGGTATGAAGCTGTGTCGACGGCGCATTCTTGTTCCACGTGCGCCTCAAAGAGATGTCAACAACAAGGAAGGGATCCTGTTCGAAAGAGATACTGCGGCCTTCGAACACAAAGGGCAAAGAAGGAACATGGATGGGTTTTACTCAGTACAATCTGACACTCATTTCCACTCCGCCCAGAACGGGAGTCATTTGCTGACTTCCCATCCTAAAAAAAAAGCCATGATGTAATCAAATCGGTTAAAGTGTAATTTAACTACTAAATACAAGCCAAAACAAACCAATAAGGAAACATAAATCTTAGTTATTTACATTTTTACATAATAATTGTTTTTTTTTTCAATTTCATATTCTAATGCTAGCCTGTGGCCTTAGCCTTAGGGTGATGAAAACCGGTACTCACAATAACCGGTTCTCAGGGTTCCGTAAGGTGTCTGCTACTGTGGTCATCAGCCCGTCTAGTTTCCAAAAAGGTCATGCTTGAATGCAAGCTAATTCATAAAACGAGGATTGTATCTTTGACTGCTGGTAGTGAGAATGTCAAATTCTACGAAAGATCCATACCAATTATCTATACCAATTTATGTAGACGATCTTGCATCTTTTTTTCTTGAATGCAGAATAACTAATACCAGGATACTGAGCTCTGCTCGGGGGAAAATAGAGAAAACGAATTTTCCCAGATAATTATGAGACCTAACTAGATCGATTTTTCGACCCCGTAAACGTTAGAGCCGTTTTCGAGTAAGTGATTACAAATAATGCTCATTACACACAGGGTATGTCTTTAATTTAGTTGTGGTTAAGTTTGACAGCTTTCTCTGCCATACAAAATAGTACAAAATGTCATACAAAAGCCGGAAGATCCATGCAGCACTATAGATAGATTAACACCAGTCCACCAGTCACCAGTCACCAGTCACCAGTCACCAGTCACCAGTCACCAGTCTAGTACTGTCCCACTGCTGGGCCTCTTCTAATACAAGAGCATTGGACACTACGCTTGCCCAAGACGGGTTGGCGATTTCAGACTTATATTTTAATTATAAGTCCAAGTTTCCCGACGATGTTTTCTTTCACCGATGATGTCCAAGATAAACTTAGAAAGTACATTTGAATTGAAAAAGTCACATTGGTACTTGATGCTTGCCCGGATTTGAACCCACAACCTCGTGTATGAGAGGCGAGGCCTTAACCTCTGGGCTATCACGACAGAGAATATATTTACTTTATTATCTCAGTAAAAATAAAGTTGATTATTAGCGCTACGTAGAAAGTGAACTTTATACCTAGCCTTAGTTATGCAAGTTTTACTCAAAGCATCCATCATTTCTTTGTCTATCTGCATGTCTATCTCTTTGATTGTAGCTTTCCTCATTCATGTTTCAAACTTAATAAAGTGGAGCTACCTCAACGGAACGGCGGCACGGTGTGGATGTGTGGAGCTGTGTTGCACCTCTGGTTCTAATATCCTCTGTGCCCTAAAACGTGCAAGTTTTGGGTCAACAAAATTCCGCGAGGAAACTAGTAAGAAGATTTTAAACTTGCCACGATGTTCCTCAAAATCAAAATCAAAGCATTTATTTCAAGTACGCCAGTTTCAGGGACTTTTGAATTGTCGAAACAAAGACAACAATGAAATGTAGCTACAGTCCCAGTCACAAGGCATAAAAACTGAAAGTACTGTAGTTGCCCATTCCCTAGCGTAGATCTATATGGAGAAGAATGGGCAAGAAACTCCATGGACACTCTTTTAAATCAGAATACTTTTACAAAACCTTGGTCACATCATTCATGTTGAGCATAGTTCATCATTAATTCATGAAAAATTCCCATTCCTCCGGATCACATTCAGAGACACTGATATTTAACAAAACATCACCTGCCTTGGCTGTTCCCAACTATCTTGGGGTCGGTTTCCAGTCTAACCGGATGCAGCTGAATACCAGTACTTTACATGCGACTGTCTATCTGACCTCCACAACCCAGATAGTACTGGGTAATACGATACTCTTTGGTAAGACTGGTTGTCAGATTTTCGGGCCTGTAACGACTGTCAAAGATCTACAAATGACCGCCGAGACCCGTGTATTCCGAGGCACTGAGGAAACTCGGTATGTAATGGGTGGTTACCCATTCACGGACCTACCTAGGCAAGCGCGGCTTAACCTAAAGATCGAACTGAGCGGCTGTTATTATTTAGCCACGAGCTCCTCCTAAGATGTAACAAAACAAAAAACAACACTTTGGTACATTGTCTTAAGGGCATTACATTGCTCGATGACCTTGATGATTTGATCCCTGGATTGGTTTTTGTTGACTTGCCCCGCACATTTCGCAAAATTTCGGTTTTTATTTATTATTTAAAAATATTAAAAGAAATAACAGAAAAAAAACAATGCAGATTGTTAAGTATATCATTACGTATTTGTTGTTACAAAATTCATGCCGATCTATTCAGCCGTTACAGAGATAATTTACAATTAAGGTTGAAAAAGGACCTATTTTCTACGATTAACCAAAAAAAATTGAGAAGGTTTATTAAAATTTTAAACAATACAATTTATTTGTGATGAACTTAACTATAACATACTTTTTTTACACGGAAAACGCACGAAGGGATTCATCAACAAATTTCTTTGAACATACGCTGTTTTTGGGATTTGAGCCATGTAATGCCCCTAAGATGTAACAAAACAAAAAACAATACCTAGAACTTTGTCCCTTTGACTACGGAACCTAATATTTCCAATACGAGTCCGATTTGCAATAATGTGTTCTCGATAGATAGCCGCAGGCATAGGCATAGACATGGCCGTTGCGGTCGTTGGCTTCACTTTATAGATTGAATGAACTTTATGTACGTGCTCTGTTTATATAATGACTTATGTGTTTGCTTGAGAAACCGCACTATCGAGTTTGACGTGTATGTGTAATAACTCTGGGGAATTACCATGAATGATTAGGTATACCAGTTCTAATTGCAATATCTAGAAACCTGAATGGAGTCGCTGTAAGTAAACATCATTATCAAACACTTTTAGCACCTTTTTAGGGTTCCATGGCAAAAAACGGAACCCGTCCGAAACACAGTTGAAACTTACGTGTACTTGGCCGGTTTTTCACTATGAGAACAAACCAGAAATCGGCTGTTTCCATTTTTTTTTTCCGGAGTAATTAGAAATTTATGGAACAGCTGTTATTTTTAGTTATTGACATTGGTAAGTAGATACACTGGCCCTTTTTAAGTAAGACTTTTAAATACATCTTGTAGGTAGGGCATTTTAAATGACATCTGCTATTAGGAGGCAATGCTCTAAACTCTAAAATTCAAAGGCTTCAGCCACGGAGTCTGGATTTGTGCTCGGTTGATCGCAATAGGCTCGCCCCCATGGAAATTAAACAAAACTGGCGAAATGTGGATGTAGTATTACACCTTAGGTACACCTTTGTCTAACCCTACGGGGTTTAGAGTCACCTCTATGTTATGTTATCATCCATGTGACATTCACCAACCCGTAAAAGGCTAGCGTGGTGGATTACGGCCTATTCATCATTCACCTGCCCCTATCCCAATTTATGAGGGGTCGGGGCAGCATGTCTTCTTCTTCCATACTTCTCTATTACTCGTCATCTCAGCAGTCATCTCCTTTCTAGCCATATCATCCTTCACACAGTCCTTCCATCGTTTTTTTGGTCTTCCTCTATTCTTATAGCCATCTACATTAATTCTCAACATTTTCCTCATTCCTCCGCATCACAAGTCCATACCACGATAACCCACAACGCGGCCTATTCTCACAATAGGAAGGTAGGGTAGGTCGAAAATCAAAGATCAGAGGTATAGGGACAATAATAGCCCCATCCATATTGATTCAGAACACAATAGCGCTAATAAATCTAGATTTTTCGCCAGAGACTAAGTTCCCGCGTCAATAAGCCTTTCATCTACCATGATGAGTAAGCTTAACAAAAACAATCATTCCATTGTTAACACCGACTATAGAAGTAGTACGCTTTCGTTCTAAGAAAATATCAATCTTTCACACTGTTTTACATGCATTTCGAACTTTATCACACCGAAATACAGTGCATTATAAAACGTTTTGCACGACCCGCTGGCCTTAAAGACATAAAAATTGCTATCTTCTGCCGTACGAAAAGCGGAAATTATTTTTTTTTTCACTTTGATCGTGTATAATGATATGGACAAAATTGAGTTTCTCTAGACACTGATGAGAGCACAATGGCTCTTATATTTACCGTTTATCTATAGCGATCCTTATGATGATAATGTCATCTAGCCGGTTTCGGCCACAGCGACTGCATTCGATGGCTTCAATTCAATTCATTTATTCAATAACGACTTTTACATCGTATCTAAATAACTAAAATATACTATAAGAAACATCACATATGCAATCCATATTTAAATCATAACAATTATTCAAATTAAATTAAAATCAGAATATTAATAAAAATAGAACAAAAAAGAATACCTAAAAAAGGTATAAAATTGATGTCATAAGTCAATTCATAAAATACAATAAAATTTCCTCTCTTCCTGGAATGATTGTCACCCAAGGGCAAGTATATTGATACAGCCTTCCTTAACCCTGCTTACATTAGGGTAGGTAATAGTGCTGGGGTGATTGTGGAGTATGCAATTGTGTTACCCCGCCGCACCCTAGCCAGAAGTGACGAAGAGCAACAACGTGTGGTTTTAGTCAGCATAGGAGTTTGAGAGACCCCTACCCTGCCCCGCGGCGGAGAACATTCAGGATTTACAAACGTAAAAAAGGATGGTTAGGTAGCTGTATCATTTTCACATTGGCACAGATAGGTGTGCTCAATTTAGGACAATTTGGAGCTAAGCTTACCTACAAACTACTTTTGTTTGTGCATTTCTTTTTTTTTTTAGTAGTCTGTACTGTCCCACTACTGGGCAAAGGCCTCCCCCAATTCCTTCAATGTTTGCGCATACTATAAAAAATCCTAATGTCCTTTACGGAACAACAAAAGTGACAAATTAATAAAATAACTACCAAAAAATATAAGAATCAATCAATCAAAGTTGCCAAAAAAATTGCCACCAACAGATGCATACAAATAGTATATAAACAACTATAAGTACGCCATAAATAAGGATTAATAACAAACGATTTCTAATCAATGAACCCGATTCTACCGATTAGGACTGGCGTGTCACAATTGGTGAAAGTTAAGTGGACCGGACCGCAGCCTGGTTCCGATCGACATTTTCGTACGTGGACCGTACTCGATGATGCAAACCTTATTTTTATCATTAACTTTTTTTTCAGAAGAAATGAGAAGGCGTTTTTTAAATTCGGCCAGTGTTATAAAAGATGACACACATTTGAATTGGCCGGGCGTGGCATGTATTCATGATCATCGGGCCAGTTAGCAGGTGCTTAAGTAATCGGCGGGAATGCAGGGGTAAAATCTACCGAATAGCATGGAAAAAATTAAAGAAGCATGGGACGCCCGTAGCTAGATGGATCAATGGCTTCCAAAACGTGGCCAGGACAGGCAGGGTTGCGGAAGACAGAAGACGTTTTATTGCAACCTGGGTAAGGTTTATGTCCAGCACTGACCTGCGATAGGCTAAGTAGATTGACTGAAGACTTTCTGATAAAAAAAAGTCAACGAACTATCGGAAAATAATCGAAACACGGATTCAAACACATGTCATCACTGTGATCAGTCCATCAAATCAGCCAAGCACATGGGATTGCGCCTCATCTAGCGGGAGTGTTAAAGCACGCGGCAGTCGGGAGGACGCTCTGTTTTGCGTTCTAGCAAATGACGGTTCTGAACGAGAGAAAAGGATAGGAGCATGAAAAATGCGATTCCGTGCTGCTAGATGAGGTGCAACCCATAACATTAGCAATAGCCGGCTGTATTCAGATAGGCCGTAGGTACAACAGCAGGTACTGGAATTTTAAAGTTATTCTAGGGGCCTTCGGCTAACGGTACAATCCCGGTAGAGAGTTTTGCCTAGTCAAGCAGTACAGGCTAGGTTTCTGCGGTTGACCACAGCACATTATCTAAGTTTACACGACGTGACAGTTTCGTTTACCTACCCTTTTGATATACTACTTCGTGGCAGTACAATGTTCTTATTTAGGGATACTTAAACACGTGATTGTACTCATGATAACAAACCACTTTCCCAAAGAAACATTTTGTTTTAGTCATTCAGTTTAATCACAATAACACAACAGCCGTATGAAATTCGCGAGCGCCTGTGACCTATCAGCTGTTATAGCCGCGTGACGCCGTTCTGTCTCATTAAAAAAAGTTTCTTTGGGAAAGAGACTCATAGCAATGGTTTTTAAGTCTTAGTTGAAAAAAAAGTAGGTCTGTTTTGCTTCCTTTTCAAAATATCATCATCAAAATGAAGTACAACAACTTTAAGTTGTGGTCGGTTACCTAATCAATTAGCATAAATCTTAATTAAAACTATTAACACAGTGGATATTATCATCGTGGGTAAAACCGACACTTATGTTTTTTGTTCCAACTACGCTACCTAGAGCGAATTCAAGTTTAAGTAATTACGAATCGAATCAAGAAAATTAAATCATTTTGTGGTCTATTTATTATTCTTTTGACCTTTAATTGCGTTGCGGTTCTGTGAGAAGACAACGTAATGAGATTAACTTAATTTAGTACTATTGGCCGTATTTATGAGAAAATATAGTGACCCATAAATAAATCCCACAACCCAGTTAGTAGGTATACAATACCCCTTGGTAAGATTGTTTGTCAGACGTTCGGGCCGCTGACTACCTGTCACGACTGTCAAAGATCTATAAATGACAGCCACTACCAACGACTGAACGTGCCTTCCGAGTCACGGAGCAAAACTCGGTAAGTAATGGGTGATGACACATCCACGGCCCAACCTAGGCAAGCGCGGCTTAACCCGAAGATCGACCCGTGTGGCTGTTATTATTAAGCCACGAGCTCCTCCAGTCACCAATATGATATTTTCTTAAACATCTTCGATATTTATATAATTTACATACTACATGATAAAACTATCGCGATAAATAGGAAAAAGCTAAGATGAACAAGATACCGTACGATAAATATTTACTTTTTTTTACCACGCGTTTTCAACGCTTCTTCAACACTTTCGATTATTTAACAGCACTCCACAAGTCGCTCGATAATCGACACTGTGTCGGACAGTGTTACAATCATCGAACAACATTGTACTAAAGAATTGTAACACAATGTTTTACTTAAAACACGCAAACTAGGAGTACGTGCGTGACGGAGGAAAGTGTTTACTATAAGAGTCAATTCACACATCTTCGGTTATTTATTATGGCGATAAATATTTGTTGATTTATTCGAAATTGTCTTTGGACCGAGTACAGACCGACAGATCAAAGATAAGCAATGTATTTAAGGTACAGTATGACCACTTTAAGTCTGCAGTTCAAGGTGGCGCTGCTTGTCAAGAAAAAATACATCGATACGTCAAACTTGGTACCTACATTTATTTTAGTTGTGTGTTTTCCCACCTGCACAGTTAAGTTGGCTGAAGTATTTCACTACAGATCTACATACTTCTGCACTAAAAGCATGGGACTAAGCATCAAATCATTATCATTGTCTTTAGATAACTTCAGATTTACTTCTGCCTAAAACTAATGAACTGTAAAAGTATGGATGAAGAGAAATTAATAAGCTTGGAGACGAGGCAGATCACTAAGATGATGGGAGATGTACTTAGGGATGAAGATGAAGAACCACAGTATATGCCTAGGTCCTTGGCCTATTTATATAGGGTCTGGGTTGGGATAATCCAACCCCACGTAAATGGGCCAAGAGCAGCGGATATTTTTGAAAAAGAAAGAAATTATTAATTAAAAGTGAATACTTGGTCGGAGTAGAACATATTCAAAAAATATTCAAAACGGCCCAAGTTATCGGGCTCAAAATAATTGCTAATCACCGATTGTATCACCTATTTTCAATCTCCATGTATAACAACAAAATCATCTTCACAGCAGCATGGAAACATGTATCAATTACTTTTTTTTTATTTTTATAGTACGGCGTACCACAAAACTATCGTACGTGAGGCCTGGATTTGAATTGATTGCTACTCTATAGAATATTTTCTACGTGTCTGAAAAAGCATTCCGTTCTCATTCAGATATAATAATGATCTTTTACGGCCTATATAAGGTCTATCTTTTCATACACGAAATATTTTAAGAGTAACTTCTATAAGTCGTAAAGTCGCCATAGCAACGGAAAAAAAAAACATCTGTGTTTTTTTTTACGAAATTATTATAATTCTAAATTTTTTTGAGACTTTTTGCATAAAACCTTTACTCCCATATTCTAACAATGACAGCAAGTAAATACGACGTTGTAAACTAGCGTATGGATGTTTAAAAAGAAGGAGCCAGTATTTATTTTATTGGTCAAGTAATTATAAATTTTATATATATTTTTTTTTAAATATACTCAGAAAAAAAAAAATCCCTTGAAATGGCTTCGTTATAACCGTTAGATGATTCTCTGAAAATATTTCGTGTATGAATAGTTAGACCTTATATATAAAACCTAATGAGAGTGATCTCCTGAGTATCAGTTGTAACTTAAAGGCAAAATTGGTCAGTGAAGTTGGGGTTACAAAAGTCATGAAAAGTCACAATTTAAGGTAGAAGCGCGAAAATTAAGAAAAAATAGATTTCGCGGGCTACCCTGGCGCTTAAGGTTCGTTAAAATAAAGACTAAATTAGAAAATGACACAATAAAATAGATTAATATTCAAATACCTTATGATGAACAGACACTTGCAATAAAAATACATATTTTGACAGGAAAACGTTTCTTATAATTAAATCCTCAGAGCCTATTCAATTAGGCCAGTAGGTAGCCGTAAAACTTATTCCAAATGTCAAAAAAAATATTGTCAGTTAGATTTGAACGAGAGCTTTGACAAGATAAACTGCTGTCAATTTATTTCCATCGTAAAAGTGTGTCTCTGCCTTAACTATGTAAATTCAAGTAATTAAAAGCGTTAATGTTTTTTCCTCTTGCCGGTAATTAACTTTGAATGACACTAGTTTACGTTTTCGTGCAATTAGTATTATTTACATTGTAGACAATTCACACACAAAATGAAGAGGCATAGACAATTTTTTTTTTCTGTCTGTTAATGTCTGTAAATGGTTTGACAGAGAAATTTATGATTTTTCACACTTGGTCAGTGAAATTTTATGAATATGCTGTTGTTAGAAGGTTACCTATACATCATTATGATCGCCAATTTTGAAATAATCATCCAGGATTCGCGACTGCCTCTTTGGTGTAATGGTCGCTTAACATGAGGTCCGGGGTTCGATTCCCAGTTCGGGCGAATGTTACTCAGGTTTTCTATCAGGAATTTATCAGTAGCAGCAGGGATGTGGGCCCGGTTGATGGCAATAGGCTCATACATACACCTCTACCTGACCCTGCAGTGTGTTAGCTAATGTTTAAAAGCTCTACGATAAACATTTCGCGGTTTTACCAAAGACTACAAAAAACTACATTATTAGCGGATGTAGACTTGCACTTGACCAGTGTTTTTTTTTCTTTCTTTAAAGTCTGAAAACAACGTATTTTCATTTAGGAAAGGCTGTCAAATTCCTTCGTGTGTTATTAGTTATTACGGAACAGAGAAGTTGGTGCATTTTCGTGGAATGATTAATAACTACACTTTAATGTCTGATGACACGATAAATAGACTTTAGGAAATAAATTATTTGCTTCTTGTACGATTGGCGTTTTTATTAATTTCCTTATCTGTACCGACAGCAAAACAACTTGGAATTATTGAGGTCTTCTTTATTTTGTGGTTAGTACCTAACCCGGTGTCAAAGTTTTTATGCCACTAATGAGCCTCTGACTTGGCTTTACATGCCGTCAAGATATATCTCAGGCAAGCTAGTTCCCTCACGATGTTTCCCTTCACCGAAGCAAGTGATAATTATACAATACGCACATGAATCCGAAAAATCAGAAGTGCGTGTCTTGGGATCGAACTCGAGGCCCATGACTCGGGAGTCCGACGCTCACACCACTAGATTAGCACTGCTTATTATTATTTTTTTATTGCAAAAGGGGCCTGCACTTGACCTCGATCACTCCTGACGGAAAGATATGGATGAGGTCTATGCTGGATCGAGCGTGCCCTAATAGTGCCTGTTCACTCTAGCTTTGAAGGTAGACAGACGGGTTTAATGTGGAAGGAAACACAGATGGCCGGCAGAGTTCTAAAGAGAGAGTTCCAAACTTTAGCTGTGCGCATAATAAACGTGGAGGAGAAGCGTTAAAGATATTTTTTATTAAGCGTTGTGTTGTTTAAAAGAGATAAAGTTCTCAACTAAGAGAAGAGAGAGAGACATAGTGATTTCAACATGTATGTGAGTGCGAAAGCACAATTAAATCGATAAATTGTTAAATAAGTAACAACCGGATGTTTTTATACTAAGTATTTAGAGAAACTGGAACTGCATGTCACAATTTTTTAAGGTACTTATGTTCAACTAAATAGCTACACGCTAAAAAGGTAAGCTTAATTTCTTAAAAGTGCACTTAATACCAGAGTTATTAAAATTGCTCGCTATTGCTGTAACTAGAACGCACTCATGTACCTAAGTAGCGATTAACGGTTATGTGTCACCTTCCAACTTTAAAATCAGTGAACATGGTTTATTTTATTACAAGCCCATTTACACGTTACGACTTTTTGTTCTCTGTATCACCGCTTTCGATTGGGTAGATGAACTAAGAATTGTGTTACAGAATTTCTAAGACGTTCTGAGTCGCTTATTGCATAAAAGTGCATCTAGCAAAAGCAAGGAGACACAGATGTGTAGCATAGTACATAAAGTACAATATAGTAAAAAGTACTACAGCGCCATCTTTGATGCAAAGGAAGATCTGACATAAAATTCTGAATCGCACTTTTACAAAAATCCGATAACAATTGTCGGGCAGTAGCCCACCAGACAACACTCGTCTTGTCCGAGGATCCTTCGATTTCTATATGGGATGAAAAACTTTACACCTCGTTGTACCTCATACCGTTAAAGATGAAATACTTTTTATTCAGACCCAAAATTTTGACATGGACGCTAAACGAAACAACCATGTCATTAGCATATGCATAGCATAATCAGCCTATAATGTTCCCACTGCTGGGACACAGGCCTCCTCTATATGAGATGGAATGGGCTATAATCCACCACGCGGGCCCAGTGCGGGTTGGTAGATGTCACATGTCTTCGAATTTTTGGTTCTACGACATGCCGGTTTCCTCACGATGTTTTCCTTCACCGTTTTGAGAGCAGTGGTGATGAAATAAAATTCACAAAGTAATGCGCCTGCCTGGGTTCGAACCCACGACTTACTGTTCGTAAGTCGGGGCCGCCACCACTGGGCCACCGCTGCTCTCTAACCACCATGGCCATGTCATTAAATGAGTCGAAATCGAGTGCAACGCCAAAAGCAATTTGCATTGCCGTTAAATTGGGTATTCTTGATGAAATGTGAAAGTTTACTTCTCGTGCAGGAGATGTAAATAAATAAAACAATCATCATCTAGGTAGCGGTTATGTTGGTTACTAGCTGTTGCCCGCGACCTTACTTCCATAACTGAATCGGAGTTTTGTTAATAATTTTAGGGTTTTAATTTTTTTTTCACGGAACAGTAATCCTTTTTCTAAAACGAAAGTAGCCTACGTTAGTCTTTATAACATCTGCCAGTAAAAATCCCGTCAAAATCGGTCCAGCCGTTTCGTAGATTAGCCGGAACAAACAGACAGACAACAATTTTTTTTAAGTTTTTCTTTTGTAATAATTACCTATTTTCATATGCATTCATTGAAAGGCTGTTATTTTGACATTACAAACAGACACTTCCATTTTATTTATTTGTAGGTATGTACAGGTACTTAAGATTTCGCGCTCGATTTAAGATTTTTTTAACGTCTTTTAGTTTTTTGGGGAGTTGGCTCCATTACTACTTCCATGCTAAAGCACTAGGAAGTTGCTAAGGTCTGGCGTTTTGGGAGCTACCCTATTTCTTTCACGTTATTACATTAACTTTTGAAGTTAATTAGTACTCATTCTGAGCCTAAATTTAAATACTGTGCTACAAAGATCTTTTGGCGTTGGACTGACATTGACAGGGATGCGTTGTTGGTAAACAATTGCGACACTGTTCCGTGAAACTGTATTTTTAAAACAAGATGGCGAGGATCGTTCTAATTTTAGTCACGTGCCAAAAGACCCGTATACGTAGACGAATATTTAATTTGAATTCGGAATGTCTCGGATTGACTCGGGATTATCGCGTCCCGGAACGTAAAGTGTAAACCGGCTTCCGCGGTTTCTAGAATGCGTGCAAGGCTTGCAGATATCTAGGCGGTGAGATCTTTGAGTCGTGTCATGATCTTTGCCACCAACAGACCTACATACGCAGACTATGTAGGTACGTATTTAGTATGGTGTTCGCGAAAAGTGAGATGTTGATGGAACGACTGTTTGACTTGAAAAACTTTTGATGTCAAGTTGAGACTCGACTAAGTACCTACTACTTGGAACTTTTTTCGAGACAAATTCCTTATCGGAAGTTTTCTTTTTTATTTATATTTTTATCTCACTAGGATTTTTTCCTGTATCGTGGGTGGTTTACAAAACTTTTAGACTCATACACACACAGCCGCATCCGGAAGAACTACCTGTAGACCATACAAATATTTGTTCCGTGTGGGATACGAACCTGCAACACGCAGCGCAGCAGCCAATCACTCAACCACCGCGCCAACCGTGTTAGAAAAGAGGAAGATAAACGATAGATCGGTGTAGTAGTTGTGAGATATTGTAAAAAGGTAGGTATGACAGAATAACTGTCTATTGAAGAATATGTCATATTAATGCTGACCCCAAATAATATAACTTGATGGCAGGAAGATGATAAATTAATTAAAAGAACAACAAATACTAGACAAACGAAAGTTTCTACACAAAAGGATACGTCGAATGACACACATGACAGAAGTAATAAATTAAACAAACTAGACATCAAAATAGGAGTCTCACTTTCATCTTTGGTTAAGGCAAGACATTAACATCGCCTTATTCGAAGCACCTGTCCCGCTTTCATTACTGACACTGCAGCAAATAAACATTGTGGTCATCACGTCACCACGCATAAATGCAGGAAAATTAACATGAAATCAGATTCCTTTTCACCGGGCGGCCCAATATGCTTAACTGTACAATATCTTCGCGAGCGGTCGTCGCGGGTTTTAAGACAGTTATCCATATAGTCATTGGCTTGACACACAATAGTGTCGGGCCCGCAGTGCGCGGCCGCCGTCATTCGCCCGTGCGCCAACATTCCGTTAGCAGCTAGCAAGACGTCTCTTCACTTTTCAACGCAAGTCGGTCAAAAACAATTCTAAATAATGCAAAAAAGTTTTTAATAAAATTTAATTCGGACTAATAAAAGTGAACGCATCCTAATTTGACGTTTAATTTGGCGGGAGTTTGAAACAAAATGGCGCGAGTATTTTTCGTGATTTTTGCGCTGATTTTGGTGCTGTCTCCGTGTGAGATGAGGAGAAGTAAGATTAAGGATTATCCCACGGATAAGCAGCTGACTTTGCAGAGGAAAGAGACTACGCCAGTGGATTTCACAAGACTTGTGGTGATGAGAATGGTGTATGGTTTCGCAAAAGTTCTTGGTTTTGAAGAGCCAATCGGTGAAGTGATGAACGGTGCTTTCGTACCCCCCGGGGCGGACGATGATGATGATTTTGATGATGACGATGGTGATGACTTCTTTGACGATTATTAATTTTAAGTGTGTAAACGTGCATATTTTCGATACCAAATAACTCGCATTTACCCAGTTATGTCTTGTTGTAAATTATTTATTAACTTATTTACCTAAATTATTTATTGCAGAGTAGATACTTAGTAATTTATTTTAGCCTTAGAATATAAAAGTACACAAATTGTTAGAATTATTAAATTCCCTGAATATCATTGGAAGATTTTATTGTATGGGTAATTTATTTTAATTTAACTTTTTTTTTAAACGTATTTTTGGCACGAAGGTTCTGTTTTATTGTTGATTAGGTAGGTACAGTCACGACCACAAAATCTTGTAACACGCTTGCGTCTTGGATCTTGAATGATTGTTAAAACCATCTTATATCAATAGATTGTTTGTGACTGTACATATTATCGAACAAAAATAGGTTTATCTTGACCACAATGTCTATATGTACATATCTATATGTAGAAAATACCAGAACACTGCCCGTTCTGGTATTTTCTGAATATATATAGGAAAGGTTTTTATATTTATTCTCTTCTCTCGCAAAAAGAGTACTTATTTAAGGATTTAGAGTACTTATTTAGGGCGACGTTCTAGTTTCTGCCGTCCCCCATAGAAAAAGGCTTACTTTAATTCTCAAAGTTAAGTTGTTTAATGACTGAAAGCACGGAGGAGCTCGTGGCTAAATAATAACAGCCGCTCGGGCCGATCGTTAGGTTACGCCGCGTTTGACTAGGTTGGTCCGTGGATGGGTGACCACCCATTACATACCGAGCTTCCTCTGAGCTTCGGAAAGCACGTTAAGCCGTTGGTCCCGGCTGTCATTTGTAGATTTTTGACAGTTGTTACAGGTAGTCAGTGACCCGAAAGTCTGACAACCAGTCTTAGCAAGCAGTATCGTATTACCCAGTACTAACTGGGTTCTAGAGGTCAGATAGGTAGTCATTCCTTGTAAAATACACATAATTAGCTGCATCCGGTAAGACTGGAAGCCGACCCCAACATAGTTGAAAAAAGGCTAGGCAGATGATTATGAATAGCTGAAAACCATTTGCAGTTTTCATTGTTTTGAAAGTTTTCCCCACAAAATAATCACCTGCAGATAAATCTTATTCATTCTTATCTTTTTTGTTGAAATATTATAGGTTTTTTTTTTGGCCTAGGTCCTGTATTTTTCTTTTACTATTTAATTTAAAACTTTTTAAGTTGAACTTGTTTTTACTTATGTAGTTTAATCCTATTAACGATGTACCTGGTAGTTACTAGCTTATTTATTTCTGCTCAATTGTATACGTACGTTTATGTTAATTGTAAATAATTATAATTTATTATAATATTTATCATGTGTTTTTTTTTAAACTGACATAGTCACTAGTTCACGATCATTAACACTAAAAACGGGATATTTATCATGTTTACTATTCATTTTGAGTTCCCGTTATTTCAGCGCTGTTGCAAGCGCCATGATTGCGGATAAACTATCTAAGTAGGTACACATGGTGAATACCTATCCTGTTTTAGTGTTTTTTTTTATTTAGGTATGAATGGGGAAAATTCCGTGAGGAAAATTTTGAGTATGAATGTGGATGGGTAGAGTAGAGGAAGACCAAAGAAACGATGGATGGACTGTGTAAAGTATGATATGGCAAGAAAGGTGTCTGATGAGATGCCGAGTAATAGAGAAGTATGGAAGAAGAAGACATGCTGCGCCGACCCCAAATGAATTTGGGATCGGCGAATTTTTTATGGGCTAGAGAATGGTGATTTGGTAAATAAAAAAATGTACTTAGTATTTATAATATTAGACTGATATAAATGCATAATTTAATGTAAGTAACGTTGATAAGTTAACCAGAACTACCTACATTCAATAAGATTTATTTTCAGATCTTTTGACAGGTCATAAGCAGGGTACAGACATACCTATCCATAAGTCATAAACTGCTTTTTTTAGCTAATGCATAAATTATTGCGTCCTTAACATGATGTATTACGATAGTTAATATTACCAGCCTATTATAGTCCCACTGCTGAGCAAAGACCTCTTCTCATCAGAGAAGGCACGAGCATTGCAGTAGCGAATGGCATTTTTATAGGAAGAAAGCCGGAATAGGTACATATCTTTAATGCGATTATATTATTTGTCTATAGAATATTGAGTGTGCCATTTTTCAAAGGGAATCCGGTAGGAATCGAGTTGTATGGAACCTTCACCACTGGAGCATTGATCATCGCGCTTGCTCAAGACGAGTTGGCGATTTCAGACTGAAATTAATTATAAGTCCAGGTTTCGTTACGATGTTTTCCTTCACGATGTCAGTGATGTCCAAGACAAACTTAGTCACGTTGAACTTGTACTGTCACTTACGGGATATCTTCCGTGATTGTTAATTATTCTGAGCTCCCGATATTTCGGCACGGTTGCAAGCCCCATGATCTAGGGTTGACTGGAGAATGCGGGTAGATGGAAACTAAATTGTTAAGAGCAGACAAATCTATCTACCCTCCTTCTTTGTCTTTTGCTACGCGCACTACTGGAACTCGACACTAAGTCACGGCAAAACACACTCACAGTATCACCAGGTTTTGCGGAGTCCTTATTGCGATGCCGGCTGCTACTTTTGAGCTTACTCAAAACTGGATTCCACGTACTTGACAATTTATTTTCCATCCATCCGCATTCTCCAGTCAACCCGCGATCATGGTGCTTGCAACAGCGCCGAAATATCGGGAGCTCAAAATAATGAACAATCACGGAAGATATCCCGTAGGTGACAGTACAAGTTTAGTTGAAAGCTTAAAACAGTGTTTAGTCACATTGGTACTTGCCCAGATTTGAACCTACAATCACGTGCATGAGAGGCGAGGCCCTAACCTATGGGCCATCATCATTAAAAACATCCAAGGAATTACTTATGAACAACCTATTACAAAATTTAGGTTAAAGTTTTACTGGTGTATTCCCGTTGGCCGCACTACCTTGGTATCAGAAAAACTGCGCACAAATCCAGACTCCGTGGCTGCCACTGAGAAATTCCTGAGGAAAAAACCCAATAACACGTTTCCCTATGTGGGAATCGAATTCAGGACTTCATGCTCAGCAGTCACGTTTGCGTCGACTAGACCCAACAAGGTAGTCCCGCTTAGTTTCTGCTAAAACGGAAACCTCAAACGTGTTCTGTCCGAGACACTTCAATAATGTAAGTACGCATTACCTAGACATAAACACCTAATTACAATGCGCGTATCGTGGTAATTACAGTAATTAAAGCTATCGTGGCTAAAACCGGTGAACGAGTGAAATGAGGCGGAGCCTACCTACTGCGGAAGGCGACATGTCCGCACAGCGTGTAAATAGATGTGCTGTGCAGTCGATTCTTGGAGAAAATTGTGGGTGAATTGACGCGGATTGGAATAAGAACCAAATTGGTGGAGTAAAGCTGTGACAGAGTGGCGTCCAAGGACTGGAAAGAGAAGTATTGGTCGACCGGCAGCAAGATGGGCAGATCAAATTGTTGCAATTGCGGGAATATCCTAAATGAGCCTGGCGCAAGAACGTGGAGCTTGGCACAAGCTAAGAGAGGCCTATAGATACCCATCAGTGGATGAAGTCGGGCTGTGGATGATGATGGAGTAAGAACCCAATACTACAATCAATGAATAGGCCTCAAACTCTGGCCAAACTAAACTGAATTTTGTAATGCCTCCGCATTACAGAACTAAAAGCAGGGTAGCATTTAATCCATCAAACTGCACGTGCAATCGATTAAAGGCCCAGAAGTACTGGGGTTCTAAATACTAGAAGAGATATACGCCGCGGGACTATGTCGACTGAGTCACAGAGTACTTCTATGCCCGTCGCGAGTCGGTTGTTTCAATGATTAGGAAGTTACACGTCTATTCGCGTCAGTTGGAACACCTTATAAGTTTATAATTGGTAATCCCGCGCAAAGCTTTGGTCAGATGAAAGTAGGAAATAAAAATACATCTTTCATCAAATAATACTGTATTAAAAATTCGTCATAAATCCTCATTACAATCAAGCATCCAAGAAGGATTTTCAGCAAATCCTCTACCTTGGGAACTTTCTTCATCACTACATTCTTCAGCATCACAGCATTCTTCACCGATTTCCCCATCAGTCATTTGCGAACATCCCTTCAATTTCCTGATCAAATCTCCATATTTTAACTTTACACTACAGAATGGGCAGTTACCTTCTATAGGGACATACTCTCCTGGTACCAGAAACAGGTCCGCTAAGCAAGTAATGTGACATAAAAGTTCACAACCTGGATTCAAACAGGTGATCTTTGCTTGGCTGTTGGCTATGTAAGTTGAACATAACAAGCATTCTTCGTCAGGTAGTATGGTGTCACAGTTTTTGGATTTTAAGTTCCTGCTTTTGACTGGGCCTTGGCAGATTGTCATGTGATCTGGTGGTATTCGCTCAGGCTGGAAAAAATAAACAAGGTTATTTAAGAATTCTGGAGGCAAGGCAGCAAGTGTTATTGCAAGTTATATTAATTTTTCTACACTTTAAAATTGATACAAAATTAACAGGAAGCTACATCTTTATCTGATTTCGAGGAATGAGGAAAATGTTGTGAGGAAAGTTTTGAGTGTGAATTTGGATGAGTAGAGGAAGACCAAAGAAACAAAGGATGGACTGTGTGAAGGAAGACATGCTGCGCTGATCCCAAATAAATTGGTGTAAAGGCAGGAGAATGATGTTCAGACAAGTGTACCTACTTGCCTGAACATCATTGACATTTTTGCAAAGGAGGTCATCAATTGTTTTTTTATAATCATGTAGATCAATCAACCCAGCCTATCACAGTCCACAGCTGAACAGAGGTCTATCCCAAGCTGCAACAGATCACCCTTTTTGGGGTTATCGGTCCATCTCCAGCTGGGGGAGGGAGTGTTGCAATCATGCAGATGTGACAAATAAAAGGGTTCTTACTTACAGGAAATTCTTCACGATACTCCATCTCCAGCCATCTTATGATCAGTGGCAGACGACACCAAGGGCCTACACGGAGCATCTCACTCAGAACCCTTAGTTTAAATTTGAATTCAGTCTCCTTTCTTGGGATCTTCTTTAAGTTTAGATGTTGCAGTCTTATTGTCTTTGACGGGTTCTGCCAGGCCCATTCAAACTAAAAAAGATAGGTACATAAATATTGTCTTAATTGGGTTAGTTGTAAAACCTGTTTAAATGAATGAGACATTGTTGTATACCCTAAATATGTGGTTAATACAGATTTTATAGTTTCATTTCTAACTATCAGAGATATAAAGGCTATATCCTAGCTAATATTATAAATGCGAAAGTAAGTTTGTTTGTTACCGTTTTACGCCTAAACCACTTAACCTCATCCTGAAATTTTGCACTTACATTGTCAGGTGAAAAAAAATCACTGTTCCCGAGGAAAACAACAATAACGTTCTAATGATAATAGATGGCGCCACGTGTCTTTCGCTCCGACCCGAATAATTTATTGGTCAAATTTCAAGTTAATGCGAGCGAATCCGTGGGCAACGGCTAATTAACTATATTTAAAAAAATAAAAAGCTTTGAATAAGTAAATGCTTACCCTTAGAGCAGAAATATTATTTGGAAATCCATGTACTATCATCACCATCTTCCTAAAAATTATATTTTAATTTTAAAGAAAAAGTAGTTTTTTTTTTACTGTTGCCAATGTGTAGTTAGAATTAGACATTGAAAAAACTTCCTTGCCTTACTATGCAAGAAATAAAATCAAGATTGTCGCCTCCTGAGTATGTACTTTTTACTTTCAGATGCACTTTAGTCTACTATTAGTAAAGAGCCTCTAGTACGAAACGCCGGTAGTTAACCTACTAAATAAATAATGAATATTCTGATATTTCTAGTCACTAAACTAATCTTGTACGTACCAGGGTCCCTTATTATTGGTTTGGTAAGCCCCTCCAGCCCATGTGCCTCTGTTATGTTGCATTATTCTCCTGTTTGGGTCCCGAGTATAACCAATGTATGTGCGACCTTTGTATTTAGGATTAATACAGTACAATAAGTAGACCCCGAAGAAATCCTCCACTACTTCTGGCTCCGCCATGTTCACAGGTGTATTTACGAATGTAAAAACTTAAGATTACAAAACAAAACGTTTTTATTGTTTGTTTATGTACCTCCTTTTTATTTCCATTTCAAATACAAGTTTTTTTTTGAGTTTGACAACTACGTTTTGAAGTATTAACCCGTAGGTACGCTACTTGCTTAGAGTGTACTTGATATCCTTTCCAGCATAGACAGATAGGCAATCGTAATCATTTATCTATTATTATTTGCTTATTTAGATGCGTAAAAGTAGATCTATGACAAAATATGACTAAAATGCAAAGGTATGATAAGGCACGTATCAGGCAAGGATCAGGAACTAAACGCAAACGCATGCAGCTGCTGTCACTGTCACTGTCACTCTTCCTGTCAGTTCTCACTTCTGTACATACGAAACCGGGAATCACCGGGACTTAATAAGTGGATTTTTAAATTAAATTCTTCTGAATTTATATTTACACTAAGAGCTTACAATGGCTGATAGTAAAACTTCCAAAATAAACCAAAATATTTGTGGCCTGTGAGTATATCTAACCTTTTTGTAGTGTTTTGTTTTGCTCCAGGGTCACTTGATATTCCCGTAAACTATATATTTTAAGCACAACTAAATAACTTCATTATCTAAACTTTCAGTTGCAACGACAAACAAAGCAAATACTGCTGCCCTCGCTGCGAAATTTTCTACTGTTCCTTAGACTGCTACAAATCGCAGAAACACCAGCAATGCTCGGAAAGTTTCTACAGAGAATGCGTGAACGACGAACTGACGTCACATCACGCTGATGACGAATCCAGAGACAAAATGATGGAGATTTTAAAACGGATGCAGAATGAGGATGTTGACAACATTGACATCGAAAATTTGATAGAATATGATGATGAACCGGCTGATTCCGATGATGAACCTGGAATAGACCTTGAGGATCGTATAAAAGACTTGAACCTCGATGATGCAGATGCAGTATGGAATGCATTGACTGAAGATGAGAGGAATGAATTTGAAGCACTCCTAAATCAAGGAGATGTAGGGTCTATTATGCCACAGTGGGATCCATGGTGGACATATAGAAGGGATAAGAAGCTAGTGGAGGATGTTGGTGTTGGTGTGGATGATGGAGAAGCATTGAAGAAATGTCCGGAGTTGAAAGCTGTGCCTAAGTTTGAGACGCTGACTGTAAGTGTGCGTTTATCTTAATTTGAACAGTAACTTGCCTCTGTTGAAATGGTTCCCTAACCTAGAAAAAAGAAAGGGTGTTTCTCTTGTGTCCTAACGGTAGTAGTAGTAGTAACAGAAGACAAAAAACCATTCTTCAAAGACAAACAAAAAACAAACAACACAATAAATACAAACAACAAATACAATAAATTGTATTCAGTTACCCTGAAAGTTGATCACATCATGGTTGAGAAAAGGCTAGGCAGATAATGATTCACATCATTTTCTATCTCTTGTGTAAAATATATTTAAGAGAATTAATTTTAACATTCCCAACCAGCATATCTACACGAGACAATCTACATTCTGAATGAACTAGCAAAACAAAAACTCAGGCCATCTTCTCATGAGACACCCATGCATCTTTCATTTTATTTTTCTTCCCACATTACCACTTCCACATTTACTTTTAGTTAATGCACCTGTGACGTTTGTGCGAGATTGGTTGAATGAAACCGCATGAAGAGAAGAGTGGAAGGCTATGAGGGAGGCTTTTGCCCAGCAGTGGAATGAAATTTAGGCAATAGAAAACACAGTACAAAATTGAAACTAATATCCCATGTTAATTATTTCAGGCAGTAAAACCATCGCCAGCAATCAAGAACAACATCACAAATGTGCTAGCATCCTATGCCTTCATATTGCGCTACTTCAATGGAGAGATAGAACCGATGGAGTCAGTTATATGTCTACTCAATATATGTGATAATTTGGATAGCAATGCCAACTTTGATGATCCAGCCATTGCTTTGGAGTCTGTTGCACAGAAGTGTCTTCAGGTAGTTTTTTTATACAAATTCGCAGCACAGTAATAAAATACGTGCTTGGATGTGGAGTTGCGGACACTAGCCTGTACGCCCACATTAACAAAAATCAGACTTGTTTAATGTCCCAAAATATACAGGGTGTAAGGGACACAGATGCACAAACGGTCACCAAGTATTCAGTTTTTTATTATGTCTGTATCCATGTCAAAATGTTTATCATTTTAATTATTGATGAAATATTTCAATGTGAGGGCTTCAGAAAGATGAATACGTGGTAATAGTGTGTGCGCTGGTGTCCCTTACATCTTGTATGTAGCATATTGGCCTATTTAGTGTGGGACATTCAAACAAAAACGTGTGGCACCGACTCCTGAGTAATATGAGACAATGGCAGGAAGATGATTCAAGGAAAAAAATCCCTCACAATATCTATCACCTAATCCAGATAAATCTAAAATGTTTCCACCAGGCTAATATGTTTCATAAATTTTACAATCTAAATCAATTTTTTTTTTCTTTTTCTGTTTAAAAATCAGCATAAATTCAAGAAAAAAAATCCCTCACAATATCTATCACCTAATCCAGATAAATCTAAAATGTTTCCACCAGGCTATGGTTGATAAATTTTACAATCTAAATCAATTTTTTTTTTTTTTAAATCAGCATAAATTATTTTTTTTTTTAATTTCAGAGTGAACTCATTGAAACAGATGAAGATAGTCTCACAGTAATGAAAAAGGACACATTCCTAATTATCAGAGGACCTAGTGAAGAAAACGAGAAATACTATTGCCAAGCAGCCCTATCACATTTACACCACATACTAACCAAGGCCAAATCTATAGGAAAACAAGGGAAACCTGAAGAAAAGACTGTAAAAGAAAAAGCCGACTTTTCTAGAAAGTTCCCAGAGCATGAAAAGGAACATTTACCTAATTTAGATGTAAGCAAAGTGAAGAAGTGTTTGAAAAAAGTAGAATTCTACTTGTCTTATATAGAATGTTATGATATTGAATAAATAATTTATAGTAAGGTGTTTGGTGATTTTATTGATAAAAACTTTTTGCCTCGGTTACCCCTGCTTATTAGGTCGAAAATTATCCCATGAGAATCAGGGCAGCGCGGCCCCTGTGTGTGAAGTGTTCGGCGCACACAGGCGCCAAGACAATAGGGGCGCCGCCATCGAAATGATTTTTGTTACACTTACACAACAACATATTCTTTGTAGTGAAGTATCGATAAGCAAGTAGGTACAAAAGGCGCAACATATGCCTTGTAAATAACAAAACATATATTGCGCTTATTGTAAAAGTCTCCTTAGACTACATTAAACCACAAACGTGAAGGTAATATTCACGTTTGTGGTTTTTTTACGCTTTGGGTTTTAGTTTACATTAGTTACGAGCTCAGCGTTCAAATTAAAAGAACCGCCGTGAGTTTGTTTGAATGAGTTTATGAACGCAACCAGATGCGGTGCGTGCGATGCAAGCGGGGTGGGGTCACGGGGATTCCCCGACTTTAAGGAACGAGAGAGCCAAAACAATCGAACAAATAACAATCATTCAATCGAAAGTGTGTGCAAGGTGCGCATTGATTTTTTATAATAATAATAAGTTAATCACTATTTTTTTATATTTTTAAATGTTTTTTTTTATATTGTTTTTTAAGGAATATTTAAAAATGTAAATAATTTGTATAAATATAAATAAAGGAAATAATAAGTTACGCACTAAAAACAATATATAGTTTGTGTTAATGATTGTTTTAACGTGTTTTTACAATGAAATTAACTGGTTACCAGAATTTAATAAGGTAAAGAAAACAAGGAGAAGAACGTGATAAAAATAAAACTAAAATAAGTAAATATTTTACGGCTCTACCATCCACTTCCAAGAATCATTAGAGACAGAACCCAAACATTTTATCGATGGAGGTGTTATAAAATGTGAAAAAAAAAACGCTTCATTTATAGTGGTAGGTATGTGCTTTTTATGTAATTTTCTATACAAATCAACATAACTTTAGTCTGTTTGAAACGTCAAAATAAAACATAAAACATTTTCACAATTAACAAATAATAAACAAAAAATAAGTTGAAACATACAGATTCTTGAAAAAAGAGGCGCTTCATAGGTTTCGCACACAGGCGCGGCCCTTTGTACAGAGTGTACAACTTGTACACTCTCGCCGAGACACTAACAGGGCGAGTGCGAGAGTGTGACAGTCAAGCGAGGAACACAGGTTGGACGAGCGCTTCTTACCGTACCCTGGTACAGAGTGACCAATTTTCAAATTGCGGATTATTGAAAGAAACTTAATTTGCTAGTGGCAACACTGGAAAAAAATAAAAGGCAATGTTAGGAGACATAGTTTAATAGTAAAAATATGTTTACCGTTTTATACATAGATATAAGTTGCTAAAATGCTCAGAAGTAATATGGCAATAAAACTATATTATTATTTTGTAAGTACTACCTTTTCTTTAAGCAACACGAAGTTATTTTACCTCCACCCTTGCTTGCGTCGTTGTCAAAATTATTGTGATATTTATTTTTATTTAAAATAGGGCTGCTGTTCAACTGCACCTGTCAGACGTAAATTAACTGTGTAACGTAGAAAAAAAATACCATTCGCTTTGATAATTAAGTTCTTGTAATCAATGAAAAAAATGCGTAGAATGAATTCTCGGTGATATACGAGCACTTGTAAACGAGTATATTGTGCTGCCATCTATATATTTTAGCGTAACATTCAGATATAATATAATTTCAGTATTGATCTAAAATTAAATTCAAAATTCTCAATACTTTCTTTATAAATAAACTATTTATTTATTTCAAATTTTATTGATTTATGTTTAAAAGTAAGAGTACTTTCAGTTCTCGCCCAGAAATTTGTCGGGAGATGGTTCAAGATGTCTTTAAAGACACGAATTTTGACAGAACTCGGAACCGGCTGACCGAAATTGAGTATATTGTGTGCCAGTTTCAAGTTTGTGTTGTTCTATTAACAGGACCCATACCAACAATTCATAGAGCAGTATTACTTATAATTATGTCACTTCAGAGTTCAACGTAGGAATAAGACAGAACTTTACAGGACTAGCTCCGTCTCTTTTTACAACAACACTGCTATATGAGGTTATGGTAGGTTACCAGTTTTCTTCCAAACTCGGTAGTTTGGCTTTGAGAGAAACCATTGCAGGTTTGGTTGTAGTTGAAACTCAACCAACACTTGTGATGCGAGCCGTTTGATGGAATAAAAATCGAAAAAATAATCATGATGATGATTAAACGATACGAACGAATGTGGCGACAGCCGATCGCGTCCGGCAGGATGTCGAAGCATACGATTGGGTCCGTACCGTCACTTGCGAACGAATCAGTTTCTGCTACTGAAATAGTTTCATTCTTACCGTGTTGACGTGTTCTATTCCGATCGGATACAATTACAGGTGAACGGAGTGATCGCGCGTCGCAGCATACTTTCGGCTACGATCGCGTGTCGCGGAAGAAGACCGCGGTCAAGCTGCTGTGCGCGGCTTAGTAATATAGACTTTAAATACTGTGTACACGATTTAATATCGTTGAAAGATTCTAAAATCCGTTCCGATCCGATGCGATGCAAGCCGTTTGGTGGAAATCATCCTAAAACTAAGTATTCTGTTCGAACTTAGACCTAAAAGCGTCTGTTATTACGAGGCATCGGATGGTTTATAGCTGACTGATAGTATCGTACTCAGGGGCGTGCCGTCCATAGAGGCAATTAGGCCTAGCCTATCCTACCAACAACGCCAAATGCATTTATTATAACTATGTAATAAAATAATATAAGATATTTAAAAAAAGTTTTAACTCCTGTTAAAACACTTATAGCAACTTGTCACGTCCGTGTGACGTAACTCAGACTATACTATACGTACTACGACGCTTTGAACGCACTATTCAGACAAGAACACTTCCAGCCTACTTCTTATTGATAAATTTACGCACACTGGTGCATATTTTCGTGTGTATGAACCGCACACACGTATAGATTATGGGCGTAACTCCTGCCAATGTAGTCAGCCACCGCGTGCTGTGATTGGCTACCTAGATTTAATGAATGAAGAGCAGGGTTCCCAATTTGTGGAGATTTTCCCGAATTGCTAGGAATTCGAGAAACAGACTACATACAGACACGATAGTTTCCTTAATGACTACTAGAGGCAATTAAAAAAAACAGGGTGGTATTGTCGAATTTATACCTTCCAAAAAATTACAAATTGTAGTTAATAGCAAAAGCCCTATAAACATAATTAAAAACTACATGAATTTTATTTTTCGCTTTGATTTTTGGGGAGTTAGGAAAGTAAGAATTGACAACCCTGTGCAACTCTCAGTATTATTATCCGGCAAAATTTTGTTAACCGCTTTTGTAAAGTTTCACGGTATAACAATGCCATTTTATTTGGAAGTGTTTTTCTTTTAACAAATTTCGAATTAAATTTTGCCAAATTGTTTCATGTGACAAGCAACTTATATGCGATCTTGAATGTTTTTATATCTTACTAAGTTATAAATTGTAAATAATTCGTTTTGATACGTACAGCAGTGTAAATATTATTTGTTGTGTTTATTATTTTTGTTTATTTACTTAAAAATGGTGTTCTATTGTGAAGTTTACGCTGATGAATGTGTGTTTGTTAGAAGTTAAAAGCAGTAAGTTTTCGCAATTATCGTTTAATGATAAGATTCAAATTGGTAGATGTGTACCCGAATTACGAGAATTAATCCAAAAATATGATAATTCATCTCGTACTCGTCAATTCAATCATCAAAATAATGCAACATTTAGCTGGCTGTGTAGCTGTATAAACACAATTAAATTATTTTGTTTACCGTGTATTTTGTTTAATACTTCAAGTAAGTGGAGTTAGGGATGTATTGATTTGCATAATTATTTGAAAAAAGATAGGCGCGTAGATTTAATTTAATAATGAGTTTAATTTTTCACTGATTTTAAACCCGTAGTTTTTTTTTTGGGTATCAGTATGCGTGGCCTACCCTCCGTGGAGAATCACTGCATGCCACTGCGTGCTGGTGAAAATTTACGCAGAAGCGCCGTGGTTGCGAATCCACCAGAAATTCCGTGACCACTTTCTGTATCATATACTAAAGTAATGTCCGGTAGTATATCGGTAGTTGAAACCGATCCAGCGCTAAGAGTTGACTGAGAATTCTGATCAAACAAGAAGCCTGCTGATTCAGACTGCGTTTGCTGATACGATCCCAATGGTGTTGTGGTCAGAGAGCTACTGACCTGTTTCTGTCCGCATGAAGTTTGAGTCTGAGTATTTGCTTTCGAAGCAACAACGTTACCTTGGGTTGTTAGTGGCTTATCACCAAAATGAGTTTCAGTAGATCTGAATTGAGTGAAAGTTGGCCAACCAGTTCTTGGTCCTTTTGGACCAGAAGGTTCTTGCCTAGATCTTCTTGTTCTGGGGTTGACTGCGCCCATTACATTTGCTTGGACTTCTTTCTTGTAGCTGCCAGTCGACAAGTCATGGGTTGATTTATGTGGAAGAGCCAGTAAGGTACCAGAAGTGCTCGTTGATATTGGTGACAGGTTGCTCTGATCGATCCTTGCTGCTCCACACACCACCGTTAAAGCAGTTAATATAACCTGAAGAAGAAGTGTAGTTGAAATAAAGTGCTGAAATTGAATTAGATGGTGGATTAGGATGTTGCAAAATAAATAAAATAGTATAACATGAGTCAGCTGCCCCCGCGCTTGAGTTTACCAGTATTTGGGAGATTCAGACATCAAAAAATAAATCCATCAATATCGCAGTCTTAACCAAAAAATCTATTCTTTGTAAATTTTTGATGTTAGTTATTAATTGACCTAAATAGGTGACTAATTGGGAGCCGAAGTTGAGGTTTTCTTGGTAACCAATAGCAATAAGAATACACCATTAGAAGTAACTTTTCAAGGAAAACTTTTGCTACGAACAGAACTTTTGCTTATTCGTTGTCCGTTCGGAGTTAATTCCTTAACTAGTTGACCAAAAGCTATCGATGGATAATGGAAGTTAAGTAGAACAGATATTTACAAGTAATTGTTTCAATTAAAGTTAGGTACTGAACTTTAACTAGTCAACTTTATGATGATGTAATCCTCATCATCATCATCATCTGCCTAGCCTTTTTCCCAACTATGTTGGGGTCGGCTTCCAGTCTAACCGGATGCAGCTGAATACCAGTATTTTACATGGAGCGACTGCCTATCTGACCTCCTCTGATGTAATCCTGAACAGACTAATACATAATTCCTTCAATACATTATGTTCAGGAAAATATGTTATCCAAGTACATTTTGTAGGTTGGACGACTATTACTCGTACAACTGTAAAGCCTACTTAGCTGTGATAGTTTTCCTTTTAACTTCAGTATAATTATATACTACCACCGTGATTTTTTTCACACAACAATACACAACCGCTACACTGGAAGAAGGGTGAGACACAAACGAATCCTTTAATCGAAAATTTATTTCATCAAACTCATTATATTTTTTAAAGACCTATCCAACGACATTCTACACTATCGGGTTCGCAAGATAAAAAAAAAACCCACTTTACGTGTACAGAAGATACAAAAAAAAAATACTTTTCGAGATTTTTTTTATCACTTTGTTGGCGTTACTAATCTGTATATATTATTCATGCCAAATTACAGGTTTCTAGTACTAAGAGTCTTTGAGCTAAGCTGCGGACAGACGGGCGGACATGGTGAAACTATAAGGGTTCCATTCTTTACAATTCGGTTATGGAACCCAAAAATGTTTCAAATGTTAATGGTTTCGTGCATGTGGAAACCGAGTCAGAAGCGCTTCGACTGCGAACCTGGACTCAGGCGTTGTCTGTGTCTGTCACGAGGCACCGGACGGTTTATAGCTGACTGATGATATCATGCTGGTGGAAATTGAGCTAGAAGCTTCCTGGTTGCCAATCCATCTACTATGAACTCTTCACCTGTACCTTGTACTGCTTCAACTATTACAAGTTGTGGTTTAGCAGTAGTTGAAGCCGATCCAGCGCTAAGAGTAGACTGAGTATTCTGACCAAACTTGAAGCCTGCTGATCCAGACTGCGTTTGTTGATACGATGAACCGATAGGTTTTTTTCCAAATGAGTCATTGATAGAACCGGCACCTAAGGTTGGCTGAGAAATCTGACCGAACTTGGAACCAGATGATCTAAATTGAAGATGTTGTGCTGTTACGCCAGTTTGAGTTGCGCTAACAGGTTTATTTCTCAACGGAGAGATTTGGCTTGAGGCTTGATATTATTTAGAACTAGAACATTGAGCTGTTTGTGGTTTAAACCAAAATTGAAGACCAACCGATCCGTACTGAGCATGTTGGTATGTGGAAACAAAATGTTTTTGACCGTTTGCTGCAGGTAGGCGGTAAGTGGTATGCGGTAGGTAAGACGTTGCTCGTGGATTAGAATAGTTACGAACAAATAAACAAGGATAACTCATGATTCAGCTCCCACAGCGTTTGAGAATATTTGACAGCACCAGACAACAAAAAATAAATACATCATTTCCGCATTCTAATGCAATAGTCGATAATGTTAGTGACCATGATAGTTTAAAATCTTATAAAAGTCGACTACTTATACAATAATAAGTTCATGCCTTTTCCCCTTGGGGTGGGCAGAAACTACAGAACGCCCCGCCTGCTGTGACCTGCCACGATCCTTACATACAACTTTTGCATCGTCCACTTTGAAAAAGTATGATATGATCATCTCACTCAATATGACCAAATCATCTAAGCATACTCTAAAAATGTTTGTCTCAACATCTGTTAAACCGCAACGTTCTCATAAACTCAATTTATTATGCATATCACCACACATGCTTCGTAAGGAACGCATTTCCACAGCATTAATTCCACATTCATGCCTCATTTGCCACACCCAACATTCACTTCCATACATAAGTTCAAGCAGCAGGCCAGCAGCACACCATTGGGGACAGCCAATAGAACGATTATGGTCACAACCGCATGTAGAGCATCATTTAGTTTATTTCCTGCACTTACACTTAATGCCACATCAGTGTCAATCTTTCTATATCTTGTAAACAGATTGCCCAAGTATACAAACTCATTCACTTGCTCCACACGCTTATCATTTAGTTTCACAACACACACCGATACATCCTCTTCGTCTTGTTCAAACCGTTCATACATTTTCTCTTAAATGCTTCATTAGTTACAGAAACCATGCTTGCAACAGCTGTTTCACTGACGATCCAAAAAGAACTTGACCATCTGAGAAGACTTTCTTTTAATGCTAAATAGGCTTGCGTTTGGTCACACTCGCCGATGTGAAGCGATGAAGTGGCCTAGGGTGGAGCACGCTCGCCTAGAAGAAACCGATTCATTCGAACTTTGAAAAGATCTAGATTATAATAATTGGGAAACAGAGAAGCCAGAAGTGATTTCCACAGACTGGCGAATGCACAATACATGTGGAAGCATAGTGCTTTGTTTGGGTTCGGACATTTGTCTGGCAACTTATTCATCCGTAAAACACACGTACTCAAATATATTTTTTTTGTAAAAAAAAGGTTTCCAGTCAAGCTTGTAATGTTTCCTTTTCAGAGATCAATACATATACCTCCATAATATTAAACTATCTTGTGGACTGCGACAAAAACTGAACATTAAGAAAAAAAACAGAAGCTGCCGCCAGCAATTTTAAAACCCAATTTCTAATCATTTTAACTGTTGATAAACACAAGAAATTTATACAAAAACAAACCAGTATTACCTACCAAAATCATCTTGTGAAAGTTTGTATGCTCAGCAGAAGTCACTTGACTGGTGGCCACAATGAAGCAACTTTGATATTTATAGAGTTTGAAAATGTTCCAAAAAAAAACCTGC
Organism: Noctua fimbriata; assembly: GCA_905163415.1. NCBI lineage: Eukaryota > Metazoa > Arthropoda > Insecta > Lepidoptera > Noctuidae > Noctua > Noctua fimbriata. The sequence goes on along the minus strand of LR990934.1, from coordinate 6,148,476 downwards.
TTAAGATGATCATTATATCGCACTCTTTCTGACTAAATAATGATGAAAGAGTGCGATATGCGAGATCGTGTATGTGTGCAAAATGTTTGTTATAGAAAAAGGTCGTAAGTGCGACTTGTTTTGATGCGATAGATTTGTGAAACTGCTACTGGACTTACGATCCCTACTGTACATCAAACTAACTCTACGCAAAAATTATTGCTGGGAAACGACTTTAATTTTGGGGTGATAAATCACGTTTTACGCTAGGAAACAATGTAACGCATTAAAACAATGTCACATCAAGTGCTTTTCGGGTTCGTTAAGGGTATTTTTAACCCCCGACGCAAAAAGAGGGGTGTTATAAGTTTGACCGCAAGGTGTGTGTGTGTGTCTGTCTCTGGCACCGTAGCTCTTAAACGAGTGAACCGATTCGGATGCAGTTTTTTTATTTGAAAGCTAGTTTCTTGGCGATGGTTCATTTTATCAAAATGGTTGCAGCCATTTACTAGATATAGGGGATGAAAGTTTGTATGAAAAATCGAATATTTTCAAATATACCCAAGTGGGGTATCAAATGAAAGTGCATAATGTGTATATCACAATTAGATATGTTTTATCAAAATCGGTGTAGCCATTTACTAGATTTGGGGGATGAAAAATCGAATATTTTCAAATATACCCAAGTGGGGTATCAAATAAAAGGGCATGATGTGCATATTACAATTAGACATGATTCATCAAAACCGGATCAGCCATTTTATTGACTTTTCAAATGTTTGTTCGCTTTTCTTTGTTGCGATGTCCATATACTTTTTATTGACATTTGATTTAATTAACATTTATGTTCTTCCTTAGATTTATTGTTGACATTTTAGAAATAGTTTTTGATTTATTAATTGGTTTGACATTCCTGTATTAATTTTAAATTTTATAATTGCCATTATTTGTCTTCTATATTAATATCTGTATTTCTACCTTCTGGCATTTATCATTTTTATTATTACTTAAATTTTATTGTTGACATTCTGAGAATATTTATTGGTCGACTTGCTTTGACATTCTTGTTTTTATAATTTTAATTCATTATGATACCATAACCAATTAAAATTATAAAGTTGCATGTAATTAACTGAATTTAATTTAAATTGATAATAATATTTGTACGCTAAACGGCAAAACATAGAGCATAAATTGCCGTCGCAAGTGAGACTGTCTGTCACGTACTCCTAATTATTAAACAAATATCTTAGCCATTATTCTTATTTCAAAAAACATCACACGGTATCGGCCACTTACAGACACATTAAACCTCTACTTTATGGCTTGACAGCCTGACAAGTTACCCGTAATTAACTATGGAGCGTCCTTTCTTCCTTTGAATTGTAAAAAAATATTGCATCACTTGGAAAAGCATACATTCTTTAGTTAATAGGAAAGGAACTAGAGATAATAAGCTAACTGACCTGTCAATTAGCTTATTATCTCTAGTTCCTTCTTTCTAATGTAATATTTCAACAAAATTCTTAAGAAACAACCAAAAATTACCCGATTTCTAAGTGATACTAACGCCACATCTGCTTATTATGTTTTGGGTTTCGCACGGCGCTGGGATCTTTAAAACACTTGAGACGGTTGTACAAAAAATAAACCAATTCTGGAAAGGCGACCCAAGCGTGGTGGGTTTTAGAGGCTGGGGCCGGGGAAAGATTGGTGGATTCGTGGCAGTTGATTTGAAATCGCGGGAGAGTCGACACGTAGAGTGGAGCATACATATACAATTATACACTGTACACCAACACACCCGACTATTGACGAATGTTGACTCGCCACAAATTAAAGGCAGAACCGTAATATTCGCGTTCCAAATAAAATAAACTATATTGTTCAGTGATGAAGGCAGCACCGTAATATTCACGGATTGATTAAAACAAATAATATTGCTCAATAATATAATACCGACCTGTACTTGTGGTACAAATCAACCAAACGCTGCTGATGAATACTGCTTCATGTAAAGGTCTAGCTCAGAAATATTGCGTAGAGATTGTTGGCGCACATTCATTTCAGGGAGCGGGGGTAGGTTTCACCAAGTATCCTAAACTGAATGGATAGCTACGTTCTAAAGAACGCTAGGGACTGTATCTCGTTAAAATTAACCTTGGCCATTGGTAGGCCTATTACTGAATCGACACTGTTTAGCGAGACACGCAACCGCGACATGGGGCAGAGTAAAGAAATGTGAAGTGACGATGGAATAACCACTTCGGCGTCCACCAATAACAATCGCAATATGTTCTGCTACAGATCGAGTCTACGGTACGCTTGTGCAAATTGTGTTATAATATAGTAATTGGGGTCATCTGCCATAAAAGCGTCATTAACGTGGGTACGCGTATAAGTAGAAATACTAGAAACCTGTCTTCCTCAATGGCAGTGGCCTCACAACCCACTGCCTTAGGATTGGGAAAGACATGTAGATAGAGCTTAGGGAACGTGACCTGTTAGAGTTCGTAGCAGTGTCCTCAGTAGGGCTATGCACTTAGGTCTAACAGTACACGTACGCCGGGCAAACGTTGTAAAAGGGTTCCATGTTGTAACATGGAATTGTTTGCGTTTGCGAATCGGCATCTAGTATTTTGGAATCAAATAAATTAACGTAACGAATAAATAAACAAATTCTTATGCGCAAGCGGAACGTTTCTTTTACCAAACATTTCATTATATATCATATCTTTGCGCCCTCTTGTCTTGTTAGCTTCATACTTTATTATTGACTAGCTGTGCCCGCGGCTTCGCTCACGTGAGCGCACATTCTTTTGTCATTCTCAAAGTTTATGAACGTAAGCAAAATATAGATGCAACTCATGATCTATCCTAGGCCCTAACGGTTAATATCCTTAACAATTTAAAAAATAATCTTTCAGCTCTGAGAGCTCAATCAACCGATGATGGAAAAAATGTGATGGACACAAAACGATGGAAACAAAATTGAGAATTTGCAAAAACCATGCAATTGGAAAATACTGCAAACGCTTGAATTTAATGTATTTAGCAATAGAACCAGAAAAACTATGCGCTTCGAGAATCTTCATGGATGGACCCCACCCATAAATTACATCATACGAATTTTATGATTTTTTCACCGGAGGGGTCAAAAAATCCGTATCAAAAGGTCAATTTTTGTGAGACTCCCGCCTCCCAAGTGTGACGTCATATATTTTGCAATATTACATGCTGTCCGCCGATAGAGTTGGAAATATTTCTTTAATAAGTTTTTCGTTAATAGTTCAAATTTCGTGTTTTAAAACTTAGCAATATTAGTTTTTTAAATGTGACGTCACCAAATTTAGGACCCCTTCCACCCCTTGTCACACAATGTCACACTTTGTTGTCACCCCCCACCTCTTTAACGTATGACGTAATTAAATTACGTCAAAAATTTTATGGCTGGCTCCTAATAGACACGTACTTCCATGGTAGCAGCAGCTAACTGTGACTTCCTGGAGTATCTAAAGTGTCCCTACACCTGCGATTTATAGGACTTACTGTCAAAATCTCTACTAAAACCGCGATTATCGTAGCCACTTGGGTGCTAATAATGTGATAAATCATCGATACAAAAGAAGAAGAAGAATATGGGAATTATATTAGATCTCATATTTCCTAAGATAGACCATGATTGCCGAAGCGGATACTTTTCCAAGGACTTTGATGAACGGGCAAAAAAAAAAGTTGAAGCGTAGACGCAAGTATTACGCAGATCGATGTAACAAATAGTGTTGAAAGCAAGCCATTTGACTATTCACTATATTTATGTTACTACTGACTATTATTTATATTTTGCTCCGAAGTTCAAATGCAAGTGCAATCATGGGCATTTAAACGTTAAAGATATGCCGCGAATGAAACAATTGCTCTTACGGATATAACTCCTCTTCACTCTGGTGTACCTACCATTATAAATAAGCCTGTCTAGTATAAAAAAAATCCTATGTTTCCTGAGTCAAAAGTATGTTTAATATACATGAAAAAAAGCATAACAAATGGGTTGCCTGATATCATTAAGTGAAGACTATTTAAAATTGCGACAACCGAACGTTATGCCATCGTGTTTGTAATAAAATTACCTATCTGTTCTTTTAATACATATTTTAATAAGAAAATAGATGAGTGGACATATAGTATCAATTTATCTATTTATACCTTACAACTCTGTAGTAGGGACAAAAAGATGACAACCTAACAGATTCTTGACTTGATTGCTTTGTAGATATTTACTCTAATTCCATTTTGATTTCGTTTGGTTTGAAAAAAAGATTAGTTCCGTTAGTTTTAATAAAGGGTAGCCTTGACTTAACTTTATCAGGCAACCCATTCGCAATGTTAGTTTGTTCATATAAGTATTTTACTCCGTTAACGTAAGTTTTAAATAGCCGTTCTGAGGCTCGTCACTGCCGCCGGATTTTAGCCTTTTCCCACTCGCACAATGTGGACATGATCATTAATCTACTAAATTATTAGTATTCGAAGTCATTTCGGTAGGCACATATAAAAATACGAAATCCTGAAAGTCCTGTTTTAATATTCAAACGAAACTATTTTATTTAGTTTGTGTGCGGGCAACATTGGAAAAAGGTGGTCTGGTTGAATTTGACAACGTCATTGTCTTATTTTGGTATTGTCCCCATAAAGTTTTTATTTTGTGGGATATTGTTTATCTACCTATTATCTAAGAACTAATCTTATTTAATACATCATTTCACTGGTCACCATTAAATATAGTAAAATCCAAATAATAGTAATTTTATTATTTAAATAAACTTCAGGTTGAGTTGCTGTAATAAAATGGTATATCTAAGCCGGAGAGGTGATCTGTACCTCAGGACCTTCCTACTTCAGACACCTTTCTCTATTTAAGATTGTGCATATAGGTACCAGTGCCTGTTACTTCTGATGTTGAATTAAATAAAGATTTATGATTATGATAATTTTTTTAATGGCTATCTACCGACGCCTTATATATAATAATAGCTTTCTCGTATTACTATTTTTTTTTATTATTTAATTGCCTCGGAAACGAAAATTGAAAATATTTTTTTAATTTAATTGAATAATGTTATATTCTCAGCCTTTCCCTTTTTTGCCTTTTACTTTTGGTGGCATATTTTTAATGCAAGCAAGAATTGCAGTTGTACACACGGCGGCACATGAAGATGTAAAATTCCAGAATAAATTGACCTCGCTTTGTATAGATTTCCTATACAATGAGAGATCCGCATAAACTGGTTTTGTAAAGCTTGACTGGCCGTCGCGTGCGTACGTAGTACTTATTACTTCCGTGCAAAGAGTAAAGACAAAAGGAAAAATAAAATAAAATTAGTTTTCAGCCATTCCGAGTGACTACACTACGACTAAAACCTATTTACGTAAATTATTTTTATCATAGAAATCGCGTATGGGGTTACTAACAAAATTTTAAAAATTAATATCTTTTGCGTCTGTTGGTCGATTTTGATGAAATAAACGCTAAATAATACCCACAACAATGCTTCTTATTTTGTAATATTTAGATTTTGAATACAATGAGGGGTTTTTACGTGATGCGCGCACAAACGAACAGACAAACCGACAAACAGACAAAAATTTTAAAAAAGATTACTTTCTATTACTTATTTCTCGCACATTCCAGTGACTTTTTTGCAAAAATCTGTAATGTACAGACACGGAAAGTCTACGATTTTATTATATGTATAATAGAATAGATTTAGTTTTATAAAAGATTCGATATTATTCATGTATATGTCTTAACTGTGAATCCCCAATATTAACCTAGTACCCCTCCCTGTCCCCTACCTAGCTTCCAAAGTCAGGACAGGGCTGGAGGTCAGTTGGTTTGAAGTCAGTAGGCAGATGACTAGTCTAGGACGAGTCTTATAAGGCTGTGTGGATGGCGGGGCACGGCCTCTCCACCTTCGGGGGGAGCCAACTTTAATACTAATATGTACATGAATCAGGAAAAACGAAAATCTTATCAGCCTAGGGTAATTTACGAACAGTCACACAAGCTTTGATACTCACATTTAAACAGTCATCGTTTCATATCTTGGATACATCTCCGACCGTAGGAAATATTTAGCAAGTAGGTGTTTTGATATTAGTCGATATCGTAAACCATGGATAGATGCGAGTGGTTCAATACTAATTATGGGTACGACGGCTCCCACTTTCCTCCAACGTGGCCACCGCCAGGGATGATTGAAATGGTTCTTCAACACGATGCTATACTCGTGTACACGGCATAAAGTCTGAGTATGTTCCCACCACAAGAACCTCAACAGTTTCCGGTGATTATGATGCAGGGCCAGCTCCTGTTCTTGACCAACCGTTTTCGCCACCTATACATTTACCACACCTGTACCACGTACCCATAGCTTTGGGATGGGTAGCTCCTTCTTTTCCAGAAGAACTTGCTTCGGCTCAGGACCCTGTGTCGCCCGAGGCAACTGTTTCGCTCCTGGAACCCGTGTCACCCCAGTCACCTAAACCGCCTCAGGAACTGCCTCTGACGTCCGTCGAGACTAGCGAACAAGAAGAGACTGGCGAACAACCCAGACGATCCAATGACCGAATACCTTTTATAGTACACGAGAAAAATAAATCGATCGAACTGTAAATCGATTGTAATCGATTTACAGTTTATATGTGTGGGTGAAGTCATAGTTATGCACACAAACACTAAATAAAACGAGCGAGCTCGGTTTTTTTAGTGTGCGTGTGGCACATCATTTACCATATATACCAATATATATAGTCATCATTCACTTATGGTACTGTATTTTGCATCATATTACTATAGCAAGCTTGGCACAATGGCTATCGTCTTTGGTCAGTAAACGAGAAGCCGTAAGATCAAATCTTGTATGCAACAATATATTCTTTTTCTTTTTGTATTCATTCTTTTGTTAAAACATTACTTAAAGTAGAATTTATAACGATTCGATCCCGTTCAAGGTTGTGTAATAAAGTTTCCAATGTTTGAGATAAACACGGAACTCTCAGGTCATTTTATTTTGACTATTTGAAAAAAAACTACCGACAATTTAAAAATATTGTTTTCAAACACCTTCATTTATAAAAATGAGCGTTCTTAGTTGTCAATCTACGAGTATTTGCATTACTGAGTTTATTGATTACTACTAAGTCCTCTCACCTTCCAATGTTTACTAGGAATAAATAATTAATGTAACTTTAGTGCAATACCTACCATAGTTATAATAATATATTATCATAACTGAAAGTTTTTTTTTTAATTTTTTAATCTTATGATGATTATGATAAAATTAACTTGGTCTAAAATTAGCTTGATTTAGCCCTTAGACAGTTTAAGAAAAGCTAATGTCAGTGTATACCTTGTATTTATGTATTGTATTATTATAAAATTAATTAGTTATATATAAGTATATGGTATAAACATAGTGTATATTATGTATATAGTATTTAAATGTAGTATATATTTATTATAATAATAGCTATTATTAATAGTATTATAAATACTGTTTTTATCCACAGAGGAGAACCGCCGCTATGCGGATTTTAGAGACGGAGAACATCTTAGGCCAACACCAAAGGCAAATTCATCGGCTCGACACCACGACATCGTGGCAAGGCACAAGGCTGATCCCTTCTTGTTCACCCGCGTAAAAGCAACAGCACACAATATGTGCTTACAAACTGTGAGAAATCACCTAAATTCTGCTGGATTACGTTGCAGCAAGCCAGCGCGCACCTTTGCTGTCCACTGTGCACCGACAAAACCAACTACACTTTGCTAGGTCATAGATCAATTTTGATTGGGAGAACAATGTGCTGATTTATACCGACGAAAAAACGTTTAAGTCAGATAAGGATGGGCGTAAAGTAGTAACATATATGAAGCAGCGAATATGGTTAGCAGCATGAGGTGAAGGTTACAAGAAGTAATAAAAAACGAAGGTTTACCGACTCATTATAGTCGAATTTATTTTAATTAGTAGACGAATATGAATCTTATTTGTATGCAAATAAGGTTCACATTCGTTAAGCGAATGTGAAAAAATATAAACCTTAGCAATAATTAGGTATAAATGTTAATAATCTCCTCCTCTAATCCTCTTTTCAAAACCACGACTCGTAAAGTATTGAAAGTATGGTGAAGTGATGTTATTGTTATGCGGTTAGAAGTTGTCATAATTTCTTACTATCTAACATGTTGATTCACTTCACCTATAATTTTACTTTGATTCAATTTATATACCTGCCTACTTTGACAAATTCTTTACGTCCATCCTAACCAACAAAAAACTTTGCCTTTTGCCAATAAAACTGGTAAACAACAGTGTTTTACTCATTCGAACGTCTAGTATGGATAGCTATAGCCTATATATGTTTAAAACCAGTTCGTATTAAATCATTGTATCAGCCACACAAGTTTTTTTGCTAACTTACAGCCCCCACCAAATTGAACCTTAAAACAACCATTTTAAGGTAGGAATAGGCTCGTCCAAACCAAATACCAATGTTTATTTAATAAAAAATCAAATTATTTTATTGGTTTCGTCGTTTCGTCATTTGGGGTCGACGCAGCATGTCTACTTCTTCCATACTTCTCTATTACTCATCATCTCATCAGACACCTCTTTTCTTGCCATACCATTCTTTATACAGTCCTTCCATCGTTTATTTGGTCTTCCTCTGCTATTATATCCATCCACATTCATACTCAGAGCTTTCCTCATTCCTCCGCACCACATATCCATACCACGACAGCCGATTACCACTCAACTTTTCAGTCACTGGGGCCACTTTCAGACTTCTTCTTATGTATCTAATTTCTTTATCCATTCGCGTAACACCACACATCCCCCTTAGCATTGTCATCTCAGCCACACGCCTTTCATTCATTCCTTTTGTGGCCCAACATTCCAAGACAACAGGGCTAATTCCTCAAAATGTCGGTTTAAACGCTCGTTAAACATAGTTTGCAGTTTGTATGCTAATATTTGAACTAATAGTTCTAGCCATAAAATATTTTCTGAAAACAAAGTAAGAAATAAAACACATCAGACACCGTAACCAGATATATGCGTTCAAACATGAATAATCCCGAGGAATGTAAGAAAAGTACCATCAACAATAATATAGACCTACACAATTTTATAACACAACAATTAACATATACTATGTGTGTTTCTACAACATTAGTTTTAGTATATGCGAAACCTGAAACACGCGTCTCGTATTTTTATGTAAAGAATCTATGTACAAAATTTCAAAACTGTGTCACAAAGTTATAAGCTTGTTCTGTTACCTAGTTGTCCACACAAAAACGTGGTCAAACCGCGCACGCGCCTCCAGCGTCGTCTTGAGCTCATGGATTATAGTAATTTGGCAGTAGGTACCTAACTGATTGCGATAGGTGCTTAGTGTCGCTCGGCGTCCAACTTGTAGCCTTTTTCAAATTTTTTTGAAACAAAATATAACATGGTTTAAAAATTATTGGAATCGATTCAGCTACTTATTCTGAACAAACTATATTTAGGTTTCGCATATACTAAAAATAATTATGTATAAGGTGACTGGTAATTAGTGACCGATACTTAAACACGTGATTGCACTCATGATAACAAACAACTATCCCAAAGAATTTTTTTTTTAATACTCGTTCACTTTTATCACAATAACACAACAGCCGTATGAAATTCGCCCGCGTCCCTGACTTATCAGCTGTTAGCCGCATGACGCCGTTCTGTCTCATTACTATCGTTCCGTGCAACAGTGGGTAGGCAGAGCACCCGCGAGGCTCGCAAGCCCGCTCCATAGTGCTCCGCTGTTGTGTTATTGTGATAAAAGTGAATGAGTATTAAAAAAAATGTTTCTTTGGGAAAGATGTTTGTTATCATGAGTAGAATCACGTGTTCAAGTATCGGCCACTAATTTGGTAAACAAATAGGGCACGGATTCGTAAAAAGATTTTTTGGCATCTATAACAAACTAGGATTAGTATATGAACGTCCTGTTTTTCGTAAGCGATACTATGGGATACATGTATCGTATCACGCATGTACGGACACCCGATCGCGTCCGGCAGGATAACGACGCATACGATTGACTCCGTACCGTCACTTGCGAACGTATCCGTTTCTGCGCCTACTAAAATGGTTTCATTCCTACCGTGTTAACGTGTTCTATTCCGATCGGATACGACGACAGGTGAACGGAACCGATCGCGCGTCGCAGCATACTTTCGGCTACGATCGCGTGTCGCGGAAGACGCCCGCGGTCAAGCCGCTGTGCGCGGCTTGGTAATATTGACTTTAAATACTGTGTACACGATTTAATATCGTTGAAAGATCCTAAAATCCGTTCCGATCCGATGCGATGCGAGCTGTTTGGTGGAAATCATCCTAAAACTAAGTGTTCTGTTCGAACTTAGACCTTATCACGTATGTTGTTACGAGGCATCGGATGGTTTATAGCTGACTGCTAGTTTCGTGCTGGTGGAAATTGAGCCAGAAGCGCCCTAGTTCCTGATCCAGCATGACCACCACCTTGTCCTACTTCATTTACTACATGTTGTGGTTTAACAGTAGTTGAAACCGATCTAGCGCTACGAGTAGACTGAGAATTCTGACCAAACTTGAAGCCTGCTGATTCAGCCTGCGTTTGCTGATACGATGAGCATCCCAATGGTGTTTTGGTCAGAGAGCTACTGACCAGTTTCTGTCCGTATGAAGTTTGAGTCTGAGTATTTGCTTTCGAAGAAACAATGGTTCCTTGAATTGTTAGTGGCTTATCACCAAAATGAGTTTCAGAAGGTTCTTGCCTAGATCTTCTTGTTCTGGGGTTGACTGCGTCCATTACAATTGCTTGGACTTCTTTCTTGTAGCTGCCAGTCGACAAGTCTTGGGTTGATTCATGTGGAGGAGCCAGTAAGGCACCAGAAGTGCTCGCTGATATTGGTGACAGGTTGCTCTGATCGATCCTTGCTGCTCCACACACCACCGTTAAAGCAGTTAATATAACCTGTAAAAGAAGTGTAGGTGAAATAAAATGCTGAAATTGAATTAGATTGTGGATTAGGATGTTTCAAAATAAATAAAATAGTATGACATGAGTCAGCTCCCCCCGTGCTTGAGTTTACCAGTATTTGGGAGATTCAGACATCAAAAAATAAATCCAACAATTCCGCAGTCTTAACCAAAAAATCTATTCTTTGTAAATTTTTGATGTTAGTAATTAATTGCCCTAAATAGGTGACTAATTGGGAGCCGAAGTTAAGGTTTTCTTGGTAACCAATAGCAATAAGAATACACCATTAGAAGTAACTTTTCAAGGAGAACTTTTGCTACGAACGGAACTTTTGCATATTCGTAGTTCGTTCGGAGTTAATTCCTTAAGTAGTTGACAAAAAGCTATCGATGGATAATGGAAGTTAAGTAGAATGGATATTTACAAGTAATTGTTTCAATTAAAGTTACGTACTGAACTTTAACTAGCCAACTTTATGACGATTTAATGCTGAACAGACTAATCCATGATTCCATCAAGTTGTACTGGAAACAAATATTCTCCTAGACGACATCTTTTCAATAAAATATATCTTTACGTTAAGAAAAAAGGGGAGGCCCCAGTATACCCGGTATACCCAGCAGTTGGTGATTTCGGGCTGATATGATGATGATGATATCTTTACGTTAATGGTGGTACTGCCAGTGGCGAAGGGTGAAAATTCGACACCGAAAAGCACGACAATGACACCCATGAAGAAAAAACCGAAAATTTTCGGCGGCGTCATCTTGGTTTATCATTTTAACTTCAGTTTCGTTATCAGAAACCCTAAAAACCACGAAAATTACAACCATGAAGAAAAACTGAAAATTTTCTTCGGCGCCATCTTGAATTTTCATTTTGACCTTAGTTTCGTTATAAGCGACCCCAAAAACCACGAAAATGACACCCATGAAGAAAAAACCGAAAATTTTCGTCGGTGCCATCTTGGATTTTCATTTTGACCTCATTTTCGTTATCAGCGACCCCAAAAACCACGAAATTAACACCCAAAACAACAAAACCGAAAAAAAAGTGAAGCATAAAATGCAGAGGGAGTATAATAAAAAAAATTGAAGTGATTTTATCTTAAGATATGTACATAAGTCAACAAAATAAAAAACTCGTCGGTACCAATTACGATATCGACCATACTCATTCTATCTCGTTCTCCCCTACATACTTTGTTTTTCTGTCCCTGTCGTAACTCGACAATCTTCGGCTTACCGGGCTCCCTACAAAACGGTACTGCCAGCCACGAAATCACGTGTGCGCGTCCATACGATTTTAGTTCTGAATTCTGACACCCGAGCACCGGCTTATTTGGCGCCACCTGTTGCTTTATTTGTTCACATGAAAATTTTTGTCATTTTTAAATATTTTCAATCCTATGATGTATTAAATGGCTGTACTGTGATCCGCAGATGTGTATGTAATATACTAATTGACTACAGTGTCTAAGCTGGAGTACATAATTATCTTTAATGTGACTATATTATTTGTCTATAGAATACTGACTGTATCATTTTTCAAAGGGAAACCGGTAGGAATCGAGTTGTATGGAACCTTGGCCACTGTACGGCAGGTGTAGCATTCTGCTTAACTGACTCTCAAAAACATTATGTTAAAACTTAAACTTTAACGAACAATGTAGGGTTTCGTAGTTGCCCAAATATGCGGACACTTCCTTTGGTCCGATTTGCCTCCGAACGATGATTTTTATTGTAATACTAGCTGTGCCCGCGGCTTCGCTCACGTGAGCGCACATTCTTTTATCATTCTCAAAGTTTATGAACGTAAGCAAAATATAGATGCAACTCATGATCTATCCTAGGCCCCAACGGTTAATATCCGTAACAATTGAAAAAATAAATCAACCGATGGAAAAAATGTGATGGACACAAACGATGGAAACAAAATTGAGAATTTGCAAAAACCATGCAATTGAAAAATACTGCAAACGCGTGAATTTAATGTATTTAGCAATAGAACCAGAAAGACTATGCGCTTCGAGAATCTTCATGTTTCCGAATTAACACGAACACCGCTATAAAGCTTCTAAGTTTGCTTTTTCAAGGCATTCTAGTGCATTCATTCCGCACTTTTAGGATTTTAGTCGTATAATTGTAATATTCTAACAAAGGTGATACATAAGGGACCACCCATAAATTACGTCATACGAATTTTATGATTTTTTCACCGGAGGGGTCAAATAATCCGTCCTTATCAGAAGGTAAATTTTTGTGAGACTCCCGCCTCCCAAGTGTGATGTCACATATTTTGAAATATTACATGCTGCCCGCCGATAGAGTTGGAAATATTTCTTTAATAAGTTTTTCGTTAATAGTTCGAATTTCGTGTTTTAAAACTTAGCAATATTAGTTTTTTAAATGTGACGTCACCAAATTTAGGACCCCTTCCACCCCTTGTCACACAATGTCACACTTTGTTGTCACCCCCCACCTCTTTAACGTATGACGTAATTAAATTATGTCATAAATTTTATGGCTGGCCCCTAATAGACACGTACTTCCATGGTAGCAGCAGCTAACTGTGACTTCCTGGAGTATCTAAAGTGTCCCTACACCTGCGATTTAGAGAACTTACTGTCAAAATCTCTACTGAAACCGCGATTAACGTAGCCACCTGGGTGCTAATAATGTGATAAATCATCGATACAAAGGAAGAAGAAGAATGTGGGAATTATATTAGATCTCATATTTCCGAAGATAGACCATGATTGCCGAAGCGGATACTTTTCCAAGGACTCTGATGAACGGGCAAAAAAAAAGTTGAAGCGTATATGCAGATTGATGTAACAAATAGTGTTGAAAGCAAGCCATTTGACTATTCACTATATTTATGTTACTACTGACTATTATTAATATTTTGCTCCGAAGTTCAAATGCAAGTGCAATCATGGGCATTTAAACGTTAAAGATATGCCGCGAGTGAAACAATTGCGCTTACGGATATAACTCCTCTTCACTCTGGGGTACCTACCATTATAAATAAGCCTGTCTAGTATCAAAAAAAATCCTATGTTTACTGAGTCAAAAATATGTTTAATATACATTAAAAAAAGCATAACAAATGGGTTGCCTGATATCATTAAGTGAAGACTATTTAAAATTGCGACAACCGTGGGGCTTGACCGATTTTACTTAGACAACCGAACGTTATGCCATCGTGTTTGTAATAAAATTACCTATCTGTTCTTTTAATACATATTTTAATAAGAAAATAGATGAGTGGACATATAGTATCAATTTATCTATTTATACCTTACAACTCTGTAGTAGGGACAAAAAGATGACAACCTAACAGATTCTTGGCTTGATTGCTTACGAAAAGCTTAACGAAATCAAAATGGAATTAAAGTAAATATCTACAATATTTACTTTAATTCCATTTTGATTTCGTTTGGTTTGAAAAAAAGATTAGTTCCGTTATTTTTAATAAAGGGTAGCCTTGACTTAACTTTATCAGGCAACCCATTCGCAATGTTAGTTTGTTCATATAAGTATTTTACTCCGTTAACGTAAGTTTTAAATAGCCGTTCTGAGGCTTGTCACTGCCGGGGACTTTAGCCTTTTCCCACTCGCACAATGTGGACATGATCATTAATCTACTAAATTATTAGTATTCGAAGTCATTTCGGTAGGCACATATAAAAATACGACATCCTGAAAGTCGTGTTTTAATATTCAAACGAAACTATTTTATTTAGTTTGTGTGCGGGCAACATTGGAAAAATGTGGTCTGGTTGAATTTGACAACGTCATTGTCTTATTTTAATATTGTCCCCATAAAGTTTTTATTTTGTGGGATATTGTTTATCTACCTATTATCTAAGAAATAATCTTATTTAATACATCATTTCACTGGTCACCATTAAATAATATAGTAAAATCCAAATATTAGTAATTTTATTATTTAAATAAACTTCAGGAGTTGCCGACTAATATATAATAATAGCTTTCTCGTATTACTATTTTTTTTTTTTTATTAATTGCCTCGGAAACGAAAATTGAAAATATTTTTTTAATTTAATTTAATAATGTTATATTCTCAGCCTTTCCATCATGTCCTACTTTTTACATAAAAAGAATGGTCACCTTATTAGAAAGAGACTAAATTAGCGCTAACCTCTCTTTTGGTGGCAATTTTTTAATGCAAGCAAGAATTGCAGTTGTACACACGGCGGCACATGAAGCTGTAAATTTCCAGTATAAATTGACCTCGCTTTGTATAGATTTCCTATACAATGAGAGAAAAAACCGCATAAACTGGTTTCTGTAAAGCTTGACTGGCCGTCGCGTGCGTACGTAGTACTTATTACTTCCGTGCAAAGAGTAAAGACAAAAGGAAAAATAAAACAAAATTAGTTTTCAGCCATTCCGAGTGACTACACTACGACTAAAACCTATTTACGTAAATTATTTTTATCATAGAAATCGCGTATGAGGTTACTAACAAAATTTTAAAAATTAATATCTTTTGCGTCTGTTGGTCGATTTTGATGAAATAAACGCTAAATAATACCCACAACAATGCTTCTTATTTTGTAATATTTAGATTTTGAATACAATGAGGGGTTTATGTGATGCGCGCACAAACGAACAGACAAACCGACAAACAGACACGAAATTTAAAAATAGATATTTTTACTTTCTATTTCTATTACTTATTTCTCGCACATTCCAGTGATTTTTTTGCAAAAATCTGTAATGTACACACACGGAAAGTCTACGATTTTATTGTATGTATAGATAAAACAAACTTACATTTGCAGTAGAAAAACCAGTGCTCCCATACATTATGTTCAGGAAACTATGTTATCCAAATACATTTTATAGGTTAGACAACAGTCGTAAACTTGTAAAGCTTACTTAACTGTGATAGTTTTCCTTTTAACTTCATTATAATTATATACTACCACCGTGATTTTTTACACACACCAATACGCTACGCTGGTAGAAGGGGGGACACTTGAGTCTAACAAAAATTAGCACTTTTAAAGCTTAATATTTCACAAACGAATCCTTTAATCGAAAATTGATTTGATCAAACTCGTTATATTTTTTAAAGACCTATCCAACGCCATTCCTCACTATGGGGTACGCGAGATAAAAAAAATCCCCACCATACTTGTACAGAAAATACCCTGAAAAAATACTTTTCGAGTTTTTATTTTACCACTTTGTTGGCGTAACTAATCTGTATATTCATGTAAAATTACAGCTTTCTAGTACTAAGAGACTTTGAGCTAAGCTGCGGACAGTCTGACGGACATGGTGAAACTATAAGGGTTCCGTTCTTTACCATTCGGCTACGGAACCCAAAAATGTTTTAAATTTTAATTATGAGAGAAAAAAAAGAATATTTTAAGTTAAGGAAAATACTAAATGGAAATTAAGTAATATGTAATGCTAATAATATATATATATATTCAAAAATTAATAAATTAAGATCCATAATTCAATATTCTGAATAACTTATTGTAAATGTGTTATTATTGTATGTTTTACTTGTGATAATAAATAAATTATTTGTTCATTTCAAATTTTATTGATTTAATTTTAAAAGTGATTTCAGTTCACGCCCAGAAAGATGTCGAAAGTTGATGCAAAACGTCTTTAAAGCCACGAATTTTGACTGAACTCGGAACCGGCTGATCGAAATTGAGTTTGCTAGTTTGAGTTGTGCTTTTATCAGATCCATACCAACAACACCTACACCTCATAGAGTAATACTACTTATATGTCACTTCAGAGTTCTACGTGGGAAAGAGACAGAGCTATACAGGACTGGTTCCGTTTCTTTTCTACACTGAAGTAATATTAAAACAAAACTGCTAAATGAGGTCATGTAGGTTACCAGTTTTCTTTCCGAACTGGGAAGTTGGGGTTTGAGTGCAATGGTTTAGTTGTAGACGTAGTTGAAACTCAACCAGCACGTCTCACAAAACACTAGGGGTAACGAGTATTCTGTTCACACCAAGAAACGGCGTCTGTTGTTACGGCGGCGGCGTCTGATAATACGAGGCACCGAATGGTTTTTAGCTGGCTGATGGTTTCGTGCATGTGGAAATTGAGCTAGAAGCTTCCTGGTTGCCAATCCACCTACTATGAACTCTTCACATGTACCTTGTGCTGCTTCAAGTATTACAAGTTGTGATTTACCAGTAGTTGAAACCGATCTATCGCTACGAGTAGACTGAGAATTCTGACCAAACTTGAAGCCTGCTGGTCCAGACTGCGTTTGTTGATATGATGAACCGATATGTTTTTTTGCAAATAAGGCATTAATAGAGCCAGCACCTAGGGTTGGCTGAGAAATCTGACCGAACTTAGAACCAGATGATCTAAATTGAAGATGTTGTGCTGTTACGCCAGTTTGAGTTGCGCTAACAGGTTTATTTCTCAACGGAGAGATTTGGCTTGAGGCTTGATATTATTTAGAACTAGAACATTGAGCTGTTTATGGTTTAAACCAAAATTGAAGACCAACCGATCCTTACTGAGCGTGTTGGTATGTGGAAATGAAATGGTTTTGACCGTTTGCTGCAGGTAGGCGGTAAGTGGTATGCGGTAGGTAAGACGTTGCTCGTGGATTAGAATATTTACGAACAAATAAACAAGGATAACATGATTCAGCTCCCACAGCGTTTGAGAATATTTGAGGCGAGCGTGCTCCACCCTAGGCCACGTCATCGCTTCACATCAGGCGAGTTGCGACCACACGTAAGCCTATTTAGCATTAAAAGAAAGTCTTCTCGGATGGTCAAGTTTTTCTTGAATCGTCAGTGAAACAGTTCCAAGCATGGTTTCCACGGGCGTAGTGACGGTGGGAGTGCTCTCTCTGACCCGAAGCTTAGAATGTTTAGGCAAAATTAATATTATGACAAAATTAAATATTCATTGGGTAGGTAATTTAACACTTTTCACATTAAAATAAAAACTTGGTTAAGGTCCAACTATGACAGAAAACCGTCTTGTCGGCCTCTGTATGATAAATGTGCATAGAAAGAGGGTTCTGGAAGCACAACGTAAATTTTGAAAACGAAATTTTAGCCAGATTTAGCCAAAACCCTCGCAGGTTATTATTGTAATGTTATATTTCAGAGATCAATACATATACCTCCATAATATTAAACTATCTTGTAGACTGCCACAAAAACTGAATATTAAGAAAAAAACAGCTTTTAATTCACACACAAACAAATCAAATTAACCAGAAGCTGCCGCCAGCAATTTTAAAACCTAATTTCTAATCATTTTAACTGTTGCACAACTAGACAATTAGGCACATAAACACAAAAAAAAAATACAAAAACAAAACAGTATTATCTACCAAAATCATCTTCCCCTGTGTGAGAGTTTGTGTGCTCAGCAGTTGTCACTTGACTGGTGGCCACAATGAAGCGACTTTGGTATTTATAGAGTTTGAAAAAGTTCAAAAAAAAACCTGCTTTTAAAATTATGATGAATAATAATAGGTTGTGAGCACATCTTTCAACCAAAAAAAAAATTGCATAAAATATAACCGACTTCCAAAAGAAAACACTAAAATGTGGAAAATAACTTTATTTTTGGAAGTCGGTGACTTTGTTCGCATACATCCCACAAGTTAAGGAACTTCCCTAACGTGTGGGATGTGTGTACAGCAGGAACCACTTAACTGATGGCCACAATAAAGCGACTTTGATGTTTACAGCCTTTGAAACTCTAAAAAATGTGTTTCTGTAATTATAATTTTGTCGAGTTTACTTTGCCTCCGGCTAACACTACTTGTGCGAAAAATCCTGTTACGAAAAACCCTACAACGATTGCTCATTAGTTCGGTAATTTATTAGTTCGAAAGTATGTCGGTTCGAAACGCCTCCTTGTCCTTTAATCTTGACATTTAATTAATAATCTTTTGTTGCATTATAGACGTTAAGGAAATACATTCCTTTTATTTAAAAAAAAATGTATAATTCCTAGTTTATAATAATACAATATTATTATGTATTTTTTTTTTTTCATTTTGTTTGTTTTTTTCTTACAAGTGTCGTTAATAATACATAGAAACTATAATATTTGTAGTAATATAACTAAATGTCAAGATTAAAGGACAAGGAGGCGTTTCGAACCGACATACTTTCGAACTAATAAATTACCGAACTAATGAGTAATCGTTGTAGGGTTTTTCGTAACAGAATTTTTCGCACAAACGTTACATCGCACCAATAAAGCATCGATGGAATAAAACATCGTACAACTAAATTATCGACACACCGTGTTCGATATAATAAAAATCGAATCATCAACTTTCGGAAACTAGTAGGGAACCCAATGAAATAGAGTGTTGTTTTACTTTTTAATTGTAATTTATGGCAAGTTAATGATAAAGTTAACTTCATCAAATCAAAATCGAATTAGTTAAAATAATCTTAGATACAATCATGCTCAAGCACTTCAATCTCACACAATCACCCCTCCACTCACACACACTCACCCTCACATATCTACATACACCAACACACACATGCACCCACATCACATACACTCCACATAAATCACCTACTGGTCCACACGCACTCATAAACTCTTCTCACTCACGTATAGATCCTATTTAATTTTAAACAATGTAGCATTTAAGTTAGTTATAAGTCATGCAAAATTTAATTAGTAGTTAGAACCAACCATATTTCCCCTGTTGGCATTTTATTGCTAAAATATCCAGGGAAAAGGCGCTGAAAACTGAAATACAGGCATTGCCTAGTTCGGTTGCAGTAGCTACATCCACTTATTAGAAATAAATACTGCCAAATTATTTTTCTGTAAAATATTACTAAGCTTTTTTGAGAAATAAATTATTATTATTATTATTTCCTTTATTTATTTTTTTACTCACTAATTACATTTTTAAATATTTCTTAACAAAAACCATATAAAAAAACATTTAAAAATATAAAAAATAGTAGCCCACCGGTATCGGGAACAGGGTCCAAGCTACCGGCGGTCAGGGCTCCAGAGAGAGGAACCTCCTAACAATACGAGCCGTGTCTAGGAGTACCGCTTTCTGAATCAAGCCCTTGATCCAGCTGCCTAACGAGAGCCTCCTCAGGTATTGGTCGAGGCTCTTGGCAATTAAGCCATGGGCTGATACGACTATCGGCACAATGATCGCTGAGTCCACATCCCACATGTCGACAACCTCGCGAGCCAAGTCAAGATACTTGATTTTCTTATCTTTCTCGGCTTTCACGAGGTTCTCATCATGCGGGACCGTTTTGTCAACAATCATTGTGCGCCGCTCTGATCGATCCACCACCACTATATCAGGCTTATTGGCTACAATAGTCCTGTCAGTGATGATGGATTGATCCCAGTACAATGTGATACTGCCATTTTCGAGAACTGGGTCGGGCACATACTTATAGTACGGCACTTCTGATTCCACAAGGTTGTATTTTAGAGCAAGTTGCTGATGGATAATCCTGGCTACAAGGTTGTGTCTATGCAAGTACTCTCCGTTAGCCAGACGAGAACACCCGGAGATAATGTGACGGATTGATTCGCCTGGACGGTGGCATGCCCGACATATGTCAACCGTACCGTCCTTCACAATAAATCTCCGGTAGTTATTCGTCATCATAACTTCATCCATAATTGCACAGACAAAACCTTCGGTTTCTCCGAAGAGGTCCCCGGAACGTAGCCAGGCTACGGACGCTGATAGGTCTACATCAGGCCCATGCAGGGCCCGGAAAAAGCGTCCGTGAAGCTCTTTACTCTGCCATACCTCCATGCGGTCGTTAGTGTCAAGCACTAAGGGTTTGCGCCAGTTCTCTTTAGCCAAGGAAAGCGGGGTGAGGCCCTTGTCCACTGCGACCACATCTCGATGCATCCCCACGTCGGTTTCAAGGAAATATTCCCTGAGACTGCATATCTCGCGATTGTGGAGAGTCTTAGCGTTTAAAAAGCCTCGACCCCCACACTTCCGCGGGATATACAGTCTCATAACAGAAGAACGCGGGTGATGCATTCGATATGCCGTCAACAATGTACGGACCCTCCTATCTAGGGCGTCTAGTTCTGTTTGAGTCCATTT